>OX451738.1:722201724-722849443 GCA_948472305.1 Vicia faba | reverse complement strand
CTCTTCACTCGATCGAATCCAATATTCTCAAAATCTTGTAAAAACCCTCAAATACACACTTTGATCTTTAGGTAAAAATTCGCATAGTAACCCCCTATGATTCTTAACCCAACCTTAGGTTACAACCAACCTAAATTGAATGTTATTAACATAGGTCTAGATGGGACCAAAATAGTGAATGTATGTGTATGTTGTTTGTATGTATGCATAGATGCAAGGTTGAAGATAATGAGAAATCTTAGTATGTGTTTATAGTTTCACCAAGTTGAAAAATATACATGTATGGAGTATATCTAAATGTGCAAGTTAGAGGCAAAAGGGAGACCTAGAAATTTTAAAAGAAAAACAATTTTTGTTAAATTTCGACACACGTGTAGACACATGTAAGTTATGTGTCAACACGTGTAATGATATGTGTCAACCTGTATGAGATCTTTGTGTCGACACACAATTTTAGAGACATTCAGGCTTTTAAACAACAACACATGTGTCGATGCATAACATAGATGCATCGACACATGCAATTAAATTTTATGCAAAATTTTTATTTTTTAATGATATGTGTCGACCTATATGAGCTTATTGTGTCGACACATAGTTACAAAGCCTACATGCTTTATTATTGAGCCATATGTGTCGACGCAAAGTGTGGATGTGTCTACACATCCAAATAGTTTTTATGCAGAAAATCATTTTTGATGCATGATATCTTTTGACAACCTTTTCAAGCATGTTCTAGATGCATTCTAATATCCCTAATGCAAGGGTGCACACAATGACTCAGAGATACCATTCAATATATAGAAAAGCTAAATTTATCCTAGTTTTGACATCTTACAAAACATTTATTTAATAGGAAAATGCATTCACACACTTCCCCTTTTTTATGATGGCAAAACTTCAAACTTGCGATGATGATTTTCATGTATTTATGAAGGCTCCTCCTGAATTTGTGCATCCTAAACTTCATCTTTGCATATGCTTCTCGCCCTTTGACAATATCAAAAAGAGACAAAGCAAGCCATGACAAGTATCAAATATTACGCAAATATATATATACCACACAAAAGTGTTTTTCAAAAGTAAGAACATGCACTCACACACACACACACACACATGGTCTTCCACCATGACCCATGGACTCGTGCATCTGTTTGTTGAAATTCAGTAGACTTCTCATGATTTGAAACACAAAGAGTGATCATACTGTTTATCCTGATCTGCACAATTGCATTGTGGTTAGTCGTCCCTTGTTGGAGTGAATTAAATTGTGTAAGTGTGTATGAAATGAAAGCATCAAAATTTGAATCATGGGAAGACACTTATTCTTGAATAATTCCGAACCTTTCTTGTTGAGCAGCCTCAAAGTCATCCCTCTAGCACAGTTCCTTCTTATACTGTTCATCTTACTTAATCTACATATTTTAGAGCATAGCCATTAAAGCATATTCATTAGCATCTATAGTCCAAAAATTACCTTGCGAGCCAAATCCATGCTCTTGGTATCCACCATCATACTCTTGATAATCATCAGCATGTTGTGGCTAAGTATCATGTGGTTGTTGTCTCTAATCTTGATCAGCAACATTATTCAACCAAGCCTCATCTTGCTCATGATCAACATCTGCCATGTTCACATCATATTCATTCTTATCACCAATGGGTTGCTCATCAAACACATGAGCATCCTCGTTAACCTCAAATTCAGTAAGATCATCAAAATTAAATATCTTTTTGCAAGTGCCCACCATATGGAGGAAATACACATTTGAAACCTTATCCCAAAAGTACCCCATGTGAGTCAAGGTACTTTGATCAAATTGTTGAGAAGTTTCTAGAGAGTTGAAAAGAATATTCGAAACATCAATATTGAAGGAGTTAATAATCTTGGCAATCACGGAAGCATAACAAAAAGAAAAGTCTTAATTAGCTTTCTTTATGACGAACATACGAGCGATGAAGTAGTGTGCCCAATTGATCTTGATTTTACAAAGAAGTAGGTAAATGAGGTGAACCTCCATTTGTTCAACTCTTGAATGTACAACATTCTTTAGACGTAAGATATGAGACACAATCCAATGCAAGATGCAAGGGAGCTGTTTGAGTTGGCCAGTTGTATAATGCTCTCAAATTTTTTATCAACCCGAGAAGATTTTAACAATTCATTAGAGTGAGTTCTCCAATGAAATTCCTCATGAGTATTTGTGTCCAATACCATAGTCAGTTCACTTCCATCATCATCACTTGTCACAATAACAAACAAAAATTTCAACATAACATTAGTAAATCAATAATCATTACCTCCCATTCTGAATATAAATTCACTTCCATGGCGCTTGTGCAACCCGACATAGAAAACTGAATGAGATCCTTATTGTAATCCTACAATAGGTGTAGAAAATAGTTGATTCCTTCATTCTCAATACGATATACCACTTTAGGAATATGGAGTTCTTCAACCACCCATGGATTGTATTCATGTTGTTTCACCACAAGCCTATTTTTTTTCACTTTTCATTAAAAAGTGTCACATCCTTTTCGTCAATCAATGCCAAAGCATTTTCAGGTTCATGGGATGAAGAGGAAGCCTTACCCTTGCCCTTTAAATTTCCTTTGTGCCTTGTAACCTTTGGAGGCATGGTGAAATTAGAAAACCGAGCTTTCACAAAAGGTGTTTGATGAAAGTTCTAAGTTACACAACTTGTTGTTTGAGAGAATTATGATTTCCCACAAACTTCAAATGCTAAACAATAATGTAAAAAAAAAAAATGACAATGCATTAACAAATTAATACAAATTCGTTAATTTTAGGATGTGGGTGTGCTTGATAAAGTGAAAGAACAAGGGTTTTATAGAAGAGGAATTTTAGTTAGGTTTTAATGATAAGTTGGTAAAGGTAAAGTCAAATGATTTTTAGTGGGATATTAAAGAGGTTTAATGGGGGTTAAGTGTGTAGGATAAAGTGAATCAAGATGAAATTTGAGTTTGAGAGGTTTAGGAAGGGTGCATGAATGAGGAGACAAAGAGGGATATGAAGTATTTTGCCAAAATCTGAAAATTCTAACAATTAACACTTGCGTGTCGACCTACGTGGACTCATGTGTCGATGCATATGACCAATGTGTCGACACATACTGAACTGAAATTAAAAAATTTGAAATATTTATGCACGTGTCGACCTACAACTTATATGTCGACACATACTGAACCAAAAAGTAATTATTTAACTTAATGAAAAATGTGTTGACCTATGCATATCATGTGTCGACACATGATACACAAAAAGCAATAGTATTTTGAGAAACAAGATTTTGGGTTGGTTTTAAGTGACACACTTTAACTCATGCATGACTTGTTATGAAATGCAGATGCAGATGATCAAGTTTCATGGTTTGATGGAAATAAACAAAATATAGACACATGCAACTAAAGATATGTAGGTATACATGAAATGAAATTAGAATGAGGTCACTATAAGCATGTAAATTGAAAACACACAATGGTTGTCAGTTGGAAATTTTGGGAAATGAACACTCATAACATATATCACTCATTAAATATATCACATATGTTTGAAGAATAAACATGGAAAAGAAGGACAAATTGAAACGATACTACCTCACCGTTCAATATGATGGAGGGGTCACTTTGCATTTCACAAGAAACTTTTGAATGAAAGTTGAAACAAATGCAACAATGTGCCACAAAATATTTTGACATCAACGATCTCACCACTTTTCACTTTGACAAAGTACCCAAAAGTTTGACTTGTAATGGGTCCAAGAAAGCCATTTGTTTGATGATCATTAATTTTTATTGAACTTTCATCTTGTCAATTTCATGATAGTTATATTGCTTCTTCTCATGTTTCATTGATTCAGATTGATCAATTCCTCCTTCGGTGTCATTGAGTATGCCTCTTAAAGATACACCTACAACATCAAATGAAATACCTTTTTTGACATTTCTCGAACAATAATCACAAAAGTAACTTACATATATTTTACCAAATTAAGAATACTTTTTTATGCTTTCTAGGTCACAACACCCTTCTTCATTTCCACAAAGTCAATGAATTAAGAGATATCACCTATAATATGCCTTGAGCTATCATAAATGAGAACCCATATTCTCTTCATAGGTACCCAATATTCATCGGGTCCTTGAGGGTAAGTAAAACTTTGGTTGCATTTAGGCAAACACTGATAAACTCCTTTAGGAACTAAAAACTTCCAAAGTTTGCATTTAGTAATGGTGTAACCTTTCACACAATTATAGTGACAAGTCAAATTAATATGAGAAGAACTTTTGTACTTTGATTCTTTTTCAACAAATTTGTACCTCCTAAAATAAATATGTGAAGGAAATTTGTATTTTGAGGTATCAATGACAAAATTTACCTTTGGTTATAGAGCCTTCTTCAATTTGGCCTTTGGAGATCTATTCTCTTTTTGTCAAATGTGACAAGTATCATAACCAAATTAAACAACAAGGGTTTTTCATGTTCATCTTTTACTTTTTGAATTTATACCATAGAATGGTTTAGAGCTTCCATTTGATTTTTGGTTACAACAACGTTAGCTTCCCGTAGCAGTAAAAAGTTGAGAGTAAGCCATTGATTGACTTAACTCATAAAGTGAAAGTCGCCACCATACTTTATTGTTTCCAAAGGTAAATGAGAAAAGAGAAAATAAAACCCAAAATAAAATAGAGATCGAGGTAAGGGGGTTGGTTATGCAAAGGGAAGGTATTAACACCCTAAATATACCAATGAGCTCTGGGCCTACATACCAACAATGTCTAATATTGAAATCAAAACCCATGTAGTTTGGGTAAAAAAAATTGAAAGTTCATGTGTTGGTTAATTTTTAAAAGAAAAGGTTTTAAAGTGAAAAGCCAAAGTGGCAAAATGGTTCGAATTTGTTTTATATTTTTTTAAGTATTGAAGAAAGAATTCATATATTGATTAATATTTATTGATGACTTGATTAAGAAATGAGTTTTGAAAAAGGCATGGACCCAAGTCCAAGTTTATTGTGAAAGTTGTTCAATGTTGAAAACAAGAATCCTTTGGAAAAAGGAGAAGGTTTTGAACATTAAAGAAGACGGGCAGAGATGAAGAGACTATCCTAACGCATAAAGTAAAAGCTAAGATAGTAAAGGTATAACCAAATAAGAAGGAAATACTTGAAATAATGAAGTCAACATAGAATTTCCATCCTTTAGATTAAATCAACAAGCACATAATAGACCAAGATACTACCAATCCCCATGTAAAAGTAATTCACAAGTAAGGAAGTATCAAATAAACCCAAGGTATTAAAATTCAAAGCAAGTCATCTAATATTGAGCCATGTATCAAGTAGACCACTTAAGGTCTCAATGGCAGGACTTGCACACAGAATATTTCCCAATACATAAACAGAATAATTACAAGGCTAAACAAAGTACAAAGGTCTCAACGTCTTAAAGTATCAAGGCTTCTAATCCTAAGTTCAAAAGGTCCAAAAACTACAATATGCCAAGGATACTAATCAATATTCTATAAATAAAATTAAGTCTTTTATTGTTCAAGTTGATTATTAAGTGTCTTTAAGAGAAAAAGAAAGCTTAAATGAGCAAAGATAAAATGACATAAAGAAATAAATCCTCAAGTGAGAAAATAAAATAACATGAGATGTAAATGCTAAAGATAAAAGTACATAAAAAATAAAGGCATAAAGTAAAGTAAATTGTTAATGGTTAGTGAGTTAATTGTTAATAGTCAAAAAGCATGACCAATGATGATTGAATGATGATCTTAGACCTAAGAACAATGAAAACTCATTAGAGGATTGATAGAATCAAAGCCTCCTAACAACAAGCCTCATAGGTAAGTACCCAAATATAACAAATAAATCATACTTATACAATCAAATATAAAGTTTGAGACACGAAGATCATTTTTCGATTTGGGACAAATTTAGCGCTATGTTAAGCAATTGCAGATGGACTTATGTAGAACTCAAACTATACGAGGCCGATCAATAACAATGTATGTACCATACATGTTAGAGATATTCTAAAAACCATACTCTTAAAACATGTAGCACAAGTAAAAACAAAAGGTGATCAAGACCTAGGTCATGAAAGATATGTTTTTAACTATCCATAAGCTTAGATAAACTTAAAGTTCAAATGTCTTATCCAAATTGATCAATAAGAAAAAAAAGGGATAAAGTAGAGATAAACAAGAAATTAAATCTCACATTTGAATCAAAGGATTAATCAAATTGTCATTAAAATCATTCATCCATTTTGGTGGAGTTTAAACTCAACACCCAAGATCCAATGATGTTAATGAAACTTATGGCTAAAATCCACATGAACCAATATCAACCAAAATATATACAAAAATAAAATTGCATTTAATAAGAAAAATATAATAAGAAAAATGATTTTTAAAATACTTTTAAAATGAAAATAAAATAAAAAATAGAAAACTACATTCAAATCTTCAAATAAGTTGCAACCAGAGGCATAGAAAAATCAAAAGTACCTAAAAGTATGTTCACAAGTTTTTTCATATTTTTCAGAAGTCAGAAACTTAAAAAAAAAATACAAAATCAAGTGAAATAAACCAAAAATCATAAAAAAATAGCAAAGTCAAAAATAAAAATCAAACAAGGTTATGATAAGTTGTCAAACTATCATTGGATCGTTCCATAATTTTTCCAGAATTTGTAATTTATGAATAAATTTTTGAAACTAATTAAAATAAAATAAACATCTCAAAAAAATATTTAAAATACCAAATCTCCTCCAAAAATTATGAAAAAATATTCATGAAATTAGAAATCGAACAAAATATTTTAGTGAATTGTTTCATATTTTTTGGATTGAAAATGGAAGAGTTATGATTTTTTTAAAGATAAACAAAATAAAATAAAAAATGTAAAATATGAAAAACATGAGGCGTCAAATTTGAGCTCATTAATTGAGCTGGAAAATCTGAAGGCCACAATGCGTGCATCCACCATGGACTTCAGTCAACTAGCACACATCTTGTATTAAAAATTCAAGTCAATGAAAACAAAACAAATGGCTTAGTATCATTGGTTGAAGATGACACGTAGGTCATCTCCAACCTCCAACCTTTGTAAATCGAAGAGAAAACCAAAAAATCAATGAACCAAAAAATGTTTCAAATGCTTGCAAGAACGATATAATTATAAGTGCCTTGACGATATGATTTCAACCATGGCCCCGTGAAACATTTATTGAAATTATACACTACTCGATTTAGAAAAAAACCAGAGAAATTTTCAAAGGGGAATTCAAAAACAGAAGCACAAAACGCATCGATTCATCCAAACAAAGGATGCAGTTAGCATCAGCAGACCCGGGGCTACATCTTAGCAACAAATTTGGAGCAATTTGGTTGAGAATTTCACTTGAACAAAGTTCACTTAAACAACTCTGAAACTGAACTTGTCTTACTTTGAATATGGCCCGATTCTTCTTCCTTTTGGTCTGGTTAACTTCACTATATGTTGGTGAAGCTAACCTAAGGAAGCTTTTAGTGATTCAAGGTAGGGAAATCAAAATTTGAATTCAAGTAAAAAAGTTCAAATGGGATATTGACAGGGATTTTTTGGCTATCCAAAGCTTATGTAAAAGAGAGGAGAGTGATCCTTATTTAAAGTTGAAGTGAATGCTAGGCTCAAGTGTGTGAAATGATGTCGTTTTGAGGGAAATTGTGTGCAGCTGATATCACGTGAAAAGTGTGACTTGATGTAACCAAAATTCACACTAAACTTGCGTTTTGAATGCTAAACCACTTCTAGGACAATACTAAACATGTTTAGACATGTGATTGTGAATCAAAATTGGATTAAAGTTGAGTTATAACCAAAACACAATACTGACCAAAGTGGAATCTTCTATGTCAAGTAACAAACTTTGAAACAACGGGGCATGAAACTCGGGGACCTTTTTAGTATCATTCTTGTTGTAATTTGTAGACCTTTTCACAATCTTTCTAATGTGCTAAAAAATTTACATTTGGAAATTTGAGCACCAAGTTATGCAACCTTGAAATCGTGAAAAAACTCAATGAAATTTATACTTAGAAAAATTTCTAAGTATAGAACCTCAAAGTGACCTATAATCTCTTGCAAAATTACACGAGCTTCCACTCAACATTAGCTCTTGGCCCTTGAAGATGAAATAAAGTACACTCTTTAAATATAAATCTGGCATTAAGATCATCCAAAAATGTTAAATATTGAAGAAGTTGAGGCCTTTGGAAATTGGTGAACATAACTTGAAAATCCCATGGATGACCTATAATGTTTTGCAAACTTACATGACCTTCCAATCAAAATTGGCTCTTGATCATTGAAGATAAGTTGTAAAAGACTCTTTGAAGAGAAATATGGTTTTAGGATCACCTCAAAATCACAAAAATTGAGCAAGTTATAGTCTTGACAAGTTAATTCGAAAATTCTATTAGTTTCTCAAAGGACTTATAGTCTTTTCAATGTTTTGATGATTCTCCAAGCATAATTGGCTCTTGTCATGCAAAGAGAAACTGTTGTAGATGATGAGAAAAGTTCATATAAAAAATAACCATTTCAAAATATTGAATATTGAAAGATTTATGCCCTTGTGACCATATAATCAAGAGCTTGCTAAATTAGGTCAACCAATCTTGAATCAACTTTGAGTCTTTTGAACTTTTCTTGCAAACTAAGACATAATGAAGCTCATGAGACCTTGAAATGATGTTATTTTGAAGAAAACTTGATAATGACGCTTATGGATTGGTGACACCTTGTTGAAGAAGGTATGGCATTCAACACATGGATCAAGAATCAATCTTCAAACCCTAACTTATGAGATGTGATAGTTACCCTTGTATCAATACTTGGAATGTATACAACATGAAGAGAAACAAGCAATATATTTTTAATATTTAAAGGATAGTAAACATGAAACACACATATACAAGATACACAAATTTAAGGTGCTTGGTGATCCCTCAAGGACAAACTTCGAGAGAGGAGAAAGTAGAAGTGATAACCAACCCAAATGTGTGATCTTAATGTATTGTGAGGATATGGAATGATGGAAGATCTTAGGAGAAAAATCTAGAGTATAACAACTTCCCTTATTTAAGTTTCTTCTATCCCAATATAGGAAGGTTAAAGTGCTCGTCTCGATGTGATTAAATATACTTAAATACAAAAACCAGCCCTATTTTTGGCCCTAAGATGCCATGCAATGATTATAAATATGAATGCTATATATAAAAAAGAAAGAGAAAATCCATAATGGAACATAAGACACCACTAGGGAAAGAGAATTCCACTATACTGGGGATATTATGTAACGGGGAAACCCAAAATCACAGACCGAGTAAAAGGAAAAGTAAGATTTGAATGAGGATATTCTTAACAATGCGGGCAACAAGATCAAACTAGGAAGTAATCTTTTAAGACAAGATTACCGACTCGACCGGGGAAAAAAACTCGACTCCATTGGAGAAAGAAAAGTTAATTCCACTGGGGGAAAGGGAACTCAAATCTACTGGGGAAAAGCCCAAAGAGGAGAGAGAGGAAATAAGATAACATCACCTTAATAAATAAGAGTAATACCGAGTCAGGGATGACAATATACTTCCAACTCATAGATGACTGTAGGATCTTCATTGATAATAACAAGCTTTCTAACAATTTGGGTTTATACTTTTTTTTGGATCAAGATAACACTTTTCAAAAGGAATAAATTTCATTTGACTTCTGGATTTCTCCTAGAACTATAACTGTTTCTTTTAATAAACCTCCCCACGCTTTAGGTCATAAGTGTCGAACGAGCCTCAATTCTAATAATAAACTTCCCCATGCTTCTTGTTAAAAGTCGTGGATGGGTCTCAGGTTTGATGATAAACTTCCCCACGCTTCTGATCATAAGCCACAAATGGGTCTCAGTTATGATAATAAACTTCTCCACGCTTCTAGTCATAAGCCATGAACAGGTCTCAGTTCTGATAATAAAATTCCCCATGCTTCTAGTCATAAGCCACAAACGGGTCTCAATCTTGATAATAAAATTCCCCACGCTTTTGGTCATAAACCACGCACGGATCTCAGTTCTAATAATGAAATTCCCCACACTTCTGGTCATAAGCCATTAATGGGTCTCATTTCCTTTTGATAAACATCCCCACTCTTCTGGTCATAAGCCACGAATGGGTCTTAGTTCCGATAATAAACATGTACTAAGAAAATCTTACTTTCAAGGGGAAATTTGGAACAATAATACCTCACTCTTGATGGAATAGATGTTGCACTCACATAATGTAAATACTCAAACAAAGTGTTAGAGAAAAAGTATAAAAATGCAAGAATCATATAAAGAAGGAAACATTTGAGACATTAATAATCTCCAATTCCAAATGTTTGTTGAAAGACAGTTTGGTTGCAAACATTTTCGGGAAAACATCGGCAAAATGATTTTCACTATCACGATGCATGGGAACAACACCCCCTTTTTCAACATGATCGTGAAGGTAATTCCATACGCATGTGTTACTTCCTTGAGTTACTTTATTTGGATCCCGGGAGAGAAATTCAACTCCCCATAAGATTCATTTCAAATACTCCCAGCATAAGCTTAGAGAATTCTTTGACAAGTCGCATGTAGTAGAATCAAATATGATGTAATGTCAAATGTGTTATGCTTGATGTTTAATGAAGTTAAACATGCTTATGTACACATAAGTGTTTATAAGAAATACATGAAATTATAATAAGATGAAGTCATTACAAGTATATAAATTGATAATTAACTATCATTATCAATTAAGAATTATGTTGCGAATGATTACTCATAATATATATACCATACACAAAGTATGACATTTATTTAGAGTAATAAACAAGTAAAAGATAGAACTTACTAATAAAGTGAAAGTTAAATTGATACTACCTCATCATACAATATGATGTAGGATGCACTTGCATTTCACACGGAAGTCTCGAAAGAAAGTTGAATAAAATGAAATGCCATGAAGTCTTTAGAAAACCACGATCTTACCACTTTTTACTTTGAAAAAGTACCCAAAATTATAAATTGTGATGAATCCAAGAAGGTCATTGATTTGATGATCATTCATTTTGATTGAACTTTCATCGTTATCCTCTTCATGATAATTATCTTTCTCCTCTTCATGTTTCACCGATTCGGGTTGATTAATTCCTTCTTCGGTGTCATTGAGTATGTCTCTTGAAGATAAATATACATCATGAAATGATATACTTTTTCCGAGTATTCTCGGATATAAAATCAAAAGTAACTTACGCATCTTTTACAAATAAAATAAACTTGTTGTTGCTTTCTAGGTCACATAATCCATCTATTGTAACTGGTAAAAAATATAGAGTCGTCACCCTTAATTTTTATCCTAAGGAAGGGAATATAAAGGTTAACCCTAAATAAGTCAAAGATTCTAGGTTGTTGGACTCGCTCTTATACAAAGGGAAGGTGTTAGGCACCCCTCATCTACCTTGTTCGCAAGGATACTAGGGTTCAAATTTACGGTTTAGGAAATAGGGTTTTTATTTTAATTAGGGAGACTCTCCATGATTTTAATCGTATGCCTATGTATCCTCTTAGGAGGAATCAGAGTCCCATTTTGTAGTTCGCAGTTGGTTCATGTTTTTTATGGATTACGAAATATATTTACATTTACTGCGTGCTTAGCCTAGGTGTGTGAATGGTGGAGATTTTAGACGAGAGCGCAATCGATTAAAATATGCTTCGTAATCCCTTTCGAAAATTAATTATTTAATTAATTTTATTTACGAAAATAATATGTGGTTGGTTTGAGTATTCTTTATGTGTTAATGATAAAAAAAATCTTATTTAAGTGCATGATAAAAGAATAATTTAATGCATAAAATAAATACTTTTTATGGGTTGGAAATATATTGTGATTTAATAATAATAATAAAAATATATTAAAATATTAAATATATATTGAATTATAAAATATAAAAAAATAAATATAAAAAGAATTAAGTTATAAACGCAAGGGGGGTATGAATAATGTTAAGGTGGTAAAAATGAGGGGTGTTGACAGCATGGGCCTGAATTCAAATATTGAATTCAGGCCCAAAAGGCAGGCGGTGCATAATTGTACTAAGAAGAAAAACCCGGGGGTATGTAGAGAAAGGGCCCAAGTCCAGATTTTTGAATCGGCCCATTAGGCTGAGGGAGGTGTGTTGTTGTATGCATTCACAAAGAAAAAAAAGGAATAGGGTGTGGATAGTAGGGCTTAAGCCCAGAAAACGTTCCAGGGGCCCAATGAAGTAAAGGGTGCGTTAGGGTCGCGTAGGCGCGTGTGTATGGTGTTATCTAGGGCTAGCGTGATTTGGACCGTTTGATAGTGGTCGTATGGATACGATTAAGAGAGCATTGTAATGCGCATGGGGTGCCCAACATTGGATCGCATATCTGAATATATTTCAATTTACACAATAATTAATTCATTTTATGTTTTCCTCTCTCTCTCTCTCTCTCTCTCTCTCTCTCTCTCTCTTCACGTCTCCTTCTCTCTGTTTTTCTTTTTTCTTTTCAAACAACGTCGTAACCCTAAACTAAAATAACCCGCATCACTGTCGGGCATCAAACCTAAAATGGCGGTGATTATACCTTACCAAATCACAACCTAATACCTTCAATATACCCCAACATCAATTAGAAAAGATGCAGGAACAAAAAGTTAAGTTGTTGTTACCCCTTTCGTGGATATGTTTGTCCCTCTTAGTTTCCGTTGATAGTAAGCCTCTTTTTTGTCTTTTTAGGTACAACGGTGGCCATGGTGATGTAATGGTGGTGTTTCGAGGAAGAGAGCGGCGTGGACTTAGGGTTTCAGATCTTGAAACCCTAAACCGGAGCGATGGATACGGGTTTGTAGCGATCATCTAAGATGGCGATAGCGACATCGAGGCTTCTCCTGTTCGATCAATTTTCTTTTCCTTCCTCGTATCTCCTCCTCTTCGTCGTTAGGTTTTTATAGCAATTTTTAGTTAGTTTATTTAGGAAATAAAATATGTTGTTATTGATTAGGGATTGATTTAGGGAATAAAATCGATTTTGTTGTAATTACTTTGTACAAAGTTCTGATTCGATTTTGATTAGTAGGGATATGTTTCTGTATCTGTGTTAATTCCTATTTTTGTGTTGATTTAGTTTTCTGTTATGTTTATTTTGTATTAAGTCAATTTACAAGTATTTTTGAATGATTCAAAGCATAAAGCTTCGATTTTGTAACGATGTGCACAATGCGTGTTCGTTCATTAAAACACGTGTTACTTTCTGGTTTAATCCATACAGTAAATGTTAGTCTTTTTGAAGCATGTGCTTTTTTGAATGAGCTGTAGTGTGTTTCGGATCTGGGCTGGAGCGATTTGGCTTTGGGCCTAAAAATGGGCATTGATGGCTTTTCATGTTTCTGTCTCAACTTAATAAAATAATGAAAAAAATAAAAATTACAATGTTAAAAACAATAACACTATTAAACAAAACAATTGTAATATAATAGATAATAATAATAATTGATAATAATTATATAATTAAAAACAAAACAATTTTTAAAGAAAAACAAGCTAAAAGGCTAGTCAGACCATATTGTTCCAATTGGGCCTCAACAAAAACTGATTGCTTTTGTTAAAAAAACTTAAATGGGCCTTATGACTCAAATGTAATAGGTATTTGAACAATAATTTGTTTTATACACCCTCTTTAAAAGAAAGAAATCTTAATGGGCCTTAATGAAATGATTTGTTCACACCTCTTTGGTTAAAACAGCACCCTTCCCTTTTTAACTTGAAATGATCCCCTTTTCTAAAAACCTAATGGGCCATCAGATATTGATGGTCCATTTTGGATCAATACAATCCTTTTTTATTTTAAACACCCTCATAGCAATAAAACCTACATAGTACACTTTATTTAAAAAAGAAACCTAAGTGTAAGTAATATAAGGGTAGGATAAATTTGTGGTATGACACCATCATCTTGCCCCGTATTAATAGAATTCGAATATATTCATATGCCTTTAACCACCATAAATGATAACTCATATTCTCTTTATATATTCAAGATAATGCACATACAAAACAACAAGACAAGCTAGGTACCTAATCTTCATTAGGTCCTTAGGGGTTAGCGAAACAATTAGTTAAGTTTGGGCAATACAACTATATTGACAATTTAAATCTTCACCATCAATAAATTCACTATCATATTACGTGCTCTCAATTTGAGGACCTTGAACTTGACGTCCTAAGAGCTTTAGAATTTGTTCTTTCCTCTTTATCCATGTCTATCTCCTTTTTATTCTTCTTCTCAAGCTTTTTCTCATGCTTGTCTAAGGAAGTAAGTTCTTGCTCATGTTCTTCAAACTTACCAAATAATATAGTGATATCAAGTGTGGCAAGATCTTTAGCTTCCTTGATCGCGGTGACCTTCTGTTACCAATTCCTAATAAGACATCTCATAACTTTGTTAGTAGCAATTTCATTGGAAATAAGATTACCAAGTGCGTTCAAACAATTAATGAGATTTAATTAATTTTTCTTATCATTATTATTCCATAGTGCTTCCAGCTTAGATGTGATAATGCCATTAGCATTGTTTTAAGTAATAGCGTCACACATATCCTTGTCATATAAATTAACATAAATGTGCATACAAGTTCTCCAATAACTATAGTTTTCTTCTGAAAAAAACTTTGGGGCTATTTTGTAAATTCCTTTAGGTTCGTACGCCATTTTCTAATAAGAGATTCTAAGCACGGAATTAACCAGAGCTCCGTTACCACTTGTTAAACTATGACACCGGATCTAGAGAGGGGGGTGATATATCCCCAAATAAAATTTACCTTTCAAAATGGTTATTTAAAACTTATTTTAAAAACAATGTTGAGCGTAAGGATTTTGGCCTAGATCAACATAGTAGTCTAAAGGAACCTAGTTATTGGAAACTCGAATATGCACGAGCAATATGGAATTAACATAATGATAAAATCAATCAACATAATAATATCATATTTCTGTTCAATATTCAACATAACGGTTTCATATTTCCAATGAAATCATATAAAAAACCTAACATGACAATTTATCAAACATGTGGCGCGCAATCAATTTTTCATAATTTTCTTTTAGATTTATTGATATGCAAAATCGCTTACAATCAAAGTGATTATAAGCTAATCAATAAAGCAATTTAAACTTTAATAATCAAATAGAAATTACATACAAATCAATCTATCAAACAACACATTCAACACATTGCATATAGAGAATAAATGAAAGTAAGAGATAAAACATTGCAATTTTTCTTTGAGTTAAACAAGCTAAACAGTTTGTCAAACAATTGGCGTGCAATCAAAGTTTTAGAATTTTCCTTTGTGTTGTGTTGATATGAAAAAACACTTATAGTCAAAAGTGATTATAAGCAACTCAATGCTATTTAACAAATCAATTTATGAATATTAAAGAAAGTAAAGCAATAAAAGAGACACAAGGATTTGTTTACGAAGTTCACCAATCATCCTCTCTATGGCTACATCTCCCCCAAATTCCAATTTTGAATTAGGATTCTTTCTTACTTTGCAAAAGTATGATTATAAGAGAAATGTTCAAAGAAACTATACAAAACATAATTGTTTGATGTCGATTCAACCCCTTATCTTCTTTTGATCTTCAACAAGACCAAGACCGGTAGATGCAACCTTTTCCGCTTAAGCTACTTCCTTAAAAGAATTTCAAACATCTCAAGGTTCCTTGCAAAGATTTCAAACACTCCAATGGATTTTTCACTAAAGTAAATCTGATTGCAAACTATCAACACAAGATCACCAATTCTATCATTCAATTCTTGCTACTTACTTAAAAAGATTTCAACCACTCTAAGGTTCCTTGAAAAAATTTCAAACACTCCAAGGAATTTTTCATATGGACGATCCTTCACACGATCTTGCACGAAAACCCCCAATTCAACAAATGATTTTGGAGGACAAACCCGATGCTTTTTCCCGGATGAAGACTCCTACAAATTGCAACCCAAACCAATTGGAAATCTTTAATTATTCATCTTGATGGAACCCCGACGGAACCTCATCATATTGTAATGTTAGTGTGTATTCATAGATTGGAAGGTTAAAGAAGAAGAAGAAATTTAGGCAAATTTTATGGTATTATCAAGTTGTGAATGACACATGAATAAGTATTTCTAGTTATGGAACAATTAGGGCAATAAGGGTAAATTTGGAATCAAAAGAAATTAAAATATGACCGAATCAAACAAGATGTGTCGACCTCAAACTTGAATGTGTCAACACATACTTTGTGTTTAGGTCGTATGTGTCGACCTCTGATAATGTCATGTGTCGACCTAAACAACTCAGAGGCTACAGGCTTAAATACGCTAGCAGATGTATAGACCTGAAAATGGATGTGCGGACACATAAAATTGAAATTTTTGCAATTTCAAAATTATTTCAGTATGTATCGACCTGTATAATGCATGTGTGGGCCTGGCACTTACAAAGGCTACAAGCTTTAAAAATGAGTTACATGTGTCGACCTGAAATTCAAATGCGTCGACACATGCAACGAAAAATTATGCAAATATGGTTTTTCAATGATTGGATCAATTTCAGTATGCTTTTTGATGATTCCTAAGACCTATAATGCAAAGAAGAGACACAAGATATAAGATACCATCCACCATACTGAAATGATAGATTTCTGAGTTTTGACATAATGCAAAACATCTAATAGTGAAGTTGCACTCATAAATTCCCCCTTTTTGATGATGGAAAAACTTGCGACGATGAATTTCATGTAGTTATCGAAGGCTCCCATTGAATTTGTGCTTCCCATCTTCATCTCGCATATTCTTCTCCCCTTTGACAACATAAAAAGTAAAGAAGGCAAATCGTGAGAAGTATCATATTTCAATACCAATACTAATATATTACTTAGAGGCATTTTTGCAAAGAAGAGCATACAATTACATATCCACATATATATGTAATGACGCAAAAAAATATAACAAGCATAAAACATTACCAAAAATCTAATGCAATTGCATGAATAATAACGAATGCGATGCAAGAGCAAGCTAGTTAAGTTTCTTGTATAGCGTCACAATTTCGTAACACAACACAAAGGAAGTCTCGATGCCACACACGCATGTGCCTATCATAGTGACAAGAAATGTCACTACTCAATACAAAATGTAAATGTTTCCATAAAATGTGACTCAACCACAACATGAACAGTACACGCAATTAACATGCTCTCATTCAAATCATGCACTAATGCGAGAAATTATAATAGAAACACATATTTGTACATACAAGAACAAACTTATACATATGTGAAATAATTAATACATGAAGTCATTATAAGCATATACGTTGAGAACACGAAATGGTTATCAATCAAAAATTTTGGAAATGAACTTTCTTGGTTTTCATCATTTGAGAACATAGCAAACATTTTTCATCAAATAAACATGTACTAAGAAAATTTTACTTTCAAGGGGAGACTCAGAACAATATTACCTCACTCTTGATGGAATGGAAGTTGCACTCAGATAATTTAAATACTCAAACAAAGTGTTCGAGAAAAGTATAAAAATGAAAGCATCATAATAAAGAAGGCAACATTGGAGACATTAATAATCCGCAATTCCATATGTTTGTTAAAATACGGTTTGGTCTCAAACATTTTTGTGAAAACGTCGGCAAGTTGATTTTCACTATCAAGATGCACAAGCACAACATCCCCTTTTTCAACATGATCGCGAAGGTAATTTCCCACGCATGTGTTCCTTCCTTGAGTTACTTAATTTGGAGTCTGGGAGAGTAATTAAACTCCCCATAAGATTCATTTCAAATACTCCCTTCATAAGATTAGAGAATTATTTGACAAGTCGTGTGTTAGTAGAATGAAATATGATGTAATGTCAAATGTGTTATGATTAATGTTAAATGAAGCTAAACATTCTTATGTACATATAAGTGTTTGTAAGAAATACATGAAAATATAATATGATGAGGTCATTTCAGGTATATAAATTGATAAAAAGTCACTATCATTATCAATTAAGAATTATGTTGCAAATGAGTACTCATAATATATATATATATATATATATATATATATATATATATATATATATATATATATATATATATATATATATATATATATATATATATATATATATATATATATATATATATATATATATATATATATATATATATATATATATATATATATACCATACACCAAGTATGCCATGTATTTAGAAAGATAAACAAGTAAAAGATAGAACTTACTAATAATACGAGAGTTAAATCGATACTACCTCATCATACAATATGATGTAGGATGCACTTGCATTTCACACAGAACTCTCGAAATAAAGTTGAATAAAATGAATGCCACAAAGTCTTTAGAAAACCAAGATATTACAACTTTTACCTTTGACAAAGTACCTAAAATTATAACTTGGGATAAATCCAAGAAGGTCATTGATTTGATGATCATTCATTTTGATTGAACTTTCATCGTTGTCCTTTTCATGATAGTTATCTTTCTCCTCCTCACGTTTCACCAATTCAAGTTGATTAATTTGT
Source organism: Vicia faba (assembly GCA_948472305.1). Taxonomy (NCBI): domain Eukaryota; kingdom Viridiplantae; phylum Streptophyta; class Magnoliopsida; order Fabales; family Fabaceae; genus Vicia; species Vicia faba. The sequence continues at coordinate 722,830,737 of OX451738.1, read as the reverse complement.
TCTTTCCTCCTTATCAGTGTCTATCCCTTTTTTATTCTTATTCTCAAGTTTTTTCTCATGCTTGTCTAAGAAAGTAAGTTCTTGCTCATGTTCTTCAAACTTACCAAACAATGTAGTGATATCAAGTGTGGTAAGATCATTATCTTCCTTGATCGCAGTGACCTTTGGTTGCCAATTCCTAGTAAGACATATCATAACTTTGTTAGTAGCAATTTCATTGGAAATAAGATTACCAAGTGCATTCAAACAATTAACGAGATTTAATGAATTTTTCTTATCATTATTCCATAGTGCTTCCAGCTTAGATGTGACAATGCCATTAGCATGGTTTTGAGTAATAGTGTCCCACATATCATTGTCATATGAATTAACATAAATGTGAATACAAGATTTCCAATAATTATAGTTTATTTTCGAAAAACCTTTGGGGCTATTTTGTAAATCCCTTTAGGTTTGTAAGCCATTTTCTAATAAGAGTTTCGAAGAATGGAAATAACCGGAGCTCTAATACCACTTGTTAGACCATGACAACAGATCTAGAGGGGGGGGGGGGGGTGAATAGATCTCCAAATAAAAGTTACCTTTCAAAATAGTTATTTAAAACTCATTTTTAAAACAATGTTAAGCTGAAGGATTTTGGCCTAGATCAACATAGTAGTCTAAACGAACCTAGTTATTGGAAACTCAGATATGCACGAGCCACATAGAATTAACATAACGCTAAATCAATCAACATAATAATATCTCAATTAACTATTTTATATTCAACACAACAGTTTCCTATTTCCAATGAAATCATATTAAAAACCTAACATGACAATTTATCAAACATGTGGCGCACAATCAATTTTTTCAGAATTTTCTTTGAGATTTATTGATATGCAAAAGCACTTACAATCAAAGTGATTATAATCTAATCAATAAAGCAATTTAAACTTTAATACTCAAATAGAAATTATATACGAATCAATCGATCAAACAACACATTCAACCCATTGCATATAGAGAGTAAATGAAAGTAAGAGATAGAACATTGTAATTTTTCCTTTGAGTTAAACAAGCTAAAGAATTTGTCAAACACTTGGCGTGCAATCAAAATTTCAAAATTTTCTTTTGTATTGCGTTGACATGAAAAAGCAATTATAATCAAAAGTGATTATATGCAACTCAACACACAATTCAAAAAAAATAGTTTCGGAAAATTCCTACGAATCGATAAATTATTCAATGCTATTTGACAAATTAATGTATGAAGATTAAAGCAAGTAAAGCAATAAAAGAAAAGAAACCCAAGGATTTTTTTTAGGAAGTTCACCAATCTTCCTCGTTATGGCTACATCTCCCCCTAATACCAAATTTTGAATTAGGAATCTTTCTTACTTTGCAAAAGTATTATTACAAGAGAAGTGTTCAGAGAAACTATATAAAACATAACAGTTTAATGTCGATTAAACCCCTTCTCTTCTTTTGATCTTCAGAAAGACCAAGACCGATAGATGCAACCTATTTGCCGCTTAAGCTACTTCCTTAAAAGGATTCCAAACACCCCAAGGTTCCTTACAAAGATTTCAAACACTCCAAGGGATTTTTCACTTGAGTAAATCAAATTGTAAACTATCAACACAAGATCACCGATTCTATCATCTAATTCTTTATACTTCCTTAAAAATAATTCAACCACTCTAAGGTTCCTTGAAAAGATTTCAAACACTCCAAGGGATTTTTCAGATGGATGATCCTTCGCATGATCTTACACAAAAACCCCCAATTTAAAAAATGATTTTGGAGGACAAACCCGATGGTTTTTCCCGGATGAAGACCCCTACAAATATAAACCCAAACTGTTCTGGACTGGGCCCGACAGGCCCAAAAGCATTGCAAAGGCCCAGTCCAAATGGACTTACAAGGGCCACGCCGACCAAAGAGTGAGACCGTGCCCGACGCGCAGTCGCTGGCTCGACGATACACCTCTATCTCGACATGAGGTGGTCCAGCACCACATTCTGAGGCCCAGCTCGACGTTACCTCGAGCACCCCAGCTAGGGAAGACTCAGTCCACTGTTCCCCAACGATACTCCGAAAAGACCGCGTCTCCGTCCGCCCGCACTTCACGCAGAACATCTAGGAAGGGGACCACGTGCGGGTCCCCACTACGCACGTAGAACCTGGCAGTTCCTCCATTGGGCCAAACCTGCCCGACCCAATGAAGGAACCTTGGCCCAGCGCTGGGGGCTATAAATACCCTCTGCTTCCAGAGGGTCAGGTATTCATCATTCTAACCTTACACTTGCTATTATTTGCTCGTACTCCTACTTACTTCAGCATCGGAGTGCCTTGCAGGTACCCCCCCACCTCGTTCAAAAAGCTTTTTGCTCGGAGCCAGCCGTGATGGTCCATTTCTGATCAGGTCAGATCACAAACCAATTGCAAATCTTCAATTATTCGTCTATATGGCACCCCAATGGAACATCATCACAATGTAATGTTGGTGTGTATGCATAGATTGGAAGTTTGAAGAAGAAGAAGAAATGTAGGCTAATTTTATGGTATCATCAAGTTGTGAATGATGCATGAATGCGTATTTATATTTGTGGAACAATTAGGGAAATACGGGTAAATTTGGAATAAAAAAGAAATTAAAATATGACCGAATCAAATAGGATGTGTCGACCTAAAACTCATATGTGTTGACACATACTTTATGTTTAGGTTGTATGTGTCTATAGCGGTGAAAATCGGAGATCAAGCTATTTAGTTAACTTGACTCGCAAAAGCAAGGGTCGCCACCATGCTTTATTTTTTCCAAGGTAAAAGGAAAAAGTGTGAAATAAAATCCATAAATATGGAAAGTAAGTTCAATACTAAAAGTAAAGAAAAATATAATGCATTTGAAAGAGATCGAATATTCGGGGGTTGGTTATACAAAGGGAAGGTACTAGCACCCTATGTATCTATAGTATCCTATAGGAACCTTTTGAAATATCTATGTATTAAAATTAGTTGTTTGCTAAAAGATTGGGGTTTAAGGAGTTTTAAAAATGCATCGACCTAATGTTGAGTTTTGGCTTAAAAAAGTGTGAGTTTGAAAAATGAGATTTTAAAGAACTTAACTAGAAGAAAAATAGATAAAATAGACAAATAAAAATAAAGACACACAATGACATGAGGTCAACTAGACGATCTTTTCCTTGTATTTATATGCAAAAAAAAATATAAAGAATAAATAATAAAAAAGAAATTAAATAAATAGCAATTAAATAAATAGCAATTAAATAACTAAATAATTAACAACCAAAAATTAATTAAAATAAAGAAAGACAAAATTATACTAATATTTTTGGTATTTTTTTAATGAGGGCAAGGAAGAAATAATTATAAACCTAATCTAATATTTTTGTCTTTATGAAATTTTAATGAAATAAGGCTAAAAAAACTTGAAAGTTAGAAATAAAAATAAAGGGGAATAACCAGGGATCGAACTCAGGTTCCCTAGGTTATAATGGATCTGCCTTACCACTACACCATTTTTTTCCTATGAATATTCCTTAAATGAAATAAAAGGGACAAAAATGATTGGATTGGGCTTAAAACTAAATCCCAAACCCGGATTTACTAGAGAAAGGAGATTGAGGATTCCGAAACCTTAAATGTATGTGAAAGATGGCGCCACTCAGGATTGTATGGGGAAAGAGTTAACACTTTTCTCTATATCACTAACAAAACAATGCTCTGTCTCTCTCAATGTATCATCACCATCATCTTTTTCTACTTCCAAAATTTCTCATCTAAACTGCATCAACAAAAACGATGCCTAAAACTCACGCCCAATCATGTTCCATCAACTCTCAAACCAATTCGTGAGAGCATCTATTCATCTCTCATCATTTTCGCTGGTTCTCTTGGTACGACTACTATAGTACTTCTCTCTATTTCAATATCTCAAACAAATTATTCTCTTCATGTTCCGTATCCATACAACAAAACAATAACAAAAAATGCCAGTTTCTCTGTTTTTTTAGTTTCAACATCATTTATAGAATGCCCACAAAAAAATCAGCAATCGAATCATTCATTCAAGCAACAAATATGATTATTGATTAGCAAAAAGAGGTGGATACATCAGTATCAAGAATACATGAAAAAACACAAGAAAACTTACAACCCGGAGATAATCTAGTGATTTTCGATTCTGATAAAGTTCGAAGGTATCTCGCCTCTTTCAGTCTCTACTTTCGTCAATGCTTCTTCTCCTTTTCTTCTCTGTGAAATATTCTTGTTGAGAACTTGTTAGTTTCAAGTGTGGATGAGTTTAGACAGTGATGAATATGTCGAATGGTGAATATGATTCAGGACATTTAAAAATGGCTGTCACGATTTATTTAGTGAATCTGAAACATGGTGAGTGGATGTCATTTCGATGTGGCTAGATTTGGACGATAAGATGCAGAAGGTTATGTGGTGAGGTTTATGTTGTGGTCAGTAGATTTTGTTGATATGATACACACATGTTTGAGGATTTTGTGAGGGGTTATCAGTTAAGGTATTGAGGGAGGTTAAGAGGTTATCATGGGTTGATGTGAGAAGTGTTTTTATTTGAAACAGGTCAATGGAAGGAGTATTTTTGAGTGTTTTTTGGTGTAATCTCCTCCTCTCTATTTCTCTCTATTTTTCTGTGATTCTTGGTGTTTCTGCATATTTGAAATGAGGTTCATGTGAGGGTTTTGAGGGTGATTTTTGGTTTGGAGGTTAGGATGAAGGTGATATGGTTTGGGTGGTTAAGCTTGGGGTTGAGCAGAGTTTTTTTTTAACTGAGAGTTTTCTAGGTTCTTTCTGGATGATTTTCTAAAGATTTTGAGTTTGAATTTATAGGTGAGTGAATGATAAAATGAGGGGATAATTGGTGAGGCTTTGAACTGTTTTAGCTAAGTGTTTTAATGCTTTTTGCTGCATCTTTTGTTTTTCCATTTTAAAACAATCTTCAGTTGTTTGTGGACTGGTTTTGGTCTAGTTTTGGGACAACAATAACACAACAATAACTGAAGGTTTTTGGACTATTGGAGCAGCATAGCATAGCAGTATGACATAGCAGACTTTTAAGGTTTTTGACTGGTTAGTGCAGAATTTTTGGACTATAGTGTTTGGTCAATTTGTGGACAACATGTTTTGTTGTTTTTCTTGGCAGAATTGTGGACAGATTTTTGATTTTTGACAGTTTGTTTGGCATTATTATGAAGGTTTTTGACATGTTTTATCAAGGGAAATGGGAGCATTGGTGATGAAATGATAACCATAGCAAAGTTTCTTTTTGTGTGAAGGGCAAGACATGACCATATTTGGTCTATGCAAATTTATAATAGTTTACCTCTCATGTACCTTGAATTTGAAACTCACAAAGTTTTGTAACAGGATGAATTTATTTAAAGTTTAGCTTTAAAATTTAAGTAAAAATTTCTCTTGATGAACTCGTGATATGAGGAACTTGGATTGAATCTTGCATTTGAATAAAGATTGAAATTTTGAATGAAGATGAATGAAGTTGAATCAAATTATACCTTGAAAATGCCTTGACCAAAAGGGCTTCAAAGTGAATGAATTCCCTTTGAATGAAATTTGAGAACAATATAGGAAATTGGCTGAATCCTTGTTTGAACCAGATTAAATTGAATTATTTTTCCAATATTTGAATTCAAATAAAAATAATCCAATGAGCTCTCAATCATATGTTGATTTTCAAAGGTCTTGGGTTTTGAATCACATCCACGAATGGAACTTTAAATGGATCAATAATGAACCTCGAGACCAAATTTGTATTCCTTTTCAGAATTTTAAATTGAAATGATCATGGAAACTTGATGCAAACCCTACTTTCATCTTTAATTTGAAATCATGATGGAAGGAATAATGTGTAAGTTTGTGAGCCAAGTAATCGATGCACGCCTTAACCACATTGAATCTTCTAGACTTAACATCTTGTACCATGAACGATCTCCATATGAATCAATATATTGAGAAAAACAATTATGGCATGAATTGAATTTATAAGTTAAGAACATTCTGAATCAAAACATGACCTATAATGTTTCAATAAACTCCATAGGTTCCAAAGCTTAATTTGACTCTGATCCTTGAAGAAAACTTATAAATGACATTGCTCTTGACAATGTGCAAAAAGAGTCGCCTCAAAATATTAAAAATCGAGGAAGTTATGATCCGTGGAAGTTGGGCACACCTATTTTGAGATTAGGTCAAATTCGCAAAATGACCTCTAAAGTATTCGAAATTCTGATGATCCTCCGCACATAATTAGCTCTTGACTTGTAAAGAGAAGTTGGAGATGACGTCAAGGAGAGTCATACGCAAAAAGAACCACTAAAAAATATTGAATAATGAAGAAGTTACAATCGTTTGAACTTGATCTTGAAAATGTTGACTTTTTGTCAAAGTGCTATGAATCAACTTGCAAACTTGATCATTCCTCGCATTCCCAGACACATTAATGCACACGCGAATCAGTGATGATGAAATCTTGATTGTGCTTTTGGTTAAAGGCTAAACTTTGATGAAGTAGTCTTTGAAAATTGGTGATTCACCATACTTGAACACTTGAGGGATCCAAAACTTTAATTGAGGCGTAACACCAGACACTCTTTATTCAGACCTGTCTCTGCACATGAAACCAAAGAAACACAATCATTCACCTTTTTATGGGATTAGAAGTTAGTGATGCATAAAATAAAATGTTCACAACAATTGATAATCACTACATAAGCAATGCTTGAAGGTGAGCGGATTAAAAACCAACTGTATCTCGTGACCTTGAAGATTTATGAAAATGCCAATGAAGGTGGGATCTTAGGTCAAAATTGTATGTATGACAGTGCCGAGCTCAAATAATGTCATGTGTTAAACTGAACAACTTATAGGCCACAGGCTTAAATACGCTAGTAGATGTGTTGACCTGAAAAACGAATGTGTCGACACATAAAATGGAAATTTCTGCAATATTCGAATTCTTTCAGTATGTGTTGACCTGTATGGATGCATGTGTCGACTTGATACTTCCAGAAGCTACATGCTTTAAAAATGAGTTACATGTGTCGACCTGAAATTTGAATGTGTCGACACATGCAACAAAAAACTATGCAAAAATGGGTTTTCAATGATTTGGATCAATTTCAATATTCTATTTGATGATTCCTAAGACCTATAACACAGAGGAGTGCTACAAGACATAGGATACCGTCCACCATGCTAAAATGCTAGCTTTCCAAGTTTTGACATCATGCAAAACATCTAATAGTGAAGCTGCACTCACAAGTTCTTCTTTATCCAAATCTTCTACCTTGAAAGCGTAATAAACGAACTCTTAAAAAGGTAATCATGTGTTATAAGGACTTCACAATGAACTATCTTTGTCATATTGAAGAGATTAACCATTCATCAGAGTAAATAAAACTGATATCTAGATAACATACAAGCTGCTCAAATAAAGACACTTCCACCTGCTACCAAATATAAGATGCCCAGAACACACAAGTTGCTCAAATAAAGAGGCTACCGCTTGTTGCTAAGTTAAGAATCCAATAGAGTGTCATAAAACACTCATGGATAATAAAATTCTCATCTTCAAATAGGGAAATCATAAGCAGATTTTAGTTGAGGAAAATAGAATCTTCAAAGGTGTAAAATAAATGCACTCTCAATCTAGGCTTCAAAGTCTAGAGAGATCAAAACATATTGTTTCAAGGGATTACAATTCAAACCAGGAACAAACCGGAGTGAAACAATTAACCAAGAATCTACCCAATGAGAATCAAGCTTAAATGGGGATTAATTCCATCTAGGTAATGAGCTAGGGAGGAAGGCTTAAGCAAAATTCTTCCACGAGGAATTAGCTCAGTAGGATAATTGAAAGGATATACACTTTCTGCTTAAGGTTGACATTCCACTTGAGAGATACAATACACACTCTACAAAGAGGGTAAAAAACATTAATGAATTAAAATGAGCAATGAATCATGATTCAACTTATGCATAATGTATGAATGATGTATGAATATTATAATGATATGCATGCTAACAATACAGACATACTACGCTGGGGATAACCATACAAAATAAACATAGGTACAGACGACACTCGACTAAATCAAATCCAATATGGAAATACCATAAGAGAGTAAGCAACCAACTGAAGAAACAACATCCTATTTCAAAGCTTAACTTTTCTATGAAAGGAAATGTTGCTTGAGAGTAAACAAAGCATAATCCTATATCAATAAGCCACAAAGTTGCAGGGATATAACAAATGTCCTCTACGCTTTAATGGGAGATAACACACAGACTTTGCTAGGGAAGATGATACAACACCTATTGGGAAGATACCACAAGGCTTCTCCAATACCGAGAATAATGATTGCACAAACTCTGCTGGAGATGATCAAAGAAACTTCATGGGGATAACAACCTTAAAGGGAAACATCACCATTGGTTTACATGGGAAACAAAGAAGTTAACATTGCAGCACAGAGTCAATTTTGTGGGGATTTTAAATCAAACTCAACACACGGTGAGAGAAAACCCAAAAGTTGACAGTTATCTCATCACTTCTTAGAAAATATATTGCTTTTGACATGCTACTTAGGGAGAACACAAAAGAAACAACGTCATAACAGAAAAGGTAAAGTACTCTGCAAGAGATTATTTCTTAGGTCCAAACACGAAAGGAGAAAGAATCCAACAATTGAGCAAAAGCTTCATAACTTTACAATCTCTTATTGATCATAACTTGGCTGGGAAAAGAATCACACTCAGGTGGAAAATCTGCAGCATGACTTAATTGGGGAATATGGAATCATAAACCCATTACCTTATAACATTTATGAGGAAACCTACTACATGATTAACAACTGTAGGGGAAACCAAGCATGCATCTGTGAGAACAACCAGAGGAGAATCCTTAGGAGAAAATTTCATGCCTTGGAATTCGTCCATCCTTGGAACAACTAATTTTATTCCTTTGGTTCACAAAATCGAAGTAAAAATATTTCCGCAAATTTTTTCAAAAACGTGATTTATCATTTAAATCTTTTTTTCTTAAAAATTTACTATCAATAATAAATGAAATTTTTGCAATCAGAATAAAATAGGAATTGTAAAGAATTGGATAAAAGCTCAAACTTTATCAATAGAATGGTGGTCCGTGAATGGTGTGACTCCATAGATGGTCACAAATTTTGGAAAATGGTAAATACATGGAAAATTTATATTGAAATAAAATGACCATCATTATCCCTAACAACTTTGAACTCCTCTGCTTAGGCTTCAGTTGAAAAGCAATGAGAATCCAATGAAGATTGTTGCTTCAATGATCAAGTGTTTTTTGATGCATTTACTTTCCAAGAATCCCTAAATTTTTCCTAGATTTCCCTTTCGGGTTTTCAATCTATTGGGATGATTTATTTTATTTATGACTCTAACTTTTTCTTGGATCGCCCTTTCTGGTTTTTAGCCTACCGGGACGCTCATTCTTGCCTAAGCCGCGCTTTCGAGTTTTCAACTTAGCGAGTTGTTCTTTTATTTCTTTAGGTGAAGTATGTAACACCCCGATTTAATTAGGATTATTTTAATTAATGATTTGATGATATGAGGTGTTGTGATGTCTTTATTGGGGACTAAATGCCTTAGAATTATGAGGGTTGAGGTTCTACGAGTGTATGACTAAATGTGTAGAAACATAGGGGTGTGTAGTATAATATGGATTATTATTATTATTATTATATTATAATATTAGAATTATTATTTTAGAATAATAATTAATTAGTTGGGATATATTAAAGGGAGAAGAAGAGAAAGAGAGGGTACGTAGAAACAAATAAAGAAGTTGTAGAAGTGAGGAACAGAAGAGAAAGGAAGAACCTATGGCTAAAGGGAAGACTCCATTGGAGAAGGGAAGAGAAATCAAGATCCTAAGGTAAGGGTGGGATTCCGACTCTCTAATAGGTGGTATAATGGTAGGGATGTAATGATATGCATGTTAGGTTTTGGTGTAGATTGTTTGATTTAATCCGTTGAAATTGACTATAATCAATGAATTAATGCTTTGAATTGTGTGGTAATTGATGTATGTTGATAGAAATGAAAATTGGATGTTTGATTGTGCATTATTTCATGAAGTTTATGTTTTTGGAATTGAGACAAAAGGGTTTTCGTACTGCACTTTACATAATTCGTAAAACTGTTTTCCACTGGGTGTAATCGATTGCGGCAGAAGAGCAATCGATTGTACTGCTTAAAAAATTGGGATTTTTGCTTCTACTTTAGAAAGAAATTGATTGCAGCAGAAGAGCAATCGATTGCACTGCTTAAAAACATGATTTTGACTTATGAAACAGGGTTCAATCGATTTCTTTGTTGGTGCAATTGATTGTTCACTATTTGACAACATTTTTGAAAACTTGAAATCTCCATAACTTTTGACTCGGGTGTCCGTTTGACGCGCCGTTTGGACCGTTAGAAAACTAAAAGTATATTTTACTCAATAAAAATGGTTTGGACAAAATATTGTTGTACCCCAATTTTTACCCCTAATATTCCTCTATCATCTCATATCAATCGATCACAACAAGATCACACTAGGGTTTGGTCCTTCGCCCTATCTTTAGGTTGCTTATGAAGAATCACAAATCACATTGATTTATATATTGTTATCATCTATGTTTTGTATTGATTTTAAATAATAAATACAATGAATGTTTGCTCTAATTGATGATATTATAGGTAAGGGCACAACACATTTCATCAATTCGATCTATAGGTTCATGAGTTTATTTTCATGCCTTCTTCAACAAGGTTTCATTGAGATTCAAGCTTCATCATTGAATATACTTTGAATTAATATCATGAAAAGGTCTACTATGATTTATCATGCCTCAATTTTCCAAATAAAATCAAAAGATGCAAGAGTTGATTGAAGAAGTTTGACCTAATTGGACAAGTTCTTGATTTCTTGGTCACAAGTGCATAAATCTATCAATTCTTAATATTTGGAGGTGTTTTTTGTTGATATGGGTTCTTATTATCATCCAAAGCAACTTATATTCACATGGCAAGAGTTATTGTGCAAGGAAGATTGTCAATATTGAAAGGGTTTTCCAAGTAATTTTGGTGCTATAGGAGCTAGGGTTTTGAACTTCTAAGGGCTATATCTTGCTCATCTTTTGGTATTTTTGAGTTATTCAAAAGACATGATTCTATTTAAATAGTTATCAACCAATCACTTCAAAAGTTCAAAAAAATTTATGTGGAAGATGCCTAATGATGAAGAAAGATTACAAGTCCCCTAGATGGGCCACCAAATTCCCTTATGTGACTTCAAAAGATCACAAATTGGTCAATTTTTATCTCCTTGAGCCCATTATTTTTCCAAAATTATCTTAAGGATATGAACTTCAACTCTTCTTTTATGTGCAAAGCTTGAAAAGGGATGGAAGATGCCATAAGAATGCAAAATATTATAGGTCATCTCATGAATTTTCACCTACTTCACAAAGTCATAACTTTCTCAATTCTTGGAGTTTTTAAGTAGTTCAAATCTCAAAATGTCATTTAAGAGATCTACTCCATTCCATATTTTTTTGTTAAAAATCAAATTTTGAGTGGAAGGCCATGTTTGGATGCAAAACATTATAGGAAATGTTTTGAGAAAAACTTAGAATTTTTTTAAGGACAAAAATTCAGCATCCTTTTCTCAACTTTGACTCATCACAACTCCTAGCTCAAGTATCTAATTAATCCCATTATTTACACATTGTAAAATTTGTGACCACACCTTTCAATTTCTTCAAGAATCATGCCCTAAGACTCCTTGAGTTGTGAATACCAATGATTCAAAGTTGGTACCTTGAACCTGACTTTTTCCTCCAAGTCAGAATTTGAAATGCATAATTCAGCTTCTAATCATTAAATTTAAGCGCGTTTTTACTTCTAATCATGTTTAACAATATTCCAGAAGTGATTAGCACCTTAAAACGCAAGTTTTGGTTGAGCTTTCAGCAAAATACGAGTCACATTTTTCATACTTGCAAATTCACATGAATTCCCTCCAAACTGCATCATTCCACACGCTTGAGCATCCCATTTGCTTCCCTATAAATAGAGGGTTATATCTCATTCATTTTCTCGTGATTTTGATATCTAATTGACCCCTGGTTAGATCTCACACGAACTTTGAATTTGAATTTCTTGTTTCTTGCTTTCTCAATCCAAAACACCAAAAGCTCCACTCAGTTAGCTTCATTGAACTTCTCTGAAGCTAACCACACTCTTACCTTCAAGAATTGTAACCTATACTGATCTACTGAAGTCCAATTTCAGATCCACCTTGTGCTACTTCGTTCATGTAGATTCCTTGGTCAAATGGATCCAAATAAAAGACTAATCTACTCTCTGCATCCTTCTGATTCTCGTGCTTTCTATAATTTGCAATTTCATTGAGATTTGAGTGAGATATTTCAGAATTTCGTGCTCGCTATTATTTATGCATTTTCTCAATTTAAGCCTTGCTTAACTTATATAAATTTGTTGCGATGGTACCATTAGAATCGTCTTGAAGAGACGAATCTAATGATATCAGTCTAGTCCTCTAATTTTAGAGTTTGAGGAACCCCAATCTAGGGCGTCCGGAGGTTGAAGACGACCTATGTGTCGTGCTTCAACCAATGAAGGTGTGACATGTAATTTTTTTTAATTCAATCTAGTGTGTTTGCTTTATCATACGCGCGCTTTGAGAGCCCTTGGATCTGATTACTTCCATTAGTAAGACTCCATCCAACGCGCCAGAATTTTAGTTGTTTTAAATTATTAAAAGGTGATCCGGTGTAATTTTCAAAGTTGACCATGATATGCACATTGTGCTTGATCCTTTAGATCTGATTAATAGTGCGTTTTGACTCTCATCCAATGGTGCATATTTTTTTGGTTTGTTATTTTATTTTCTGATTTTTATTTTAATTCATTTAAACTTCAAAAAATCATAGAAAATTCATTTTTTACTTAAAAACTATGAAAAGATTCACAAAAATATTTTCAAATATTCTCTTCCTGATTTTTATTTTTTCATGATTTTATTTTCAGATTTGATATTTTTTTATAATTTCTCCTTTACTTTCACTTGTTTTTAATCATTTAAAAATACTTTTTGATGTTTTTAAATTCAGAAAAAATTTATAAAAATAATTTTACTCATTTCTGACTTTCTGAAATTTGTCTAGAATTTCATTTTGACTTCTAAAAATACTTTTCTGTTTTAAAAAATTACCAAAAAAACTTATAAAATTATTTGAGACCACTTCTGACTTTTCTATGGTCTCTTTTAATTTTTCTTTGACACTTTGAATATAATTTGCTATTTTGCCTTTTGTTTTTGTTTAAAAAAACTATTTGAGGATCATTTTCTTTTTTTTTTATCTTATTTATTAATTACAATTTGTTTTTTGAATATATTCTGGCCATGTGATTTTTGATCATGAACTTCATTAACATCATTGGATCTTGGGTGTTGAGTTTAACTCCACCAAAACGGATGAATGATTTTAATGATAGTTTGATTAAAATCATTAATTCAAATGTATCCCCTCCCTCTTCATCTCATCCTATTCTCTTTTGTGATACATGTTGTTCGAGGATGATCTACATATCATCACTCCAAACATATGGCACATAGATTGCTATTGACCGACCTCAAAATAGGTGCGACTTCTATATAAGTCCACTCACGATTGCTTAACATAACGCTAAATTTTCTCCCGATTTGAGAAATGATCATTTATGGTCCAAACCTATGTTTTCAAGCCTAAGCATGTTTAATTTGAAATATTTTATCCAATAATTTTGAGGTTCATTGTTAGGAGGCTTTTGCCTTATCAATCCTCTAATGAATCTTCATAAATTTTGTAACTAAGTGAATCGTTTAAACATCGTTGATAATTTATTGTTGCCTTGAGATTTTGAATTCAATGATATACTTGAGAAAAAGCAAATGAAACTTGTTGTTTAGAGGCTTTGATTTTATCAATCTTCTAATGAGTTTTCAAATGCAAGTTTCAAGATGGTCATTCAACTAACCTCTAATTTCTAACAATTAACTTTTATTTTCATGCTTTTACTTTATGCCTTTACTTTTACGCACCATTTATTTTAGCATTTTCATTTCATGCTATTTTCCTCTTTTCTCATTTGAGAATTTATCTTTATGTCATTTTTATTTTTGCTAACATGATCTTTACATTTCTTTTTGACATAACTAATAATCAACTTAAACCATAAAAAACTTTAACGTTACTTGGACTATTTGGTTACTATCCTTAGCATTTTGGAGTTATGGACTTCTTGAACTTAGGATTAGAGACCTTGACCTACCTTGAGACCTTGTGACTCTATTGCAATTTTGTATGGAGTTCTTGGGGTTTACCCTAAGAAACTGGGTTATTTGATTCTTTGTGTGCAGGTTATTCTGATTATGTGCTTTGTTTGTGATTGGGAATTCATCTGTATACAGCTGTTACTCTGCCCAATTTTTGCGAAGACTTAATGCCTCTGAAGCTTGGTTTTCTTAAGAGGTTTTATTATCTTTGCTTGTTTGGTTTCAAATCCAAAAGGATGGGAATTCTACATTGACTCATTGTGTCAAGTGTTGGCTTCTTGTTGGTTAGATGGTTCTTTTCCCTAGCTTTTATCTTATGCTTTAGGATAGTCCCTTCATCTCCTCCCATCTTCTTTAATTTCAAAAATCTTCCCCCTCCTTTTCAAAACTATTATTGTTTTCCAAACTTGAACCACTTTCATAATAAACTTGGACTTAGGTCCATACATTTTCAAATAATTTTCTTAATCAAACTTTAATCAACTTAATAATATTTTGACATTTTTAGTGAGAAGACTAAAAGTCAATCAATCTCATTCAAACCATTTTGCCACATTGGCTTTTTACCTTAAAACTTTCTCAAAAGATTAGACTCTTGTCAAATCCTTGAAGTGATGTAACTTACTATACTTCTACGATATATAGTGAAGCGAGATATTTTCCACTTATGTGTTAAGCGAGGTTTTGTTTATTTTAAAATCCAAGCCATATCCTCCTCTTTGAGATGACACAAATTCTCCTTTCTCATAATTGTGGGTAGTAAGTATGTTCTTCCACTCAGATAAGACGATGATGTCTCATCTCTTAAAATTAACCAACACACTTGTGTTTTAAAATTTTTAAAGGAGAACTACGAGTACTCTGATCCCCTATTGCACGGAAGGTGGTACATGGACACTAAAGGTTCACAATCGCGTCGGGTGCAAAAATTGTAAAAAACACTTCTTTTCTCATCTCCACAATCTATTTTTGTATACAACCTTTATAGCAAAAATACACAAATTTACAAAGAGGTTCTTGTGTAGTACTGTAGATGTTTAGGATTCTAATACCTTCCCTTTTGCATAACCAACCCCCGAACTTAGATTCTCTCCCCCTTTTTTTGGGTCATTCGCTCTTTTCTCATTCCTTTGGAAACAATGAAGCGCAGTGGCGATTTTTATTTGATCTGTGTGAGTCAAGTCAACCCAATCACTTTGTCTCAACATTTCTACCGCTACAAATATGAATTGATCTCCTGAATTTTATGTTATTTCGAAGTTTCGTTTGTGAATGCAACGATGAATATGAATAAATTTCAGGATGTAGTGATGTTGTGATGATATATATATATATATATATATATATATATATATATATATATATATATATATATATATATATATATATATATATATATATATATATATATATATATATAATGATGTGTGATTAACGATCTGTATTGGTTTTATTGTTGATGTGTGTTATGACATTGCATTTGTTGTCATACATGTTAGTGTTGCATGCATGTTCATAAATAATAGTGTGGCCTTAATGGAAAGTGATGATGTGGCCTTAACGACAAGTGATAGTGTAGCCTGTATGGAAAAGGGATGTTGTTATGGTACCACATGCATATATTTAGGGAAGTTGGTCTCATTGTATTATGACGTTGTTGTTGAAGAAATATGACGTGTTATCGTTTGGGTGTGATTGTTGAAATAATGTTGTGTTTTCATTTTGAAGCATGAATTGTGAATGAATAATTATGTATGCTGAACTTTACTTACTCATTATCATATATTTGTTTACATTGTTATGATATCTCACACCTTCTATTTTAAATGTTTCCTCTTTGTGGGCAACGCGCTGGTGACGAAGTTTAAAGTTACATGAGGTATGGAGTTTCACCTCGTAATTGCGTTGATTGAGTCGTGTCTTGCTCTGATATATAACACCAGGGACGGATAGTGTTTTTCCTATTTAGTCATTGTTGTCTTTGAAAAACTATGAGAGTAATATAACTCTTTTATTTCACTTTATTTGATAAATGTTGCTTTGTGGATTGTGGGAGCTGTAAACCAATTACATTTTAGATTGTTTTCATTGCATTAAGAAGGTGAAGTTGAATATCATGGTGAATATGATGATGGTTCATCCTAAAATAATGTGTTATGAATCCTTTTGTTAATGTTTGAGCAATTTTTAAGACGATGAAATGTGGCATCCTATTTTGATAATGATTAGAAATTTTTATTTACTCTGATTTTCATTTAATTATTCGACGGGGAAAAATAGGGTGTTACAAAGTATTTCTTGATTGCATCAGCATTCACAAAACATGGGAACTCCTCCCCATCCATAGTTTCAAGAATCAATGCACCGCCAGATAAGGCTTTCTTGACAACATATAGGCCTTCATAATTAGGAGTCTACTTGCCCCTAGAATCAACGTTAAAAGACATGATCTTTATGAGCACGAGGTCGCCTTCTCTGAATTCACGAGGTCTGACCTTCTTATCAAAAGCTTTCTTCATTCTTTTCTGGTATAACTGACCATGACATAAGGCAATAATTATTTTTTCTTCAATCAAATTCAGCTGGTCAAACCTGTTATAGACCCATTCAGCCTCTAACAATTTGGTTTCCACGATTACACATAAAGAGGTAATCTCAACCTCAACAGGGAGCGCTGCTTCCATGCCATAAACAAGAGAGAAAATGGTTGCTCATGTTGAAGTGTGGACAAATGCACGATACCCATGTAAAGAAAAAGGGAGTATCTCATGCCAATCCTTATATATGACAACCTTCTTCTGAAATCTCGTCTTAATGTTCTTATTAGCCGCTTCAATAACCACATTCATCCTAGGCCTGTAAGGAGAAGAGTTGTGATGAGAAATATTGAAATCTTCATAAAGCTATTTAATAATATTATTATTCAAATTCGAGCCATCATCCGTGATAATTATGCTTGGCACACCATATCGACAAATAATATGGTTCTTAATAAACCATACCACCGCCAGTTGGTTACATTAGCATAAGAAGCTGCTTCTACCCACTTGGTGAAGTAGTAAATTTTCACTAAGATGAAACGATGTCCATTTAAGGCCTTGGGTTCAATCATCCCGATCATATCAATACCCCACATAGAGAAAGGACACGGGGAAGAAATAACATTGAGGAGAGTTGGAGGCACATGAATCTTGTTAGCATAAATCTGACACTTATGGCACTTCTTTGCAAATTTGTAACAGTCGGATTTCATTGTCAGCCAATAGTAAACTTCCCTAAGCACATTCCTTTCCATTTAATGCTATTTTCACGGGTACCAAATGAACCTTCATGGATCTCATGCACTAACATGTCTACTTCGTCCATATCCACGCATCTGAGCAAGACCATGTCATAATTTCTTTTGTATAACACATCTTCATTGAGAAGGAAACTGTCTACCAACCTTCTCAATGTCTCCATGTCCTTGTTTTATTCCCAAAGTGGGTACTCTTGAGTTTGAATTAAATGTTTGATATCATAATATGAAGGTTTATCATCTGATGTCATCTCTACCGCAAATACATGAGCCAACTGTTATACCCCATTTTTCACCCCTTAGATCTCTAATCATCTCATATTTTCAATACATCAAGATCACACATTAGGGTTGGTTCTATCTTTCTACTTCATAATATCTTTAAATTTTCTCTTGAGGGAACACCAAGAACCTTTAGTTGTGTATCTTGAACATGTTTTATTTTAGCTAACATAAAGATATGTATATATGTTTCTTTGAATGTTCATATTGTAGTTAATGACACAACTTCATCCATCTCACCATCTAACCTAGGGTTTTGAGGTATAGTTCTCAGTCAAATAGTTCTTCAATGGATTGCAAGAGCTTAAGCTTCAATACTATGTCTATGATATCAAAGTTTTTTGGTTCAACGTGCTCTCTCGCCTTATTTAGGTCAACTTTTCCTCATAGTTGGTGGTGGTATTCATCAAGAAGATTCATAGGTTCATGTGTTTATTTCCATGCCTTCTTCAAAAAGTTTCATTAATACTTAAGCTACACCTTTGAGTGTACTTCAATAAAACATCATTTCAAAGCCTAATGTTTCCATCATGATCTGTTTTGCAAAGAAAGTTCACAAGATTCAAGGTTAATTCAACAAGTTTGACCTAATTGAGCAAGTGCATGATTCAGTGATCTCAACTGCATAACTCTCTCAATTTTTAACATTTTTAGTTGGTTATTTTTTCTATGGACTCTTATAATCATATACAACAACTTCTCTTCACATGACAAGATCCAATTATGCAAGGAAAGTCATCAAAAGTTGAAAGGGGTTACAAGTCATTTTGACAATCTCTGGGCTAGGGTTTGCTGAATTCCAAAGACCATATCTTGCTCAAATTTTGTGATTTTTAAGTGATTAGAAAGCCATGACTCTATTCAAAGTGTCCTTAATATCTTCTCTTCAATGATCAAAGGCTAATTTGGCATGAAGGTCTATTTAAGTTTGAAGAAGATTACAAGCCCTTTGAAAAGCCTTTGAACCTTAGGGTTTGACTTTAAATGATCATAACTTGATCATTTTTTATCTCCTTGAGCTTATTATTTTTCTAAAATAATATTTTTGATGTCTATTACAACTTTGTTTCAATATGCAAGACATGAAAATGCTTGGAAAGTTGTTAAACAATTGAAAAGATTATAGGTCTTTTGTGAATTTCCCCAAATCTGTTCATCATCTTCAAAAGACCATAACTCTTTCATATTTTATGATTCTTTAATGATCTTAATTCGATAATCAATTCAAAGTTCTACTTCATTTCATCTTCAAGGATCAAGATCAAATTTTGAGTGGAAGGGCATGTAACTTTGAAGAACATTATAGGTCATTTTGATGTTCAACACTTAGAAATATTTATAAGTACAAAAGTAAGTTTATTTTTCACGATTGTGAAGTTTGTTGTGAGATCTTCAAATGCTTCAAGAATCATCCCATAAAGCCTCCTACATTGTGTGCTCGATGCTCTTGAAGTTTCTTTCATGAAATTGAGTTTTTGCTTGAAGTCAGAATTGGATTTTCTTAATGTGCATTCTAATCACCAATTTTGTGCGTGTTTTTCACTTAAACACGACTATCAAACTTATTCAGACTTGCTTATGCATAAAAACTCAGAAATTGAGTAAGTTTTGATGGATCATAAGTCACACTTTGCTCATGATGCAGGTGCACACGAATTCCACTCATACCTGCTCATTTCTCTCACTTTTTCCCATCATGCTCAGCTATAAATAAGGGACACATTCCATTCATTTCCACAAGCTTAGATAGCCAAAGAAGCTATGCCTGATCCTCACAAAACCTCTGAAACTTTTGAATTTATTTTCTCCTTTAGAGGCTCTTTCATTCCTTTCTTTTGCTTCAGTTAGCTTCATTGAACTTTGCTGAAGCTAACTAAACTCTTACCACATAGAATCGAGCACTAAATCAAGCTCATCAAGTCCAGTTTCAGAGCTCTGAAGTTGAGTTTCAAGAGGTAAATTACTCTATCAGTTATCTTCAAACTCGTTGCTACAATATAGCTCTCATCACTCTGATGCTCGTATCATCGTTTTTTCTGAACTGGAAGTAAGTTTTGCTCATGAATTTTCAAATCCATTTTCAATTTTTTCTTCTTGTTTTTTCCAAATCGACTAAGCTATGGTTAATATAAATTTTCCGCAAGGGTTCCATTAGAATGGTCTTGAAGAGACAAAGAGAGTGGCACTGGTCTGAACTCTTGATTTTACCGTTTGTGGAATCACGATTGTGAGGTGGTCGGAGGTTGAAGGCGATGCCATATCATCTCTCAGACAATGATATTATGCCACTTTTTTTTCCAAATATGTTTTAACTAATGTTCTGGTGCTTTATTCACTAATGACCATGATATGCACAACGCACCTGTAGCGGTAGAAATGTTCAAGACTAAGCCATTGGATTGACTAGACTTTATACAAATCAAAATAAAAATCGCCACCACAATTTATTCTTTCCAAAGGAATGGGAAAAGAGCGAATAACCCAAAAGGAAGGGGAAAGATTCAAGGTAAGGGGGTTGGTTATGCAAAGGGAAGGTATTAGCACCCTAAACATCTACGGTACTCCGCAGGAACCTCTTTGTAAAATCTGTATATTTTGGCTATAAAAAATGTGTTGTATATAAAATGGATAATGGAGGTGAGAAAAGAAGTATTTTTTATGATTTTTGCACCCGCCGCGGTTGCGAACCTTTAGTGCCTACATACCACCTTTTGTGTAATAGGAGATCAGGGTACACGTATTTCCTCTTTAAAAAATTTGAAACACGAGTGTGTTGGTTAATTTTATGAGATAAGACGTCATCGTCATTGTCCGTGTGGAAAACATACTTACTACCCACAATCATGAGAAATGAGAATTTGCATCATCTCAAAGTGGAGGATATGGCTTGGATTTTAAAATCAACAATGCCTCCCTCAACACCCAAGTGGAAAATATCTCACTTTACTACATATTATAGAAGTATAGTTGTTTGCATCACTACAAAGATTGACAAGAGCCTAATCTTTTAAGAAAAGTTTAAAGGTAAAAGCCAAAGTGGCAAAATGATTTGAAATGAGATTGATTAACTTTTAGTCTTCTCAAAAAAAAATATCAAGGTATTATTAATTTGATTGAAGTTTATTTATGAAAATGTTTTTTTTTTTGAAAATGCATGTACATAAGCCCAAGTTTATTATGAAAGTGTTTAATTTTCAAAACAAGAAGGGTTTTCAAAAGGAGGGATAATATTTTTGAAATTAAAGAATATGGGAGGAGAAGAAGAGGCTATCCTAAAGCATAAGGTAAAAGCTAAGGATAAGGACCATATAACCAACCAAAAGCCAAAACTTGACATTATGAGTCAAGATATAATTCCTATTCTTTGGAGTGAAACCAAGCAAAGATACTAGCCCTCTACAAATGTATCAAGTCTTCACAAAAATTGGGCAGAGTAACAGCTGTATGCGGGTGAATTTCAGATTACAAACAAAGAGTGTAATCACAAAAACCTGCATACAAAAACAAACAACCAACCCAATGTCTTGAGGTAAACCTCAAGAGCTCCAGACAAAATAATCAGATAAGATCACAAGGTATCCAAGATAGGCCAAGATTTCTAGTTCTAAGTCCAAGAAAAAGTCTATTGCTCCATCATGCCAAGGATAGTAACCAAATAGTCCAAGTACCATTAAGAGTTTTTTAGGGTTTAAGTTGGTTATTAAGTATCTTAGGAAAAGGAAAAAAGAAAAGCTCAAGTGAGCAAAGTAAAAATGACAAGAAAATAAATGCTCAAATGAGCAAAGATGAAAATGGCATGAAATGTAAAATGCTAAAAAATAAATAGTGCATAAAGCATAAAAGAATAAAAGCATAAAATAAAACAAGTCAATAATTAGTGGTTAGTTGGATGACCATCTTGAAACTTGCATTTGGAACTCATTAGAGGATTAGTAGAACCAAATCCTCCACACAACAAGTTGCATTTTCTTTTTGTCAAGTATATCATCCATTTGGAATTCTCACAAGTACCATTTAATGATCAACGATGTTTAAGTGATCCGCGTTGACCAAAGGTGATTTAGATCCATTAGAGGATTGATAGAACCAAAGCCTACATATAATGAATCTCAAGGTTATTGGATAAAAGAAATCAAATTAACATACTTGGGCTTGCAATCATAAGTTTGGGCCACGAATGATCATTTATTCGAATCAGGACTAAATTCAGTGCTATGTTAAGCAATCGTAAGTGGACTTATATAGAAGTCGCACCTATTTTAAGGCCGGTCAATAGCAATCTATACACCATTTGTTTTGAGACATGATATAGAGATCATGCTCTAACAACATTTAGTGCAATAAGAATGGGATGAGATGAAGAGGAATTAGGGTAAAAAGAAAAACCACATTTGAATTAATATTTAATCAAACTATTATTAAGATCATTCATCCATTTTTGTGGAGTTAGACTCAACACCATGGATATAATGATATTAATAAATCCATGACCAAAAAATCAACCCAAGACAACCATAAAATATTCACAAAATAATAATATAATTAATATGTTCAATAAAGGGGTTTTAAAAAATGTTTTTAAAAAATGGAAAATAATGAAGAAAATATCAATTATATTCAAATTAAACAAGAAATAAAAAATAAGACCATAGAAAAATCAGAAAAGAGGCCAAGTAATTTTACAAAATTTTTGGAAATTTTTAAAAGTCAGAAACTATTTTTTAAAACTAAAATAAATGGGTAAAATAAACAAAAAGAGTAAAAAATATCAAAGTCAGAAACAAAAATAAAATAAGGTCACCAATATTTGTCACAATATCATTGGATCATTCCATAATTTTTTCAGAATTTAAAAATGTGTAAAAGTATTTTTAAACATTTTTAACAAATCAAATAAGTGTAAAATTAATATAAAATCAAAACACAAAATTAAATTGTGAAAAAATAAAAATCAGAAAGAGAATGATAAAAAATACTTTTCATAATTTTTTTAGATTTTTTTGACTAAAAATGAATTTTCTATGATTTTTTGAAATTTAAAACAATTAAAATATAAAAATCAGAAAAAGAAAATAAAAGAAAAAGATGTGGACCATTGGATGAGAGTCAAAACGCGTTAGTAATCAAATCCAAGGGATCTGGCACGCTGTGCATATCATGGTCTTTAACGAATATCGTACAGAATCATTAATAAAATCAAAATTTGAAAATAACAAATGTCACGCTTTCATTGGTTAGAAGATGACACGTTGGTCATCTTCAACCTCCAGCCTTCACGAATTGCAGGTCTCTCAAACTGTAAAATCATGAGGTCAAACCTATGCCATTCGCTTCGTCTCTTCAAGACGAAGACAACCACACCCTCGCGCCAAATATATAAAAACTGTAACTCAAGCAATTTAGAAAGAAAGTTTTGAAAAGGGATTTGAAAATTCATGGTCAAAACGTGCTTCCAGATAAAAGTAAGTGTTGCAACTAGAACCAGGGCAATGAGAGCAACACAATGATACCAAAGTTTTGAAGAATTGATGAAGGAATCTACCTATTGAAGTTGAGTTGCAGAGCTCTGAAACTGGACTTCTATGGAGCAATATAGGGCACGATTCTTGAATGTGATTATATAGTGAGCTTCAGGGAAGATCAAGGAAGGTGAATTGATGAAAAAATGGATTGAAAAAGGATTGAGAATAGGATTCTAAGTAGCTGAATTCTGAGTTGTGAAGCAAGTTTGGCAGGGTGATTCTGGCTATCTAAGCTTGGGAAATTGAATGGGGGATGACCCTCTATTTATAGGGAATCAAATGGAATGTTCAAGCGTGTGGAATGATGCAAATTGGAGGGAAATCGTGTGAACCTGATGCATGAGCAAAGTGTGATCTGATTTGCATCAAAACTCATCAAATCCTTGCGTTTCAAGGCTCTAATCCACTTTGGCAACTTGGTTAAACATGTTTAGATTACAAACGCGTGCTAATTTTATGTTTAAAGGCCAAAACATGGATTTCAAATTCTAACTTATGGTGAAACTTCAGTTCCAAGTTACCAAGTTCAATCCAATGGCATTTCCACCTCAGGGGGTCTTAGGGAAAAATTATTGATGCTTTGGAAAGATGAGGTAACAAGCTTTGCAATGGAAAAAGAATGGAATCAAATGGATACTTGAGCTAAAAATTACATGGATTCAAAGTTGAAGAAAAAGAGTTGACTTTCCATACTTAGAAATATTTCAAATTCTTCTTTAAAAATGACCTATAATCTCTTGCATCCAAACATGGCCTTCCACTTAGAATTTTCTCTTGATCAAAATATATGGAATGAAGTAGATCTCTTGAATGACACTTTGAAATTTGAACCACTCAAAATCTCCAAAAATTGAGCAAGTTATGACTTGTTGAAGTTAGCCAAAAATCATGAAATGACCTATAATCTCTTGCATTATTAAGGAAACTTCCATCCATTCTATTACTTTGTACATAAAATAAGGCATGAATTACACATCCTTAGGGTCATCATGAAAAAAGAATGGGCTCAAGGTGATAAAAGTTGACCAAGTTATGACCATTTGAAGTCACATATGGAAAATGAGGGATTCATCTGGATGACTTGTAATCTTTCTTCTTCACCAAGTTCCTTCCACATGAAAAATCTTTGGAACTTTTGAAGTGATTTGTTGGTAACTCTTTGAAGAGAAGAATGTTTTTGGAATTAATCAAAAATACCAAAAGATGAGCAAGATATGC
The DNA here is from genome assembly GCA_948472305.1 of Vicia faba. Taxonomy (NCBI): domain Eukaryota; kingdom Viridiplantae; phylum Streptophyta; class Magnoliopsida; order Fabales; family Fabaceae; genus Vicia; species Vicia faba. The sequence continues at coordinate 722,805,995 of OX451738.1, read as the reverse complement.
CCCTCTGAAGTCCAAAACCCTAGCCTCTAGATCAAGAGAATGCTTGGTGGAACATTGCCAAGTTTGAACAAACTTTTTGTGCCAATATTCTTCCTTTGTGAATAGAATTTGTTGAGGATGATGATGAGGACTCATGGCCACCAATACTACTTCCATACCAACTTCCAAACAACTTCAATGATGAAGTTTGAATCTCTCAAGACTTTGACTAGGGCATGGAAATAAAATCATGAGCCAATGATGCAACTTGCTAAACCTTATTGCCTTTACCTACATTATTAACAAGTAAGACAAACCAATATTGTATTTTGTTAATTTAGACAGAAAATCAAAGCAAAATATCCATGATCACCAAAGAAAACAAGTCAAGGTGCTTTATAACTCCTCAAAGAGCAAGGCTAAAGATAGGGAGAAGAACCAAAAGTCCTAATGTGATTTTATGGTGATTGAAACAATATGGTATGATGAAGGGATCTTAGGTGAAAAAATTGGGGTACAACAGCTGCCCTTATTTAAGTTTCTTCTATCCGGAGATACGAAGGTTAAAAATCTTCGTGTCGACGTGATCAAAGACACTTAAATATAAAACAAACCCTGTTTTTGGCCCTAAGATGCCATGCAAACATTTATGCATATGAATGCAAATGAATGGAACAAAAGTGAAGACGCAAAGTAGCATTGGGGTTGCAACAAGAAATATAGAAACAAAAGAGCAATCCCACCAGGAAAATAAATTACTCGTAAACCACAAGAAAAGAATCAGAGAAGAGGATAACAAGCGTCGACGTTCACTGCCGATGTACTACCAACGTTCACTGAAGGTAGAAAGAGAAAATATATCATATTACCGATGTTCACTGACGATGAACTATCAACGTTCATTGAAGATAGAAAAAAGAGAAGAAACACCGACGTTCACTGCCGATGTACTACCAACGTTCACTGAAGGTAGAAAGAGAAAATATATCATATCACCGCCGTTCACTGACGATGAACTATCAACGTTCACTGAAGATAGCAAAAAGATAAGAAACACCGACGTTCACTACCGATGTACTACCAACATTCACTGAAGCTAGAAAGAGAAAACATATCATATCACCGCCATTCATTGACGATGAACTATGACGTTCACTAAAGATAGCAAAAAGATAAGAAACACCAACGTTCACTGCCGATGTACTACCAATGTTCACTGAAGGTAGAAAGAGAAAATATATCATATCACCTCCGTTCACTAACGATGAACTATCAACGTTCACTGAATATAACAAAAAGATAAAAAAACACCGACGTTCACTGCCGATGTACTACCAACGTTCACTGAAGGTAGAAAGAGAAAATATATCATATCACCACCGTTCACTGACGATGAACTATCAACATTAACTGAAGATATCAAAAAGATAAGAAACACCGACGTTCACTGCCGATGTACTACCAACGTTCACTGAAGGTAGAAAGAGAAAATATATCATATCACCGCCGTTTATTGACGATGAACTATCGACGTTCACTGCAGATAGCCAAAAGATAAGAAACACCGACGTTCACTAGCGATGTACTACCAACATTCACTGAAGGTAGAAAGATAAAATATATCATATCACCGCCGTTCACTGACGATGAACTATCAACATTCACTGAAGATAACAAAAAGATAAGAAACACCGAAGTTCACTGCCGATGTACTACCAACGTTCACTAAAGGTAGAAAGAGAAAATATATCATATCATCGCCGTTCACTGACGATGAACTATCGACGTTCACTGAAGATAGGAAATAGATAAGAAACACCGACGTTCATTGCCGATGTACTACCAACGTTCACTGAAGGTAGAAAGAGAAAATATATCATATCACCGTTGTTCATTGATGATGAACTATCAACGTTCACTGAATATAGCAAAAAGATAACAAACACCAACGTTCACTGAAGGTAGAAAGAGAAAATATATCATATCACCGCCATTCACTGACGATGAACTATCAACGTTCACCGAAGATATCAAAAAGATAAGAAACACTGACGTTCACTGCCGATGTACTACCAACATTCACTGAAGGTAGAAAGAGAAAATATATCAAGTTTCCCCAAGATTCTGGTGTTTTACCAAGAACAGGTCTCAACTTCTTCTTTAACCAAGGAAATCTGCCTGGAAAGGGTAATACGTAATCTGTCTCAAATAAAGAGACTTCCACTTATTGTCAAGTGGATTTTGCAAAGAGAAATGACTTTATAGGGATGGAAATATGATTTTACAGGGAAGTGCCACGATATTCCTGTCGAGGAGATAAAATCTTCCTGTGCAAAATAAATGCACAAACCAAAACCCAAAGTTTTCAGAAAATAATGAATCCAATTCAGAAATAAACTGGAGCAAGACGGCCAATGCAAATTCATCCTTTGAGAAATAAACTCAAGAGGGAAAACCAAATTCAACTAAGAAAAGAGCGCTGCAGGAAAGGTCAGAATACTATATCAATGAACAATGATTTTTAGCAATGCATGATGTTTGTATGAATGTATGGGTGATATCGTGCATATGCTGGTAAAAGGATACATGATAAATTCAAGCAAACAAAACCGCCTCAGGTACTAACAACATTGGGCTAAACTTCAACCAGAAAGATCAATCCAAGAAAGGTAAAAGCAACTACGGAAACCAAACCTATTGCCTACTTTAACTTCACTAAGGAGAAACATAATCCGGACGTAGCCAAATCAAATAGATACCAGGATAAAACACCCTTCTCCCAGTTTCATCAGAGAAAACAGTTTTCCAAAAGCAATATGCCTACTGGAGATTGCGAGACCAACCTCAAATAAAGTAGACTGACGCCGACACAACCAAACCTCATTTGGGAAATTCAAGCCTACCTCCCTGGAGAAAACTTTCATCACGAATACTCATTCCAACAAGAGATGCCCTGGGATAATCTTCCCGGGAAGTCAAGAAGTCAATATTAATGTCAAAACTACAAAAAGAGCGACATCCCAGCACACCAAAGGAATAAAACCTTTCATCATATGAGGGAAGACTTTGCTGGGGAATCTGGGACAGAGGCTTCTGACCATGCAAACCCAAAATCAAAAGCGAACCAAGACTTGACTGGTGATAATGGGATCATAAACCCAATACGGTACCTTGCACCTACTGATATCATCTTTAACTATCTGAGAAACACACAGAGATTGCGCACCTACCAGCAAAATGACGTGAGAAAACTTTCATGAAGGGAGTAAATCTTCTTAAAACAACCATAGTTTGTTCATTCCTGGGACCACCATTCTTGTTGTCATTGTTTCATCATAGATCCCAATGTAAATTGAATTTGTAAAGATCTCTCTTCTTTTTGAAAAGTCAATTTTGCTTTTTTAATCTTTTTTTCTTTAACATTTATTATCGGTAATAAATGAAGTCTTTACAAGCTAAATAAAAATAAGAACACAAAGAGTTGGGCAAAAGCTCGAATTTCATTAATAGAATGGTAGTCTGCGAATGGCGAGACTCCATGGATGATTACAAAGTTTGGGAAATGTTAATACATAATGTAAAAGATACATTGAGATACAATGACTACTATCCCCCTTAACAACTTTTGAAATCCTGGGCAGCAGCTTCTGTTGAAGCATGATGAGGATCCGAGAAGATTGTTGCTTCAACGATCAAGTCTCGTCTGACGTAGTTACTTGCCAAGAAAGTCCCTAACTTTTGCCTAAGCTGCCCTTGCGGGTTTTCAACTTAGCGGGAAATTTATTCTGTTTATGTCTCTAATTTTTGCCTAGACCGCCCTTTCGGGTTTTCGGTCTACCGAGACGCTCTTTTTTGCCTAAGCCTCCCTTTCGGGTTTTCAACTTAGCGAGCTGTTCTTTTATTTCTTTAGGCGAAGTATTTCTTGACTCCGTCAGCATTCATGGGACGTGGGAAATCCTCGCCATCCATAGTTTCAATAATTAATGCACCACCAGAGAAGGCTTTCTTGACAACATACAGGCCTTCAAAATTGGGAGTCCACTTGCCCCTAGAATCAGTGTTGAAAGGCATGATCTTCCTGAGCACGAGGTTGCCTTCTCTGAATTCACTAGGTTTGACCTTTTTGTCAAATGCTTTCTTCATTCTTTTCTGATATAACTACCCATGACATAAAGTTGTCATTCTCTTCTCTTCAATCAAATTCAATTGGTCAAACCTGTTCTGAACCCATTCAGCCTCTATCAATTTGGCTTCCATTATCACACACAACGAGGGAATCTCTACCTCGACAGGGAGCACAACTTCCATTCCATACACTAGAGAAAACGGGGTTGCTCCTGTTGAAGTGCGGACAGATGTTCGATATTTATGTAGAGCAAAAGGGATCATTTCATACCAATCCTTATAAGTAACAACCATTTTCTGGATAATTCTCTTGATATTCTTATTAGCAGCTTCAACAGCCCCATTCATATTTGGCCTGTATGGAGATGAATTGTGATGGACAATCTTGAATTCTTCGCACATTTCAGTCATCATCTTGTTGTTCAAATTCGAGCCATTATCAGTGATGATTCTGCTCGGCACACCATACCGGCATATAAGATTGTTTTTGATGAAATGCACAACCACCTGTTTGGTAACATTGGCATACGAAGCAGCCTCCACCCATTTGGTAAAGTAGTCAATTGCTGCCAAGATGAAACGGTGTCCATTCGAAGCTTTGGGTTCTATCATCCCAATCATGTCAATACCCCACATAGAGAAAGGCCACGGGGAGGAAATCACGTTGAGAAGTGTCGGAGGTACATGGATCTTATCTGCGTAAATCTGACATTTATGGCACTTCTTTGCAAATTTGTAACAATCAGATTCCATTGTCAACCAATAATAACATTCCCTTAGCATCCTTTTAGCCATTGAATGTCCATTAGCATGGGTGCCAAATGAACCTTCATGGATCTCAAGCATCAACATGTCTTCTTCGTGTCTATCCACGCATCTGAGCAAGACCATGTCATAATCCCTCTTGTATAACACATTTTCACTGATGAAACTCGTTATTGTTAATGTAGATCCTACCTTCAGTGGAAGTTGGTAGTTAACCTTCAGTAAAAGTTGGTGTATCCTTTGATTGTTACCTTGAGTGGAAGTTAGTAGTTCACCTTCAATAAAAGGCGGTGCATCTGTTATCTCTACCTTCAGTGGAAGTTGGTAGCTCACCTTCAGTAAACGTTGGTGTATTTGTTATCTCTACCTTCAGTAAAAGTCGGTGCATTATGTTTCTCTACCTTCAGTGGAAGTTGGTAGCTCACTTCAGTAGAGGTTGGTGCTTCGGCTATCTCTACCTTTAGTGGAAGTTGGTAGTTCATCTTCAGTAAAAATTTTGTTTTTTTACCTTCAATAAAAGCCGTTATTGTTATGCTTTTTCTACCTTCACCCTTGAGTTGGTAGTTTACCATCATTCGTTAGTCAGTATTTACCTCTTTCTCCTCATTGGACTTTACCCCAATAGAGTTGAGTTGTTCCCAACCATAAGTGTTGATGTCAACCTTTGTTCCCAGCCATAAGTGCTGATGTCAATTATTTCTTCCCAGTCATAAGTACTGATGCCAAACCTTTATTACCAACCATAAGTGCTAATGTCAACCCTCGGTTACCAGCCATAAGTGATGATGTCAAACCATTGTTCCCAGCCCTAAAAGATGATGTCAACCATTATTCCCAGTCATAAGTGTTGATGCCAAACCTTTGTTCCCAACCATAAGTGCTTATGTCATCCTTTATTCCCAATCATAATTACTAATGTTAATCATTTGTTACCAGTCACAAGTAATGATGCCAATCATTCGTTTACTATTCTTGAGGCTAACATTCACTAGCGTCTCTGAGTCAATATTATGTTGTTTGTTCTACCTTCAACCCTGAATTGGTAGTTTACGATCCCTTGTGAGTTGATGTAACTCTATTTTTGCTACTTCCACTGCGAGTGGGTAGTCCACAATCATCTAGCGGTCGTTGTTAGACATTGGTTTTTCCTCATTTATTGAGTTGAGGATACTTTGTATCCTCTTTGGGCTTTACCCTAGTAGAGTTAATTCTGCTTTCCCCAACGAAGTTGTTATTTTCCTCCATTGGAGTTGAGTTTCTTTTCTCCAATCGAGTCGACTATCCTTTCCTAATGGTTACTTCCTTAATAGCTTGTCGCTTGTATTGTTAATAGTTTCCGTTTTGGTTTCTTTAATCATGATTTTGGGTTTACCTATTTATAGTCATCCCCAGATTCGTGTTATTCCCCAACAATTTATTTTCTTGGTCGAACTCTTTTTTTGGTTCGTTGGTCTTATTTTCAGCTTCCCCAGTGGTGTTCTGTGTCACCTATGGAGTTAGTCATTTGCATTCATAATCATGAGCAATGCATGGCATCTTAGGGTCAAAATACGGTTTGTTTTGTATTTAAGTATCTTCAATCGCGTCGAAATGAAGACTTTAATCTTCATATCTTCGGATATAAGACACTTAAATAAGGGCAGATTTTATACCCTAACTTTCTCCCTAAGATCTCTCATCATCTCATATTATCAATACATCAAGATCACACATTATGGTTATTTCTCTCTTTCTACTTCATCCTATCTTTAAGTTTTCTTTTGAGGGATCACCAAGCACCTTGAGTTGTGTATCTTGAACATGATTTATTTTAAGTAACATCAAGATATGTATATATGTTTCTTTGAATGTTCATATTGTAGGTGATGACACAACTGCATCCATCTCACCAACTAACCTAGGGTTTTGAGGGATGTTCCTCAGTCAAATGGTTCTTAAATGGATTTCAAGAGCTTAATCTTCAAGTCTATGTCTATGATATCAAAGTTTTTTTGGTTCAAAGAGCTCTCTCACCTTATTTAGGTCAAGTTTTCCTCAAAGTTGGTGGTCGTATTCATCAAGAAGATTCATAAGCTCATGTGTTTATTTCCATGCCTTGTTCAACAAATTTCATTAAGACTTAAGCTCCACATTTAAGTGTACTTCAGGACAACATCATTTCAAGGTCTAATGTGACCCATCATGCTCTATTTTGCAAAGAAAGTTCAAAATATTCAAGGTTGATTCAACAAGTTTGACCTAATTGAGCAAGTGCTTGCAAAGACTATATCTTGCTCAAATTTTGTGATTTTTAAGTGATTCCAAAGACATGATTCTCTTCAAATAGTCCTTAATATCTTCTTTTCAAGGATAAAAGGCTAATTTGGCATGAAGGACCATTGAAGTTTGAATAATATTACAAGTCCCTTTGAAAAACCTTTGAATCTTATGGTTTGACTTCAAACGATCATAACTTGATCATCTTTTATCTCTTTGAGCTCATTCTTTTTTTACAATAATCTTTTGGATGTCTATTACAACTTTGATTAAATATGAAAGACTTGAAAATGCTTGAAAAGTAGTTAAAAAATTGAAAAGATTATAAGTCTTTTATGAATTTCCCCAAATTTGTTCATCATCTTCAAAGACCATAACTCTTCATTTTTTATGATTCTTGAATGATCTCAATTCCACAATTCAATTAAAAAGGTCTACTTAATTTCATCTTCAAGGATGAAGATAAAATTTTGAGTGGAATGGAATGTAACTTTGAAGAACATTATAGGTCATTTTGAAGTTCGACACTTTGAAATATTTCTAAGTACAAAAGTCAGTTTGTTTTTCACGATTTCAATTGATCATAACTTTCAGCTCAGATCACCAAATGCTACCTTTCGTGGCACATTGTGAATTTTGTTATGAGATCTTTCAAATGCTTCAATAATCATCCCATAAAGCCTCCTACATTGTATGCCCCACGCTCTTGAAGTTGCTTCAATGAAACTGAGTTTTTGCTTGAAGTCAGATTTTGGTTTTCTTAGTGTGCGTTCTAATCACCAATTTTGTGTGTGTTTTTCACTTAAACATGATTAAAAAACTTATTCAGACTTGTTTAAGAATCAAAACACATGAATTGAGTGAGTTTTAGTGGGTCACAAGTCACACTTTGCTCATGATGCAGGTGCGCACGAATTCCACTCATAGTTGATCATTTCTCTCACTTTTTCCATCATGCTCTACTATAAATAAGGGATACATTCCAATCATTTCCACAAGCTTGGATAGCCAAAGAAGCTCTGCCAGAATCTCACAAAACCTCTGAAACTTTTGAATTCGTTTTCTCCTTTAGAGGCTCTTTCATTCCTTTCTTTTGCTTCAGTTAGTTTCATTGAACTTTGCTGAAGCTAACCATACTCTTACCACAAAGAATCGAGCATTGAATCAAGCTCACCAAGTCCAGTTTCAGAGATCTGAAGTTGACTTTCAACAGGTAAATTTCTCCATCAATTCTCTTCATACTTGTTGCTATAATGCAGCTCTCATCATTTTTATGCTTATAGCATCGTTTGTTCTTAACAAGAAGTGAGTTTTGCTCGTGAATTTTCAATTCCCATTTCAATTATTTCTTCTGGTTTTTTCCAAATCCACCAAGTTATAGTTAATATAAAATTTTCACAAGGGTACCATTGGAATCGTCTTGAAGAGACGAAGAGAATGGCACTGGTTTGAGCTCTTGATTTTACTGTTAGTGGAATCACAATTTGGAGGTGGCTAGAGGTTGAAGACAATAATATGTTATCTCTTAACCAATGACAATTTGCCACATTTTTTTCCAAATATGTTTTAATTAATATTCCAGTGCTTTATTCACAAATGACCATGATATGCACAGTGCACCAGATCTCTTGGATTTGATTACTAACATGTTTTGACAATGATTAGATGGTCCATATTTTTTGGTTTTTTATTTTATTTTTTGATTTTTGTTTTAATTGTTTTAAAATTCAAAAATTCATAAAAAATTCATTTCAACTTCTAAAATTGTGAAAAAATTATCAAAAATACTTTTGATTTTTCTCTTTTTGATATTTATTTTTTAACAATTTTTTTTTTGATTTGGTATTTTTTATGATTTTTCACTTTATTTGATTTGTTTTAATTGTTTAAAAATACTTTTTAGTCATTATAAATGATGGAAAAATTATGGAAGGATCCAATGACATCTTGACAAATATTGGTGACCTAATTTTTTATTTATTTTTTATTTTACTATTTTTCACAAATTTTGGCTTATTTTGCATATTGCTTTATATTTTAAAAATATTTTCTAACTTAAAAAAAATTATTTTTTGTCAACACTTGTTAACTCATGTTTGACCTCCGATATATTTTTTATTTTATTTTTATTTGGTGTTTTAATACATGTTGTATATTTTACCAATTATTTCCTTTTTAAATCATTTAAATTTTGTTTTATATTAAATACGTTTTATTATTTTTCAATTGGTCCTGATTTGGAGACACTTGAGTGTTATTTTGGGACAAGTTCGTCAACCTCATTGGATCATGGGTGTTGATATGTTGAAAAACCAAATCCACCAAAATAGATAAATGATGTTAATGATATTTGAAACCCTAGTTTCATTTGATACATTGGTTAAACTATCATTACACTCCCTCTTCATCTTATCCCTTTCTTGTTTTTACTTGTGCTACATGTTTTTGGAGAATGATCTACAAATCATTTCTCTAACATGTTTGGTACATAGATTGCTATTGACTGACCTCAAAATAGGTGTGGCTTCTACATAAGTCCACTTACGATTACTTAACATAGCGCTAAATTTGTCTCGATTCAAAATATCACCATTCGTGGCCCAAACCTATGTTTGCAAGCCAGAGTATGTTTAATTTGAAACCTTGGATCCAATAACTTTTAAGTTCATTGTTAGGAGACTTTGATTCTATTAATCTTCTAATGAACTTCATGAATTTTGGTCTAAGTGAATCATTTGAACATCGTTGATCATATGTGGTTGCTTTGAGCACTTAAAATGAATGGTATACTTGACAAAAAGCAAATGAAACTTGTTGTTGAGAGGCTCTGATTTTATCAATAATCAAATAAATTTTCAAAAGTAAGATTCAAGATGGTCATTCAACTAACCTTTTGTTATATTTGACCTCTAACTTCTAATTCACTAACAATTAACTTTACTTTATGCCTTTATTTTGTGCATTTACTTTTATGTATCATTTATTTTTTAGCATTTACATTTCACGCCATTTTTTCTTTTGCTCACTTGAGAATTTATTTTTGATGTCATTTTTTCTTTGCTCACTTGAGCTTTCTTTTCTTTTAAAGCCACTTAATAATCAACTTGGACATTAAAAGCCTTAAGGTTACTTGGACTACTTGGTTACTATCCTTGACATTGTGGAGCTGTGGATCTCTTAGACCTAGAATTAGAAGCCTTGATACTTTGAGACCTTGGAACTCTGTAATCTTCTGAAATCTTTGGGGTTTACTCTAAGGCATTGGTTTAATTTTTTTTCTGTGTGCAAGTTATTTTGATTTTCATGCTTTGTTTGTGAGTATGAATTCCTCTGTATATACTTGTTACCCTGGATAATTTTAGTCAATGAAGACTTCACTTGGTTCTTAACTCATCTGAAGCTTGGTATTCCTCAAAATTTAGTATTTTTTCTTGCTTGGTTTCGATCTAAAGGATGGGAATTCTACATTGACTTCTTATGTCAAGTGTCAGCTTCTTGTTGGTTAAATCATTCTTTTCCTTGGTTTTTGTTTTAGGATAGTCCCTTCATATTCTCATATCTTCTTTAATTTCAAGAATATTCTCCCTCCTTTTCAAAACTCTTCTTGTTTTCTAACTTTAACTTCTTTCATAATAAAATTGGACTTAGGTCCATGCATTTTCAAAAATATTTTCTTAATCAAATTTTAATCAATTTAATTGTACTCTGACATCTTTCTCAAGACTAAAAGGCATTAACCTCATTCAAACCATTTTTCCAATTTGGCATTTTACTTTTAAATTTTTCTCAAAAGATTAGACTCTTGTCAATTCTTGTAGTGATGCAAGCTACTATACTTCTATAATATGTAGTGAAGAGAGCTATTTTCCACTTGGGTGTTGAGTGATGGATTTTAAATCCAAGTGATATCCTCCACTTTAAGATGACGCAAATGCTCATTTCTCATAATTGTGGGTAGTAAGTATGTTTTCCACTCAGATATAACGGTGATACATAGGCACTAAAGGTTCGCAACCGTGGCGGGTGCAAAAATTGTAAAAAATACTTCTTTTCTTATCTCTACCATCTTATTTTGTATACACCTTTTATAGCCAAAATACACATATTTTCAAAGAGGTTCCTGTGGAGTATCGTAGATGTTTAGGGTGCTAATACCTTCCCTTTGCATAACAAACCCCCGTACCTAGATTCTCCTGTCTGTTTTGGGTTTATTCTCTCTTTTCCCATTTCCATTGGAAACAATAAAGTGCAGTGGAGATTTTTATTTGATTTGTACGAGTTATGTCAATCCAATGGCTTAGTCAACATTTCTACTGTTACAGAAAACTGGCAACTTCACTAGGAAAAATCTCTATGTGGGTTAAGCCTATCTTTGTTTATCTGTGTATATGTTATTATTTGTCGTATATTGTTTGTTGTATATATGTATGTCTGGATTTTTCTGGTTTTTTGGGTGCTTGGTGATCTCTTATAAGTCCTAAACCCAGACTTGGGCAAACTTAAGATAGGACGGGTGGTATAGTCATGTTAACTTTGAGGAAGTAATTCCGAAAAAGGAGACATTAGATCCCCCACTCAGGGGAGGCCCCTTTAACTGTAGTATTGTTTACCAGGTAATCAGGAAGACGTGTTGCTTTTGACCTGGGAGCCCGAGAAGCTGAGAAGCCGTAGAACCCTTAACCCATCTTGGCCTTTTAGGTGTAGTGCGGAGACTATAATGGAGCAATCTGGAAGTAGTTGTCACGTGATGCTGCACTCAGACGAGTTTTTCCAAAGAATATTTCTAATTACCGAGCTAATCCGGATGTTGGTAATATTCGAAGGAATAATGTCGACTCTGGGATTTCCTTATAACCTTGTTTGACATGCGATTGTTCTAAATTGTTTTTAAATCATAGTCGCCACCTTTAATTTTTATCCTTCAGAAGGGAATATAAAGGAATAAACCTAAAAAGTTCAGAGATTCTATATTGTTGACTCAGTTCTAGACGAAGGGAATGTGTTAGCACCCCTTGTCTACCTTGTTCACAATGATACTAGGGTTAGAAGCGAAATTTCTAGGAAATAGGGTTTTAATGCTTTATTAGGGGAACTCGCCACGATTTTGATCGTATGCCTTCGTATCCTCTAAGGAGAAATCAGAGTCCCAATCCATAATTCGCGTTTGGTTTGCATTTTTTATGGATTGCAAAGATACTTGCATTTTCCACACGTTTAGTCTAGCTGTCGTGCGTAGTGGAGATTATTAGACTAAATGCACAGTCGATTCGAATGTATTCGCAATCCTTTTTGAAGGTTGTTTATCAAATTAATTTAATTTACGAAAAAAATTTTGTGGCTGGTTAAATATTTTTTACTATATTAATTATTGAAAATATTTTAAATGCATGGATAAAAATAAAATTTAATGCAATAAATAAAATAATATTTTAATGAGTTGGAAAATAATATATTTATGGTAAAAATAAATAATAGAACATTAATAATTATAAAAATATAAAAATATGAATATATAAATACTGTAAATAATTAAAATATAAAATAAATATAAAAATATAAAATAAATATAAAAACATAAAAATAATGGGTGAATGTAAATGAACTAGGTTAGTAAAACCACAGGGGTGTTAAAAGCATGGGCCTGAATTCAAATATTGAATTCAGGCCCAAAAGCAAGGGGGGTTCACAATTGCACTAAGAAGTAAAACCAGGGGGGATGTAGATCAAGGGGCCCAAGTCCAGATTTTGGACTAGGCCTATTATAGCAGGGGGTGCGCTTTTTGTTCATTTTAGAAAAGAAAAAAAGAATGAGGTGTGTAAATCATATAAGCCAGGCCCGACGCTTGGGGTGGGGGTCCGTCTGATTCAGTATGGACGAGCACGTGGATTATTTTGGACTAGCGAGATGGGTATCATTTGATCAAGATCGTGAGGTTGGAAATTGGGGTGCACGGTAAGGGTTGTGGGGTGGCACACGTAGGATCATAAGACTTAATATATTTTTTTTTACAAAAACAAAATTTCATTATCTCATTATCCCTCTCTCTCAGCCTCATCTCTCTCTGCTTCCCCTTATAACACAAACCTTAGATCACCGCCGCAACAACAACACGACCTCCCTTTCTCCGTACAACAATCAACAACCTTCAACCAAACTGTAACCCTAAACACCCCTAACAAAAAAAATGCAACAATGAAAAAAAACTTAAATCTAAGTGCTCTGAAAATTAACCCTTTTGCGTGTGAAATCTTTGGTCCTCTTCTAATTTCTTGCGATTTCTTATCTCCTTTCTCCCTATATTTCAGGTAAAGCGGCGGAGGGTTCATTGATGGTGGCGACGACACTATGGTGAAGATAAAGAAGGTGAAGGCAGTGTGGGTTTCAGATGTCGAAACCCTAGGCGACGAAGGGGAGATAGAAGATGGCCATAGTAAAAAAACTCCCTCTATAATTCCTCTATTTTTCTCACGATCTCTTTCTCTATCTTTTTTTTCCGTCCCTCTTCTCTGTAATTTATGTCCTTTTATAGTGTTTTGAGGTTTGGTAAATTAGGAAAATACAATTATGTTTGTCTGTAAATTGAATTAGAAATTGATTAGGGTTTGAATTAGGTTTAGAAAATGATTTGAATTTGTCTGTAAATTTTATTGATGTTCATCAGGAAACTTAATTAGTTTCTGTATTTGTATGACTTAGTTTATGTATTTAGGTTTTGTTGTATTAAGGCCATGAAGAATGTTCTTAGACTGCATTGATTCTGAATTAAATCCAATTTCCCTGATTCATACAGTAACAGTTTAGAGCAAGTAAAACACATATTTTTTAGTTAAATCCAAGCAGTAGTCGTTTATTTTTGTTTTGGGCCAAATGCTTAGTTTTATTGGGCCAAGCATTCTCTGACTTTTTGAAGCAAGAAAGATTTAAAGGAGATGAGCTTGTGCATTTTTTTGGAATCTTCATCCTTCTTTTTTTAATCATTAAACAAAACATAAATTTATACAAGTTTGTAACATAATATTATAATTAACTTAGTAAACTTGAATTTAATAAAATAGTAATACTACGAATAATATTAATAATGTCGTAATAAAACAAACTTTAAAAACAGATAGAAAAACTGAAACGAGCCATACTAGTCCAATTGGGCCTTTAAAAAATGAATTATTTTACAAACTCAAATGGTCCATATGACTCAAGTGTAATAGGTCTTTGATCAACAATTTGTTCAGTACACCCTCTTTTAAAAGAAAGAAACCTTAATGGGCTTTAAAATTGGGTTTCAACAAAAACAACAACAAAAAAATACTTTTATACACCCTTCTAACTCTTCTAAAAACTAAATGGGCTTTCAAAAAAAGGTACAATCTATTGGCCCTGATATTTTTAAACAAAAACCACCCTATATTTTTTGATGGGCTCCTTAAAACCTTAATGAGTCATAGGCTGATGGGCCAAAAGATTTACCTTATTTGGCCCTTTAACAAAAAATATTTGTTTTATGGACCTCTTTGTTTTAATATTTGAAATAGACTTTTAAAAAACTTAATGGGCCATCAGATATTGATGGTCTATTTTTTGGGTCAATACACCCCTCTTCCATAGTTTACTTCCCCACAGACATAAAAAAATGCATAATATGATTCAACTAAAATGAAACCTAAATATAATATAAATGTAGGACAAATTTGGGGTATGCCAGTGATAAATCATTAGTCCTTACCTTGTGGGCAGTACCTTTGACTTCATGCTCATGACACCGGACCTATAAACCCCATGTTTGTGATCTTGTGTGTGATTGTTGCATCATCATGCATTCATGCACCCATGAGCATTCTTTAAACAGACAAATCATGAAAATCAGAATAACCTGCACACAGAAAAAATTCAAACCTATGCCATGGAGTAAACCCCAAGGATTTCAGAAGGTCTTCACAAAAATATCAACCAAAGATTGCAGAGTTCCAAGGTATCATGGCATCTATTCCTAAGTCTCAATATACACAACTCCATAATGCTAGGGATAGTAACCAAGTAGTCCAAGTAACCTTAATATTTTTTAATGTCCAAGTTGATTATTAAGTATATTTACAAAAAAAGAAAATAAAGCTCAATTGAGCAAAGATAAAAGGCACAAAATAAATGCTAAATTGAGCAAAAGGCAAATAACATGAGATGTAAATGCTAAAAGTAAACGAAATAAAAATAATGACATAAATATAAATGAATAAAGTAAAAGCATAATTTAAAGTCAATCGTTAATAGTCAATGGTTAGAAGTTAATGATTAATGGTTGAATGATTTACAAGAGTGATCGATGAAGATTTGAACATTGATCCTAGGTCAGAGTTGATGAAGACTCATTAAAGTATTGATAGAATCAAAACCTCCTAACAATGATCTTTCAGGGTTATTGTCTATAGCTCAACATTTAATCACCCTTGGGTTTACAAACACAAGGTTTGAACCACTAAAAATCAATCAACTAAAAGATGGAAAAGGAAGATTCCAAATGATATGATCCATGATGGAGACTGATCCAACGGGTTAGAGTTTGATAACATCGCTGTATGGAGACTGACACAATGGGTCGAATTGTAGATTTCACAACATTGCTGCCTGGAGCTTGACACAATGAGCTATATCTCAAAGAATAAAACATATTGATGTGTGGAGACTGACACAATAGATTATATTATAGGTAATAAAATCACATTGTTGCATGGAGACTGACATAATGGGTCAAATTGTTGATTTCACAACATTGTTGAATGGAGCTTGACATAAAATAACTATATCACAAAGAAGGGGAACACATTGCTGCATGGAGCCTGATGCAATGAGTTAAATTGTTGATTTTGCAACATTGTTGCATGGAGTCTGACACAATGAGCTAAATTGCAAAGAAAGAACTTGTTGCTGCATGGAAATTGATGCAAAGAGTTGAATTGCAAATTTTGCACATTATCGCATGGAGTCTGACACAATGAGCTATACTGCAAAGCAGGAAACATATTGTTGCATGGAGACTGACGTAATGTGTTAAATATAGAGGAATTTTTTTTGAATGATCCAAATCTCAGATAACTAAATCGAAGATGAGAACGGATTTTTACTAGTTGTTTATTTTCAACCAAGGTAAAAAAAGGATGGGGGCCCTAAGATATTGGCTCTGTTCGTAGTAGGTTTCGAGGAATGTCATGCTTGAGCATAAGCATGGAAATATGGACTTTAGAATGTATATGTAATGAATGTGTGTATGCCTTAAATATATATTTGTGTAAACTATGTGTATAGGCCCCAAAATATTATGGAGAATGTTTTTTTGTATTCTTTCTTTTTAAACCATTGGCTTTGAGTTACTAACTCCCCGACATTGCATTTTGCACCGTCGTGGTATCTCTGAGTTGATTTGAACACGGTGGAATGTATTAGTAAGATCTTGATGTTTGTATCATAGGCGTAGGTGTAGCATAGATGCATGCATAGTCGTGGATATAAGCGTAGATGTGGATGCAGGCGAGGATTTTCTTTCGATATTTTCAAACCGAAATGTTTCTCGATGTTTTATCAACTGTTTTACTTGTCAAATCCTTGAAATGATTTCAACACAATATTCAAAAGAAACAATCATAGTATTTTGCAAACAAGTCTTAAAAAAGAAAAACACAATTCGTAAGATATAAAGAGTACATGTTTTATTGATATGCCTTTGGATATGCGAGAGTACAAGATGCAATTCCTGAAAGGAGGTAATTACAGAAAATTTTAAAACTGTAAAAGGCAATGAAAATGATAATTACTACTGTTGTTTTCCCAATATCCTTTTGACAGCTTCCAATCTTCTTTCTTCGTGGTTTATGGTCACAATTCTTAGATCGCAGTCTCTTTGTTGTTTATTTCTTTTGGATGATATCCCTAATTTTTTCCCGGATCGCCATCTCAGGTTTTCAATCCACCGAGATAATTTTTTTTATATGTCCCTAATTTTTGCCTGGATCGTCCTTTTGGGTTTTCAATCCACCGGGACGCTCCTTTTTTCCTAAGTCTCCTGTTTAAGGTCTGATATTATCGAGATTTCCTATTCATAGCATTTTTTGACAGCGTCTGAATTTTCAGGGTGCGATAGTTCTTCCCCATCCATTGTTGTGAGGATAAGAACACCACCGGAGAATGTTGTTTTTACCAAATATGGACCTTTATAGTTGGGTGTCATTTGCCACCTGAATCGAGGTGAGGTAGTAGAATCTTTTTAAGCACTAAATCCACTTCTTTGAATATTCGAGGACAGATTTTCTTGTCGAAGGCTTTATTCATCAGTTTTTGGTATAATTGACCGTGACACAAAGCTGTCAAGCGTTTCTCTTCAATGACATTTAGCTGATCAAGTCATGTTTGAACCCACTTTGCTTCTTCAAGCTTTGTTTGTTAGAACATAGTTAGGTTATACATCCCTGTAAGAGTTTTGATGATAACAAACACATGATATATATAAAGAACATATATGCTCTCTAATAAAGTATTTTAATATGTAGAGAGGTTCTGATGTAAGAAGCATAGAAGATGAGAAAAGATATACTAGAACATAATAGAAGTTCTGATGTAAGAAGCATAGAAGATCTGCTAGAACATATGGAAGCTATGATGTAAGAATATGAGAGAGTTTCATTTTGAAGATCTGTTAAGACACAACATACTTAGAAGAAAATCTGTGTAATACGCTAAATGAAGAAGTTTTGTGTTACAACTTCCGAATGCACCAACACTGTGAAACAAGAATTCTGATATTCTGATATGTAAAGTTCTGGAAAGTAAAAGAGCCTCAATGGTAGCATTCATCTTCTGATGTGAGCATGTTCTGAAGCGTTACAATTCACTTATGGCTATTTAAAAGTAACGGTAATTTCTAGACAAGATCCTTATTTTTGGAAAGTGCATTCACCTCTATTCATCTACATTCCAAAAATAGATTCTGGTGTCTCCAATGGTTCTAAAAATCTTTGCCTATATAAAGAAGACTTGAAGAAGAAATCACATTTTTTGATATACATATATAAAAAAAAGAACACTCTTAAGTTGTCTTTTATATTATCTTCAGTGTGCTTAAACTTTGCATAAAAAATCACAGTTGTGATATAGATTTCTAGAAACACTATTGTACACATTTTTATTCATATTTTGTAATACCTTGAGAAACCAAGTTGTTATTTAGACTCAAGAATACATTGACGGTAGTCTTTGTGATTGTGTAATCAAGTTTGATTAGTGAATTAAGACCTCGCTTGAGAGAGGCGAAATCACCTTGGCGGGTGGACTGGAGTAGTTTGAGTTCAAATGAACCAGGATAAAAATCAAGTGTCATTATTTACTTTAAGTTTTCAAAACCCCAATTCAAACCCCCTTTCTTGTGTTTTCCATCCTTCAATTGGCATCAGAGCTCCTGGTTCTGAGTGCAAACACTTAACCGTGTCAGAAAAAGATCCAAGCAGGAAAAACACTATGGTAGGACCAAGTCAGAACATCAGCAATGATTATCATGATGAGAATGACAGAATCAGCTGCAGACCCCCAATATTTGACGGTGAAATGTTTGATTACTGGAAAGACATAATCAGAAGGTTCTTTCTAACTCATGATGCTGATCTATAAGATATGGTGACTGACGACTATATTCATCAGAGTAATGAAAACAGTCAGAAGATGGACATAAAAAGAATAACAAATCATCAAAAGAGAGAATTCAAAAATCATCAAAAGGCCAGAACAATTCTCTTGAGTTCTATCTCGTACAAAGTATGAGAAGATCACAAACAGAGAATCAACAAAACACATGTTTGACTCCTTGAGAATGACGTATGAAGGCATCACACAAGTCAAAGAAACCAAAGCTCTTGCAGTCATCCAGAAGTACGAAGCATTCAAAATGGAAGAAGAAGAAACTATTGAGACAGTGTTCTCAAGATTTCAAACTCTGGTTGTGGGATTGAAAGTTCTGGACAAAGGGTACTCCACAGTAGATCGTGTAAAGAAGATCATAAGAAGTTTACCCAAGCAATGTATACCCATGGTCACAACATTAAAACTAGCCAAATATCTAGATAAAATTTCTCTTAAAGAACTTATTAGCTCCTTGAGAAGTCATGAGATAGAACTATAAGAAGATGAACCCCAGAAGCAAGGTAAGTCTCTCACTCTTAAATATAATAAAACTAAAGCTTTTCAGGAAGAAGAAGAAAGTTTTGGAGGATCTGCATTAGAAGAAGATGAATTATCTCTCCTCTCCAGAAGGGTACAAAAATAATGGAAAAACAGACAAAAGTTTAGAAATCCCAGAAGATCCAACAGTCATTCTGAATCAAACTCTGGGTACAAAAAGTCCAGAAGCAAAGACATTATTTGCTAAAAATGCAACAAAGCAGGCCATTACAAAAGCGACTGTCCAATTCTACAGAAAGAAATGCCAAAAAATAAGTTCTCCAAAGATAATAAGAAAAGTCTTATGGCAACATGGGATGACTCAGAATCTTCTGAAGCTGAAACAGAATCAGAAGATGAACGGGCCAATATAGCCCAAATAGCCAACATATCAGATGACTCTAGATCATCTGAATCAGAATCAGACTCAGAGGCATAAGAGGTATTCTCTATGTCTTCTAGATCTCAATTAGAAGAAAGTATGTCAGAAATTCTTGAAAGATATTAGCAACTTTGAGTCATAAACAAGAACCTGAAAAAGATCTAGTTTCTGACTCTGAAGAAACTAAGAAACTGAGATCAGAAAACTCTAAAATTAAAGAAATAATTTCTAAACTAGAAAATAAATTACAAGAGGATCAGAAAGTAACTATCTCAGAAGTTCTTAGTAACTCTGATAAGATCATAAAGGAATATGATCATAGCTTTCAAAAATTCTTGCTAAAAACATAGATAGAAGAAAGATGGCTTCAATGATCTATGGAGTTAGCAGAAATGGAAGAAAAGGTATATGATACTAGGGTAAAGTATCTCAACCTAAGAAAGTTAAGGATATGGTCATAAAACACACACCTCTTTATTCTCACTTCACCTACAGACACACACATGATATAAAATATACTAGTAAGGCGTTTTCTGCTAAACCAAAATTCAAACAGAATTTTGGAAACTCTAACAATCATGGACCCAAAAAGATATGGGTACCAAAGGATAAAATCATCTATGTTGCAGATATTTTTAACAGAAAGGTTGAAACACCAATTTTAACAACTGGATTCTGAATGCTCTCTACACATGACAGGAAGAAAGCATATGTTCCAAAGCCTGAAATTTAAATCTGGAGGATTCGCAGGTGTCAGAGGCAGTCATAAAGGAAATATTATTGGCTCTGGAACTATTGGTAACAATACTAAGGACACATCATCATAAGAATCTCAGTCAAATACAGAAAATGATGTCACAAACATTACACAAACATCTGAAGATCCCATCCAGAAAAGACAACTCAGAAGATCTGAAAGCACATTTTACTTTTGCTCGGTGCTTCATCTTAATCTTCTATTTTCCCGTGTTGTTACTACTTTTTGATTCATGACAAAAAGGGGGAGAATGTAAGATATTTTGACTCCTTCTCAAAGCTCTGATCAGAAATCTTCAGGGAAGTGATTTTTTTTCTTCATCTGAGTATCCAACTCAGGGGGAGACTTTTATGCTTTATGTTCTTTAAGTATTTTATCAAAATATATAAGTTCTTGTCATTATCAAAAAGGGGGAGATTGTTAAAACATAATTTGGTTCTACATCCCTATAATAGTTTTGATGATAAAAAAAACATGATATATATATGCTCTCTAATAAAGTATTTTAATATGCAGAGAAGTTCTGATATAAGAAGCATAGAAGATCTGCTAGAACATCTGGAAGTTCTGATGTATGAAGATGAGAGAGTTTTATTTTGAAGATTTGTTCAGACACAACATACTTAGAAGAAAATTTGTGTAATACGCTAAATGAAGAAGTTCTATGTTACAACTTCTGAATGCACCAACGCTGTGAAACAAGAACTCTGATATTCTGATATGTAAAGTTCTGGAAAGCAAAAGAGCCTCAACGGTAACATTCAACTTATGATGTGAGCATGTTCTGAAGCGTTACATTTCACTTATGGATATTCAAAAGTAACAACAATTTCTAGACAAGATCGTTATTTTTGGAAAGTGCATTCATCTCTATTCATCAACATTCTAAAAACTGATTCTGGTGTATCCAACGGTTCTCAAAAGCTTTGCCTATATAAAGAAGACTTGAAGAAGAAATCACATTTTTTGATATACATACATAAAAAAATAACACTCTTAAGCTGTCTTTTATATTATCTTCAGTGTGCTTAAACTTTGTGTAAAAAATCACAGTTGTGATATAGTTTTCTAGAAACACTACTGTACACATTTTTGAATCATATTTTGTAATACCTTGAGAAACCAAGTCGTGGTTTAGACTCAAGAAGACATTGATGGTTGTATTTGTGATTGTGTAATCAAGTTTGATTAGTGGATTAAGACCTCGCTTGAGAGAGGCGAAATCACCTTGGCGGGTGGACTGGAGTAGTTTGAGTTTAAACGAACCAAGATAAAAATCAAGTATCATTCTTTACTTTAAGTTTTCAAAACCCCAATTCAAACCCTCATTTCTTGTGTTTTTCCATCCTTCATTATTTCCATTAACACTTGGAGTGGTGGAATTTCTATTTCAACTTGGAGCACTGCCTTCATGCCTTACACTAGAGAAAAAGGAGTTGCACCTGTTGATATGCGTACGGAGGTACGATATCCATGTAGAGCAAAGGGAAGAATTTATTGCTAATCTTTGTATGTCTTCACCATTTTCTGAATGACTTTCTTTATATTTTTGTTGGCAACTTCGACAGCCCCGTTCATTTTGGGTCGGTATGGCGAAGAATTATAATGCTCGTTCTTGAAATCATCACATAACTCTTTCATCATTTTATTGTTCAGATTAGACCCATTATCACTTATGATCCTGTTTGGAACCCCATATCTACATATGAGATTTTGTTTGATGAATCGAGTGACCACTTGGCTTGTCAAATTTTCATAAGATGCTGCTTCTACCCATTTGGTGACATAATCAATGGCGACTAGTATGAATCGGTATCCATTAAATGCTTTCGGTTCGACCATACCTATCATATCAATTCCCCATATTGTGAATGACCAAGAAGATCTCTTGACAATTAGGGGAGTAGGTGGCACATTCATTTTATCGACATAGATTTAGAACTTATAATAGGTTTTTGTATAATGATAACAACCTGCTTCCATTGTCAACTAGTAATACTCTGCTCGTAGAATTTTTCTTGCCATAGAATGCCCATTCGTATGGCTTCTGAAAGTGCCTTCGTGGATTTCTTTCATAAGCGTATCTGCTTCATGTTTCTCCACACACCTGAGTAGCACCATATCGTAATTTCTTTTGTATAATACTTTACCACTCAGAAAGAATTTTGAAGATAGCCTTTATAGAGTTCATTTGTCGATGATAGATGCATTTTCTGGATACTCTTATTTTTCAAGATACCTTTTGATTTTATAGAACCATGGCTTGTTATCTAGTCCTTCTTTAATAGTGAGGCAATGTGTAGACTCTTCAAAATGTCTGATAGTAATGTGCGGCTCATGGCTAGGCCAAGTTACCTTAAACATGGCTGATAAGGTTGCTAAAGCGTCTTCCATCTGATTTTATTCTCGTGGGATGTGGTTGAAGGTAATCTCTGAATTCTGTAGCTAGATTTAAGACATGATCCCGATATGGAATCAAATTGGGGTTTTTAGTGTCTGATTCACCTTTGACTTAGTATATGACTAACACGTAGTCTCCAAATACTTCAAGATATTTGATTCTTAGATCAATGACAGCTTCCAGACCTAGGATACAAGCTTCATATTCGGCGATGTTGTTGGTGCATTCAAAACATAACCTTCCAGTATAAGGTTTGTGATAGTTCATTGGAGAAGTCGGAACTTCCCCAATACTATGCCCTAGTGCATTTGAAGCTCCGTCAAACATGAGTGTCCAACGTGCCCCTAGTTCAGGTCCTTTGTCGGGCCCTGGTATTTCGTAGTCATTTATAACCATAATGTCTTCGTCTGGAAAGTCAAACTTCATTGGTTGATACTCCGACAATGGTTGATGAGCTAGAAGATCAGGTAGTACACTACCCTTGATGTCCATTTGAGTAACATACTGTATGTCATACTCTGATAATAACATCTACCATCGAGCAATCCTTCCCGTAAGAGCTAGTTTTTGGAACACATACTTTAAAGGATCCATTATTGCTATTAACCACGTGGTATGTGTTAACATTTATTGTCTCAATCTTTTAGTAGCCCAAGTCAACGCACAACAAGTTTTCTCGAGGTGTGAGTACCTGGTTTTACAGTCGGTAAATTTCTTGTTAAGGTAGTATATTGCATGCTCTTTTCTACCCATTCCGTCTTATTGTCCCAATACACATCCCATTGATCATTCAAGTATTGTTAGATACATAATGAGTGGTCTTCCAGGAGTTGGCGGCATTAAGATCGTTGGCTCTTGTAAATATTGCTTTATCGTCTCAAAAACTGTCTGACAATCAGCATTCCATGTCACTATTTGATCTTTTTGCAGTAGTTTGAATATGGGTCCGCATGTAGCAGTTAGGTGTGATATGAACCTTGAAATGTAGTTCAATCGTCCTAAGAAACCACGAACCTCTTTCTCTGTCTTTAGAGATGACATTTATTGTATAGCTTTTACTTTGTTGCTGTCCACCTCAATACCACGCTGACTTATGATAAAACCCAGTAACTTGCCTGACCTGACACCTAATGTACATTTGTTTAGATTAAACCTTAGTTTGAACCTTCACAGTCAATCAAATAACTTCTATAAATTTATGATGTGGTCCTCCTCTGTATGAGATTTAGCAATCATATCATCTACGTACACCTCCACTTCTTTGTGAATCATATCATGGAACAGTGTGACCATTTCCCGCTGATAGGTTTCCCTTGCGCTCCTCAAATCTAACATCATTACTTTGTAGAAGAAAGTGTCCTAAGGTGTCATGAAAGTAGTCTTTTACATATCTTCGGGTGCCATTTTGATTTTATTATAGCCTAAGAAGCCGTCCATGAATGAGAATACTGAAGCTTGAGTTGTGTTGTCCACTAGAACATCTATGTGAGGTAGCAGGAAATCATCTTTAGGACTTGCTTTGTTTAGATCCCGATAGTCCACACACATATGTACTTTTTCGTCTTTCTTGGGTACTAGCACGATGTTATCTATCCATGGTGGATAATCTACCACCGCTAAGAACCCTACGTCGAATTGTTTAAGGACCTCTTCCCGAATTTCGCTGGACATGTCCAGAAGAGTTCTCCTGAGCTTCTTCCTGATCGGGGGACAACCTTTCTTGAAGGGTAGTCTGTGTATCACAATGTCTGTATCTAACTATGTCATATCTATAGCGGTAGAAATGTTCAAGACTAAGCCATTAGATTGACTA
Organism: Vicia faba; assembly: GCA_948472305.1. NCBI lineage: Eukaryota > Viridiplantae > Streptophyta > Magnoliopsida > Fabales > Fabaceae > Vicia > Vicia faba. The sequence continues at coordinate 722,781,324 of OX451738.1, read as the reverse complement.
GACTTTATACAACTCAAAATAAAAATGTCCACCGCGCTTTATTGTTTCCAAAGGAATGGGAAAAGAGCGAATAACCCAAAAAGAGTGGGAAATATTCAAGGTAAGGGGGTTGGTTATGCAAAGGGAAGGTATTAGCACCCTAAACATCTACGGTACTCCACAGGAACCTCTTTGAAAAATCTGTATATTTTGGCTATGGAAAAATGTTTTATAAAAATGGATGGTGGAGGTGAGAAAAGAAACATATTTTTTTATGATTTTTGCACCCGTCGCAGTTGCGAACCTTTAGTGCCTACGTACCACCTTTCGTGCAATAGGGGATCAGGGTACACGTAGTTCCTCTTTTAAAAATTTGAAACACAAATGCGTTGGTTAATTTTATAAGATAAAACATCATCGTCATTGTCCGTATGGAAAACACACCTACTACCGACAATCATGAGAAAGGAAAATTTGCATCATCTCAAAGTGGAGGATATGGATTGGATTTCAAAATCAACAATGCCTTACTCAACACCCAAGTGGAAAATATCTATCTTCACTACATATTGTAGAAGTATAGTTGTTCACATCACTATAAGGATTGACAAGAGTTTAATCTTTTTAAGATTTTTTTTTGAAGTAAAAAGCCAAAGTGGCAAAATGGTTTGAAATGAGATTGATGGACTTTTAGTCTTCTCACAAAAAATGTCAAGGTATTATTAAGTTGATTGAAATTTATTCATGAAAATATTTTGAAAATTCATGGACCTAAGTCCAAGTTTATTATGAAAATGGTTCAAGTTTCAAAACAAGAAGAGTTTTCAAAAGGAGGGATAAGATTTTTGAAATTAAAGAAGATGGGAGGAGATGAAGAGACTATCCTAAAGCATAAGGTAAAACCTAGGGATAAGAACCATCTAACCAACAAGAAGCCAATACTTGTCATTATGAGTCAATATAGAATTCCCATTCTTTGGATTGAAACCAAGCAAGCAAATATACTAGACCTCTTGAGAGAACCAAACTTCAAGTGTATTAAGTCTTCACAAAAATTGGACAGAGTAACGGTTGTATACGGGTGAATTCCAGATTATAAACAAAGTATGTAATCACAATAACCTGCACACAAAACAAACAAACAACCCAATGTCTTGAGATAAACTTCAAGAACTCCAAACAAAATATGAATTAAGGTCATGAGGTCTCCAACATAGGCCAAGGTCTCTAATCCTAAGTCCAAGAAGTCTAATACTCCATAATTCCAAGGATAGTAACCAAATAGTCCAAGTAACATTAAAGATTTTTATGGTTCATGTTGATTATTAAGTGTCTTCAAAAGGAAAAGAAAAGCTCAAGTTAGCAAAATAAAAATGACATAAAAGTAAATGCTCAAGTGAGCAAAGATGAAAATAGCATGAAATGTAAAATGCTAAAAGTAAATGGTACATATAGTAAAGAGCATAAAATAAAAGCATAAAATAAAGTCAATTGTTAGAAATTAGTGGTTAGTTGGATGACCATCTTGAAACTTGCATTTGAAACTCATTAGAGGCTTGGTAGAACCAAAGCCTCCACACAACAAGTTGCATTTTCTTTTTGTCAAGTATATCATCCATTTTGGAATCCTCAAAAGGTAACATTTAATGATCAATGATGTTTAAGTGATCCGCATTGACCAAAATTGATGAAGATCCATTAGAGGATTGGTATAACCAAAGCCTGCACACAATGAATCTCAAGGTTATTGGATCTAAGAGATCAAATTAACATACTTGGGCTTGAAAACATAGGTTTGGGCCATGAATGATTATTTATTCAAATCGGGACAAAATTTAGCGCTATGTTAAGCAATCGTAAGTGGACTTATGTAGAAGTCGCACCTATTTTGAGGCTGGTCAATAGAAATCTATGTACTTCATGTTTGGATAAATGATATAGAGATCACCATCCGTTAGCATGTAGAACAATTAAAAAATAAAGGGATAAGATGAAGAGGGAGGGGAATGATAAGCTAATTTGGATCACTACTTTAAATTTTTTTCATCTTTAAATTCAATCACTCCTCTAGATGGATTAAAGCACTAAACATATCATTAATTCAAAGCACCAAATATGAATTAAATAATTCACTCTTAGGTAGATTTGAATTGATGAACATTTATCCAACTTCATCTACATCACAAAGTCCATTGAATTTAAAGAGAAATTGGACATTTAAAATTGCAATCCCAACCAACAATCAAAAGGAGTGAGTAGAAAAACATTTATAGAACAAAATAGCCCCAAAACAAGGCAAAAAATGCATTTTGTTTCAGTGTAAATCGATTTACACAGTACAATTTTCAAAAATCTGCGTGAAATTGCTTCTGTGCAATCGATTACACTGTTACTGCAAGCGATTGCACGCTGTTACAAACATCAAAACAACATTTTAAAAGGCCAAATTCTTGTTCAAACTTTGCATCAAATACCTTATGATCATGGATCCAATTGAGCACGAAAATTCCATCAAATTATGAGAAAATAACACCATTGGAATCACAAAATAATGCTCAATGAATCAAACCCAAAGATCAACAAGAGATCACATTGTGAAAGATGAATTATCCAACTTACCAAAGGTAGACCTAAAGAATTATCAAAACAACTTCAAGAATTTGCTTCAATTCAACCACAAGAATCAATTGCCCAAGCTTAGATGTAGAGAATTGATAAAGAAAAAGTGTTTGGATGAAGGTTTAGCTCAAAGATTAGTAAGCTTCAATGCAAAGCTTACTAACTTTTTGAAAATGGAGCTTTTAGTGAATTTGGTAGATGGAGAGAATTGAGAGATTTTTTAGCAAGGTGGATTTGGCTATCAAAAGCTTGAAATTTGAATGAAATGAGGGCTCTATTTATAGAGTTTTAGGATTGGGATTAATGGTAATTTGGTAATTGATTCTTGGAGCCAAAATTTGAATTAATGATAATTCTTTCAAAAATTATAGCCAAAATTTGAATTAATGACAATTCTTCTTAAAAATGAAAGATTGGCACTAAATTTTTTTTAATGGTATATCTTTCAAAAATGAAGAAAAATTAGAGCCAAAATTTGAAAAGTTTAAAATTGCTGATTTTTTTTCAAATTTTCAAGTTGTGCAATTGATTGCACTATAGTGCAAATCGATTTGCACAGTGTCTTTTTTTTCAAAAATGACGCAAAATGCACTATGTGCAATCGATTGCACTCTAAGAGCAATCGATTGCATCAGTGAAAACAAAACGAATTTTTGTTAATTTTTCCTTTGCAAATAGAGATTTTAGGAAAATAATACCAGAAATCCTTATTTATCAGATGCTTCGACTTGGTACCTACAAAACAAAAATATACAAAGACAAAGACAAATATTTTTTTGTATTTTGATTAGAAGTTAGTCAACTACACATATAAAAATATACAACTAAGGTGCTTGGAGATTCCTCAAGAGCAAACTTAAAGATAGGAGATAGAAAAAGAGGAAGAACCAATCCTAATGTGATCTTGTTATGATCGAGTTGATATGATATGATAGAGGAATCTTAGGGGCAATATATCCACGTATTCATGTAACAACTTAATCAGTCTTTTTTTTACGCTTCCTTCTAACGCTGCCCCCAACTTGATCTCTTTCGGATCCTTTTTCGTGCCAAGGTTAGTGGTCTCAATATATTCTTGGTATGGTTGTATATTGTCAGCTCTTTGCTTCTTTCCAGTTCTTCATAAAGTTCAAGATCCATATCATCTCCTCGCCAGCTTGGTTAACGGGAGCATCAAAATCATATCGGATAGCAGAAGTAACATTATCGATGATTTTGGGCATGGATCTGCACATTTATCATGTTTTGGTGTAGTTTTTATTTAGTACGTGAATTTTGAAAATGCATATGAGAGGAAGTATTTCCATCTTAAATATGAAGTATAAATGCAAAAAGAAAAACAAAGATCTTAATTGAATACAAAACATATTTTTATTAATCATGAATATTGGTTGAAACAAACGGGGGACCCTTACAAACAACCCATATGCCTCGAGCTTGACATTGGTTCTTTCAAAAACAAATAAAATTACTTTGGAAAGAAAATCTCAGGAATCTCCATAACTATCCAGTTCTTGAGTTCTTCACCCGGGGCGCATTCATGGATGTAACCTGATGCCCTTTTGATGTTGTCCTTATTGGATATCATTGCTACCTGTCTTCCATGCTCTACTCCTTTGTCGATGAAGGTTTCTTGGATTGGTGGAAAGCGTGTTTTTCCTTTCAGAGTAGCCTTTGATAATTCGTAACCCAAACTAAAGTGGTTCTTCTTATCAGATATTTTTGGGTGTTTTCCCCAACCTTTCGAGTCAGCATTCTCCATTTCCATAGACCCCCCATGAAGTTACAGTAGGTTTCTTGACCTTTTCTACTAGTAGGGTTATCATTGAAGCAACCTCCAAGACTTGAAATGGCGTGGCTATGTAATCTTCTTCAACACTGATATACCTGTAGGACTCAATGTGACTTACAAAGATGTCTTCTTCTCCATCAATTATAACCAATCTCCCCTCAACAAAGAACTTCAGTTTTTGATGTAAGGTTGAAGTGACTGCCCCTGTTACATGTATCCAAGGTCGTTCGAGTAAACATGTATATGCTGGTTCAATATCCATGACTTGAAAGGTGATATAGAACATGTGTGGGTCGATCCTAACAGGAAGGTCCACTTATCCAAATACTGTACTTTAAGAACCGTCGAAAGCTTTAACTATCGTGGAACTCAGCCTTATCATAACACCATCTAGTGTTAGCCTCATCAGACTAGATTTTGGTAACACATTGAGGGCAAATCCAGTATCCGTAAGCACTCTAAATAGATTCATAGTACCTATTCGAATCGAGATCTGTAGCACTCTGTTATGAGCTCAGCCTTATGGAGGTAACTCACTATCATTAAAACCTAGATATGACCCAGATGTCAGATTTTCTACAACATTATCAAATTGGTTCACAGTAATTTCTTCTACAACATGAGCAGAACTCAAAACTTTCATCAATGAATCTCGATGTGCCTCTAAATTGATGAGCAACGAGAGTATGTAAATTTTAGCTGGGGTGTGGTGAAGCTGATCCACTACCCTATTGACGCTTCTCTTAATTATTTTCAGAAATTCTTCAGCCTCTTCATCAGTAAAGCTTTTGCTTGGAGGCTCCTGATTCACCTTCACTGCCGGTTTTCCTTTTTCTTTTGTTAACGTGTCATTTTTACTCTTTAACGCATTATCATTCTTCTTTGGTGGTTCAGATCTGAACACTCAGCCACTGCGGGTCATGCCCCCTGTTCCTGCTATATTTGAGATTGTAGGTCCTTGACTTGACGATGGCTCACATTCTTGTTTCGAGCCATTGATATATACGGTTGAATTATAATTCCATTGTATTGCTTTGTGAGTTTCGTAAGGGGTAAGAGATGGCCCCTTAATTACCATTGTAGTCTTTGATGCTACTGGTATCCTTAGAGTTTGCTTTATTGTGGGAGTTCTTGTAGAATCTCCCCACGGGATCACAAGAGTCTTCTTATTATGGTTCGGCCTTTGGTAAGGGATTACCAATGGCTTCTTTACACCTTCTATTGTTGCTATATAGTCATCTTCAGGGTATGATACGAACCAGACTATCCTATGGTCCAAAAACTGTTATAGGGTCTTTTTGAAAGCTTCGTTGTGTTCCAAAAGGAACCCACATTCCAACATATATTCTTTTAACAGATGTATCCGAGCCTTTACTTGTCTGGCTCCCCCACAGTCGGTGACTACTTTGATTGCATTTATTATTGTCCACCATACGGAGGCATGGGGTTTGATTTGATGTTTGGTTTCTCAAAAGTAATGTCTTGGGAGTCTAGCAAGTCTTGAAATTTGTGCTTGAAATCCCAACATTGATCTATAGTATGCCCCGAGGAATTAGCATATTATTCGCATTTGGTATTAGCATTGTATTTGGGAGGAAGTGGCCCAACTGGATGAGCTAGAGGTTTTATCTCTACCAAAGATGCCTTGATCAAGTGTTACAATAGTTGGTTGGGTGGCATAGGGAGTGGTTCCAATTTTCTTGGTGGCCTTTCAAATTTGTTTTTTTTGTTGTCCTTGCGGGATTATTAACGGTTGTTGTGCCCTTGGTTGTGAAACCATAACATTAACTTCATCCTCCTTTCTCTCTGTGAAGTTAGGAATCGGTCTTTTCACATTGTAAGGGCCATTTAACAACCCCCTTGAATCTTTTCATTCTTTATTCCAGTCTCAATCCTCTCTCCAATAGTCACCAGGTAAGAAAATCCTGAAGAGATGCTTCCTACCATCTTTTCATAGTATAATCCTTGCAGGGTTCCCATGAACATGTCGACTAGTTCTTTCTCCAGAAGTGGTGGTTTCACATGGGATGCTATATCTCTCTACCTTTGAGTGTATTACTTGAAGGACTCTTCTTTCTTCTGGGATAGGTTCAAGTGTTGTATGCGAGTAGGTTCTATGTCCAGATTGTATTTATATTGCTTCAAGAAAGCATTAGCAAGATCTTCCCATGTCTGGATGTGCATTCTATCTAACTACATATACTAATCCATAGATGCCCCACTCAAACTATCTTGAAAGCAGTGAATCATTAATTTTGGGTTTTAAGCATAAGCATGCATTTTCCTACAATACATGCATAGTTGGTTTCTTATACAAGTGAGCTCTTTGTATCTTTTGAAGTCAGGTACTTTGAATTTTGGCGAGATTACTACATTCGGAATGAAACCCATTTCGAGGGCATCAACATCAAAAGCATCATATCCCTCCACAACTTTTAACCTTTCTTCTAAAGCTTTATATTAATTAAGCACTAGTGGATTTTCAATAACAAGAGTATTGGTTATCTTCTGAGGTGCCTAATTGACATCCTCCAGGTCGTGATCTCCATATTGCAAGTCCAAGTATTTATCAGCATTGTTAACAGGAATCTGCAGGATATGAGATGCCCCTGCCTTTGGTGGAGGTGGAACAAACCCTTCAGTTTCTGGTCTTGTCTCATGCTGAGTCGTGACAGAATTTTCCCCCCCGTCTCTGGTCCCTTTCTTAGTTGGTGAATGCTTGATGCACCGATGGTCTGGGTTATTTCCTCAAAGGCTACCCTGGGAGTTTGTTCTTACCTATCAATAATGTTCTTCAAAGCTAGAAGAACCTGACTCATATCCCCTCTCATTGAGTCAATATTGATTTTGACTTGTTCTTGATCCACTTTGAAAGCTGCTTGATTTTCTTCATTTTGTTTCATGGATCTTAGTTGGTGAGCTCTTGTTTGATACCGTGTCCAGGGAGGTGGTGGTTTTCTTCTACCAATGGTTCAACTAGAGAAGATTTTAAAAATGATTTTTTGAGTTGAGTTTATGAGATGCAAATGTTTTTATGAATGTATGAATATGTATGAACGATGCTAAGAATTACGTTTCAAATGTCTTATTCACTTGGGCATATATATATATATATATATATATATATATATATATATATATATATATATATATATATATATATATATATATATATATATCTTTTTATACATCATGTATTTTTTTAGGTTTTGCTTTTTCTTTATTCGTGAGTATCTGGAAAACGAATACGCAAACAAAAATAGAAAACACAAGGCTTTTATTGAAAATTACAATTGTCTTTAAAAGAAAACATAATTCAAATACTGAAAGATATTAAAATTTTAAAGCAACAAATTTTCTGAAATGGAAATAAACAAAGGAAAACACTCTCCTAAGCCCGCTTGCGGATGTCTTCTCTGAAACGATCGACCATTGTCCTACACAGTTTGAGGAAATCGTCGACGCCTTTTGGGAGAGGGACCATTACACTTTTTGTGTCCCTTAAGCTTCTAGGAATGTCTTCAATGATATTTTTGGCCAAGAAGGCGAGCCTCTCATGCTTATCCTTGTAGTATCTATACTCTTGGTAGAGTTTGGGAATTATCTCATGGTTATCCCTTCCTGCTTGGGAAATCTTTGTATACTGCTCTTCCCAATACATCTTTTCAGCCCTAAACTCCATATAAAGTCTTTGTTGTATCAGGAAATCTTTTCGGAGGCCTTCCAGCTCAAGGAATACCTGCTCGTACTCTTCAGTTTTCTGAGCCATAAGTCTTTCTGCCCTCATCTTTGCAAGGAATTCCCTTACCTCTGATTCCTGGCTATCCTGAAGTCTAGAAGTGAGATATTTCAACTGCTCTTCGTGATCTAGAGAGACTTGGGCCAAGCTTTGGATTTGAGCCCTTAAATCTTCCTCTAGCACTTTCTTTTCTTGCACGACTTTTTCATACCATCTGGTTAACTTTCCAATTTCATTAGCAGCATCTTCCAGCCTCTGATTATGGGAATCCAGATTAAAAGTAGCACTTAGCAACCCTTCATTAGAACGTTTACTTTTCATACTCTCCTTTTCAAATGCTTCGTGGTCTCTTTAAATATGTAGGTCTTTTGATTCGAGTATGCGCTGCATTTGTCTTTTCTCTTTGGTTAAGTTAAGGAGATCGAGTTCTAGTTCTTCTTTCTCCCTCTGAGCTTGTTTCAAGGCTTTCTTCAGATCATTTATCTCTTCCAAAGAAATAGGTGGAGTAACTGGGATCTCTTGCTCGTATTTAGGGTCTATGTCAAAAGGAAGCTTGATGATTTGTACCCTGTCTAAGACCCATCGAGTGTAAGGTTCTTTTGCCACATCGTTATTCTTTTCAACATTCCTTTTATTAACCCTGCTCCAGGCCCGAATAATTTTGTTTAGCAGCTCTCGGTCGTTCCTACCCATGTCATGAGAGATCAATTTTTAAAGTTATTCATCTGAAGGCTTGTCTTCTAAAGGATACCCTAGTTGTCGTAAGGTAAATGTAGGGTTGTAATTAATTCAACCTTATGATCCAATCAATGGAACATTAGAAAAATCCCCGCAATTGTAAACAATATTACCAATATCTAACTTCCTTGCATACCATAACACATAACTAGCAGTGAGAGACATTAATTTATGAGGCCACTAATACCTCGTCATATTCAGAATCATGTAATCCTCCTTGTAAAGGCGAATCATGAACCAAGATTACAACAATGGAATACAGCAATTTAGAGTACCTCTTTTCTTTTCATACCGTGTATGAATCATGTAATAGATGTCAGCAAGTGGAGCATGAGTTGGATATGTATTAATAGTTTTCGTACCCCAGAACACACTGATGGCTACAGGGTTAATATAGTCTACAGTTCGTGGAAACAAGATAACACCAATTATAAGCAGCCTCAGATAGTCGACACAAGCTTCCCATTCTTTGTTATTAGCCAGATCAAGAGCTTTAGTTTCTAAGTAACATCTTTTAATTCCTCGTACTTCTCCTTCTTTTTTATAATTAAGAGTAAATTAAGGATAAGGGATTTTTAAACCTTCTGCCAGTATTTTGATGTCGATGGTTTGTCCGATAATATAAACCTTCTCTTTAGATAAATTTATAATTCTGTCTAATTCATCCAAGGTTGGTGCCAGCTGAAAATCCTGAAAAGTGAAACATCTCAACGGAGGGTCATAAAATTCAATCAGAGCAGAAATATCATCCAATTGTACTTCGACTTTGGTTAAGTCCAGAATATCCCCATAGCATCGAGTGAATGTTTTTAGATCCCTTTCAGATAATCTTTCTTTTACATCTTTGATCTTGGTCACATCCAGTTTGATAGCATTGATACGGACGAGTTGCTTCCCTTTAGTACTCATTCTCAGATACTCACCAAAAACCTTTGATTATTTATATATATTTTTACCCTATGAATAAGACAAACAAAGAAAAGTGGAGAATAATGAATATATGAAATGTGAAGATGTATGAATGCATGAATGTAGGGCTAAATGACGGGATTTGATGGATAATAACCCTAGAATGTAGGCTCTTAGCTTTGTTTTATCGATATTCTATCCTCCCCGTAAGGTGGTTTCCTTAAGGGTATCATGGATAACACTAGAGGGAAAGGCACAAGGGCCTCCCTTAAATGGAGTCTCTTTGTAGACCGAAACTTTTGTCTCTAAGTCATGAAAGGTCTCATCCTGAGATTTTGGTTTGAGGTTTATACAAAGAGACATAGGTGTCATTCCAAAGTCCTACTTCCCAAGAGGATGGCTCTTGAGATGTATTTCTTTTGTGGAATTCCATCGACTCTAGGCGAAGTCGTCACATAAACTCATAGGGATGATGTATCCCCTTAGCTAATAGACGAACCTTCTTTCTAAGGTTTTTTTTGAAAATATTTTTTTTGCAAAAAAATAAATCCCGCCATAGATATAATAATATGATGACAATAATAATAAATAAATGCATAAAACAAATAAATAATTAATTAAATAAAAACCCAAAAATATAAAGAACCCTAAAACCCTAAAAACAAAGGACAAGGATTCTAAACCTAGTCCCCAACAGACTCGCAAACTATTGCAACTGGTTTTTAAATCAGAGTCGCCACCCTTAATTTTTATCCTAAGGAAGGGAATATAAAGGAATAATCCTAATTTTTTTAGAGATTCTAGATTGTTGACTCGGTTCTAGACGAATGGAAGGTGTTAAGCACCCCCCGTCTACCTTGTTCACAAATATACTAGGGTTAGAAGCGCAATTTTTAGGAAATAGGGTTTTAATGCTTTATTAGGGGAACTCGCCACGATTTTGATCGTATACCTACGTATCCTCTTAGGAGGAATCAGAGTCTCAATCCATAGTTCACAATTTGTGTATTTTTTTATAGATTTCCAAGATATTCGTATTTTCCGCACGTTTAGTCTAGGTGTCGTGCATAGCGGAGATTGTTAGACTAAACGTGTAGTCTATTCGAATGTATTTGCAATCCTTTTTAAAAGTTTTTTATCGAATTAATTTAATTTACGAAAAAAATTTGTGGTTGGTTAAATATTTTACTATATTAATTATTGAAAATATTTTAAATGCACAGATAAAAATAAAATTTAATGCAATAAATAAAATAATATTCTAATGAGTAGGAAAATAATATATTACGGTAAAAATAAATAATAGAATATTAATAATTATAAAAATATAAAAATATAAATATTATAAATAATAAAAATATAAAAGAAATATAAAAACATATAAATAATGAAATAATAAAAACGCAGGGGGTGTAAATGAATTAGGTTAATAAAACCATAGGGGTGTTAAAATCATGGGCCTGAATTCAAATATTGAATTCAGGCAGAAAGGCAAGGGGGTGCACAATTGCACTAAGAAGTAAAACCAGGGGGTGTAGAGCAAATAGCCCAGGTCCATATTTTGGACTAGGCCCATTAAGGTTGGGGGTGCGGTTTTTGTTCATTTTAGCAAAGAAAAAAATTGACGTGTGTAAAGCATATGGGCCAGGCCCAAAGCTTGAGGAGGGGGTCCGTCTGATTCAGTATGGACGAGCACGTGGGTTATCATGGATTAGTGAGATGGGTGTCGTTTGATCAAGATCGTGAAATTGGAAATTGGGGTGTAGGGTAAGGGTTGTGGGGTGGCACGCATAGGAATTATATGGCTGGAGAAGCGCAAGAGCCCTAGCTCCGGTCCTCTTCTCCAACAACCTGCAAACTTCAAAAATGCAAAAACAATTATTTAAAGATCCAAAATAACACGTCCCCCCTAATTCGACCCTCCTAGATCTGAATCCATCCTTATTTTTGGCTATAGATCCTTGAATCATGGGTTTCGAATCAAGTGAAACCGATCGGAGAAAACTATAGCATCTAGTGAAATAGTGTGCATGAAACTACCATACTGATCCAAACCTGCTCAGAAAAAGCGCAGGAGCTTATTAGTAACATTAACACTGTCTAAAACAAAACCAATTTAAAGATATAGATTTTTTCAGGAAAATGAAAAATGGTTACGCCATGTTATATAGTTTTACGGGCTTAAGATCGTGGTAGTCGATCCAAACTTACTCTCTAATGCTCCAGGAAGGGAGTAGGCTTGAGGTCTTGGAATGATAGGGTCTGTAACATTAGTTTTGAAACTTAGGGTTCTTTGAATTTTTTTTAGAGTTTTAGCAAGCTCTTGAGGCAAAGATATTGTGTCCTTTTGATCTGATTTGTGTATATATAGAGGGATGGATCAGGATGAATAAATATGGAAGAAGCAAAGAAATCATGGCATGAATATACAAAAATAAATCACATTAAAATACTTCCTTTCTTGAGATTTCCTTTCCTTTTCCATGCTCACATGATTTGGCAAGTTGTGCTAAATTGTTTTGGGCCTTAAGAAACCCATCACGTGCTTGACCCAATGATTTTGTACTTTATTTGATTTATTTTGTATTTATTTGAATAAAACCAAAATAAATATAAATAAAATAATAAGAAGATATAAGAAAATGTATGAGTGAGCTTAGGAGTCTTTCATAAAGTCATGGACATGTTTGAAACTTAAAAAGTTAGGCCCAAAAGTCCAAAATTCAAGTTCTCTCATTTTGCACTTCATGCATTTTTCAAAATTTTTCAACTTGCACTGGTCACAACTCTCTCAATTTTCATCTTTCGAAGGTGATATTTGACTTTTTGGAAAGCTCAAGGTGTCCTATACAATTTATATTTTTATCATTTTTGCATTTGGAGATTTTGTCTTAATGTAAGTTAATTTGACAAAAAGTGACTTTTTGTGGACTTTTGAAATGACCTGTAATGTATTAGCTCATGTCTTTCAAATGAAGCACTTTTTGGACTTAAGAATACATATAAAAAGTTGTAGAGAATTAAATTTCCTTAAAAATGGGATTTTGTTGGGGAGAAGTTGATGAAGCATGTGAAAATTATGCTTGGTCAAAGTTCAGATGACTTCTTCTAAAGAAACCCTAATTCGACAATTTCTTACTTTTGATGATTTGAGGGATTTCCTTGAGGAATCATGATAAACCCTTGATCAAATGATGAATATCACTTCCAAATGTTTATTTTGACCAAAAATCTTGAAATTTGACTATAAGTTAACCATGGTTGACTTTTTACCCAATATAGTTGACTTTCAATCATTTGAACCATTGATTGAGCAAACTTATGATGCAAGACTTGAAACTTGACATGAGCGTTGTTGATGACCTATGATGAACCATGAATTCCATTTGATACTTTTGAAACCCATTATTCCTTGTGCAAGATGAAACCCTAGTTGTGGACCCATTTATTAGGAGGAGAGTTTGTCTGATCAACTCTTGAAAATCCTTGAGCGTTTGAGAACCCTAGAAGAATGTCTTGAAGAAAATGGGTGGGAAAATTTTTGGGTACAAAAGTTTCCCCTGTTAAATATTCTTAAACCTGAAGAGTTATATTGGCATGCCTTCCATTCTTTACTTGAAGGTGGAAGATGATTGAACACTTAAGTGCCCAAAAATTTGCACTGGTCGGTGCTCAAAGTAACATTGTTGGTTGATTATACCGGGAATTGGCTTAAAGATGCCATTTGGAGAGATGATATAGAGTCATATGAGATGGTATTATAGATACCATCCAAAGTAACCGTTAATATAAATTAGACTAGGTCTACGCCCGACTTTGTCTTAGAAGATGTATTTGGAGTGAGTCTACGCCCGACTTGGTCCAATAGGATAATCAGAATGAATCTATTCTCGATTTATTCTAAACCAGAAGATGTCTATGCCCGACTTCAACTAGAAGAAGTATTGGAAGGAGTCTACGCCCGACTTTTCCAAAGGAGCTTCAGAAGGAATCTACGGTTTATTTCGTTTGAATGATGTACTAGAAGATGTCTACGCCCGACTTCAACTAGAAAAGGTGTTGGAGAGAGTCTACGCTCAAATTTTCTGAAGGAGTATCAGAATACATCTACGCTCGATTTAATCTGAGCCAGAAGATGTCTATTCCCGACATCAACTGGAAGTAGTATCAAAATAAATCTACACTCGATTTAATCTGAGCCAAAAATGTATACGCACGACTTCAACTAGAAAATATGTTGGAAAGAGTCTACGCTCGACTTTTTTGAAGGAGTATCAGAATAAATCTACGCTCGATTTAATCTAAACTAGAAGATGTCTACGCTCGACTTCAACTGGAAGAAGTATCAGAATAAATCTATGCTCGATTCAATCTGAGCCAGAAGATGTCTATGTCTGACTTTAACTAGAAAGTATGTTAGAGAGAGTCTACGCTCGACTTTTTTGAAGGAGTATCAGAATAAATCTACGCTCGATTTAATATGAGCTAGAAGATGTCTATCCCTGACTTCAAGTAGAAGAAGTATCATAATAAATCTACGCTCGATTTAATCTGAGCCAAAAGATGTCTACGCCCGACTTCAATTAGAAAGTATGTTGGAAAGAGTATACGCCCGAATTTTCCGAAGGAGCATCAGAATAAATCTATGCTTGATTTAATCTGAGCCAGAAGATGTCTATGCCCGACTTCAACTGGGAGAAGTATCAGAATAAATCTATGCTCGATTTAATCTGAACCAGAAGATGTTTACGCCCGACTTTAACTAGAAAAGATGTCTCTTTGAGAATGACCATCTGAGGAAATTTCTTAAGTAGCCATTTGTTAGATGTAGCCTTTAAGAAGATTGTCTGGTCATATAGGTAGTTGATGATGTTTTTCTGTTGATTTGTCTTTCCTGAAAAAGATAAAGAGTTAGTTGTATGCAATGATGTGATGTATGAAATGTATTGCATAATGATGTTCTCAAAATAAATTAGACTGTGCTATATGCATTTCGTATGAACATGCTATGACATTTGTAAATGATGTATGAGTATGAAGTGTTGTTTGAAGTGTGATTGATCTTTCTTGAAAAAGGTAAAGAGTTAGATGTATGCAATGTCGTCATGTATGAAATGTATTGCGTAATAATATTCTCAAAATAAATGAGAATATGCTATATACGTTTGGTATGCACATGCTATGACGTTTGTAAATGATGTATGAGTATGAAGTGTTGTTTGAAGTGTATTTGTAAACTCGTGCAGCATCTTTGTCTGGGAAAATAAATCCCTGATTGTTGCTAGGGATGAAGAGTATGTGTATCTTTGATCTTTGATAGGTATTCCTGCTTTCTACTTGAGGAAACTTTGTCGGGGAATGTTGATTCCTGTTTGGGGAGAAGAGTCCAAGAACATTGGTTGTTCATTTCTCTACTGAGGAATTTAGTTCTTAGATATCATGATTGGGGATAAAAGAGATGGGATGGATACCGACTCGTCTGAGAGATTAAGGTTGAATGATACCTAGTCCGGTTTCAGATTCAGTAGCAACTATCTGGGGATAGAAACCTAGACTACCCTTTGCTGGAGGTGGGAACCTTGCTGGTAATATATGATAGAAACATACTCAAGCTGGGGAAACTATAATCTGTTGGGGAAAATAAACCATGTTGGGGAAATAAACCCTGTTGGTAGAGAAATACTCTGCTGAAGAAACACCCTTGCTAAGTAAATAAGCTCTGTTGGAGAAAAGAAACCTACAAGGGGTTTTAAAGTTTTAGAGGAATAAACTCAGTCGGGGAAGAGAATTTTCAAAACAATACTGATTGGGACTCCATAGGTCGGCGACATGGCCGGGAAAAAGATCATATTCGGTTATCTGCTAGAGTGATCGGCTGGTGAGTATGATAAGACTACTCTGTGGGGATAATCCAATGAAGATTTTTCTATTAGGATACATGATGACTTGGAAATTATACCAATTCCTAGAGTCTTGAGTAACTGATTATTCCTGTTTTTTATGCATATATTTATTAACAGTTAATCACATTCATATGCATATGTTCATTCAATTTTAGTCATTGGACGTTTTTGCCAATAAAACAGAAAATGGTAAAACAAAAAGTTTGAAACTAAAAATTTGTATTTATATTGATAGTTTGCTCATAAACAAGCAATTTTATACAGAGAGACATAAATCCTAGTAAGGGGAAATTGTTGTGAAATGAAAAGAGTACAAAGTTAAAACAAGATAATAGCTATGTGGGAATAATCTCATTGGGTTCCAATTCTTCTATTTCCCCTATGTGTTCAAGCATCCCATCCCTCGTTGTTAGAAGAAAGTGATTTGAATTGATTTGTGTCATTTGAAATTGATGTTGGTAATAAAGCTTGATGTAAGTGATCCAACAGGACATAGTCATATGATTTAATCCCTAAATTTTGCCTGGACCGCCCTTTCGGATTTTCAGTCCACCAGGATATCCTTTCTTGCCCAAGCTTCCTTTTTAGGTTTTCGACTTGCCTGGTGTATAATCTTTTATATATATATCCCTAATTTTTGCTCGAAACCTTTTGGTTCATGGGGATGCCCTTATTTTTGCCTAGGTCGGTCAACCTAGCGGGTCATTTTCATGCGTAGTATCTTTAGACTATGTTCGCGTTCATAGGGTGCTGAAAATCTTCGCCGTCCATGGTGGTCAGTATCATAGCACCGCCAGAAAATATATTCTTTAATACAAATGGACCTTCGTAGGTGGGATTCCATTTTCCCCTTGATCGAGTATCTACCAACTTCGGACTGCACCAAAACCGATCATCTCACTACGTCCTAAAGGCCAAGTTGGTCAAGTAAAGGTTCAAAAAGTTCATTAGTGCTTCATGACATCAATCAGAGCCCCGTATTCTCCTTGATTAACTTAAAGGCTACCGGTACCCACAAATATGTCGCACTAACGTAACTATTACTTAGACCATGTTGGTATACCCCGCACAATTTCCACAACGTATTGCTACTTACCTATAAGGTATCCAAAATCCGAGTAGAGGATTCAAACCCAAACAAAGAACCATAATGTAAAGAAAATAAGTCAAACAATGAAAGCAAGTAAATGTGATCTAACCCTAAGGTAACCCCACTTTTAGAATTTTCCCCAGCAGAGTCGTAAGTTCTATGGTGCGGTGGGAGAACTGACTTAGGTGTTTTGCATTTGATCAGAAATGTTGCGGTTAGCAAGAGTCGCCACCGACTTTTCTTTTATCCAAAAGGAAAGGTGAAAAAGCACATGAAAGACCTTTGAGATTATTTCTTGAGTTCGGGGGTAGATTATGAAAAGGGAAGGTATTAGCACCCTTTTCATCCATGGTTTTCCATGGGCTCTTAGTTACTTGCTAGATCACTTGCTTTTGTTTTAAATTGTGCTTTGTGTGGTTTTTGAAAGTATTTTGTAAAGAGGCCATTGTTTAGGCAAACTTTGTAATGATTCTCGTTTGTAAGAATGTATACAAAGGTGTTTGATATTTTGAAAATGTTTTCAAGTTTGTAAGATGTTTTGAAAGTGTAGGTGTTTGTTTTGAAAATAGCAAGGATGTTTTGTTATTAAAGTGGGCAAGTAACTAGGAACATTCTACCTACTCAAAAGTCTTTCATGTTCATTTCCTTTTTCCTTTGACATTGTTATCTTACCATTGATTTGGTATGTAACCCTATCTTTGGATGTAAACGGGACGGGCGTGGGTCATTGTATAACCATGATTAGAAATGTTGCAAGGTATCTTAGAATTTTTCTTTAGGGACTAAGATCATTTTAAAGGCAACATAGATAGCGTCATCGAGGGACTAGGATCTTATAATTTGCTTGTTTTTGCTAAGATACCTCACATGCGTAATATGGCCATTTTGTAAGGCAACCAAGTGGATTTTACCCTAAGGGTGCTTGTGTTCAAGTGTATTGTTTTTCATGCTTGATTTTGTCTTTGATTAGGGTTTTCTAATTGATTGGTTTTAGTCTTTCCATACAAACCCTAATTACTAGCATTTGTATATAAAGCGATAAATTGCGGAATTTAAAATTACTACGCTATTAGATTACTTGTGGGAGGGGGGTGTACAAATTATAAATGGGGATTACAAGAAAATAAAGCCTAATTATCTATTATAACAATATTGAATTTGTACAAGAATGGAGTAAATAATATACAAAATAAATAAATGTATAAGAATGTAAATGTAAAGAAAATGGATGTTTGTTTGGATTTTTAGGGAAAAAGGATTTTGTTTTAACCTAATTAACTAAGAAAATAATTAATTAAAATAATAAAGAGTAAACCTAAATTTACTAGTAAAAGATTTTAAATAAAACCCTAATCTAAATATTAATTAAAAAAGGAATTGAGTTCATGAGAAGAATATTTTTTGGTATTTTTATCTTAAAAATAATTTATAGTATTATAAAATATTTTTGTTCTTTTTTGGTTTTAAAATAAAATATTTTAAAAAAATAACTATAACCCTAGTTTTTAATTAAATTACAAATTAATTAGTAAAATAAATAAAGTATGATCAAATAAAATAAATTTTTTGTGTAAAAAATAAATAAAATTTATCAAAATATAAATCTAATGTTTTTATAATTTTTTATGATTTTTTTTAGAAAATGAAAATAAAAATGTGTCAGGGTGTGAATAGCCAACAGGGGGTCAGAAGTGAAAAAAAAACATAAGCCCAAGGATAAAGGCCCAGCGCTGCCAAAAAAGAAAAGTCAGAACGTGAAAAATATGAAAAAACCAAAAGGGTACCACTGGGGCTCGAACTCAGGTCCCTCTAGTCACAGGCGCGCGCTTCTTCCACTGGGGTGGCTATACATCCGTTTATATAATCAAAACAATAAATATATGATAGTAAACAAGTACATTGTCTGAACTTCATCTTGAACCTCACGCCCAGCCAGAGCCTCTGTATCTTATTCAAAGCTCAACAAAAATGAAAACTGTAAACAAGAAACTTGTAGCAAATTTCCTCACGATTTCAGAAATGCAAAGGAATAAAATTATAGATCAAAGATAAGCATGAATTTTAATGGCCCTAATCTGAACCCTAAAAATTTCAGAAACTTCAATCTTAAAATTCTCTAAGCTCAAGCAAAATTAATGAAAGCTATGGACATGGTTAGCTTTAGGGCAATGATATCTACATTTTTCATTCACAAATAAACCATTAGTGATGCCTGTATGAAGAGTTCAAAAGTCAAAAAACTTACCTCACAAGAGGGTATCAGGTTTGGAGTTTGAGTAGCTTTTAGTGAGTTTCAATGATTGGGTTAGCTTCCTCAAGTTCCCAGGAAGCTAATGGGATGTTTAGCTTGAGCTGAAAGTGCCTGAGGAGTTCTAGAGAAGTCAAGGTGCCAGGTGCTGTTTTTGAAAACGGTGGATGATGATGGAGGTGTTACAGTGGTGTTGCAGGTGTTGGGATTGTTTGTGTATGTTGTTTAGAAGCTTTTAAAAGTAAAAGTCTAAGAAACGCACGAGTAAATTTGGAGATTGGATTCAAAACTCAGAAATGACAAGTTTTGAGGCGTTTTTGGTGATTATGTGTTCTTGGTGTTTTCAGGGCTTAAGCATGTGTGGGATTTGTGGCAAATGACTTGTGTATGTATAAGCAAAAGGGTTTGAGTGCTTTGGAAATTCAGGAGTACAAGTTACAAGCTAATTGCTAGGTTACTTGATTTTGAAGAAAAGTGGGAAAACAAATTTCAAGAGGAAGTACAAGCATGAGCTGAGTGATTGTAAGTGTCTAACAAGTTTCTCTTGAGTTATAAGACATGTATGATCATAAGAGAACAAGTGCAATGCTCAAGAACAAGTTTTGTGCAAAAAGCCACTTTATCAAAATGGCAATGTGCACTTTCTTCCCAAAATGGATATAAAGCATGGTCTTGCATTGAATGCTTGAAATGAGACCTCTAACAGCTGTGCAAGCAATTAATTATAGAGTGCCTAACAAGTTTTAGGCCTGCAAAGTAGAGGTTATCCAGCATAATTTTGAATTTTGAATCTTGTTCATCACAAAATGACTTGTAATTCAAGTGATAAAACCCTAACTTCATATCTTTGATTCTCCCTACTCAAAAGTGATCTCAAGGAGTTCTTGGACATTTTGGAAAGCTTGTAATGTTATATACAACCCGTCTTTGAATCACTTTTCAAAATTACCCTTGGAACTATATGAAAAAGTGCCATGAAGTTGGGTCAAAATCCTGACCAAATTAGGGCAAAATTTCACTAAGTGTTTTTGTTTCATGACCATGTGTTCTTAAAATTATAATTGAGATCCAAGCACTTTTGGAAGGAGTTGTGTAAATCAATTTTGTGGATTTCATGGATATCTACAAATTTCATGTTGGAAGTTTCTTTTGAATCATCTTGCATCATGGTTAAAATTTTGTTCAAAGTTGTGAAAAAATAAGAAACTTTCAACACTTAGAAAAATTTCTAAGTGTTGAAATTTTAACTTTCCAAAATGAAATCTTGAATGTTTTTATTTCTTGATGAATAAGTTTCATATTTTGACATGCTTTTATGAATTGTGATCTTTGACATTTGATTTTGACCAAAAAGCCAAAGTTTGACTTTTCAGTATACAATTGACTTTTGATCAGTTGACTGAAAATTCATCTATCAATCCATTGGACTTGAGCAATGTTTTGAGCCATGTCATTAGGTCAAAATTATGCAATTGTACTCTTGAGATCATGCCTTAAACCAATTGATCATTTTCTAGGTCAAAAATCAGAAATTGCCCTTTCCCAATCAAAATCCTAATTTTGACCATTTTGCCCTTTTGATGATTTAATCCAATTTCTTGAGGAATTATGGTCCAAACTTGATCAAATGATACATATTAGTTTAAAATGTTGATGTGGATAAAAATTATGAATTTTAACTGTAAATTGGCCACAATTGACTTTTTTCCCCAATATAGTTGATTTTTAGGTCAACTGCTCAATTGACTGAGCAAAAGTGTGATCCAAAGCTTGAAACTTGACATGAGTAATCTTGAGGGTCCATAATGATATATGAAAGTCATATGGGGCATTGGAAGTTCAAATATCCTTGTGCAATATCAAACCCTAATTTTGGTCATCAGTGCTTAAGGAGGTGTCTTGAGCTGATCAACCCTAGTGCAGTCTTGAGCCAAAGGAGATCTTGTGAGCAAATTATTGATAAGTGAGAGGGAAAAATTTTAGGTACAATAATAGTGTTGTTGAGATTAGTACCATTGTTTGTGATAATCCTCTAGGGATGCCATACTGATAGATAAGGTTGTGTGTGATGAACTGGGTGACCACATTCTTGGGAACAGAGGCGAACGAGGTTGCTTCAACCCACTTTGTAAAGTAATTAATGGTGATGAGGATGAAGTGATGTTAATTATAAGTGGTAGGATTGATCTCTCTAATCATATCAATGCCCCACATTGCAAATCGCCACAGAGTAGTCAAGAAATTCAGAGGAAGCGGAGGAACATGAACTTTATCAATGTAGACCTGGAACTTGTAACAAGTTCTTGAGTGGTGGTGACAGTCGGTTTCCATAGTCGACCAATAGTAACCTGCTCTAAAAATCTTTTCAGCCATAGTATGCCCACTGAAGTGAGTACCAAAAATTCCTTTGTGCATATCTTACATAATTTACTCTACTTCCTTCTTATCCATACAATGAAGCAGAGTCGAATTATGGTTGCGCTTGTAAAAATTCCATTACTTAAGAAGAACTTAGCCGAGAACCTCAGTAGGAATTCCTAGACATTGATCGATGCCCCTTCAGGGTATTCTTCAGCCTCAAGGTACCTTTTCACTTCATGAAACCAAGGCTTCTCTTCTACTTCGTCAGTGTCAACTTCATAGTAGTATGCTTGTTCGTCCATTATTTCAATGGTAATTCTGGGAGCCTCGTTGTCCCATATGATTTTGAACATAAATGACATTGTAGCCAATGTTTCTGCCAACAGATTCTCTTCTTGTGGGATGTACTCAAAGGTAATTTCCTCGAAGTATGGGATTAAGGTTAACACATGCTCTCGATAAGGGATAAGATTTAGATGCTTCATATCCCATTATACCTTATCATGACCGATTACCAGAGTTGAATCCCAATATACGTCAAGAATTTGATTCTCAGGTCATAAGAAGCCTTAATACCCATGATGCACGCTTCATATTCGGCCATATTATTGGTACAATCAAAGAAAAGTCTGGCAGTGAAGGGCGTATGACAACCCTGAGGAGAGATAATTACAGCACTGATTTCATTTCCAAGTGTGTTAGAAGCTCCGTCAAAACCATAGTCTATCGAGATCCTGGCTCATGTCCTTCATACGGTTCAAGTTCTTCACAATTTGTTACTAGCATAACATTCTCGTCTGGGAATTCGAAATTCATAGACTGATAGTCGTCTACAGCTTGATGTGACAAATGATCTTCTAGTACAATTCCTTTGATGGATTTCTGAGTGGTGTATTGAATGTTGTACTCTGTCAAGACCATTTTCCATCTGGCTATTCTCCGGAGAGAGCTGCCTTCTCGAATATGAACTTGATGGGATCCATTTTAGAAATCAACAAGGTAGTATAGGTCATCATATACTGTCTTAGTCTGCGAGCAGCCCATGCCAAAGTGCAACAAGTTTTCTTGAGCAGTGAATATCTTGTTTCACAGTCGGTAAACTTTTTGCTAAGGTAGTATATTGCATGCTCTTTTCAACCAGACTCGTCATGCTTCCCTAGTACACACCTCATTGAGTTCTCTAGCACTGTTAGGTACATTATTACGGGCCTTCCTTCAACTGGTGGCATCAGATTCAAAGGTTCTTGTAGGTACTCCTTAATTTTATCAAAGGCTTTTTGATAGTCGTCGTTCCACTTTACTACTTGGTCTTTCTTCAACAACTTGAAGATTGTCTCACAAGTAGTAGTCAAATGGGAAATGAATCAGGCAATGTAATTCAGTCGTACTAAGAAACCTTTGACTTCCTTCTCAGTACAGGGAGCTGGAATTTCTTGAATAACTTTAAATTTTGTAGGATCATATTCAATACCTTTACTGCTGACGAAGAAACCCAGGAGTTTACTGGATCTCACCCCAAAAGTGCACTTATTCGAATTTAACCTTACCTTGTTGTTCTACAGTATTTCAAACAATTTATGCAAATGAGCAATATGCTCTTCTTTAGTCTGTGATCTGGCTATCACGTTATCGACGTAGACTTCTATCTCATGATGAATCATGTCATGAAATAAGGCTACCATTGCACACTGATAAGTTGCCCTGACATTCTTAAACCCAAAAGGCATAGCCTTGTAATAGAAAGTGCCCTATTATGTGACTAAGGTAGTTTTCACCATGTCTTCAGGGGCCATCTTGATCTAATTATAACCTGAGAAATCATTCACGAAGGAGAATACCTTGTGTTGAGCGGTGTTGTCGACCAGAACATCAATATGTGGAAGCGAGAAATCATCTTTGGGGCTCGCCCTGTTCAAATCCCTGTAGTCTACGCACATACGCACCTTGCCGTCTTTCTTTGGTACCGAAACCACATTCATAACCCATTGAGGATATGATGTCACTACTTAGAAACATGCGTTGAATTGTTTCATAACCCCAGCCTTGATTTTTCCAAACATCTCGAGACGCATGCGACAAACCTTCTTCTTGATTGGATAATAACCCTCTTTCATTGGTAGACGGTGAACCACAATACCAGTATCGAGCCCCGGCATGTCTTCGTATGTCCAAGCAAAGATCTCAACATATTCATGAAACATCTGGATTAATTTGTTCTTGACACTGCTCTCTAAGTTGGCGCCTATCTTGACCTCTTTTTTGTCTGTCTCGGTACCCAAATTTACAACTTCTACTGACTCTTTATGTGGTTGAGTAGCCTTATCTTCTTGTATTACGAGTCTGGCAAGTTCTCCAGGTATTTCACAATATTCCTCAGCTTCATCCTCAGTTTGGTGGATCGGATTTTCAAAGTCATAAGTGGCAATAAATAATCATTATCAATGAGATCCAGAGTGGATGAGGATCTGCAATGTAGTGTGTGGGTGTGTGTAAGAACCCATAGATATTTTGAAAATGAAATAAGTAAAAGAAAAACAGGAAGCACAAAATTTGAATGCAAAACATCCAATGTTTTTATTAAATGAACAACGTTTATGAATTATCAACCAATAAAAAATGGACCATTGTACCCTGGGTAAGACACGAGGTTTAAAGTCATTGTTTATTACATAACCAAAATCTTTTAAAAGCAAATAAGACAGAAATTTAGCTATTAGTCCTGGATAAAGGAGATAGGGATAATGTCTTTCACTTTCCAATTGTTGAGCTCGTTGCCAATGGTAGGGAATATCCAATTGTTGAAGTCACAATCACTATCAGCATCCTCTATATCGTTGATTCCGTTATTGATGATATAAAATGGAGGTCTTCCAGCCCGAGCGCGAAGAACAACCCTTTGACCCTCTACAGTAAATCCCAAACCAAACTTGTCATATTTATAAGGGATATCAGGAAGCTGACCCTAAATAGTACAACCAATTTCTTCTATAGTAGCTTTGGCATATTTTAAGGAAGCCATCTTGTGCGGAATCCTGGTGGTCTTTGGAATGACAAAAACATCTTTAACAGCAGCAAGAGAAACCACTTCAAAAGTTTGACAAGGAATCTCGAATAATTCCCCGTCCATCTCCACACACCGGAATGAATTCAGGTGGTTGACCATGTACTCCTCTTTTCCGCAAAACAGTAACAACCTTTTCTTTTACAGGATACTTTAATTTCTGGTGCAAGGTGGAGGTAACAACACCCGCCCCATGGATCCAAGGGCATCCCAATAGACAAGAATAAGTTGTCCTGATGTCCATTACATAGAAGATGCATTCAAAGATCTGTGAACCCACTTTGATCAGGAGGTCTAATTCTCCATGCACCATTCTTTTGGACCCGTCAAAGGCTCGTACTATAATGTTACTAGGTTTCAGCATAACCTCTTCACAATCTAGTCTGTCAAGAGCACCTTTTGGCAGAACATTCAGAGAAGAGCCAATATCAATTAACACATGAGCCAACATAGTGCCCCTGCATTCAACAGAGACATACAGGGCCCTATTATGATCTCTCCCCTCCAGAGTCAGGTCAGCATCGGAGAAGCCTAATCCGTTATCAGTTGTTAAGCTAGCCACATAACTTCCAAATTGATCAGCCGAAATCTCTTACGTTATATAAGCAGTCTTCAAGAATTTTTCTAAAGCTTGTGCATGGGCTTCAGAACACAGCAGTAAAGATAACACATAGATTTTGGACGACGTCTTCCCCAGCTGTTCAATAATTTTATAGTCACTTATGCGAATGATCTTAAAAACCTCTTCCAACTCTTGTCCAGAGGTGTCCTCTACTGTAGTTTCTTTAGGTGCCTTCGTCTGGGCAGGCTCTATCATTGGATCTTTACCCCGAGCCTCGACGGTTGACTTGGTAACAATAACTCGAACAGGTGTAGCAACATTTTTCAGAGAGATTTTCGGGGAGAAAATCCTTCCTCTTCTAGTAACTTTACTGGTCCCTACAATATTATCAATGTTGGGATCAACTTCTTGAGTATCTTCATCAGACAACACTTGTTTAATGCCATGGTAGACGTTGGATCCATAGTTCCACGGAATAGATTTATCTGAAGAATATGGGATGGGTCCAGGTGTGGTGATAATCAAAGGAGCAACTTTTAGATTAGCGATAATCTTTACAGGACCCTTGGAAGTGATCCTGATAGGAGTACCGGATAACACAGACAAATCTTGGCACAAATTCTCAGCATACGAATCTTTCTCGATAAAAATTATGTGTTTATCCATCAGGCATTGAACGCCTTCCTTCAGTAACCTGCAGCCATTGGGTTGGACTGCACAACAATAACATTCTTTAACACAACCCAGAAATAAACCAGCCTATAACATATTCTTTTTGATTGTTGAGAGAGGAGTAACCACATCACTTACATAGGAAACATACATAACATCTTCAACAACACTTATACCTTTGTCATGCTTCAGTATAGGTGCAGTAATCACGTTTGAAGGCTATGGAGGGTCGAACTCAATTTCCCTATTATCAATAATGTCTTGAATTTTGTTTTTCATGGCCCAGCAGTTGTTAGTGTCGTGCCCAGGACTGTTACAATGATAGGAAAACTTCGCGTTTGGATTGTACTTAGGAGAGGATGTGTTAGGATTATGAGGAGGATCCCACGGTGAATTTAGTTCATCTTTTAACAAATGTTGCAATGCCTGAGATAAAGGCATGTCGATCTTGGTAAACTGCTTTAATGGAACATCTGGCCTTTGTTGGTTGCCCAGTTTTTGTTGTTGAACAAGCACCGGATTAGAGATCATCACCGCTCCCACCGATTGATGGAGTTCATTTTTACTATGGCCCTTCAGGCCATAGACAACATTGACTTCTTTTTTACCACCAAATGGCTTCTTTACAGCATTAGAAGATGTATCCATCGAAATCTTCCCATTCTAAATACCACTTTCAACTCTTTCCCCAGTCAGTATTAGCTCAGTAAAACCAGTTGAAGAACTCCTAATTAGCAGATTAATGAATGGGCCTCTTAGAGTGCCCATGAACATATCTACTAGCTCCCGATCAGATAAGGGAGGTTGCACCCTTCCAACTATATCTCTCCATTTTTATGCATACTCCTTGAACCTTTCGTTCGAGCCCAGGGACATGTTTTGCAATTGCACACAAGTCGACACAAGGTCAGCATTATATTTATACTGCTTATAGAAAGCAATATCCAAGTCTTCCAATGTATGGATGTTGGTTCCTTCCAGCTGATAGAACCATTCAAGTTTAGTGTCGGAGAAACTTTCTTGAAAGAAAAGGACCCATAACATCCTGTCGGGAGCATGAGGTTTAATCTTTCGAACATACGACCTCAAATGAAGTTTGGGACAAGAGACCCCATCATATTTAGCAAAGATGGGGACCTTGAATTTGTGAGGGATGACCACCCCCGAGAACAAACCTAATTCTCCAAAATCTAATCCAGGCACTTTCTGTATTTCCATAGCTTTGAGACGGTCTTCCAACTGCTTATACTTGTCATATGCATGAGGATACTGTTCATCGGAGTAGTCTCATATCCAGAGCCCTGATTATTTCTACCTTCAGGCTTGATGCTTCTACCATCCTCTTATTTGTTGTCGTCTTCTTCAGAGGAAATATCTTCCAATTGAACTGGTTAAGAAGGACCTTTGAATATTCTCCCCATATTGAGGATAACAGTCGGCTTTTTAGTCTTCTTTTTCTTGGCGACGAGCGCCATCAGATCTTTCTGTCCCTGTGCCAGATTTAGAAGAGTCTCTTGAAATTGTGCATGATGAGCTTGGAGGTTCTTAACAGTTTGTTCGAGGGTCATCTTATACTAAAATTAATAGTAAGTAGATGAGAAAACCTATATGGAAAACCAGTTATGTAATGATGCATGATATGTAAATGCAATATTTTCAATGACCTTAAGAGATTTAAATTTTCTAACCAAGAGGAAACAGAAACAAAGATTTTTATTAATAAGTTTATGTGAATACAAAGGATTACAAAGAAATAAATTGAAAACTCCTAAAACTCTTAGTTTCCCATGGACGTCTCCTCTTCGTGTTGATGTATGCATTAAGACTCTGCTCCTCGTGGAGTTTCTTTGATAGCTCCAACGCTTTCTTTTCACTTGCATAGAATTGAGTCTCAAAGGTATCCCATTCTTTCTTGAGTTGAATCCAGGACTTCTGCAATTCTACAAGGTCAGTGGGCATGTCTGGATGGAGGATGGTGCGAGAAATGTCCCCTTCGACAACAGGCTCCATGATCACCGGTAAGACAGTTGGATATGGCATCATGAGGTTTTGAGTGCGAGCTCGTACCCATTTGAGATAGGGCTCTAGAGGGATGGACTTCTTCTGTTCTAAAGCCTTACTATCAATCTTGCTTACCATGCCCCAAGCATGTATAAAACTTTAACGATAACCTTGAGGATCATTTTTGTAATCGAACATAAAAACCTAAATAAGTGTGTCATAAGGACCATCTCTTCGAGCATAACCAAATTGACATAGAGCCAGAGAAGGGTTGTAAGTAATACCTCCCCTAATGCTAAGAAGTGGAACATTAGAAAATTCTCTGCAGCGGTCAATGATAGTGATATCCTCATGAGACCGGGAAGACCAGTAGATGTTTGTATGAGGAAGTGACATTATTCTTTGCGACCACCTCAAACCTTGTTCATTCTTTATTATCGAGCGAGGAAGGTGCGAAATAAACTACCTAGATAGCAGAGGTATACAACACATGATAGTTCCTTGCCTCTTCATAGTAGGAGTGTGAAGAGAATGCAAGACATCTCTAAGCAAGGAAGGCACATGATTACGAGCAAGAAATATTTTAATGGTGTTCACATCTATGAGTTGGTATGGATTAGGGAACAATACAATTTCCATGATCTATTGCTACTTACCTAAAATTCCCCCAGATCCAGGTATAGGATCTATACAAGAAATAAGCCCAAGCATATCCCGAAAAATAAAGCATACAAGGAAAACAAGTAAAGCAATAAAAAAGTTGATCTAGCTCTTACGGTAACCCCACTTTTAGTTCTCCCCAATAGAGTTTCCAGTCCTGTAATACGGTGGAAGAACTGACTTTTGGTTTTGCATTTTATCGCATATATTGAGGATAGCAAGAATCGCCACCGAATTTTCTTTTATCCAATAAGGAAAGGGTGAAAAAAACAGGAAAGACCTTTTGAGAATTTTCTAAGTAAGGGGGTTAGGTTATTAAAATGGAAGGTATTAGAACCCTTTTAATCTGTAGTTATCTATGGGCTCTTAATCGCTAGCTCACTTTGTTTGAAAATGCTTTGTGTGTATGTGTTTGAAAATATTTTGAAAATGCCTAAGTACGGAAAACTTTGTAATTATTCTCTTATCATTGAGAACGCATATGTTGTACCCCAAAATTTTCCCTCTCATTTTACTCAAAACATACTCCTAGAGGTCCACAATTGCTTAAGGATGCCCAAGAATTAGCCAGACAAATTCTCTCCTAAGGCAATGAACCTTCAACTAGGGTTTCCACTTTCATTAAGATATGTGAACTCCAAAGGTCTCAAATATTTTCCATGGTCCTAATATGTTCTCAAGACCATCCATGTCAAGTTTCATGCCTTGCACGGGAAGTTTGCTCAGTCAACTGCTCAAATGCCTAAAAATTAATTGTACTAGGTCAAAAGTCAACTGTGACCCTCATGCAGTCAAACTTCAAGATTTTTGGTCAACATCAACATTTTGAAGTAACATCCATCATTTGATCAAGTTTTGATCATGATTCCTCGAGGAATTCCCCAAATTCATCAAAACTCAAGAGTTGCTAAATTAGGGTTTCTATAGGAAAATTCAACCAAAATTTGACTAAGAATAACTTTCTCATACTCTATCAAAAATTTCCCATCCAATGCTCATTTTGAAGAGGATTCAATTCCCTACAACTCATATTCAGCCCTCAAGTTCAAGAAATGCACTCATTAAAAGATATAAATTCAGACATTATAGGTCATTTCAAAAAGTCAACAAAAATACCTTTTGGGTCAAAGCTTCTTACATGAACATGGAAGATCCAATTGAGATGAAACCAAAAGGGTTGTTTAGGGGACATCCTAAGCTTTCCAAAAATTCTAAAAACACCTTCTTAGGGTTAAAATTAAGGGATGGATGTATTGTCAAAGTTGACCAATTTTTGGAAATGTGCATGAAGTCAACATTGATCAAAATGACTTTTTTTCTCAAAATGGGCCCATGTTTTCTTGTTTGAAACTTGTTCCTAAGATGGCCCACGGCCCATGAGCTCATGCACCTATTATTTTATTTTTTTTATTTTTATTTTTTATCCATTTAAATCAAAATAAATCAATTTAAATAGTAAAATAATGAAATAAAATCCAATATTTGATTTTATGAGCATATTATGAGTCAATGAACAACTAGCAAATCATTCAAATTCATGAAAAAGCTAATTGATTGGAAAAGATCTTAATTTGGTCTATTTTGGAAACAAATCATACAATACAAAGAATGAAATCAAATCTCCATAATTTTCAAAGATATGATCAGTTTTTGTTGACCTAAATCATTCCATGATATATACAGAACATTTCCAAAGCGTAAGGACGAGGATTGGGTCGTGCGAACTGAAAAACAAAAACTTAATTTCTTGTCAAAAAGTGTAGACCGGATTTTTACCTACAAGTCAATTCAAGGAGTTCTGAAGCTTCAGGGGTCATCCACGCAGATCCAGGAAGCTTTTCCCGTCGTTTCCAAGCATCAAAGTTCCAAGAACCGTGCCCTCTAAAAGTCACGGTTTTCTCTCTTTTTCAAAAATTGTTTTCCTTAATTCTGGCATTATGAACATGTTTTAATCGTATATTTGTGCTTGTTATCATGTATGCAATGTATTTGGATGCTTTAATTTGAGTATGGATGCAGGAATCGCACGATGCCATTTTTAGGTTATGGGGCTTCAATTTGGGATCTTTTGATAAAGGCCAAATTGGACCAAAATAAGGACACCATCGTGTTCAGGACATCAAACCCAATTGAGCCTTGTCCTCACCATGAATTTATATTGTGTATTCTTGATTTTTTGAAAATGCAGGGGCTATAGTGACAGACTGGGTCCGTAGGTAAAAGTTCTTATCTAAAACGATAGTTTGAGGAAGAAGACAGTGATGTGGCAACGTCCCACTGGCCAGTTTGAATGTTGGCGCGTTTGCTGGGCATAATGCATTTTTTTCATTATGTGTTATTTTGTATATTATATGGACAACTAACCATCCCAGCACATATGGCAAAGGCGTAGGCGGTGAACCAAGAGGTTCTGGTTCGATCCCAGAATCTCATGTTTTTATATTTTCTAATTTCTCTATCCCAGATCCCATGCTCCAGATCCCTGCACGCCTATCATGCACCCCAAATCCATACCACGAGATCTCATCATATACAGATCCAACGCTCCTGATTTGCAGCCCCATGGTGAACTTCCCAAACGTGATAACACCGGATCTCACGCAGATCTTGGGCCTATTATTCTGGGCTTAACAATTCAGCTTCACACCCCGAGATTATTAACAACAGTGACAGGCCCAATTTATTTCTTTTTTTAATTTCTTTTGTTTTTTAATTATTTGTTAATTATTTACACAAAAAAAAAATCATTTTTATTAAATAAAAAAATCACAAAAATAGAATTAGGGTTTTTATAATTAAAATTAATTTTTGAAAATTAATTATTTTAATTATTTCAACATCAATTATTTTGTTAAAATAAAATTAATTAGAAAATTAGGTTTATCTTATCTTAACTTTCGCGCGTTTATCTTTTGTATTACCATTATTTTTCAATTAATGTAACTGTTGACGGTTTGTAATACTTTCAAATTAGGGTTTTATTTACTGTTTATCCCCATGTTTTTGGTTATGTAACCCCCTCCCCAAAGCTTTGTAATAGCGTAGATTTACTTTTCCACTTTAAATTTCCGCAACTATTAATTGCTAGATGATTGATAATAGGATTGTATGCAAAAGACAAATGAAATTAAAACAGTAGAAAACCCTAAATGCGTAAGATAATCAACTGAAATCAAACACATGCACATGTTCACTCCTAGGGTTTATCCCACTCCGGTTGCCTTCGGTAAACAGTTATGAAGTATAGGGAATTTTAGTGGTTGCCCTCTAGTCTCAAAAGATTAAAATGACCCATTTGAATGTTGCCTCGGAAAGATCTTTAAGACTCTAGGGTAACTACTAAGGTTTCCTAATCATTGCTTTAGTGACCATATTTGTCCCTTTGAATGTCCCTTAAACCTCAACGATGGAGCTACCTACTCCTCAATAGTAGGATAGCCCTTTCTAAAGGAAACAAGAAAACAGATAGTCTTTTTCGAGTAGGTAGAAACTCCTACGTACTTGCTCAAAACAAAAAAAAAAACTCTTTCGCATAAACACTTTCAAAATTGTTTTCAAAAACAACTTCGTCACACTCTTGAGGACGGATACATGGGTTACCACGAAGTTAAACAAAAACTTTTCAAAACACGCACAAGCAATTTGAAAATGAGCAAGTACCTAAGAGCCTATGGAAAACCATGGATAGAATGGGTGCTAACACATTCCCTTTCTATAATCTACCCCCCGTACTCAAACAACTCGAAAAAGTTTTTTTCTATTCTTTTTCCTTTTCCTTTGTTGGATGAAATAAAAGTTGGTGGCGACTCTTGCTTACCGCGACATTTGCAAACAAAAACCGCAAAACAGTATAACAATCTGTTCTGCCACCGTATCACAGAACTGGCGACTCTACTAGGGAATTAATAAAGTGGGGTTTACCTTAGGATCTAGGCCATTTTAATTGCTTCTTTGGCTTTTCTTGTTTGATTTACTTTTAAGGGTATTTGTTTGGGTTTTTTGTATCCTAAACCCGGATCAAGGAATTTCTTTTAGGTAAGTAGCAATAAACTGTGAGAGAGTTGTGTGGGGTATACTAACACGGTTGAAACAGTAGCTATGTTGATGTGATACTTTGGTGTGTACCGGTAGCCCTTGAGTAATCAAGGAGAATACGAGGCTGCTACGTGGTATCATAAAGTGTCAACTGACCTTAGCACGTTAATTGACCAACTTGGCTTTTAGGACATAGTGAGATAGCCGTCTTTGGTGTATACCCAAAGTCGATTGATACTCGATGTTACACTCATTGAGGTTTGACTCTTGAGTTTTGTTTGGTGGCAAGTCAATTGTCTATCGGAACAAAATTTGGGGGAAAGATCGGTGATATTGAGATCCCTTAGAACACGGTTACTATATTTAGGATTGGTTGAACTAATCCAACTTCAAGAAGGTATACCTTAAAATCCATGCAAGCCTCAAACCTAAGGTCTTTGTGTGATTTGCCTGTGTTTGCTATATCTGCTATATCTGAGCATAATCATGACATTATAACATAGCATATCATACTAACCGTTTCAAGGATTCTTAGGGTTTATTTTTGTCTTGTTTTGTAGGACATGGCCCTCGCCCGTATATTCACTATCCAAGTCAGTCTGGTAAAGGTACCTCCTCAGCTTAAAGAATTGGTATCAAGCGTTACTGGAAGCTCTCCCTTCACTGAAAGGCATGGTCGACTTCTCATCTTGGTCACCTCATACCCTGATGAAGAAATGCTAAAAGTACTCTTCCAGTTCTTTGACCCTCTACATCACTGCTTCACTTTTCCAGATTACCAGCTAGTGCCTACTATGGAAGAGTTTTCTCTGTTACTAGGGGTGTCTATCCTTAACAAGGTACCTTTCAAGGGCATGGAAAGAGACCCTAAACCTGAAGATATTGCTAAAGTTCTATCCTTACAACGGTCTGACGTAGTGGCAAATTAGGAAACCAGGAGAGGTGTCAAGGGTTTTTTTGGCTAAGTTCTTGTTTGAGAAAGCTCATCATTTTTGGGATACCCTGGACTTACAAGCTTTTGAAGATGTATTAGCCATTCTCATCTATGCGTTGGTACTGTTCCCCAATCCGGACCAACTCATAGACGTGAATGCAGTTAAGGTTTTCCTATCACGCAATCCGATACCTACTTTGCTTGGAGATATCCTACATTCTCTGCATACTCGCACTATAAAGAGAATATGGACCCTTCTGTGTTGCACTCCTCTTTTGGCTAGGTGGTTTATTTCGCACCTACCCCGATCCATCTTGAAGAATGAGCAGGGTTTGAGATGGTCTCATAGGCTAATGACTCTTACACATTTGGGTATTCATTTGTGTCATCGATCCTCGGAGAATGTTACCATCATTGATCGATGCGGAGAATTTCATAATGTCCCTCTCTTAGGCATTAGGGGAGGAATCACTTACAATCCTTGTTTGGCTCTGCGACAGTTTGGATACGCAAGAAGGGATTGTCCCCATGATACACTTATCCAAGGAATCACCTTCGACTACAAGAATGATGCTCATGCCTACCATAAAAGGTTCACGCGAGCCTGGGGCATGGCATATAGAGTTGATAGCAAGACATTGGGGAACAAGAACTCAATCCCTCTTGAGCCTTATCTCAAATGAGTACGAGCCCGTGCTCAAAGCCTTTTGATGCCTTACCCCGTTGTCCTACCAACTATTGTGGAACCAGTTGCTGAAGGAGACACTTCTTATCTTGTTCTCCATCCTGACATGCCAACTAATCATGAGGAATTACAAAAATACTGGGTTTAACTCAAAGAGGAGCGGGATACATTTGAAACTTAATTTTACGCCAGTGAGAAGAAGGTCCTGGAACTTACTAGGCTACTTATTGAAGAGAGGAATATAAACGCCTACATTGCACCAAAGAGGATGCGCTCCTGGGAGACCTAATTATCTTTTTTTCTTTAAGTTTTGTTTTGTTGTAAGCCTAAAAGGCACCCTTTGTAACAATTCAAACTTATTAATACAATTAACGTGTGTTTTTTTGGTTAAACAAATTTGAGACTTTAAGAGTCCTTGAAATCATTGCATAAGCATATCATTCATGACATTGCATAAACAGGCTTCATAACAGGTTTCTCATCTTCTGTGTTGTTTATTTCAGCAAAGATGTCTTCTAAGCAAAGTATCAAGGATCTCTAGGCAAAAAATGCCCAATTTCAGCAAATGTTCGTAGCCTTGGCTAAGGGGTAGGAAGATCTGAAGGCCCTTATTCTGAAAGAGAAAAAGAAGAAGCAGAAGAAGATCGTTGGTGTCCTGAATCAGGGCAGAAGATTTAGGGGACCATTGAAACAAACGGTTGATCTGAATTCTTCATTCAAAGAAGGGGAGAACCAAGAGGTCAAAACAAGGGAGAAAGACCCTAGTCCAAGAGTTTCTGAGGATGAATCAGATTATAATGATGAACAGTATCCTCCCGCTGAGGATAGGTACAAACATTTAGAGGGTCGTCTGAATGCAATGGAGATCCAAAGCGTTCCAGGGCTGGATTTTGAATAGCTGGGTTTGGTATCTGGGCTAGTCATCCCACAGAAATTCAAGGCTCCTGTATTTGTGAAGTATGATGGGGTGTCTTATCCCAAGCTTCATCTTTGTTCCTATGTGAGGAAGATTCAACCTCGCACTGCTGATAGGAACTTGTGGGTCCATTTCTTTCAGGACAATCTGTCCGGGACTCAGCTTGAGTGGTTCTATCAGCTGGAGGGAACCAATGTCCGCAACTGGGATGATCTGGCTGCTGCTTTTTACAAGCAGTATCAATATAATGTTGACCTTGCCCCTACCCGTACTCAACTTCAGAGTATGTCCATGGGTGCAAGCGAAGGTTTCAAGGACTATGCGCAGAAGTGGAGAGATCTAATAGTGAGAGTCCAACCCCCTTTGTCTGATAGGGAGTTGGTGGATATGTTTCTTGGTACACTGTTTGATTTGTTCTTCAATCACTTGATTGGTGGCTCCTCAGTTGGTTTCACCGAGCTGATATTGACTGGAGAAAGGGTAGAAGCTGGGATCCGGAGTGGCAAGATCCCGAAAGACACCTCGTCAAGTGCATTGAAAAAGCCATTCACGGGTAAGAAGGAGGTCAATGCCATTTATAACTCAAGAGGTCAGAGCAGAGTTGAGCTCCGTCCAACAGTAAGGGTTGTGATGATACCTAGGCCTACGACTACTCAACAACGAAACAATCAGCCAAGGGTGGAAAGACCTCAAAGGCAGTTCACCCAAATCAACATGTCATTGTCACAAGTATTTCAACACATGTTGAAAATGAATCTGATTACGGTGATAAATCCTCATCTGAACCCTAAGACTTTCTCTCCCAACTACAATCTGGATGCAAGGTGTGCTTATCATTCTGAGAGCCCGGGGCACGATACTAACGATTGTTGGGTGCTGAAATACAATATTCAGAATATGGTTGATGCCAAGGAGATTGAATTCGACCCTCCTGAGACTCCCAACGTGATCACTTCTCCCTTGCCAAAACATGGCTAGGATTGAAAACATTTTTGTTCATTTAATTCTCAAGTTGTATTTTCTTTGTTTATTCGAACAATTATTGTCATGTCAAAACTTTGTTATTTCATTAATGCATTACACATGTTTGTCTTGAATTAATCTGTTTTCACTATGCTTAAACTTCTTTATACTTCCTTTTCGTAATATTCAACTCTCGATTAAAAACTCTAAGCCTTAGAGGGAGGAAGATGAAAACGTTACCACAATCTCTACAGTATGCTTTTGAACATACCCCGCTAATGATGTACATGTGTTGTTTCAAATCCCAAACAGTGGAGTTATAAGGAAGATAATCCCTAGTCAACCCCTTTGAGCCAAAGAAGTAGGAGTTTTTCTTTCATACAAATTAAAACTCTTAATCATAACCTGGGGAAGGGTAGTTTTCTCAGTTAATTCAGAGGCGCATTCAGTCACTATCTTCCGCTTCGCACACAATGAATGGCCTCAAAGACGTCCTTTAGAATCAAAAGATGGTGATTGGTTCTGCATAACCATCAAAGTAGGCAGTCACTAATTTGCAAAAGAAAAGCCCGTTAAGTCAAAACCCATTAAAGGGACTTAAGAAAAAAAACTGGGGCATCCCGCTGACTGTAATCACAAAAAGAAACAGTTCAGGAAAAAGAAAGGACAACAAAAAAGAAAGAGGTCTTATAAATCCTCGACAAAAAAAGGTTACAAAAATGACTGCTTGTTGAAAATAAACTTTAAGTATTTGAACCATCATCAGAACATCAAGGACAGTACTCCAGGACTTAACTGGGATTCTAAACTCATAATTAACTGAGCATAGGACTGAAGGACGTCACGAAGAATGGGTGAGTACAAATAAATTTTGAGCATTTATCCTTTGTTTCTTAAACCGTGAACCAGGCCACGTTATAACCCTTAAAAGTCCTAGTTGAAGCATGGGTTAGTTTGAGAGCATACTATTACAAAGGTATCCTGACTCCTGTAGGACTTGTTACGAATCCTGAGTTGATATCACATTCTTGAAAATTTTGTTTTACTACACAAAACACATTTTCAAAAAAAAATTTCAAGACAAACATGAGTTTTGCATTCTTTAAATGACATTGTTTGCATATGACTGATTGTTTGACAGCAGAGAAATCTGCACAATGGATATTCAATAAACAAACATACTCTCAATGGACAGAATCACCTTAGCCGGAAAGACACTTCCAATAACATGTCTTCCATAAGCAAGGGGCATGACATGATGTCTAACACACCTGGGGCAGTCTCTCCAGAAGTGCCAAATAACCAGGGGCAGATCTCCATTTGAATCGCTTGGGGTATTACGCACACATTCCAACAACGAATCATGTGCCATCAAGAAAACATTTTGACAGTACTACAACCCAACACTATGGACAGTGAGAACTCCCTACATCCTGAGAGCGTGGACATAGTCGGAAAATACGATGCATGAACAAAGACCCTCTAGGTTGACTGGCCTAGGAAAAAATAAGGGCATCCCGGAAAACCAAAAATGGCTCGGGAAAAAGTTAGGGATATACATATGTAAAAACTGTACACCCGGCAAGTCCAAAACCTGAAAAGGCGGCTTGAGCAAAAAAGGGTATCCCGGTGGATTGAAAATCTGAAAAGATAGTCTAGGAAAAAGTTAGGGATCAAAGCGGGCGACTATGTCCCATCATCTTGTAACTTACCTATCAGTAGAAGACTTATCATTCCGATCGGAAGTTACCAAGCACCTCACAAGTTAGGATAACACTCAAGCTATCCACAAAGCCTCCACAGGTACTTTCTCCAGCAGGTACAGGGGCAAAAAAGTCCTGATGCGAAGTCATTACCGTATCCTCAACATGTGTCCCTGTGACATCTACACTCCCTACAAAGTAGAGGCAACTAAAGCTTTGACATTGGCTTCCCCAAACAGAAGCTCAACCCCCAACAGAGATTATTCCTCCAGCGACAGAAGTTCATCCCCTGGCGGAGTTTATTTCTCCGAATTGGCAAAATATTCCAGCAAGGCATCTCCTCTCTCAAACAGATTTATTCCCCCACCGAGTTATTCTCAAGCAGAGTCTCTCCCCAGTAGAATATTCACCATCCCCGGCGGAAGTAGAAGAACCAATTTTTCTACGACCGTCAGGAATTCGATTTCCATTACTCTCCAGCAGCAGTTAGGGATTTATTTTCCTAGACTCAGATATGTCACAATAGCATTTCATGTTCATGCATCATGACGTGCGCACACATAGTGCATATAGCATAATCTCGTTTATTTTGAGAGCGTCATCATACAATGCATTTCATGCATCATATATAATTAATCATGTACCTTTTCAGGAAAGATGGTTATCATCAACAATTTCCAGCAGGTCCAAGATTAGCTCCTGAAACTAAACAGAGTGATTATCTGCGCGACCAGATGCAACTTTACACAGGTTCGTCACAAAGCAATCTTACATGGGTTTATCCTGAAAAATCTTACATGTGTCCCTTCTCATACGTTTCCAAATAAAGTTTCACACGAACTTATCACGAAGCAACCCTACCTAGGTTCCTTCTTACAATTTCCCGATGTAGTTTTACCCAGACTCATCCTGAAGCAACCTTACTCAAGTTCCTTCCCATAGCCCTACACGAATTTATCCCGAAGTGACATTACCCAGGTTCCTTCTGAATTTTTACATAGACTTAGCCCGAAGCAACCTTACCTAGGTTCCTTCTGAAGTTTTACACGAACTCATCCCGAAGTAACCTTACCCAGGTTTCTCCTGAAGTTTTACACAGACTTATCCCTAAGTAACCTTACCCAGGTTCCTTCTGAAGTTTTACGCAGACTTATCCCGAAGTAACCTTACCCAGGTTCCTCCTGGAGTTTTACATTAACTTAGCCCGAAGTAACCTTACCCAGGTTCCTCCTGAAGTTTTACGCAGACTTATCCCAAAGTAACCTTACCCAGGTTCCTCCTGAAGTTTTACACAGACTTAGCCCGAAGCAACCTTACCCAGGTTCCTTTTTGGTTCCGATGTAGTTTTACACAAACTCCTCACAAAGAAACCTTACCCAGGTTCTTTCTCAAATCAGATGCAGTTTTACCCAAACTCATCACGAAGCAACCTTACCCAAGTTCCTTCTCAGTTCATATGAAGTTTTACCCAAACTCCTCACGAAGCAACCTTACTCGGGTTCCTTCTCGGTTCAGATGCAGTTTTACCCAAACTCATCACGAAGCAATCTTACCCAGGTTCCTTCTCGGTTCAGATGCAGTTTTACCAAAACTCATCGCGAAGCAACCTTACCCAGGTTCCCTCTCATAGCCCTATTATCCAAGCTTTCACCTCAAAGCAATCTTACCCAGGTTCCCTCTCATAGCCCTACTATCTATGATTTCACCTCGAAGTGACCCTACTATCCAGGTTCCTTCTCATATCCCTATTATCCAGGATTTCATTCTGAAGTAACCCTACTATCCAAGTTCCTTCTCTTTTATCTCCAGACAACATTTTACAACAATGTAAGACCTAGACCCGACCATGTACGATCGATTTAACATTTCCCCGATAAGTCACTGTGCAGCCTAGACCCTGATCAGATAAGCATTTCACTTCTGCCTCCTCAATCAAGGGTTAATTCCCCCAGTAAATTAATGGACAACCGAAGCTCCTAGACTCTATTTCCCAGAATATAAGTCAACATTCCCCGGTGAAGTCCTCCTCAACGGAAGGTACAAGAATTCTCGTAAAGGAATCTCTTACGCAACCAATATCTTTTTTGGATGGCATCTTTAAGTCCATCTCTGAAGATTCTCCGTCACCTTCCAAATGGAATCTGTAAGCCTATTCCCGATATTATCGATCAACATTCACTTCATGCGAGTGCAAATTTCCGGGCACTCTAGTGTTCAATCATCTTCCACCCTCAGATCACGAAAGGCAGCAAGCCAATCTACATCCTCGGGTATAAGAAGATTGAACAGGGGAAGCTGTTGTACCCCAAAATTTTCCCTCTCATTTTAATCAAAACATACTCCTAGAGGTCTTCAATTGCTTAAGGATGCCCAAGAATTAGCAAGACA
Source organism: Vicia faba (assembly GCA_948472305.1). NCBI lineage: Eukaryota > Viridiplantae > Streptophyta > Magnoliopsida > Fabales > Fabaceae > Vicia > Vicia faba. Next base: position 722,741,366 of record OX451738.1, on the reverse strand, counting down.
AATTCTCTCCTAAGGAAATGAACCTTCAACTAGGGTTTCCACTTTCATCAAGATATGTGAACTCCAAAGGTCTCAAATGTTTTCCATGGTCCAAATAAGTTCTCAAGACCATCCATGTCCATGTCAAGTTTCATGCCTTGCACGAGAAGTTTGCTCAGTTAACTACTCAAATGCCTAAAAATCAATTATACTAGGTCAAAAGTCAACTGTGACCCTCATGCAGTCAAACTTTAAGATTTTTGGTCAACATCAACTTTTTAAAGTAAATTCCATCATTTGATCAAGGGTTGATCATGATTCCTCAAGGAATGCCCCAAATTCATCAGAACTCAAAAGTTGCTAAATTAGGGTTTCTATAGGAAAAGTCAACCAAACTTTGACCAGGCATAACTTTCTCATACTTTATCAGAAACTTACCATCCAATGCTCATTTTGAAGAGGATTAAATTCCCTACAACTAATCTTCAGCCCTCAAGTTCAAGAAATGCACTCATGAAAAGATATAAATTCAGACATTATAGGTCATTTCAAAAAGTCAACAAAAAGACCTTTTGGGTCAAAGCTTCTTACATGAACATGGAATATCCAATTGAGATGAAACCAAAAGGGTTGTTTAGGGGACATCCTAAGCTTTCCCAAAAGTCCAAAAACACCTTCTTAGGGTTAAAATTGAGGGAGATATGTATTGTCAAATTTGACCAATTTTTGGAAATGTGCATGAAGTCAACACTAATCAAAATGACTTTTTTTTCCAAATGGGCCCATGTTTTCTTGTTTGAAACTTGTTCCTAAGATGGCCCATGATCCCTGAGCTTATCCACTTATTATTTTATTATTTTGATTATTTATTTTGATTATTTATCCATTTAAATCAAAATAAATCAATTTAAATAGTAGAATAATGAAATAAAATCCAAGATTTGATTTTATGAGCATATTATGAGTCAATGAACAGCTAGCAAATCATTCAAATTTGTGCAAAAGCTAATTGATTGGAAAAGATCTTAATTTGGTCTATTTTGGAAACAAATCATACAAGGCAAAGACTGAACTCAAATCTCCATAATTTGCAAAGATATGATCAGTTTTTGTTGACCTAAATCATTCCATGATATATACAGAACATTTCCAAATCATAAGGATGAAGATTGGGTCGTTCAAACTGGAAAAAAAACTCAATTTCTTGTCAAAAAGTGTAGACCATATTTTTCCCTACAAGCCAATTCAAGGAGTTCTGAAGCTTCAGGGGTCATCCACGCAGATCCAGGAAGCTTTTCCCATTGTTTCCAAGCATCAAAGTCCTAAGAATCGTTCCCTCTAATAGTCATCGTTTGCTCTCTTTTTCAAAAATAGTTGTCCTTAACTCTGACATTATCAACATGTTTTAATCGTATATTTGTGCTTGTTATTATGTGTGCAATGTATTTGGATGCTTTAATTTGAGTATGGATGCAGGAATCACACGATGCCATTTTTAGGGTTTGGAGCTTCAATTTGGGATCTTTTGATACAGGCCAAATTAGACCAAAATAAGGACACCATTGTGTTCAGGGCATCAAACCCAATTGAGCCTTAGCCTCACCGTGAATTTATATTGCGTATTCTTGATTTTTTGAAAATGCATGGGCTATAGTGACATAATGGGTCCGTAGGTAAAAGTTCTTATCTAAAATGACAGTCTGAGGAAGAAGACAATGATGTGGCAATGTCCCACTGGCCAGTTTGAATGTTGGCGCATTTGCTGGGTATAATGCGTTTTTTTCATTATGTGTTATTTTGTGTATTATATGGACTACTAACCATCCCAACACATATGGCAAAGGCGTAGGCGGTGAACCTAGAGGTTCTGGGTTTGATCCCAAAATCTCATGTTTTCATATTTTCTAATTTCTCCGTCCCAGATCCCATGCTCCAAATCCCTGTGCGCCTATCATGCACCCCAGATCCATACCACGAGATCTCATCATATACATATCCAACGCTCCTGATTTGCATCCCCATGGTGAACTTCCCAAACGTGATAACACCAGATCTCACGCAGATCTTGGACCTATTATTTTGGGCTTAACAAATCAGCTTCACACCCCCAGATATTTAACAACAGTAACTGGCCCAATTTATTTCTTTTTTTTAATTATTTGTTAATTATTTTTACAAAACAAAATCATTTTTATTAAATCAAAAAAATTACAAAAATAGAATTAGGGTTTTTATAATTAAAATTAAATTTTGAAAATTAATTATTTTAATTATTTCAACATCAATTATTTTGTTAAAATAAAATTAATTAGAAAATTAGGTTTAACTTGTAAATTTCAACTATTTTTCTCAACAAAAAAATACAAAAATATTTTTTAATTAATTATATTTTTTAGGCTTCTAATTTATTCTCATCTTAACTTTCGCGCGTTTATCTCTTGTCGTACCATTATTTTTCAATTAATGTAATTGTTGACGGTTTATAATAGTTTCAAATTAGGGTTTTATTTACTGTTTATCCCCGAGTTTTTGGTTATGTAACCCCCTCCCCAAATCTTTGTAATAGCGTAGATTTACTTTTCCACTTTTAATTTCCGCAACTATTAATTGCTAGATGATTGATAATAGGATTGTATGCAAAAGACAAACGAAATTAAAACAGTAGAAAACCCTAAATGCGCAAGATAATCAACTGAAATCAAACACATGCACATGTTCACTCCTAGGGTTTATCCCACTTCAGTTGCCTTTGGTAAACGATCATGAAGTATAAGGAATTTTAGTGGTTGCCCTCTAGTCTCAAAAGGTCAAAATGACCCATTCGAATGTTGCCTGAGAAAGATCTTTAAGACTCTAGGGTAACTAATAAGGTTTCCTAATCATTGCTTTAGTGACCATAATTGTCCCTTCAAATGTCCCTTAAACTCCAACAATGGGGCTACCTATTCCTCAATAGTAGGATAGTGCTGTCTAAAGGAAATGAGAAAATGAACAGTCTTTTTCGAGTAGGTAGAAACTCCTAGGTACTTGCTCAAAACAACAAAAACTCTTTCACACAAACACTTTCAAATTTTTTTTCCAAAACAACTTCGTCACACTCTTGAGGACAGATACACGGGTTACCACGAAGTTAAACAAAAACTTTTCAAAACACGCACAAGCAATTTCAAAATGAGCAAGTACCTAAGAGCCCATGGAAAACCATGGATAGAAAGGGTGCTAACACCTTCCCTTTCTATAATCTACCCCCCGTACTCAGAAACATCTCGAAAAAGTTATTTTTTCTTTTTTCTTTTCCTTTGTTGGATGAAATAAAAGTCGGTGGCGACTCTTGCTTACCGCGACATTTGCGAACAAAAAACGCAAAGCAGTATAACAGTCTGTTCTGCCACCGTATCACAGCATACAAAGTGTTTGTTTTGAAAATATTTCAGAAGAGAAGTGTATTGTGAAAAAAATTTTGACATGTTTGCGAGCAAGCGATTAAGAACTACCTACCTATTCAAAAAGTCTTTTGTTCTTTTCCTCTTCCTTTAGATAGTGCTATCCTACCATTAGTTAGTAGGAAGCTCTCTCATGGAATGTTTGAGGGACAAGTGCGGGTCATCGTACAGTCATAAAGGTAACTCGTAGGGCGCTTTAACAATTTGTCATAAGGGACTAAGATCGTTTATCGAAGGCAACATCGAAGGTTCATCGAGGGACTACGATCTTATAACTAAGGGTCTTTATTAAAGCGCCTCACGTTCGTGGGACATGAATGTTTTTATCTGAGGCAACAAGTAGGGAATTTTTTTTATTAATAACCAAGTATTAAAAAAATATTTCGCAAATAACCGGGTTTCGGAAAAAATTACGCAAATAACCATGTTTGAGATGGCTCCACAAAGGAGGAGCCATCTCATTTGGCGCATGCACCTAGGGTTTTTCCCTAGGCGCCATCTCACTTGGCGCCTCCATTGGCTTTTAGCTAAGTGAGATGGCGCATGCTCCTTAAAAAGGAGAGGAGGCGCCATCTCACTTGGCGCCTAGGGCAAAACTAGGGTTTTTTGCTGTTTTATAAATAATTCGTCCGTTTCTTTGAAATTTCTCACACTTTCTCGCACTGTATTTTTATTTTGTACTCCCTTATTTACGTAATGACGTCGCCTATGATTTTTAGCAGAGATGGTTACGTTATATTCTCCGCCACGAAACCTGCGATGAAAATGAAATTCTGGCACATTCACTCCATGGAGCGTCTGAAGCGGGAGTTGATGCGGTGGCTAGATGGAGACATCGTCGAGGGGGAAAAAATTCGAAGGATCCAGCGAAAACGAACAACAACCTCGTATGCGACAGGAAGACCTAATGTGTGGTTGGAGGAAGTCAAAACAGACAGTGATGTAATGATGATGATGCATGGGTCAGATGAAATTGTGTTAACAGTTGTAATTTCCTAGATTGATTATCGTTAATCATTGTTGTACGCAAAAACCCTAATGTAATTTCCTATATTGAATTTCTTAAATTGTGTGAACAGTTTTATTAACGGAAAACCCATAATGTTTACAACACAAATATTGAAAAGATTTATTGTATTACAAAATTTATGTGGTCGAGCCAGATGCCCGATTCGGACAGTTTTTGCGATTGTGTCCGACCTGACGGCATAAACCACACTTTCTTTCCAACCTGTCAAGATCGTCCATTTCTGTTGTTATGCGCCTGCTTTTGGGACGACCCTTCTTGTTCCTTCGCATTTGGTCATTGTGCCAAACTATATCACCGTTGTATTCAGGCCAATAGTCCGGTTTTGCCACCAAAGGAAAGTTGTTGTTGTAAACAGTGAGCAACGTTTCAGATTTATAAACGTTTGAGAGCAGTTGAAGCGCGTCTTGATGGGTATGAGCACAAGCGACAATGACATGAGAGCAAGGCATACGAAAAGCTTGAAACCTGCCACAATCGCACCATTGAGAAGGTAAAATGACCCTGTATTCCTGTCTTGCCAGGCCTTCATTATGGTCAATTGTCTCTTTCACAATGAAGTTGTGGCTATGGCGGTCAAACCGTGTAACCATGTGAGTGTTGGCTTTAGCACTTTCAGCCTTAATGTATTTCATACAGCTTTCACTCCATAGTTGTCCTGATTGCAAGACCGAATACCACATTTCACCTCTTTTGGCAAATAACGCAGCCATCCTAAAATATGTGGATTTCACCAAGGCAGTGATGGGGAGGTTTCGTATGCCCTTGAATACCCCATTCATTGATTCAATAAGATTTGTTGTCATATGCCCCCATCTTTGGCCATTGTCGTATGACCTAGTCCACTTTTCGACCGGTATGTTATCGATCCACGTACCGGCTTCTGGGTTAGACAAACGGATCTCGTTGCGGTAATATTTGAATGTGGGCTGTGTCAGTGCGTATCCCGCATTCATCACCGCTTTCCTCAATATTTTGTCCTTGACCTCCCTCGAGAAATTCTGGACGATATGCCTGATGCAATAGACATGCGTAGAAGGAGGGTCATGCCAACCATTTGTCGGATTATTATAGGCACTTTCAATGGAGGAATGTCTGTCCGAGATCAAACATAGATCTGGTTGAGGAGCCACGTGTGTACGAAGATTTTTCAGGAAAAAGCTCCAAGCACCACCGGTCTCCCCCTCGACAAGGGCAAACGCAACGGGGAAAATGTTATTGTTGCCATCTTGTGCAACTGCCATCAAAAGCGTGCCTTTGTACTTCCCATACAACCAAGTCCCGTCTATTTGTAGAATTGGTTTACATGATGCAAACCCTGTGATGCATGGTTGAAATGCCCAAAAGACGCGACTGAATATTCCGTTGCCATGTAGTACACTACCATCTTGGGCGTACGCGGGCAATGTTTCCAGAACATAAACACTACCTGGAGAATATGTCTTTAGTGCATTGAGGTAGCGGGGAAGTTCTCGGTATGACTCCTCCCAGTTTCCATACACCCTTTCAATCGCCTTAGTCTTTGCTAACCATGCCTTACGGTAAGACGGAGTGTAGTTAAAAACCGTGGTGATGTGGGAGATGATTGTTTTCACCTTCAAAGAAGGGTCGTTGCTCACCAGGGGTAGGATTTCTTGACAGATTAGATCATGGTTGAGTTTTCGGTGGTCTTGTGATTGAGTGGAACTTACACAAGTATGGGTTGTCATGGAACCTATGACCCAGCAGTCACCCCTTAGTCTGTATGAAGCGGTCAGCTTGAACATGCAGTCAGGGTGGACACACTTGATCTTATACCTTTCCGGGTTTACACGATCCACCTTATAATCAACCGAGTTGAGCATGTGAAATTTTTTGATGGCCCTTATGCATTCCTCTCTATTACGAAACTTGTCCTTCTCTTTTAAATTTTCATCTGATTGCATATACGGTTGGAAAAACAAGTCCGTAGAAGGTTCATCTCCGCCCATGTTGAAGTTTGTCATGTGCGTAGGTGGTGTGTAGATTTTGTCGGTAGGAATACTTGGGATGCCATCATCGTCAGAATCGTCGTTCACCATTTCATCGAACTCTAACTCGTTATCTTCTTCTTCATCATCAACTGCATCCACCTCATCTTGCTCATTCTCCAAAGGATCAACCTCCTGTGTCACCGGAGGCTCTACCTCCTGTGTCACCGGAGGCTCTTGAAACAGAACGTACAACTCAATAGAGTCGTTTCCAGAATAGACATGGCTGGAAATCATGTTCTGGAAATCCTCGTCATCTTGAATTGCAACCTTATAAAATATGACTTGGTTGTTTCCAAAAAAGACTGGACTCTGATAAAATATCTGGGATACCGGGCCTCGTTCAAGTTTGGCCTCCAATCTTTTCTTAAAGTAGGAGAAATTTGCTTTCCCGTTTAAGAGAAATCGGACATTGTCGGTGTTTCTAAACAAAAACCCAACTGTGGGACACATGTATGTCTCACCATTGAAATGTGCTTTGACAACAAATTATGGTGAAGAGGCCATTGTGTAGAATTGTTTTAGGTATGAAGGTGGGAATGTTTTGGGTTTATTGATTATATGAAGGTATGAATGCTGGAATGTTTGAAGGTTAGATGACTGATTCGAAGGTTGGAAAATTTTACAGTTTATGTGAATGAATGTTATGTTCAACCTAAGGCAAAATATTTCAATTAAGTAAGTGATGCAACCCCCCAAGGCTGCCAATAATATTACATGCATGGGCTTATGCTGCCACCTAGCCTGGCCCTATTCTACACACATTAATGTTTTGTCTAAGCCTGCCACCCATCTACTCCAATGGCCTTGCATGCAACAGAGAAAGGAATCCCAAAGGCTGTCACGTAGCCTGAGCCAATGCTGTAAAACGTGACACCTCTTATTCGCCAAATGGGGTGGCGACACCATTCATTTTTGTACTATTTCGCCAAGTGAGATGGCGCCTCCCTTATTGTCCAATCGTGATACATGCATGGGCTTATGCTGCCACCTAGCCTGGCCCTATAATACACACATTAATGTTTTGTCTAAGCCTGCCACCCATCTACTCCAATGGCCTTGCATGCAACAGAGAAAGGAATCCCAAAGGCTGTCACGTAGCCTGAGCCAATGCTGTAAAACGTGACACCTCTTATTCGCCAAATGGGGTGGCGACACCATTCATTTTTGTACTATTTCGCCAAGTGAGATGGCGCCTCCCTTATTGTCCAATCGTGATACATGCATGGGCTTATGCTGCCACCTAGCCTGGCCCTATAATACACACATTAATGTTTTGTCTAAGCCTGCCACCCATCTACTCCAATGGCCTTGCATGCAACAGAGAAAGGAATCCCAAAGGCTGTCACGTAGCCTGAGCCAATGCTGTAAAACGTGACACCTCTTATTCGCCAAATGGGGTGGCGACACCATTCATTTTTGTACTATTTCGCCAAGTGAGATGGCGCCTCCCTTACTGTCCAATCGTGATACATGCATGGGCTGCCACCTAGCCTGCAAGAGTGACACCTTACATTATTTGTAAATGCATGCATGCATATGTGTAACTCCCTAAGCATGCAAATGTGACACCTCGCAGGCATGCAACCACTACATCAAAATTATTTGCCTATAAATACATACCTTATGAAACATCTCTCACACCCACACAACTCTCACTCTCTGCTACGAAATATTTCTTAAGTCTATCATACTCTCTATTTCTTCCTAAGTCTTTCATTCTCTCAAGCGTTCTGAAGAATGGCCCTTCTAACAATGGGAGAAACTCACAGAGGCACAAGGGAAAACATTGCTGCATTTGTAAGTCTCTTCTTTGGTTATACATTTTCATACTTTAAAAAACGTGTTGTTCATCTTAATTAATCTTACTCTTGTTTAATTATGATCTCAGGATACACAAAGATTCAGAATCCATTCGCACAAATACCTGGCTCCCGACCCTTTCATCGTCCCTTATCTGGAATATGCAGGTTTTGGACACGTGATAAAGATCTCCAACTGCACCATTGACTCCAAATTCATCCTTGCAATGTTGGAGAGGTGGAGACCGGAGACCCATACATTTCACCTACCAATAGGTGAATGTACCATCACTCTCGAAGATGTGTACATGCTACTGGGCCTCCCTATTGACGGTAAAGCGGTGAACGGGTCGGTTCAACAACCCAACTCACAGTGTGAGGAACTGTTAGGTAGGGACATGGTAGAAGGTGGTGGAGCAAGAGGGCAGGGAATACTACTCACTGACCTGAAACGGCATTATGCAAGTATGGAATTAAATGAAAATTCCTCAGAGAATGACCGAGTAGTAAAAGCCCGAACTTATATTATGATACTTTTTGGTACTTTTTTATTTCCCGAAAGTACGGGAAATAGTGTAAATTTCATGTACTTACATTTACTAACAAATTTTGATAAAACTAGAAAATTTAGTTGGGGTTCTGCAGTATTAGCCCACCTGTACAGTTCCTTGTGCAAAAATGCAGTCAAGGAAAAATGTACATTTTATGGGTGCGCATTTTTACTACAAGCCTGGGGTTGGTGGAGGATGGAGTCCTTAAACCCCATCAACAACAACACTTTTGGTTTCCCTTACGCAACAAAGTAAGTCATTAAGTTATAGCATTTATAACTATTCTTCTCTTTCCAAAATATATGCTAAAAATAACATGTTTCTCATTTCCTATAGGTACTGCGTGAGGGGTATGGATTACGGCAAGAATCCCAGATTCAATGTCGCACTCTACCGGAATCTGTTGGATCACTTAGGCCCAGATGACGTAAGTCGTAGCTTTTAACTTTTGTTCATTTTAATTATTTATACATTACTTTTGCGCTTACCTGATTTAAATTTTATCGCAGTTCGTCTGGAGACCATATTTGGGTTTGGACCATTCTCCAAATCCAGAGGATGCAGCAACTTGGACTGCAAAGACTGCACTCATTCGGTTCAACATTGTGGAGATGCACCACAGCGACCGTGTGAAGATGCAGTTCGGAATGATCCAAGACATACCAAGTGATCCAATAGATTTGTCCCCCTGGCATCTAAAAAGGGTCGACGCCCAGTGGAATCTAACCAACTGGAAAGACTTTGCTCCAGAATGGTGTAAAATGTGGCAAAGGCGTCACCGCTACATCTTGCAATCCCCTATTTTCCTTACTCAAGGTAACATGCGACACACCGATCAATATATGTCGTGGTACAGGTCGGTTAGTAACCCAGATATGCACGTGTCTCATCCGAGGTACTTGGTTGACCCACGCACACAATGGGCACAACCCTCGATTCCCCACCAACAAACCCAAAATCCATCAACCTCAAACCAACCCCCTAGAAGAAACAGACCAACAAACACACAACCACATTCCCCACCACAACACAACTACAACCAAATGCCGTACTACCAACCACAGTCACCGCCAAACTACCAATACCCAGATATGCCTCAAACCCAACCACAATACCAACCCCAATACCAGCAAACCCACATACCCCATACACAATTTCAGTCTTCCACATATCCCAATATGGGGCCCTCAACATCCAGCCTTAGCCCTGATATGGGAATGTCAGAAGATTATGACCAACCCGCCCAAACCTACCATCAACCACCATATCACCAAACAACCCAACATCCACAGTACCAAACACCCCAAGATCCATTTCCTTTCTACCCCCCATACTCAGACGACCAATGCTACCGACCAACCATGGAACCCCACCCACCGCCAACACGACCAAACTTCGAGGGTATGGGTAACCGACTGTACCAGAGCGGATCTTCGAGATATGGAGATCTTACTGATTTTATGGATTCGGATCGCATTGACTTCGCTGGGCCATCGACCTTGCCGCAACAGGAAACGAGACGGCACCTAGCAAGAGAAAGGCGAGGACGGGGATGCGGAACTGGGGGTCATTACCGGGTTCCTGGGGATCATTGATGTATCTTTTTTTTTTCCAGTATTTTTTGTATCTTTTTTTTTACTGTTATTTAAATGTAAAACAGTTCAATGTAATTATTTTATATCAAATAAAAAATCAATTTTGTTTATCTCTGTCTAATACGCAACGCGCAGGAAAGAAAAAAAAAAATTTTTTTTGACCTAACTTTGTACATAGGCGCCATCTCACTTGGCTTAGGGCTTGCCATTTGCCCTTAGGCGCCAAATGAGATGGCGCCTCCCTTATAAAAAGAGGAGGATGCGCCAAATGAGATGGCTCCTCCTTTATGGAGCCATCTCAAACATGGTTATTTGCGTAATTTTTTCCGAAACCCGGTTATTCGCGAAATATTTTTTTAATACTTGGTTATTAATAAAAAAAATTCACAAGTAGGGGTTACCCTAGAGGTGCGAGTGTGCAAAGTGTGTTATGATTCAGACATATTATCTTGATTAGGGTTATTTGGCGGTTGGTTTTAGATCTTATCATACACGCGTATTTACTATACAATTATATATACGTACATGCATAATTATAGGTGCAGAAAGTAAAATTCGGAAAGATAAAGCCTAGGTTATTACAATGCTTCGAGGATTGGGGTTACAAACAATAAAATGGTGGGGAAAATAGTAAAGCCTAATTATCTATTACAACCTTTTAGCAGTTTCAATATTATGAAAAAAACTAATGCGAAAAAAAATAAGAAAAACGCGGAGATTTCAAGAAGAGGCGAAGAGTTTATTTGAGGGAAAATAAATGATGATTAATTGATTTTTTTTGTTTATTTGAAATTATTTAATGAATAAAACCTAAAGAAACTAAGTTAATTTTTTCAATTTAAATTAAAAAAAGTTTAATTTAATTAATTTTAAAAAAGTGGTTAAGTTAATTTGATTTTAAAAAAAGAAGAGATTTAATTGATTTAATTAATTATTTTAAAAAAATGTTAATTATCTGAAACAAAATAAATATTAAAAAAAGGAATTGGCCTGAAAGTAATTCAGGGGGGTGTGAGAAGTCTGAAATCATTAGGCCCAAACAAATTATCCCAGATTGCTTGCGTTGGATCTGGCAGGGGCGTGCATTTGAGGCACTGGATCTGGATCTATTGAAATCTGATGGTCAGGATATGAGATGCACGATGTGTGCGTTAGACTGGATTCGTGCTGGATCTGTAAGAGAGATGTGAGAAAAATAACATACCAAGGGCATGGATCGAATCCGTGCCCTAGTATACTAAAGCCTTTACTACGCTCTCTCTACCGTTGGGGCGGCTGTTACTTCCGTTCATCTATATCAAACAAAAACAACAAATAGAAAAAGTGAATCATATGACCAGAGAAGCGCCAAAGCCCTAGCTCGGATCGTCCTCTTCGACAACCTGCAAACTTCAAAAATGCAAAAACTCAATTTTTAAAGATCCAAAACAATACGTCCCCCCTAATTCGACCCTCCTGGATCCGAATTCGGCCTTATTTTTGGCTATAGATCCTTAAATCAGGGGTTTCGAATCAAGTGAAATCGATCGGAGCAAACTACCGCATCTAGCGAAATAGTGTGCATGGGACTACTATACTGATCCAAACCTGCTCATACAAAACGCAAAAGCTTATTAGTAGCATTAACCCTGTCTAAAACAAAACCAATTTAAAGATACAGATTTTTTCAAAAAAATGCAAAATGGTTACACCATGTTATATAGTTTTACGGGCTTAAGATCATGGTAGTCGATCCAAACTTACTCTCTGATGCTCCAGGAAGGGAGTAGGCTTGAGGTTTTAGAATGATAGTGTCTGTAACACTAGTTTTGAAACCTAGTGTTCTTTGAATTTTTTTTAGAGTTTTAGAAAGCTCTTGAGGCAAGGATATCATGTCCTTTTGATCTGATTTGGTAGTGTATATATAGAGGGATGGATCAGGATGAACAAATATAGAAGAAGCAAAGCAATCATGGCATGAATAGACAAGAATAAAACACATTAAAATACTTCCTTTCTTAATATTTTCCTTTCCTTTTCCATGCTCACACGATTTGGCAACTTGTGCTGAATTGTTTTGGGCCTTAAGAAACCCATCATGTGCTTGGCCCAATGATTTTGTACTTTATTTGATTTATTTTATATTTATTTGAATAAAAACCGAAATAAATATAAATAAATAATAAAATATAAGACATGGCATGAGTGAGCTTAGGAGTCTTTCATAAGGTCATGGACATGTTTGAAACCTAAAACGTTAGGCCCAAAAGTCCAAAATTTCAAGTTTTCTCATTTTGCACTTCATGCATTTTTTAAAATTTCCCAACTTGAATTGGTCACAACTCTCTAAATTTTCATCTTTTGAAGTTGATCTTTGACTTTTCTCAATATTCCCTCTACAATGTCTCTTTTGATCATTCTTGCATTTGGAGATTTATCTTAATGTAAGTTGCCTTGACAAAAAGTGTCTTTTTGTTGACTTTTGAAATGACCTGTAATGTATTAGATCATGTCTTTCAAATGAAGAAATTATTGGACTTGAGCGTACATATTCAATTTTGTAGAGAATTTAATTTCCTTCACAATGGGCTTTGGTTAGGGAGAAGTTGATGAAGCATGTGAAAATTATGCTTGGTCAAAGTTCAGTGGACTTCTCCTAAGGAAACCCTAATTTGGCAATTTTTGACTTTTGATGATTTGAGGGCTTTCCTTGAGGAATCATGGTCAACCCTTAATCAAATGATTAATATCACTTCAAAATGTTGATGTTGACCAAAAATCTTGAAGTTTGTCTGTAAGTTAACTTTTTACCCAATACAGTTGACTTTCAATCATCTGAACCATTGATTGAGCAAACTTATGATGCAAGACTTGAAACTTGACATGAGCATTGTTGATGACATATGATGAACCATGAAAACCATTTGATACTTTTGAAACCCATTCTTCCTTGTTCAAGATGAAACCCTAGTTGTGGATCCATTGCTTAGGAGGAGAGTTTGTCTTATCAACTCTTGAAAATACTTGAGCATTTTAGAACCCTAGAAGAATGTCTTGAAGAAAATTGAAGTGAAAATTTTGGGGTACAACATGATCACTGAATCAATCCCTTGCTCAGTTAGGCCAAACTTTTTGAATCAACCTTGAAAATTTTTAACTTTCTTTGAAAAATAGATCATTATGGATCACATTAGACCTTGAAATGATATTTTCGTGAAGCAAGCTCAAAGCTGGAGCTTAAGTCTCAATTAAACTTGTTGAAGAAGGCATGGAATTAAACACATGAACCTATGAATCTTATTGATGAATACCACCACCAACTTTGAGGAAAACTTGACCTAAATAAGGTGAGAGAGCTCTTTGAACCAAAAAACTTGTATATCATAGACATGGCCTTGAAGCTTAAGCTCTTGAAATCCATTGAAGAACCATTTTCCTTAGGACTATTCCTCATCACCGCAATATTAACATCCAAAGAAACATATACACATATTTTGATGTTAGTTAAAAATTAATCCACCTAAAAAAACAAATGTACAAGATACACAATTCAAGGTTCTTGGTGATCCCTCAAGAGAAAACTTAAAGATATGATGAAGTAGAAGGGAGAACTAACTCTAATGTGTGATCTTGATGTATTGATAATATGATATAATGAGAGGTTTTAGGGACAAAGGTTGGGGTATAAAAACTGCCCTTATGTAAGTATCTTCTATTCGGAGATACGAGGATAAAAATCTTCATCTCGATGCGATTGAAGATACTTAAATACAAAACAAACCCTATTTTTTGCCCTAAGATGCCATGAAATGCTTATGATTATGAATGCAAACGACCAACTCCATAGGTGACACAGAACACCACTAGTGAGGCAATAATAAAACAGGAAGCCTAATGAAAATAGTTCAATCAGGCAAATAAATTACTGGGGAGCGACATGATTCTAGGGATGACTATAAATAGGAAAATTAAAAATCACAATTAAAGAACACCAAATGCATAGTGTTGTACCCCAAAATTTGCCCTCCCAAATTCTTCAAGATTTGCCAAGATCAAGGTTCAAAATCTCCCAAGGGTTGCACAGTCCAATGGCCTCCCAACACAGTCAAAATTAGGGTTTTGGTTCTTGCAAAGAAATTGAAGTTTTCAAGGGTCCAATCAAGTCCCACATACCTATATACATTGTCAAGCATTCATATGCCAAGTTTCAAGACTCACAGCATCAAATTGCACAGTCAAAAACCCTAAATGCTTCACAGTCAACTGTAGGGGCAAAATGGTCATTTGACAGTCAAAAGTCAAAATTTTGGTCAACATCTTATTTTGAAGCCACAAACATCATTTGATCAATTCTTGATCATGATTTCACAAGCATGGCTCAAAAAGTCTCAAGATGCAAAAGTTTTTATTTTTGGACAATTGAAAAAGTCAACTGCAAATTGACCAAGGCATAACTTCTTCATGGTTTATCATAAAAATCCCATCCAAAGCTCATTTTGAAGAGAATTACATTTCCTACAACTCATCTTCACACTTCAAGTCCAATAAATGCTCTCACAAAAAGTTATCAATTTCAACGTTATAGGTCATTTTCAAAAGTCAACAAAAAGGCACTTTAAGTCAAAGACTATAACTTAAGATTGGTAAATGAAAATGACATGGGACCAAAGACATTGGTTAGAGGACTTCAAGACCTTTCCAAAATGTCCAAGAACATGATCAAAGCTTAAACATTAAGCAAGATATGCCTTGGAGAAGTTGGGAAATTTTTGGGAATTTTGAAAAGTCAACTTTGCTTCAAAAGCCTCAAAAATTCTAATGGGCCACAATTTCTTTCATGAATCATTACCCAAAGGCTATGCACGACCCATTAAGCTAAAAGGGAGTTATTTTCTTATTGTTAATTAATTAATTGAATTTTTAATCTTATTAATTCATTTAATTAAATTTAAATATGAGAAAAAATACTAAACAATGGTTTTAAATCTTTTTTGTGCAACAAATATGTCCATTATGAGCTAAATATTTCGTGCACCAATCAAAAGGGACAATATCTTTCATAATTGGCATGGAAAAAGATTGAAAAAAGATGTGAACAAAATCAAATATTGAATCATTAAATCAATGGATCTTTGGGCTTGGCTTTGACCTAATTGCATTCAGATACTTATACACAAGTTAACCTAATGCATACACACACAAAAGTTGCGCAGAAAACCAAGAACAACATTGCAAATTCTTGGCAAAAAGTTGAAAACTGATTTCCCATCTAGAAGGTGATTCAAGGCTTGAAAAGCATTCCAAAACATTGCCAAGACATCCAGGAACGTGTTACAATCAAGAACACATCTCCAGACCTCAAGAATTGGTAGAACAAATTCACACTTTTCTTGAAATTTTCCATAATCGTGTTTTAATTTTCAGGCATTGTTCATGCATTTTAATTGTTGATTAACACTAACCATGATGTTCTGAAGCTAATGGTACCACTTAATTGTCCTAACAATGCCTGTATCGAGATTTGCCATTAACACTTTCTAGGGTTTCAGAAGCTTGGAATTAGGGGTTTACACATATGGTAAAATCAAACCACCAAACCTATGCCAATGGATTCGTGACATCTAAACGAAGCAAATCCACACCTCGCGCCCTTTTTATATTTTCTTATGTGCTAATCGCTATTTTTTCTGGTTGAGTTTAGTGGGGGTTTAAAACCCCCGCTATTTGATTATGTTACAGGGACAAAGACGAAGAAGATGCTAGCGTGTCCAGGCATGGTTGGTCAATTTAAATATTAGCGCGTTTTTTTATTTTGTTTCAGCATGGTTACTTTTTCTATTATATTATTTATGTTCTATTATAATAAAAAAGAAACGCATTAGCCTGGTTGGTTGGTGAGCTGTCCTGCAGGTACTGGGACCTGGGTTCGATTCCCAGGTCCCCCCAAACGCTTAATAATTTTTGTCTTAAGGTGTTCCAGCGTAGCACCTCATCCAAAGTCCACCATGCACGTTCATGCTTGTGCCTGCCAAGTGTCCAGAAGCTTCAATCTGATGGCCAGAACGTGAAGACCACCATACACCTGGGTCAACCATTCCACACGTGATTCCTGAAAGTCAAAAAGGGCTTGCATTCTTGGGCCAAAAATGCTCCAATTCACCTCCCTTTGGGTCAGACACCCCCATTGTTTGTATTCTTTTTTATTAATTTCCTTTTCTTTTCTTTTAATTATTTTAATTGTTCTCTTTAAATTCCAATAATTAATTTTCATAAATATAAAAAAATCAGAAACTAAAATTTATTAATTAATTTACTTATTAAATATTTTTGTGAATAAATGTACATTAATTATTTAGTTAAATTAGGTTAAACTTTAATATTTTTCTTTAATAATTAAAAACAACTTAGAATTAGGGTTTCTCTTCAATTTTAATTTCTTTATTTCATAAATACAAAAAACCTAAAAAACATTTCTTTTCTTTAATTTAATAATTAATTAACCTTTAATTTAATTTAATTTCAAAAGGGTCCAACGCCCTCGAACGTTCAATTTCAATTTCTATTTCGCGCATTTATTCTTATTTATCTTCTTTCGAATATTATGTAATTGCTCAAGCCTTGTAATAGTAATTAGGAATTTATTTATTTTTCGCATTTTTTTATTCAAAACGGGTCTTTGTTAATTTGGCGATGTATAGACCCGCGCCTTGTAATAGCGTAGCTTTTATGTTTCCGTCTTTTAATTTTCCGCACTCTTAAATTCTAAATTGCATGAAAGAATGTATGTCAATTAAAAACAACGCGTAGCTCACAATGCCCTGATCAAAGATAAAATATAACATGAAAACAACACACAAATACACACACCACTTCTAGGGTACGCTTCACTGTTGCCTTGCCTTCGAAACGTGGTCGTCGAGTATAGGACGTTTTAGTAAGTCCTTATGTCCATGGTCAATGGCATAAGGGTAGCTTCTAAGGTGTCCTACTATTGCTCTGGTGACCACACTGTCCCTCAATCGAATTGACCCGAACACCTCCAACGGTGGTGCTACCTACCTCTCAATGGTGGGATGACACTACCTTAAGGACATTTACACAGCCTAATTCCTTAGGGTAGGTAGATGACTCATAGATACTTGCTCTATTCAAAAAACAAATCAAAACTCTCTTCACACTGACACTTTTCAAAAAGCTTTCAAAACAATTTTTCAAACACTCTTGAGGACTGATACAAGAGTTATTCCGAAACTTTCAAAGAAACTCTTTTCAAAACCCACAAACACAAAGAAAAGTAAACACTTTTGAAAACACAAATGAGCAAGTATCTAAGAGCCCATGGATAACCATGGATAAAAAGGGTGCTAACACCTTCCCTTTCTATAAATCTACCTCCCGAACCGAGAAACTATCTCATAAGGAATTTTGTTGTGCTTTTGTCCTGTCCATGTTGGAGAAAATAAAAGACGGTGGCGACTCTTGCTTCCGTGACATTTCGTGAACCAGCGTTAAACAGTCAGTTCCAGATCCACCGATCACACATAGTAAGATTTCAACGAAGGAAATTCTTAACATTGCAAGCAACAAGCTAACAAGGAGGTAACCATTAAAAAGGGATACCAACTCAACTAGGGATAGAAACTTAACTCCGTTGGAGAAAAAACAACTTCGTTGGGGAAAAGAAGTCTCAACTCTACTGGGTTAAAGCCCAAAGAGGAGAATACACTCAATAAATAAGGAAAAATAATGGATAACAACGACCGATAGATAACTGTGAAATACCCACTCGTAGAGGAGGTAGAAAAAAAGAGAGTAACATCGACTCACATGGGATCGTAAACTACCAACTCAGGGTTGAAGGTAGGATAAACTTAATAATACTGACTCAGAGACGATGGTGAATGTCAGCCTCGAGAATAGTTAATGAATGATTGGCATCAATACTTATGACTGGGAGCAAAGGATTGACATTAATATTTATGACTGGTAACAAAGAGTGACATTAGTGCTTATGACTGGGAATAGAGGATGACATCGGTGCCTATGACTACGAACAAAGGATTGACATCAATGTTTATGATTGGGAACAATTGGTTTACATCAGTACTTATGATTAGGAACAAAGGATTGACATCAGTACTTATGACTAAGAATAATTGGTTGACATCAATATTTATGACCGGGAATAAAGGATTAAAATTAGTACTTATGACTGGGAATAATTGGTTGACATCAGTACTTATGACTGGGAATAATTGTTTGCAATCAGTACTTATGATTGGAAATAGTTGGTTGACATCAGTACTTATGACTAGAAACAGTTGGTTGACATCAGTACTTATAACTGGGAACAAAGGATTGACGTCAACACTTATGGTTGGGAACAATGGATTGACATCAGTACTTATGACTGGGAACAATTGATTGACATTAGTATTTATGACTAGAAATAGCTCAACTCTATTGGGGTAAAGTCCAATGAGGAGAAAGAGATAAATATTGACTAACGAATGACGGTGAACTACCAACTTAGGGATGAAGGTAGAAAAAACATAGAACAACAACAAGTTTCTTAAAATTGTGGTATTCCACCTAGAACGAATCTCAACTTCTTCTTTAACCGAGGCATTCCGCCTAGAAAGGGTAACAAATTTTACCAACTTCTGGATTTCACCAAGAATGGTAACAATTTTTTCTTTGATCAAGATATCAATTGAAAAGAGTAATAAATGATGTAAGGATATTTCAACAAATTCTCTTTATCATCGAAGTACAACCAATATCAACAACAAACTATATCCCATGACATAGAGACTACCATTCATCGGAGTAAAAACTTCTTCTCTTGCATTAACAAACTTATTGGGGGAAGTACAGGTTGCTCAAATAAAGAGACCGTCGCTTGCTGTTACGAAAAGGATTGTGATAACACTGTTGGGAAATGAATTTTGATTTCATGGGGAAATACGAACACACTCCTATTGAGGGAATAAAACCTTCACGTGCAAAATAAATGCATATTCTAAATCCATGGATCGCAGCCTATAGGGATCAAAATAATATTTTTGTCGGGACCAAAAATTTAAACCAGGAACAAACCGGAGTGAAACACTCAACCAAGACATCCAATGAGGAATAAACTCAAAATGGGATAAAATTCCATCCAGATAATGAGCTGGGTAGGAAGGCTAAAGAAAAATTATTCCACAAGGGATAACTCAGGGGATATTGAAAGGATATACACATTCTTATTAAGGTTGACATTATATTGGAGAGAGGATAACATAACTCTACAAAGAGGATAATATGCAAACAAAAACATAAACGAGTGTGTTGTACCCCAAAATTTGCCCTCCCATTTCCTCAACATTTTCTCATCACAAGACCTTTGAAGATCAGGATACAGTTAGGGTTTCCTCTGCTCAAGGCTTCTCCTTGCACTGTGAACTCAAATTAGGGTTTGTGTTTGCACAAAGATGTTTTGACCTAAAATGCCTAAGATGACTTTCATGCTTCATGTTGGACTCCCAAGTTTACCTATACCAAGTTTCAAGTCTTGATTCCAAGTTTTACCCAGTCAATTGGACAGTTGACCTAGAAATCAGCTGTATTGGGGAAAAAGTCAACTGTGGCCAATTGACAGTCAAACCTCATGAAATTTGATCCACATCAACATTATGAACTCACATGGACCATTTGATCAAGTTTGGATCACAATTCCACAAGAAATTTGATCAGATCATCAAAAGGGCAAAATGGTCATTTCTAGGGTTTTGACTGCACAAAAGCAATTTTTGACTGTTTGACCTAGCCAATGGCAAACCAAGCTCACATATGGACTCAAGGACCCCATGGAATTATCTTGACATGTTCATCAAGCTCAAAAGATCCCAAGTACACAAGATTGATAGTTGAATTTCCCAGTCAATTGATCAATTTTGACTGTATACTGAAAAGTCAAACTTTGACTTTTTGGTCAAAATCAAGAGTCAAGATTCATTTTTCATCAAAACATTCCAAATCATGAAACTTGTTCACCAAGAAATCACAAAATGCAAATTAGGGTTTGAAAATGGAATTTTTCATAACTTAGAATTTTTCTAAGTTATGGAAAACCCTAATTTTTTCCCAACTTTGCCCCATCTTTTCACCATGATCTATTTGGATTCAAACAAAAGTCAAAACATGAAAGTTGTAGCTTGTTGCATAATCTACAACTTTGATTCACAAAGTTTTCTCATTTGAAGCTTGTATCTCAAGTTATGATTTTTTGAATAAGGGCACTAAACCATCTTTTAACTTAGTGAAATTTGACCTATTTTTATAAGGTTTTCTACCCTACTTCAAGGCCACTTTTCATACCCTTCCACTTGGAATTTCAAGTTGCATTTCAAAGATGGATTGTAGTACACATTCCAAGCTTTCCAAAATGTCCAAAAACTTCTCAAACAACCTCATGGTTAGGGAGAATCGAATTTCACAATATAGCAAAAAACCACTTTGTTCATAACCAAGTTCCATGTTCATACACTATGCATTTTTGAATTCAGCATGCTTAAGCTACATTGCAGGCCTCTAATCCCATTTTCACTCAATAATTCAATGCATATCCTTTGTGTTCTAACATTATTTTGCTCATTTGGACAATACACACAAAATCAAGCCTAAACTAGAAAAAGCATATTATCCATTCTTGTAAAGTGTTACTTTATGGCAATTTTGCAAATCTATGAGGTACAATGCAGATCTTTGAGGCAAAAAGGCATGGACATATCCCACTGATCAAGACTCAAATGTGCAGCATAGATTGAGGCATTGTACTGGCCTAGAAACCAAGTTGACATTTGCTTGCTTCACATAGAAGTAACATCCATAACTTATGCCATCTCTCATACCAGCATAGAAACACAAGAACAAAGTTTTCAAACACATTACACATAACATATCCAAGCTAACACACGAGTTTTTGACCTCCAATACACCCTCCATCTCAGAATCATCCTCAAACTGCACAAACAGGGGTGCCCCTGCAGTTTGAGTGCAAACTCCCAATCCCTTCGAGCATTTTGATCAAGACCTGTTCCTCTACCTTCCCTACAACATATGCAAGCTAACCATGGCCTAAAACCTGACCTGTAATCACTCTAACAGTTTCCACCATTTTCATTTTTTCCTCTTGCAGTTGAAGTTCCATAGCTTGATTCAGAAGCTCTCAAGACAAAGTAAGCATTGAAACAGCATCCCTGGATCTCAAGGAAGCTTTTCCAATCATCACATTGCACTGAAAGTTCCTCATTCTCCAGATTGAAGTTCAACTGCACAGGTAAAAGTTTGAATTCGTATCTCTCTTATTAGGCATCTTTAGTCTTAAGTTTGTGAAGAAACAAGGTCCTACTCATAGCCCTGAACATGTACATAGCTTTACTTTTCATTTCTTTTGTCTGAGTAGAGAGAATTTGAGCTCTGAAAATGGTAGAAAAATTAGGTCAGAAAAGAGGGGGAGAGAAATTCTCCCTCATCTTAGAGAGATAGGTCAAGTTCTTTATATGGTTAGAACCGTCTCTTCATGCTTAACATCTTTTGTGTTGGAAGTTTGTTCAAAAAATCAAGGAATCAGGAGTTAGACATTGAAGCAAGAGGCGCGCGTTTTTTCAAAAGTTTGAAGCTGGAGGTTGAAGACAGTGTTTCATTGGGCTGGGCTTTTGTTGTTCTTTCTTTTCACACCATCCTTTTTGGCTTACACCCCCCTGAGCCCATTTACTCATTTTTTGACATTTTTGACTTTTTCTTTTTTGGCTGACTTTGTTTATTTTTTCTCATGCCATTTAAAATTAAAAAATATTTTTTTCATCATTTTTTGCATTTATTGCATATTTATTTGTTTGTTTTCTTTATTTGTACATAAATACATATATATGATTATTAGGATAAAAATGTAAAATAATGTAAATACACTTTTTATTATTCATTTACTTTCTGAAAATATTTCACACAAAAAATACCTTTTTTTATTTTATTTTATTTATTAAAATATTAAATAAATGTTTATTTTGTATATAATACATATTTAGGGTTTAATACATATATATATGTAATTATTAATATGTTTGAGACAAAAATATGAAAATACTTGATTTTTCACTTTTATTAATATTTGATATAAAAATACCTTTTTTTTAATATACTTCATTTTATTTTATTTTTATGAATAATAAATAGATAATAATACCTTTTCTTTCAAATTAGGGTTTTTACCCTAAGTTCAAATACTCAAAAAATAATACATTTCTTATTTTCTCTTTTCCTTTTACATAAACAATATTTTCTCATACACATAAAAACTTTCTTCTTTTTTTTGCATTTCACATATCTATTTAATTTACATTTAATTATGTATTATTTAAATTGCAAATATTCAATTGATGTAATAATTTAGATTTAAATTCTTGTCAATATCCCCATTTGAACATTTGTACCCCCCTTCCCATATTTGGTTTTGTAATAGCTTAGTAATTTTAATTTCGCACTTTATTGCTTTCTAATAATAACATGTTAGAATTAGGGTTTGTATGCGAAAAACGATAAAAAATAGTTTGACCTAATAAAAGATAAACAAGCATGAAAATGGACACACAAATCACACTTGCACCCCCTAGGGTATTCCACTTGTTGCCTTCAAATAAATGGGCCATATTGTATGTTGAACATCTTTGGGCAAAGCAAACAGTTTGAATGATCATAGTCCCTCGATAAAACTTTTCAAAACAAACAAAAACAAATGATCAAGTCCCTTAAAGAAACTGCCCAAAGACATTTAACGTCGTTGCAATTATGGTCTAAAACGATGACCCGCGCCTGTCCCTCTCACATCCTAACACAAAGTTGCCCACCAAATACAATGGTGGAGCAAACTTGTTAAAAGGGTTAAAGTATAGCAATAATCTTTTGAGAAATTTAGGAGTAGATAACCTCTTAGTTACTTGAATCAACTTGTGAAACAAAACACTTGCTTAATTTCAAAACCACACATCACTACACTTTCAAAACAACTTTCAAAAAACAAATGAAAACCTTTTCAAAAGACGTACATCTTTGTATACATCCCCACATGGATCATTACAAAGGTTGCCACCACATTGGCCTCTTTTCAAAAACATTTTCAAAACCCACACACTCAAGCACCATTTAAAACAATTGAAAACAAAAGGCAAGTGATCTAAACAAGTAACTAAGAGCCCATGGATAACCATGGATAGAAAGGGTGCTAATACCTTCCCTTTCTATAATCTACTCCCCGAACCCAAGAAAACATCTCAAAAGGTTTTTGCTGTGCTTTTTAACCTTTCCTTAGGATAAAATAAAAAGTCGGTGGCGACTCTTGCTAACCGCAACATTTGCGAATACAAACGCAAAACCTCAAGTCAGTTCTCCCACCGTATCACAGAACTGGCGACTCTGCTGGGGAGAACTTTTAAAGTGGAGTAACCTTAGGGTTTAGATCACCTTTGTTTTCAATTGCTTGCTTTGTTTGCTTTTACATATCGTGGGCTTTGTATCGGAGTTTTATAGATCCTAACCCGGATCTGGGGAAACCCTTTTAGGTAGCAACAAGGCTGTGAGGGAACTGTGCGGGGTATACCGACATGGTTGAAGCAGTCTGCTACGTTGATGTGGCACTTTGGTGTGTACCGGTAACCCTTGAGTTCAGTCAAGGAGAGTACGGGGCCGCCGCATGGTGTCATGAAGCATCAACTGACCTTAGGAACCTTAATTGAACCATCTTGGCCTTTTAGGGGTAGTGAGATAACTGACTTTGGTGCAGTCCGAGGTTGGTTGATACTCGATACTACACTCAATTGAGGTTTGCTTTCCTGGAATATTTCGGTCGCCAGTTCAGTGGCTAAATCGAAACGATGAACAATGAAAGCAATCCAGTGATATTGGGACCTTTAGAACCCGGTTACTTTTGATAGGACAGGTTGAGCCCACAAAACTTCAAGAGGGTAACACCCAGACTTCATGCAGGCCTAAACTCTAAGGGTTTGTGTGACTTGTGTGCCTTACCATGTTTGCCTTTGTGAATGTTTATAATGCATTTGATCATCACATCATTACATCATACAAACATCATGAGCATTGACTAACCATTTCAAGGGTTTCGAATCTTCATCTTTGTTCTTGTTTTATAGGACATGGAAACTGCTCGCAGAAAGACAATTCAGATTAGCCTTGTAAAGATCCCTCCTCAGCTTAAGGAGCTTCTGTCCAGGATTCCCGAGGGTTCTTCATTCAGTGAGAGACATGGGAGACTCATCAACTTGGTTAACACCAACATTGAGGAGGACTTGATAAAGGTCCTGTTCCAATTCTTTGACCCTCTGCATCACTGCTTCACCTTCCCGGATTATCAGTTGGTGCCTACATTGGAAGAGCTCTCCCGACTTCTGAAGGTCCCTATCCTTGATCAACTACCCTACAACGGTATGGAAGAGGAACCCAAGCTTGAAGAGATTGCTAAAGCCTTGCACCTACAGACATCTGACCTCAAGGGACATTGGGAAGTTAGAAGTGGTATCAAAGGATTCTTAGCTAGATTTCTGTTTGAAAAGGCTCAAGAATGTTGGAACTCTCTTGACTTACGAGCTTTTGAAGAAGTCATGGCCCTCCTTGTCTATGGTTTGGTGTTGTTCCCTAACCCAGATCAGCTTATTGATATCAGTGCTGTCCATATCTTTATGACCAGGAATCCTATACCTACACTGTTGGGGGACATCCTTCACTCATGTTACACTCGAACCATGAGGAGAAGGGGTGTCCTTATGTGTTGCACTCCTCTCTTGGGAAGGTGGTTTATTTCGCATCTTCCACAATCAGTTTTGAAGAACGAGCGGGGTTTGAGATGGTCACAACGGTTAATGACTCTCACGCATGCAGATATACATTGGTGCCCTAGGTCTAGGGAAGACATCACTATCATTGATCGTTGTGGGGAATACCCTAATGTTCCTTTATTTGGAATCAGAGGAGGTATCACCTACAACCCATGCCTGGCTTGGAGACAGTTTGGTTATGCTCGGAAGGATGGCCCTCATGACATGTTAATTCCTGACATAGTTTTCAATTTCGACAACGATACTCAAGGACTTCGTCAGAGATTTATCAGAGCTTGGAGGATGCCAAGTAGGATAGACAGCAAGACATTGGGGCACCGGAACTCCATCCCGTTGGAACCTTACCTCAAGTGGGTACGAGCCCGCTCCCAGAAGTTAGTAATGCCTTACCCTCACATGCTACCTGTAATCAAAGAGCCAGTCTTAGAAGGAGAAGCATCCTACACCATTCAGCATCCTGACATGCCCACCTCCTGGGAAGAGATGCAGAAGAGCTGGATCCAACTTAAGGAAGAACGGAATTCTCTTGAGACCAGTCTACATGCTAGTGAAAAGAAGGCCCTGGAGCTCACCCGCCTGCTGCACGAGGAAAGGAATCTCAACACCTACATCGCGCCAAAGAGGATGCGCAATGTCTTTTTACCTTAAGGAGTTATTTTGTAATATTTGGCCCATGAGGCATTTATGTACTAACGAATTCCTCCTTATTAATATGATGTGCGTTCCTTTTTGTCTACAACAAATTTTGAATGTTCTAAATCCTTGAATGCATTGCATACATACGCATTCCATTGCACCATATGCATAGCAGGTACCCTATTTCACAGGTTGCTTAATTTTTCGCTGTTTGTGTGCACAGTCATCATGAATCCAGAGTCCTCCAGTGAGCAAGCAATCAAGGCCCTTCAGGCCCAAAGTGCACAGTTCCAAGAGATGGTCCTAAGCCTAGCCCAGGGTCAGCAAGAGTTGAAGACTCTACTCCTGAAGAAGAAGAAGAAAAAGAGGACTGCATTGTTCAACACCGGACGCAGATTTGGGAACACACTCCACAATGAAGCTGATCCAACCACTTCTTCTGCTGAGAAAAATAGTCCCCAAGGGGGAGGAGCTCCTAGCCCCGCAGTCTCCGACAACGAGACGGACTATAACGACGAACAATACCCACCTGCTGCTGACAGATACAAACAATTGGAGGACCGCTTGAGCGCCATGGAGATTCAGAATGTGCCGGGACTGGATTTCGGAGATTTGGGGTTATCTTCTGGGGTAGTCATTCCACACAAGTTTAAGGCGCCTGCCTTCGCCAAGTATGATGGGGTCTCCTGCCCAAAGCTGCATCTGAGGTCGTATGTAAGGAAAATCCAACCTTACACGGCGGATAAGAACCTCTGGATTCACTTCTTCCAAGACAGCCTCTCGGGGTCTCAACTTGAATGGTTCTACCAATTAGATGGAACTAGCATCCGACACTGGGAAGATTTGGCAACCGCATTCCACAGACAATACCAATACAATTCTGATCTCGCTCCTACGCGTACCCAACTTCAGGGTATGTCTCTAGGAACGGGTGAAGGGTTCAAAGAGTACGCTCAAAAATGGAGAGATTTGGCTGGCAGGGTGCAACCTCCATTAACTGATCGAGAGCTGGTTGATATGTTTCTGGGAACGTTGTCTGGTCCGTTTTTCAATCATTTGGTTGGTAACTCCTCCGCTGGGTTCACAGATTTGATATTAACGGGAGAAAGAATTGAAGCTGGCATCAGGTCAGGCAAGATACAAAAGGCTGCCTCTACAAGTGCTGAGAAGAGGCCGTTTAAGAAAGAAGCAAGTGCCGTCTATGGTCCTAGAAGACAAGTCAAGCCCGAAAGTCGCCAAGCCGTCAATGCTTTGGTCATCTCTAAACCTGCTGCTGCTCCTCAGCAGTACAATCAACAAAGAAGTGAAAGGCCCAAGAGGCAGTATACCCGATTGAGTATGACATTATCTCAAATTTTACCCCAACTGTTATCCACCAACCTGGTGACCCTCAAAGAAGCTCCTAAAGTCGTCAACACTGCGTCTCCTAAATATAACCCGAATGCCCGGTGTGCTTATCATTCTGATAGTCCCGGGCACACTACTGATGATTGTTGGGCCTTGAGAAACAAAGTGCAAGATCTGATCGACGCAAAGGAAATTCAGTTTGAAGCGCCGGAAAGACCGAATGTTATAACGGCTCCTATGCCCCAGCATAGGGTAAATGCCATTGAGGAAGAAGTGTACGCTGTTTCGGTAGATGAAGTTGTTACCCCTTTGAAGACTGTTAAGAAGAACCTACTGCGGGCCGGTTTATTTCCGGGTTGCGGCGAAGGTTGCCCATTCTGTGCTATTTCCCTATCTGATTGTCCCTTGCTAAGGTTAGGCATCCAAGGCCTAATGGATAACAAGGAGATTCTATTCAAAAAGACTGCTGTTCATTTGGTTCCGATGAAAGAAGTTTCCGTGATTACCATCTTCAAAAATCCAATCAAGGCTCCCCCAAAGAAGCCTATTCAAATCTTGACAGTTGCGCCTGTGATCATTACTGTTCCAGGACCCCTCTCCTACGTATCTGATAAAGCTGTCCCCTGGCATTATGGGGCAGACGTATATGTAAATGGAATCAAGCAAGAACTTGATGCTAGTGCCAGTATCTGCGATATCACCGGTCCAGCTAAAGTCACCCGCAGTGGCAGGCTCTTCTCGCCTGACATTGCGCCGCCCGCTATTCGAAAACCCCTCCTCATAAAACCTGCAAGTTTACCAAGTCCTGTTGCTGATCAAATTGTGTCCCCTGCTGCCGAGTCATCAAATGATCGGGGCAAAGGGATTGAAGAAGAGCCTGCCCGGGTGGAGGCACCAATACCCGTAAATGCTGAGGCCTCCCGACAAGAAATGGAGGAGATTCTGAAAATAATAAAGAAAAGTGATTTTAATGTTGTCGAGCAGTTGGGGCATACACCCTCCAAGATCTCCCTGCTCTCCCTATTGCTATGCTCCGAGGCTCATGCTAAGGCCTTAATCTCATTTCTCAAGACGGCCCACGTGCCGCAGGAGACGTCTGCAGTTCAGTTCACTGACTGCATAGCGAATCTGACGGCGGACAACGGCTTGGGCTTTTCAGATGCTGACCTGACCGCAAAAGGGAGAGACCACAATGATGCCCTGCATGTCTCTATTGAATGCAGGGGCACTACTCTGGCACATGTATTGGTGGACACTGGTTCTTCCTTGAATGTTCTTCCGAAAAAGGCTTTAGATCGTCTGGATTATGAGGGCCTGGAGTTGAAACCCAGCAACATCAACGTCAGGGCCTTTGACGGTTCCAAAAGGATGGTTCATGGAGAGGTTAACATCCCTATTCGTGTGGGCTCTCAAGTGTTTGACTCTACCTTTTACGTAATGGATATACGTCCATCATACTCTTGTCTGTTGGGTCGACCTTGGATCCATAAAGCTGGGGCAGTGACCTCCACCTTGCACCAAAAGCTGAAGTATCCCGTCAGGGGGAAGATCGTCACTGTACAAGGAGAAGAGGAGTATATGGTGAGCCATTTGAATTCCTTCATGTACATCGAGATGGACGGAGAATTTATTGAAACTCCCTTCCAACATTTCGAGGAGGTACATCCAATTTCAGCAGCTGCAGAGACAATGGCCGAAGAGAATGATTCCTTGAAGATGGCTTCCCTAAGGGATGCCCGGGCTGTAGTTCAGAAAGGCAATTGTGCACACTGGGGTCAGCTTCCTGACTTCACTCAGAAGAACGACAAGTTTGGTCTAGGCTTTACTGCAGAGGCTCAGAAGGCGGTGCGCAAAGAGAAGATCGGAAAGGCTCCGGTGTTTATTTCCAGCTCAAGGGTGAATGCTATCGAGGAGGATGTGGAGGAGGCTGAGTTTGACAGTTGGATCTACCCGACTGCCAGTGACGGACCGAGCAACTGGACAGCAAGGGATTTTACCCCTATCACATTTGTCACGCAGTAATTGATTTCTTTTGATTTCCAAATTTGTAACAAACAATATGTTAAAACTTTGTTGGCTCGGTGTCCTGCCCGGGACATCGTAGCTCCATTTGTGAGGGCTTTTTGTATGACATTTTCATATATCATCAATCAAAACATTGGACGTTTGTTGCATTTCAAATCTTGTGCTCTTTTTCTTTGTGTTATATATATTGCAAAACAGCTATATTTACACACACTCACTTATACAGGTTTCAATCCACTCTGGATCTCACTGGTAACAGCTCTGCTACCACCAGTTATGACTTCGAAAATCCGATCAACTTGGCCGAAGACGAAGGTGAAGATGATTGTGAAGTGCCTGGTGAACTCGCAAGACTGCTACTCCAGGAAGAGAGGGCTATTCAACCACATGAAGAGCCTGTGGAGACAATTAACTTGGGTACTGAGACAGATAAGAAAGAGGTCAAGATTGGTGCCAATCTAGAGCTCAGCGTGAAGCAACGATTGATCCAGATGCTACAAGACTACATGGAGATTTTTGCTTGGTCCTATGAAGATATGCCTGGTTTGGATGCCGACATTGTAGTTCACCACCTGCCAACCAAGGAAGACTGCCCTCCGGTAAAGCAGAAAGTCCGACGGATGCGTCCAGAGATGTCTGAAAAGATCAAGGCCGAGGTTATGAAGCAATTTGATGCCGGGTTCCTTGCAGTAACTTCTTACCCTCAGTGGGTTGCCAATGTTGTGCCAGTGCCGAAAAAGGACGGTAAGGTCAGAATGTGTGTTGACTACAGGGATCTGAACAGGGCCAGCCCCAAAGATGACTTCCCCCTACCTCACATCGATGTCCTTGTTGACAATACAGCTCAACACAAGGTGTTCTCCTTCATGGATGGCTTCTCAGGGTATAATCAGATCAAGATGGCTCCTGAAGATATGGAGAAGACTACCTTCGTGACTCAGTGGGGTACCTTCTGTTATAAGGTCATGCCATTCGGATTGAAGAATGCTGGGGCAACCTATCAACGTGCCATGGTTGCTTTATTTCATGATATGATCCATCATGAAATCGAGGTATACGTAGATGACATGATTGCAAGGTCTCAAACTGAGGAGGAGCACCTTGACCATCTGAAGAAGTTGTTTGATCGACTCAAGTTATACAAGCTGAGGTTGAATCCCAACAAATGCACCTTTGGGGTAAGATCCGGAAAATTGTTAGGTTTCATCGTAAGTGATAAAGGTATTCAGGTGGATCCTGCCAAGGTAAAAGCCATACAAGAGATGCCGACTCCAAAAACAGAGAAAGAAGTCAGAGGTTTCCTAGGACGACTGAATTACATTGCCCGATTCATCTCACATCTGACTGCTACTTGTGAGCCAATCTTCAAATTACTGAAGAAAGATCAAGTGGTACGCTGGAATGATGAATGTCAGGCCGCCTTTGAAAGAATAAAGGAATATCTCCAAGAGCCACCCATTCTTATGCCACCGGTGGAAGGAAGACCTCTGATACTTTACTTGACAGTGCTTGATAATTCAATGGGGTGTGTGCTGGGGCAGCATGACGAGTCTGGCCGAAAAGAGCACGCTATTTATTACTTGAGCAAAAAGTTTACCGACTGTGAGTCTCGTTACTCACTGCTTGAGAAAACTTGCTGCGCTCTTGTATGGGCTGCTCGCCGGCTGAGACAGTATATGCTGACTCACACTACCTTATTGATTTCAAAGATGGATCCCATTAAGTACATATTTGAAAAACCCGCTCTGTCTGGGAGAATAGCGAGATGGCAAATGATCTTAACAGAATATGACATCCAGTATACAACTCAGAAAGCAATAAAGGGAAGTGTACTGGCTGATCATTTGGCACACCAACCTGTGGACGATTATCAATCATTGAACTTTGATTTTCCGGACGAAGACATCATGGTGGTAACTGACTGTGAAGTACCTGGACCGGATGAAGGACCTGAGGAAGGATCCCGATGGTCTATGCATTTTGATGGAGCCTCCAATGCTTTGGGTAACGGCGTCGGCGCTGTAATCATATCTCCCAAGGGAACTCATACTCCCCTCACCGCCCGATTATGTTTCAGCTGTACCAACAATATGGCAGAATATGAGGCATGTATCATGGGTTTACAAGCTGCAATCGATTTGAGGATCAAGTTTCTAAGTGTCTTCGGAGATTCCGCTCTCGTGATCAATCAGGTCAAAGGCGAGTGGGATACGAAACACCCGAATCTCATTCCTTACAAGGAATATGT
Source organism: Vicia faba (assembly GCA_948472305.1). Classification (NCBI taxonomy): domain Eukaryota; kingdom Viridiplantae; phylum Streptophyta; class Magnoliopsida; order Fabales; family Fabaceae; genus Vicia; species Vicia faba. Next base: position 722,709,834 of record OX451738.1, on the reverse strand, counting down.
GTCGACCTTGCTCCCTCACTTTGAAGAGATAACTTTTGAGCATTTCCCCAGAGAGGAAAATCAGCTAGCAGACGCACTAGCCACGATGTCTTCAATGTTCAAAGTTAAATGGGACAATGAGGCTCCTCGAATCATAATCTGGAAGTTGGATGAACCGGCATACTGCTGCGAGCTCGAGGCTGAGCAGGTGACTGAAAAACCCTGGTATCACGAGGTGAAGAGGTACTTGGAAGCCCAGGAATACCCTGAAGGTGCATCTGTCAATGATAAGAAGTTCATGAGGAGGTTTGCTGCGAAATTCTTCCTCAGCAACGACATTCTCTACAAACGGAATCATGATTCAACTCTGTTACGTTGTGTGGATAAGGCTGAAGCAGAGAAAATTATGATGGAACTGCATGAAGGTACATTTGGGACCCATTCCAGTGGACACACCATGGCTAAGAAAATCCTTCGGGCAGGATATTTCTGGTCCACGATGGAAGCCGATTGTTACCAACACTCCCGAACTTGTCATAAGTGCCAGATCTATGCTGACAAGGTGCATATCCCTCCAGTTCCTTTGAATGTCCTGACGGCACCTTGGCCTTTCGCAATGTGGGGCATCGATATGATCGGTGAAATCCGACCAACGGCATCCAATGGGCATCGCTTTATCTTGGTGGCGATCGATTACTTCACGAAATGGGTTGAGGCAGCTTCCTATGCCACAGTAACCAAGAGCGTCGTGGCGCGTTTCATCCGGCATAATTTGATCTGTTGGTACGGCGTCCCAGAAAGAATCATTACGGATAATGGTACCAATCTCAACAACAAAATGATCACTGAACTCTGTGAACAATTCAAGATACAGCACCACAATTCTTCTCCCTACCGGCCGAAGATGAATGGGGCTGTAGAGGCAGCCAACAAAAATATCAAGAAAATTGTGCAGAAGATGACAGTGACCTATAAAGATTGGCACGAGATGTTACTGTTCGCTCTTCATGTGTACCGCACCTCAGCAAGGACATCGACCGGGGCAACTCCTTTCTCCTTGGTCTATGGCATGGAGGCAGTCTTGCCAATCGAGATCCAGATACCCTCTCTCCGAATAATGAAGGATGCAGACTTGAATGAAGATGATTGGATCCAAACTCGACTTGATCAACTAAATCTGATTGACGAAAAGAGGCTCACTGCTATCTGTCATGGTCAAACGTATCAGAAACGGATGATCAGGGCATTTAACAAGAAAGTCAGACCGCAAGAGTATCAAGTTGGGGACCTGGTAATCAAACGCATCATCCTTCCTCAAAGTGATCCCCGGGGTAAATGGACCCCTACTTACGAAGGGCCATTTGTGGTTAAGCGTGTGTTCTCAGGAGGAGCCATGATCCTAACCACCATGGATGGTGACGACCTTCCTCACCCCGCCAATGCAGACATAGTGAAAAAATACTACGCATAAATAAAAGACCCGCTAGGTTGACATACCTAGGCAAAATAAGGGCTTCCCGGTGAACCAAAAGGGTTCGGGCAAAAATTAGGGATGAAATAAAAAATCTGTACACCCGGCAAGTCGAAAACCTGAAAGGGCGGCTTGGGCAAAAATGGGTATCCCGGTGGACTGAAAACCCGAAAGGGCGGTCCAGGCAAAAGTTAGGGATAAAAGCGTAACACTATGTCTCATTGGATCACTTCGCATCTGGAATTCGGCATCAACTATCTGGCTTCAGATTGCAGCATTGACCAATTAGCTTCATCTTCAAATTGGACAGCAAAGCGATGAGACGTTCGAAGACATAAAGGCAATAGCAGAGTCGGAACCCAGTGGGATTGATTCACATAGCTGTTTTGTTTCCTTTTTCAAATTGTAAACTCTATACTTTTTGGCGATGTCCTCTTACTAGGATGTCAGCCTCTTGTACAAAAAAACGCCTATTCACAGGCAAAATTTAAATCAATACAAATTCACTGGTCCATACAAATTGCCATTGTTTTCCTCTTTTTGTTTTGTCTTGCGAAGAACGTCAAATGTACATTTTTTGATATATGCATTTGACATTAAAATTGCTGATTCATAAATATTCGCATATGAAACAAGAGATTGATTACAGGTGACATCAAAGACAGGGGCAATGTGGGTTTGTCTATTGCCGTCTGGTTGTTTTGTTCGCCAAGGCACCAAGGTAGATTCAACTGGAATGTGACCAAAACATCTCAACTCCCCGCAGAGTACAAACAGATTCAGCAATACTTCTCCCAAGCAGAATTGATTCCCCGACAACCTTGAAAGAGCACAACATTCCCCAGTAAATTCTGGAAGCTTATCCCCTGCGGAGCACAGACGTCTCTCCCGAGTTTTATTTAGAGTTATTTCCTCACAAGGACTTATAACTGGGTTATCCTCAGCTAAAAGCCACGGAAGACCGCTCTCGGCAAAGTTCCTTCATTCCCCAGCGGAGTCTATCTGTGGTATTCCCAAGCAGAGTTTATCTTCGGAATTTCCCAGCGAAGTTTATCACCATCATCCTCAGTGGAATCCATCATTAAAAGTCCTCAGCAGGCCTCTCATCAAAACTTCGGCCAAGTATCTCTTCCGCAAAGCAGCTTCCCGGCCATTCGTCAAGGATTTATTTTCCTAAGATGAAATTACACTCATAAACATTTCACATTTTCATACATCTTGCTTACATACATGATGAAACACATACAACATCAAATGTTGAACATCATGACATCATGCATATCATACATCATGACATTGCATACAACTTACGTCTTTGCCTTTTCAGGAAAAAGACAATCTCAAAAACGACTACCTTCAACTGTCACAATTTCAGATTCGATACCTGTATCTAGCCAGGGCACATCTGAGAGTGACCAGTTTCCAGACTCGACTCCTGTATCTAGCCAGGGCACGTCTGAAGAATTCGAAGATTCGATTCCTGTATCCAGCCAGGGCATATCTGTTGACCACATTTCCAGATTCGATTCCTGTATCCAGCCAGGGCATATCTGTTGACCATATTTCCAGACTCGATTCTTGTATCTAGCCAGGGCACGTCTGAAGAGTTCGAAGATTCGATTCCTGTATCCAGCCAGGGCACATCTATTTGACGACTACTTCCAGATTCGACTCCTGTATCCAGCCAGGGCACATCTGAGCAACCAATTGTAGATTCAATACCTGTATCTAGCCAGGGCATATCTGCATCAGAAGACTGAAGATCAAACACCTGTAACAAGCCAGGAAAAACATCTGTCTTTCTTAAATACACAAGTTCTCGCTAAGGAATCTCTTATGCGATCAACACTTCCAAATGGCATCTATAAGCCCATTCTCGACAAAGTTCTGTCACTTCTCCAGATGGCATCTATAAGCCCATCTCCCTATCCACCATCTCTCCAAATGGCATCTATAAGCCCATTCCCGACACCACATGGTTGAGACTCCAGCATGCGAGTGCAAATTTCCGGGCACTCTAGTGTCCAATCTCCTTTTACCCTCGAGTCACGAAAGGCAAACTTGCCAATCTAACTCTTCAGGTCCAAGAAGATTGAACAGGGGCAACTGTTGTACCCCAAAATTTGCCCTCCCATTTCCTCAACATTTTCTCATCACAAGACCTTTGAAGATCAGGATACAGTTAGGGTTTCCTCTGCTCAAGGCTTCTCCTTGCACTGTGAACTCAAATTAGGGTTTGTGTTTGCACAAAGATGTTTTGACCTAAAATGCCTAAGATGACTTTCATGCTTCATGTTGGACTCCCAAGTTTACCTATACCAAGTTTCAAGTCTTGATTCCAAGTTTTACCCAGTCAATTGGACAGTTGACCTAGAAATCAGCTGTATTGGGGAAAAAGTCAACTGTGGCCAATTGACAGTCAAACCTCATGAAATTTGATCCACATCAACATTATGAACTCACATGGACCATTTGATCAAGTTTGGATCACAATTCCACAAGAAATTTGATCAGATCATCAAAAGGGCAAAATGGTCATTTCTAGGGTTTTGACTGCACAAAAGCAATTTTTGACTGTTTGACCTAGCCAATGGCAAACCAAGCTCACATATGGACTCAAGGACCCCATGGAATTATCTTGACATGTTCATCAAGCTCAAAAGATCCCAAGTACACAAGATTGATAGTTGAATTTCCCAGTCAATTGATCAATTTTGACTGTATACTGAAAAGTCAAACTTTGACTTTTTGGTCAAAATCAAGAGTCAAGATTCATTTTTCATCAAAACATTCCAAATCATGAAACTTGTTCACCAAGAAATCACAAAATGCAAATTAGGGTTTGAAAATGGAATTTTTCATAACTTAGAATTTTTCTAAGTTATGGAAAACCCTAATTTTTTCCCAACTTTGCCCCATCTTTTCACCATGATCCATTTGGATTCAAACAAAAGTCAAAACATGAAAGTTGTAGCTTGTTGCATAATCTACAACTTTGATTCACAAAGTTTTCTCATTTGAAGCTTGTATCTCAAGTTATGATTTTTTGAATAAGGGCACTAAACCATCTTTTAACTTAGTGAAATTTGACCTATTTTTACAAGGTTTTCTACCCTACTTCAAGGCCACTTTTCATACCCTTCCACTTGGAATTTCAAGTTGCATTTCAAAGATGGATTGTAGTACACATTCCAAGCTTTCCAAAATGTCCAAAAACTTCTCAAACAACCTCATGGTTAGGGAGAATCGAATTTCACAATATAGCAAAAAACCACTTTGTTCATAACCAAGTTCCATGTTCATACACTATGCATTTTTGAATTCAGCATGTTTAAGCTACATTGCAGGCCTCTAATCCCATTTTCACTCAATAATTCAATGCATATCCTTTGTGTTCTAACATTATTTTGCTCATTTGGACAATACACACAAAATCAAGCCTAAACTAGAAAAAGCATATTATCCATTCTTGTAAAGTGTTACTTTATGGCAATTTTGCAAATCTATGAGGTACAATGCAGATCTTTGAGGCAAAAAGGCATGGACATATCCCACTGATCAAGACTCAAATGTGCAGCATAGATTGAGGCATTGTACTGGCCTAGAAACCAAGTTGACATTTGCTTGCTTCACATAGAAGTAACATCCATAACTTATGCCATCTCTCATACCAGCATAGAAACACAAGAACAAAGTTTTCAAACACATTACACATAACATATCCAAGCTAACACACGAGTTTTTGACCTCCAATACACCCTCCATCTCAGAATCATCCTCAAACTGCACAAACAGGGGTGCCCCTGCAGTTTGAGTGCAAACTCCCAATCCCTTCGAGCATTTTGATCAAGACCTGTTCCTCTACCTTCCCTACAACATATGCAAGCTAACCATGGCCTAAAACCTGACCTGTAATCACTCTAACAGTTTCCACCATTTTCATTTTTTCCTCTTGCAGTTGAAGTTCCATAGCTTGATTCAGAAGCTCTCAAGACAAAGTAAGCATTGAAACAGCATCCCTGGATCTCAAGGAAGCTTTTCCAATCATCACATTGCACTGAAAGTTCCTCATTCTCCAGATTGAAGTTCAACTGCACAGGTAAAAGTTTGAATTCGTATCTCTCTTATTAGGCATCTTTAGTCTTAAGTTTGTGAAGAAACAAGGTCCTACTCATAGCCCTGAACATGTACATAGCTTTACTTTTCATTTCTTTTGTCTGAGTAGAGAGAATTTGAGCTCTGAAAATGGTAGAAAAATTAGGTCAGAAAAGAGGGGGAGAGAAATTCTCCCTCATCTTAGAGAGATAGGTCAAGTTCTTTATATGGTTAGAACCGTCTCTTCATGCTTAACATCTTTTGTGTTGGAAGTTTGTTCAAAAAATCAAGGAATCAGGAGTTAGACATTGAAGCAAGAGGCGCGCGTTTTTTCAAAAGTTTGAAGCTGGAGGTTGAAGACAGTGTTTCATTGGGCTGGGCTTTTGTTGTTCTTTCTTTTCACACCATCCTTTTTGGCTTACACCCCCCTGAGCCCATTTACTCATTTTTTGACATTTTTGACTTTTTCTTTTTTGGCTGACTTTGTTTATTTTTTCTCATGCCATTTAAAATTAAAAAATATTTTTTTCATCATTTTTTGCATTTATTGCATATTTATTTGTTTGTTTTCTTTATTTGTACATAAATACATATATATGATTATTAGGATAAAAATGTAAAATAATGTAAATACGCTTTTTATTATTCATTTACTTTCTGAAAATATTTCACACAAAAAATACCTTTTTTATTTTATTTTATTTATTAAAATATTAAATAAATGTTTATTTTGTATATAATACATATTTAGGGTTTAATACATATATATATATGTAATTATTAATATGTTTGAGACAAAAATATGAAAATACTTGATTTTTCACTTTTATTAATATTTGATATAAAAATACCTTTTTTTTAATATACTTCATTTTATTTTATTTTTATGAATAATAAATAGATAATAATACCTTTTCTTTCAAATTAGGGTTTTTACCCTAAGTTCAAATACTCAAAAAATAATACATTTCTTATTTTCTCTTTTCCTTTTACATAAACAATATTTTCTCATACACATAAAAACTTTCTTCTTTTTTTTTGCATTTCACATATCTATTTAATTTACATTTAATTATGTATTATTTAAATTGCAAATATTCAATTGATGTAATAATTTAGATTTAAATTCTTGTCAATATCCCCATTTGAACATTTGTACCCCCCTTCCCATATTTGGTTTTGTAATAGCTTAGTAATTTTAATTTCGCACTTTATTGCTTTCTAATAATAACATGTTAGAATTAGGGTTTGTATGCGAAAAACGATAAAAAATAGTTTGACCTAATAAAAGATAAACAAGCATGAAAATGGACACACAAATCACACTTGCACCCCCTAGGGTATTCCACTTGTTGCCTTCAAATAAATGGGCCATATTGTATGTTGAACATCTTTGGGCAAAGCAAACAGTTTGAATGATCATAGTCCCTCGATAAAACTTTTCAAAACAAACAAAAACAAATGATCAAGTCCCTTAAAGAAACTGCCCAAAGACATTTAACGTCGTTGCAATTATGGTCTAAAACGATGACCCGCGCCTGTCCCTCTCACATCCTAACACAAAGTTGCCCACCAAATACAATGGTGGAGCAAACTTGTTAAAAGGGTTAAAGTATAGCAATAATCTTTTGAGAAATTTAGGAGTAGATAACCTCTTAGTTACTTGAATCAACTTGTGAAACAAAACACTTGCTTAATTTCAAAACCACACATCACTACACTTTCAAAACAACTTTCAAAAAACAAATGAAAACCTTTTCAAAAGACGTACATCTTTGTATACATCCCCACATGGATCATTACAAAGGTTGCCACCACATTGGCCTCTTTTCAAAAACATTTTCAAAACCCACACACTCAAGCACCATTTAAAACAATTGAAAACAAAAGGCAAGTGATCTAAACAAGTAACTAAGAGCCCATGGATAACCATGGATAGAAAGGGTGCTAATACCTTCCCTTTCTATAATCTACTCCCCGAACCCAAGAAAACATCTCAAAAGGTTTTTGCTGTGCTTTTTAACCTTTCCTTAGGATAAAATAAAAAGTCGGTGGCGACTCTTGCTAACCGCAACATTTGCGAATACAAACGCAAAACCTCAAGTCAGTTCTCCCACCGTATCACAGAGTGCAATTGAACCATGAGTTTTAATTCAGCTATGCATGATGAATGTGTGAGTGTATGAATGTTATCATGTATATGCTGACAAAACAGACATACTGCACTAGGGATAACTAGACAAAACCAACTTGGGTGAAGATAAAATTCAGCTAAATCACATCCAAGAGGATGATTCCATAAGAGAGTAAGCACCAAATGAGGAAACAAAGTCCTACTTCAAGATTAAATTGACTGGGAAGGAACATGGCTTGAAAATAATCAAAGCAAAATATGATTGCAATAAACCAATACAATTGCAGGGATATATTACACTCCTCCAGGCTTCACCGGGGAATATCATACAGACTTCGCTAGGGAAGACAATGCCATATTGTCTAGACTTTAACTGGGGATGTCGTATTGACTTCACTAGGGAAGACAATGCCACATCGTTGAGGGGAGCCCAAATACACTCTTTAATATAAAGAGTAGTGGTTGTGCAATCTTCTCTAGGGAAGTCAGAGAAACTTTAAAGGGATATTCAAACTTAAATGGAAACAAAATCCTTGATTCATCTGGGGAGACTTAAGAAGTTAACGCCATAACAAGAAGTCAAAATCTGGGGGATTTTAAATCAAACTCAACACATGGTGAGAGAAAACCCAAAAAAATGACAGCTGTCTCAACACTTCATAGAAAAGATATTTCCCTTGTCTATCTCCTTTGGGGTTTTGCAACAACATTGTTATAATTGGAGAGAACAATGCTCTGCCAGAGATTCTTCATCAATTCTCAACATAAAGGGAGAAAGACTCCAACAAATGAGTTATAACTTTACAATCTCCGCTTGATCACAACACAACTGGGGAAATGATCACACTCAACTAGAGAAATCTGCATCAAGACCTAACTGGGGAATATGGGATAGAGGTATCAAACCACCCAAATAAACACCACATATAAATTAGTATGAAATCTAACTATCCAAGGAACAATCTCAGGTGGTCTATGCGCATATCAACAAGAGTAACCCGAAAATACTTTTGGGGAGTATTTTCAAAACTTTGAAGTTCGTCCATCCTTGGAACCACTACTTTTGTCCCGCTTAAATCACAGAATTAAAGTAAAAGGTAATTTGCGAATTCTTTTCAAAAACATGTTTTTATTATTAAGTCTTTTTGTTTTAACAATTACTATCAGTAATAAATAAAAATTTTGTAGACAGAATAAAATAAGAACTACAAAGAATTGGATAAAGGCTCAAACTTTATTAATAGAATGGTAGTCCACAAATGGCGAGACTCCATAGATGATTACAAAGTTTTGGAAAATGGTAAATACATGGAAAAGATACATTTAAATACAATGACCACTATTCTCCCTAACAAGTTTAAACTCTTGAGCATAAGCTTCAGTTGAAGTGTGATGAGAATCCTAGAAAATTGTTGCTTCAATGATTAAGCCTTGTCTAACGCGGTTACTTTTCATGAAATCCCTAACTTTTTCCTTGGTTGCTCTTATGGGTTTTCAATCTACCGAAAAATTTATTCTTTTTATGTCTCTAACTTTTTCCTGGACCGCGCTTTCAGGTTTTCAACCTACCGAGACGCTCTTTTTTCCCTAAGCCGCCCTTTCAGGTTTTCAACTTAGCGAGCTTTTCTTTTATTTCTTTAGGAAAATGATTTCTTGATTACGTCAGCATTCATGGGACGTGGGAATTCCTCACCATCCATAGTTTCAAGAATCAATGCATCGCCAGAGAAGGCTTTCTTGACAACATATGGGCCTTATAAATTGGGAGTCCACTTGCCCCTAGAATCAGTGTTAAATGACATGATCTTTCTGAGCACGAGGCTTGACCTTCTTATCAAAAGCTTTCTTCATTCTTCTCTGATATAATTGACCATGACACAAGTCCATCATTCTCTTTTCTTCAATTAAATTCAACTGGTTAAACCTTTTATGGATCTATTCAGCCTCTGACAACTTGGTTTCTATTATTACACGCAAAAATGGAATCTCAACCTCAATGAGGAGCACTTTTCCATACCATGCACAAGAGAGAATGTGGTTTCCCCTATTGAAGTGCAGACCTATGTATGATACCCATTCAAAGCAAAAAGGAGCATCTCATCCCAATATTAATAGGTAACAACCATCTTCTGGATAATCTTCTTAATGTTTTTATTAGCATCTTCAATAGCCCCATTCACCCTAGGCCTGTAAGGAGACGAGTTGTGATGGAAAATCTTAAATTTTTCACAAAGTTATGTCATCATCTTATTATTAAAATTTGAGTCGTTATCGATGATAAACCTACTTGGCACACCATACCGACATATAAGATTGTTCTTGATAAAGCGTACTACCACCTGCTTGGTGACATTAGCATAAGAAGCTGCTTCTACCCACTTGGTAAAGTAGTCAATTTCCACTAATATGAAACAATGTCAATTCGACACCTTGGGTTCAATCATTCCAATCATATCAACATCCCACATTGAAAAATGCCATGGAGAAGAAATAATTGAAAAGCGTTAGAGGCACATGAATCTTGTCATCATAAATCTGACACTTATGGCACTTCTTCGCAAATTCGTAACAGTCAGATTCCATTGTCATCCAATAATAACCTACCCTAAGAATCTTCTTTGCCATCGAATGTCCATTGGCGTTGGTACCAAAGGAACCTTCATGAATTTCATGCATTAACATGTCCTCTTCATATCTATCCATGCATCTAAGCAAGACCATGTCATAATTTCTATTGTATAACAAATTTGTATTGAGGAAAAAGCTACATGCCAACCTTTCTCAATGTCTTCTTATCTTTGTTGGATGCAACAAGCGGGTATTCTTGAGTCTGAAAGAAGTGCTTGATATCATAATACCAAGGTTTTTCATCTAACGTCCCCTCTGTAGATAACACATGAGCTGGTCTATAAAGATGTTAAATTGTAATCTTAGGTACATCGTTCCAAGCATTTACTTGGTATATGGAAGCCAAAGTGGCTAAAGCATCTTCCATCTGATTCTCATCTCTGGAAATATGATAGAATTCAACTTTATTGAAGAAATGTAATAATCTTCTTGCATAATCTTTGTAGGGAATCAAGCCAATGTGACGAGTCTCTCATTCTCCTATAATTTGATTTATTACCAAAGTTGAATCACCATATACATAAATATTTTTGATTTTGAGATTTATAGCCTCTTCAAGACCCATGATACAAGCTTCATACTCCACCATGGTATTGGTACAATCAAATGTTAACCTTACAGTAAAAGGGATATGTGACCCATGTGGAGTGATAATCATGAAACCAATTCCTTTTCCATAAGCATTTATAGATCCATTAAACACCATATCCCACTGGGATTCAGGATCAGGACCTTCCTCAGGAAAAGGCTTGTCACAATCTTTAACTTTCAAATACATCACATCCTCAACAGGGAAATCAAACTTAACAGACTGTTAATTGTCAACTGGTTGGTGAGGGAGGTACTTCTCCAACACACTGCCTTTAATAGCCTTCTGAGTACGTTATTCAATACCATATTCACACAACAACATCTTCCAATGGGAAATTCTTCCACTAAGAGTAGGCTTTTCAAAAATATACTTAATTGGATCCATTTTGGAAATCAACCAAGTAGTGTGATTCAACATATGTTGCTGTAACCGCTTTTCTGCCCAGGCCAAAGCAAAACATGTTTTTTCTAGCATAAAATACTGTGACTCGCAGTCAGTGAACTTCTTGCTCAAATGATAAGTGGCATATTCTTTTCTTCCTGTTTCATCTTTTTGTCCCAAAATACAACCCATGGAGTTATCCAACCTAGTCAGATATATAATCAATGGTCTTCCCTCAACAAGAGGGAGCAAGATAAGAGGCTCAAGCAGATACTCTTTAATTTTTTCAAATGCCCTTTGGCAATCATCCGTCCAAACACAACCTTGATCTTTCTTTAACAACTTAAAGATTGGTTCGCATGTTGCAGTCATATGGGAAATAAATCTGAAATTGTAATTTAAACGTCCAAGGAAGCCTCTAACTTGCTTTTCAGTTATGGGTGCAGGGATTTCTTGAATTGCCTTAACTTTATCAGGATCAACTTCAATTCCTTTTTGGACGACAATGAAACCTAGAAAGTTTCCTGAACGAACACCAACATTACACTTATTTGGATTCAATCAGAGACGATACTTCTTCCTCAGTCTGATATTTGGCAATCATATCATCAACATATACTTTGATTTCCTTATGCATCGGGAGATGGAATATGGTTGTCATAGCCCTCTGGTACCTGGCACCAGCGTTCTTCAACCTAAAAGGCACCACTCTATAATAGAATATTCCCCAGGGTATGATAAACATTGTTTTTTTTGTGTCCTCAAGAGCCATCCTAATTTGACTGTATCCGGACGATCCATCCATGAACGAGAACACTTTGAATTTTTTTGTGCTATCAACCAACATATCAATATGGTGCATTGGGAAATCATCTTTTGGACTTGCTTTGTTTAAATCTCTATAACCAACGCATATGCGTACTTTTCCGTCTTTCTTTGGTACTAGAACAGTATTAGAAATCCACTGAGGTTACACTGATGTCACAATAAAATCAGCATCAATCTACTTTAAAACCTCTTCTTTATTCTTCACTTCCATGTTAGGATGAGTTATTCGCAGGTTCGGTTTGATTGGTGGACATTCTGGCTTTAGCGAAAAATGATGTTCCACAATATCGGTGTCAAAACCAGGAATGTCTTTGTAAGACCAATAAAAGATATCCACATACTCTTTTAGAAACTCAATCAAACTACTCTTCACATCGGGATGAAGCAGTTCCCCAATCTTGACTTCTTTCGAATCTTCTTCTGAATTCAAGTTAATCGTCTCCAACATCTCTTTATACGGCTTAATCCCCTATTTTGGGATCTCATCATATTCTTCTTCTTCAGCCACGTACACAGGATATTCAAAGTTGGGAGAGGGTGTTGTGTCATTTCATTCAATGGGTTTTTTAATTAATTTGCACATATGATTTATGATTGATTTTAGAAACTGACACATATAACAAGTGATTATGCAGATTTATTTACATTTATTATTTATTTCAAAAGGTTTTTTCTGATTACCATTTTCCAAGAAAAAAACAGAAAATAAAGACACAATTTAGAAATCAAAAACAACATTTATTAATGATCTAAAATTCAAAACAAAAGACACACCTATACAACATCACTTTCACCTTGGGCAGAGTGAAAGACTTTTGAAAATACAAACAAAAAGAAATTAATTCAAAATGTGAATGCAAGAAAGAACATCAATAGTGATCTAATTCTGGATTCTGACTCCATGTGTCACAAAGTTCGGCATCTCTTGCTCTGGCTCATCTTCGAGAATAGCGTTGATCGTTGGAGTAGTCGGATAGAGATATCTTGCAGTGTGAAAGATGATTTGATGGAGAAACCCAAACCAGTCCCATGCTTGTTCACATTTGGATTAATAACTTACCCACACACCTTGTTAGGGCCCTTCTGCATTACCTGTTGCACATCCTTAAATGAGGTGATAGAATCTTCATTCTTCCTTATATTATTAATAGGAAAAGCTTGGAATTGAGTTCCAACAGCGGCTTCATCAGCTTCTACAATTCTAATGGAAGACAAATGAGATATATACAAAGCTTGCTCACCGTTCATAATAACTACCTTTCCTTCATGAACAACTTTCAGTTTCTCATGCAAGGCTGTAGTAACAGGTCAAGCTTCATGGATCTAGGGTCATCACAATAAACAACTATAGGCTAGGACAATATCCATAACCTGAAAGGTGATTTGGAATAAGTGTGGATCTATGTGAATAGGTAAATCTACCTCTCTAATGATATATTTTCTCGAACCATTAAAAGCTTTTACTATAATGCCACTAGGGTACATGGGAGTTCCCTGGTATTTAAGCTTTATGGGAGTGCTTCTTGTATTGACATTTAAAGAAGATCCATTGTCTATCAGTACATTGGACAAAGAGTCATTCTAACAATTCATAGATATATGTAGATCCAGGTTATAATTTCTCCATTCATCAGGCAATTCCTCATCACAAAAACTCAGATTGCTACAAGACTTAATATTCCCCACAACACCATTGAACGGATCTAGAGACATGTCCCTTTCAACAAAAGCCTGATCCAACACCCTCATTAGAGATTCCTGGTGAGCAGAAGATTTCATCAACAAGGCTAAAATGGAAATATTATATGAAGTTTGCAACAACTGATCCACAATCTTGTAATCACTCATCTCCTACCACTTTCTTAGGTTCATCATTCTCAACAACCTTCTTGCCAGAATTAACATCTCCTCAAAAGGTAGAAGCGAAGACACGAACACTTCGAGTTACCCAACTAGCTTCAGCAATACTCTCAACATGGGACAAAGGTCGGATAGGAATTTCCGCACCATCTTCCAGGATAGTTGCATTGTACTTATAAGGAACAACTTTATCTAATTCATATGGGATAGGACCAGGAAGACAAATAACTATGGAGTAAAAGCATGCTTGTTGTAGTGCAAAGTATCTACAGGAATGATAACATTAAAATGTGGCACAACTACATTCACCCTGCTTCTTCAGAATACTTGAGAATCATAGAATTTTCATAAAACATACATTCATCAGAGGAAACAAATTCATCAGTAGAAACATACTCAACATCAGAAATGGCCCCAACAGAGTAGTCTTTAACCATATTAACTTTGTTATAATCATCTTTGTTTCTTGTGACTCTGATAGTACCTTTATCTAACAGCAGTTGAATACCTCTTCTCAGAATAGAACAACCACATGAATCTCTGCAGTAAATCTAACAGGAACCATAATGATGTATCTCTTGACCATATATATAACAAAAGTTAGCATGCAACTGCACCAGATCATCATCCATATAATACATATCATAGATCTGTAATTCACTAGGACATCTATAAACCATATTCACATCATTCTCATATTAATCCTTTGGCATGATGATATAGATAAGGCCTTGATCCAACATCTCTTTTAAATCACCTTCTACCACAGAACAACTGTGAGATCTTTCTCTACATACCCAGTAGGCTTTATGGTCATGCTCATAGTGACTATATTGACATAGCAAAACATGCATCCTTACCAAATTCCCTCTTATCATGTTTATGTCAAAGATTCTTAATTCTCCTTGACAACCACAAACCATATTCACAGTACCTCCACCTCCATGCTTGGGTAGTGAATTAGCCTTCACATTAGGACCAATATTGTTAAAAGATAGGAGAATAGATCTTACCATCTTTTTCACTTCATACTTCAATGGATAACAATTTTCAATGTTTTTCCAAGGGGCTCCTTGATGAAAAGCACAAGTTTGATCATCTTTATAATACCATGGCAAAGTTGGAGGAATTGTAGGGGGAGGCCTAGTCTGCATCATGTTCTTCTAAATCAAATTTGGAAATAATTTTGTATAACTCATCGAAATAGGATCAAAATCTTACCTCTTCTAACCATGCCCTTAATTTCCTTGTTGAGGTGTTCTCTGATAGGTAACAACAGTCAAAGCTACATTGACGACAGGAGTTGCTAAAGCAACATGTTGTTGATGTTGATGAAGTCTTCTTGGAGGTGTAATCTTTCTTTCTTGAACAACAAAATTCATTTCTCCTTCTTTCTTTTTAGAAAACCCATATGATAATTTCTTTGTTCCATTAGAACCTTCATCTTTTGACAATGGTCCTTCCCTGAAGACTTCCTCTAGACTGACACCTATACTTACCATCTCCATGAAATCACTCGGTGCACTTGCAACCATTATTTAATAGTAAAATGAAGCAAGGGTTTTTAGGAAGACCTTGGTCATTTCTTGCTCTACCATTGGGGGTACCACTTGGGCAGCAACCTCGCGCCAATGTTGTGCATACTCTTTAAATGAATCCTTATCTTTTTTAACCATCTCTCTCAATTAGTCACAGTCAAGTTCCATAAACATGTTGTACTTATACTGCTTCACAAAATATTCACCCAAGTCATTAAATGTATGGATGTTGTTACTGTCTAATCCCATATACCATTTTAAGGCATCACTATTTAAATTATTATGGAAGAAATGAATAAGAAAGCGTTGCTCATCAGTATGAATGGACATCCTTCTGATATACATCACCAGGTGGTGACAGGGACAAGATTTTCCCTTGTACTTCTCAAGTTCTGGTACTTTAAACTTTGTTGGCACTTTCACATTAAGAACCAAGCAGAAGTCACTATATTTTTTTATGAATAACTCCTTCCCTAGGAGTGCCTTCACTTCTTTCTGAATTTCATTGAATTGATCCTGAAAGTCATCCATCTAGTCATAAAAGCCTAAACTTTCACTTAGTGGAGGAGGCGCATGATAAACTTCATCATTATTAACAGGCGTATCATTCATCGTAGAAGGTGCAGCATGATGAATCTCATTATTATTAACAGTGACACCATGCACCACATGAGGTGCAAAAATAGCAACAGTTTGAACAAATGGAGCAACTTGAGCAGCTGGATTGTAACCTTCTAGCATGAAATTCTCAACCATTCCCCATGGGTAACCGCAAGGCATATAGTATTGAGCAGCAGTAACTAGAGTAATAGAGATGTGAACTGACAGAACCTCAGAAATAACAGTCATCTGTTATAGTTGAGTAGGATGATGAGATAGAGGCGCTGGTGGCTGTTTCTGAGCAACCACCAACGACTCTACCAAAGAAATCAGATTAGTCATTCCAGCTCTCAAAGCAATAACTTCTTCGTGCTGCTCACGATTCTCTTGTTCAAGGTTTTCAATCTTCCTTCTAGAATTATCTCGAGTATTATAGCGATGAGACAACTTGCCGACTGAACAAAGTAAAGAAATAAGTAAGACACCTGAGAGATATGGGAATGCAAAAATATGTGCAAAATGATTCATGATATGCAATGAATATGATTTATTGTGTTTATTCAAGGAACTCAAAGAATTATAAACAATTTCAAATATTGAGGAACTAACACATTTGGAAATACTAAAAAATCTCATTTTAATAATAACTTTGGAATTGATTACAACTTTTAGTACAAGTTTCAATAATCCTAAGTACAAGAGAATAAAGATAGAATTTTAAAATCCTAAGGAGCCAAATCTGATGAAGATCTTTCCACACACTGATGTTTTCCATTGAGTCTTGCAATTTGAGCATTCAACTGCTTGTTCTCTTCTGCATACTTGTCGGTGACTTCTTTCCATCCACCAGAATTAAAAAATGGGTGAATGGGACCTAGCTGAACTCTAGAGGAAAATAAATCCTCCTTCTTTTCCATCATCTCCATAACATGACTCTCAATAATCTCAATCAAATCATCATTCTCTTTCAATTCTATTGAGTAGGACAGCTCCAAGGTCTGGTACTTGTTCTTCCATGCTTCCTTATCTTGATGCATCCTAACTAAGGCAAGTGGAAGTTATTCCACATCATCTAAGAGAGGAGGAGTAGTCCTGATAAACATGTTAGCTAAAGGTTCTTCATGAGAATAAGGAATATTCAACTGAATTTCCCTTGCTTGTACCTAACAAAGATAAGGCTCTAAGGAAACATCTCCTCTTGGTGATAATTTTTTTCTACCCTTCCTATGAATATGGTTTCAAGCCTTTTCAATCTCTTCCTTAGCTGCCTTGTGGTCTTCATCTTCTTTGAGAAAGAAACCACTCATATGAATGTTGCTTGGCTTGTCTCTCATTGGATATCCAAGTTGGCGGCGTGCAAAAACAAGATTGTAGTTAATGCCTCCCTTTATACCAAGAAGAGGCACATTGGGAAAAACACCACAACTATAAATAATCTTCACATCAAAATAAGCTTGATGATACCAATCAATGTCAAAATGAGTGAGAACCATAATCTTCGGTGCCCAACGTGGTTCCTTCTTGATATCCCAAAAAGCAGCACACTGAGGTAAGTGAGAACTAAACCACTAATATAACAATAGTGTGCAACAGATGATCATCCCTTCCTGATAGAAATTACAAAGCTGGATGGAATAATAAGTATCTCCTATTGGCATTAACATCCACAAATTTGACGATGTTAACATCAGCGAATTTTTCGATGTTAGGAAAAAAGAACAACCCATAAGCAAGCAAAGAAAAGGTAGCCTCAAAAGAAGTTGTACTCTTCATATTGGCGTAGTAAAGAGCTTTCTCCAATAGAAACTGAGCAGGTAAACCTTTGATTCCTCCTTTGGTAGTCATGTTACCCTCCATCTCAGAATTTCTCAAGTGAGTTATGGTGGTAATATCATGAGACTTGGGCTCTCCTTCTAAGTCGGTGAAAGGAACATGTTGTACCCCCAATTTTTTCCCCTGAGATCCCTTCATCGTACCATGTTGATTCAATCACAACAAGATCACATTAGGGCTTTTGGTTCTCCTCCCTATCTTTAGCTTTGCTCTTTGAGAGATCACCAAGCACCTTGACTTGTTTTTCTTTTGTAATCATGCATGTTTTGTTTTGACTTTCCTTTTAATTAATAAAATGAAATGTTGGTTTGTCTTACTTGTTAATAATGTAGGTAAAGGCAATGTGGTTTAGCAAGTTGATCCATGGGTTCATGAGTTTATTTTCATTCCCTAGTCAATAAAGCTTGAGAAATTCAAACCTCACCATTGAAGTTGTTTCATAAGAAAAGGAATGCTAGGTTTATTTTGCTTCACCACATTTCAAAGTTATCAAGATTGATTCAAAAGTACAAGGGGTTGATTGAAGAAGTTGTCATGGTCAGACAAGGCCTTGTTCCCATTGGTCACAAGTGCGCATTTCTCTCAATTCTCAAGATGTGGAAGTGGTTTTGGTTGCTATGAGTTCTCATTATCATCCTCAACAACTTCTATCTACAAAGCAAAAGTTTTGTTACAAGAAGGTTATCCAAAATTGTCAAAGTTCCTCAAAGCATTTTCTTGATCTAGGAGTTAGGGTTTTGAACTTGAAAGAAGTATATCTTGCTCATATTTTGGTATTTTTAAGTGATTCCAAAGACATCCTTCTGTTAAAAGGGTTTTTAACAAATCACTTCAAACGTTTCAAGGATTTTTCATGTGGAAGAAACTTGATGAAGAAGAAAGATTATAAGTCCTCTAGATGAACCCCCAATTTTCCACGCGTGACTTCAAATGATCATTACTTGGTCAATTTTTATCACCTTGAGCCCACTAATTCTCCATAATGATCTTGAGGATGTGAACTTTATTCCTTCTTTTATGTGAAAAGTGATAAAATGGATGGAATATGCCCTAAGGATACAAAAGATTATAGGTCATTTCATAATTTTTTGCCAACTTCAACAAGTCATAACTCTCTCAATTTTTGAAGATTTGGAATGGTTCAAGTCTCAAAATGTCATTCAAAAGGTCTATTTCATGCCATATTTTTTGGTCAAGAGAAATTTCCAAGTGGAAGGCCATGTTTGGATGCAAAACATTATAGGTCACTTTTGAAGAAAAATTTGAAATATTTCTAAGTATGGAAAGTCAACCTTTTTTCCCCAACTTTGACTCATTGCAACTATCATCTCAAGCAACCATTTGATTCCATTATTTTTCCATTGCAAAGCTTGTAATCTCATATTTGTAAAGCATCAAGAATCATGCCTTAAGACTTCTTAAGCTGGGAATTCCATTGAGTTGAACTTGGTAACTTGGAATTAAAGTTTCTTCATAAGTCAAAATTTGAAAATCATGTTTTGGCTTATAAACATCAAATTAGAACGTGTTTGTGATCTAAACATGTTAAAACAAGTTGCCAAAGTGGATTAGAGCCTTAAAACGCAAGGATTGGATAAGTTTTGATGCAAAACAGATCACACCTTGCTCGTGTATCAGGTTCACACGATTTCCCTCTAAACTTTATCATTCCACACACTTGAACATTCCATTTGATTCCCTATAAATAGAAGGTCACCCCCCATTCATTTCCTCAAGATTTGAGAGCCATATACACTCTGTCAAAACCTCACACGAACTTCAAATTTTTGAAATCAGTTTTTAAGATTCAAGCCTTTTCTTCCAAAATTCTTTTCACATTCATCATCCTTCAGCATCATACAAACTCTCCAGCACTTAAATCAAGCAAAACGAGCCATAATTCAAGCTACAGAAGTCCAGTTTCAGAGCTTCTTTCTTGAACATAGAAAAGGTAGAATTCTCCACCATTTGGATCCAAATAAAGCACTAACCTATTGTACTCTTCCTCCTGATTCTTGTGCTTCTTACAATTTTTAAATCCATTAAGAATTGAGAGAGAAATCTCAAATTGAAGGTGCTCATTATTTTCTGGGTTTTTGATTCATATCTCTTTGCATACCTTATATAAATTTGGCGCGATAGTGGTGTTAGGATCGTCTTGAAGAGACAAATCCAATGATACTAGTCTGGGATCCTAATTTTTCCTTTTGAAGGATCTCCCAAAATCTTCATTTCAGGGTCTCTAGAGGTTGAAGACGATGACATGTCTCGTCTCAGCCAATGATAGCGTGCCAAACGTTTTAATTTTATTGGTTGCCTTTTTTCTAATCATATACGTATCACACTAAGGTCCATATCAAGCACAACGCGTATGGTCCATTGGATCAGCTTACTAACACGTTTTGACTATGATCTGATGACCCACATCTTTTTGGTTTTATTTTATTTTCTAATTTTATATTTTAAATGATTTAATTTTCAAAAATTCATAACTCTTTTATTTTTTATCCAAAAACTATGAAAAAATTCACAAAAATACTTTGAATTATTTATGATCTCATGACTATATTTTCACATTTTTATTTTGAAATTTGATATTATTTTATATTTTTTCATTATTTTCTTCCTTTTAATTACTTTAAAAATATTTTCTGACATTTTTTATGTCTAAAAAAATTCATAAATATCATTTTACATATTTCCGACTTTTTGAAAATTTTATGGAATTTTATATTGATGTTTACTATTTTTGATCTATTTTATATTTGTTTGAGAAATTTTAATTAGTTTAAAAATAGTTTCTGACTTTAAAAAATTACCAAAAATTTTACTAAAATATTTGAGTTCATCTTTGATTTTTCTATGGTCTTACTTATTATTTCTTGATTAATTTGAACATGGATGATTTTTTTTCTCTTTTATTTTCTATTTTAAAACATTTTAAAACCCTTTTTAATGTATATAATAAATTTATTATTATTTTGTGATTATTTTCTGGTTGATCTTGGGTTGAATTTTTGATCATGAGCTTTGTTAACATCATTGGATCCATGGTGTTGAGTTTAACTCCATAAAAATGGATGAATGATTTTAATAATAGTTTGATAAAAATTTAATTCAAATGTGGTTTGTATATATTACCCCACCCTTCTTCATCTCCTCCCTTTATTATTGCACTAAGTGTTATTGGAGCATGATCTTTATATCATGTCTCAAAACAAATGGTGCATAGATTACTATTGACCGGCCTCAAAATAGGTGTGACTTCTATATAAGTCCACTTACGATTGCTTAACATAGCGCTAAATTTTATCCCGATTCGAATAAAAGATCATTCGTGGCCCAAACCTATGTTTACAAGCCCAAGTATGTTGATTTGATCTCTTTGATCCAATAACTTTGAGATTCATTGTGTGGAGGCTTTAGTTCTACCAATCCTCTAATGGATCTACATCACCTTTGGTCAACGCGGATCACTTAAACATCGTTGATCATTAAATGGTACTTGTGAGAATTCCCAAATGGAAGATATAGTTGACAAAAAGCAAATGCAACTTGTTGTGAGGAGGCTTTAGTTCTACCAATCCTCTAATGAGTTCCAAATGCAACTTTCAAGATGGTCATCCAACTAACCACTAATTACTAATAATTGACTTTATCTTGTGTTTTTATTATATGCCCTTTTATTTTATGCACCATTTACTTTAAGCATTTCATTTCATGTTATTTTTAATATTTTCTCACTTGAGCCCCTTTATATTCTTATCATTTTTATTTTGCTCACTTGAGCTTTTCTTTTCTTTTTAAGATACTTAATAATCAACATGAATCATAATTTTTTTTAATGATACTTGGACTATTTTGTTATTATCCTTGGCATTATGGAGTATTGGAATTCTTGAACTTAGGATTAGAAACCTTGGCCTATGTTGGAGACCTTGTGACCTTAATTGATATTTTGTCTGGAGTTCTTGAGGTTTACCTCAAGATATTAGGTTGTTTGTTTGTTTGTGTGCAGGTTATTGTGATTACATACTTTGTTTGTAATCTGGAATTCACCTGTATGTAGCCGTTACTCTGCCCAATTTTTTTGAAGACTTAATACATTTAAAGTATGGTTCTCTCAAGAGGTCTAGTATCTCTGATTTCCTGGTTTCAATCCAAAGAATGGGAATTCTATATGCCCTTCTTCTCCTCCCATCTTCTTTAATTTAAAAAACCCTCTCCCTCCTTATGAAAACTCTTATTGTTTCTAAACTTGAACCACTTTCATAATAAACTTGGACTTAGGTCCATGCATTTTCAAAACATTTTTCATAAATAAAATCCAATCAATTTAATAAAACCTTGACCTTTTTTGTGAGAAGACTAAAAGTCAATCAATCTCATTTCAAACTATTTTTCCACTTATGCTTTTTATTTTAAAACCTTTCTAAAAATATTGGACTCTTGCCAATCCTTGTAGTGATGCAAACAACTATACTTCTACAATAACTAGTGAAGAGAGATATTTTCCACTTGGGTGTTAAGTGAGGCATTATTGATTTTAAAATCCAAGCCATATCCTCCACTTTGAGATGCTGCAAATTCTCCTTTATCAAGATTGTGGGTAGTAAGTAAGTTTTCCACACGGACAATGACGATGATGTCTTATCTCTTAAAATTAATCAACACACTTGTGTTTTAAAATTTTTAAGGTGAACTATGTGTACCCTGATCCCCTATTGCACGAAAGGTGGTACATAGGCACTAAAGGTTCGCAACCGCGGCGGGTGCAAAAATCATAAAAAATATAGTTCTTTTCTCACCTCCACCATCTATCTTACATACAACATTTTATGGAAAAATATAAATATTTACAAAGATGATCTTGCGGAGTACCGTAGATGTTTAGGGTGTTAATACCTTCCCTTTGCATAACCAACCCCCTTACCTTGAATCTTTCCCCTTCTTTTTGGGTTACTCGCTCTTTTCCCATTCTTTTGGAAACAATATAGCGCGGTGGCGATTTTTATTTTGATATTTACAAGTCTAGTGAATCCAATGGCTTAGTCTTAAACATTTCTACCGCTACAGAAAAAATAGCGACTTCACTGGGGAAAGATTGAACTCTTGCTGGTTCATTCCTAAGTAGATTAAACATATCTTTGTTTATATCTGTATATGTGCTATTGTTTTTTATGTGTTATAAGTTGTACATATGTTTGTTTGGTTTTTCCTGGTTTCCAGGGTGCTTGGGGATTACTTATAAGTCCTATACCTGGACTTGGGCAAACTTTAAGATAGGATTGGAGGTATAGTCATGTTAACTTTGAGGGAGTAATACCAAAAAAGGAGGCATGAGATCCCCCACTCAGTGGAGGCTCCTTTGACTGTAGTGTGGAAGCTATGACGGAGTAATCCAGAAATAGTTGTCACGCGATTCTACGCTCGGACAAGTTTTTCTTGAGAATATTACTAATTACCGAGTTAATCGAGAAGTTGGTAATATCTGAAGGAAGGACGTAGACTCTGGGAACCTTTAGAACCTTGTTCGGCAGGGGATATCTTTTAGACCATACCTTATGGGTAGTACTTTCGACCTCATGCTTGTGATGTTGAACCTGTGAACCCTATGTTTGTGATCTTGTGTGTGATTGTTGCATCATGCATACATGCACTCATAAGCATCTTTTAGAGAAATTTCATTTCTAGGGACTTGAAAGTTGACCAATTGTAAATATCTCAGGTACCTTTTGACCATCGATTCTGGAAAAAGAAAGACTGGGAAATAAAGTTTCAAAAATCCCAAGATAGATGAGTTGATCAATTTAATTCCCGAGATTGAGTGTTTTGTAGATTTTAGGAAGAAGTATGGATCCATTATTCCTCTCATGAAGCATAGCATGAAGGAAGGTATTCTCTCGACCTTGGTTCTGTTCTATGATCTGATGTATCATTGCTTTACTTTACCGGACTATCAGTTGATGCCTACACAGGAGGAGTATTCTTATCTGTTGGATTTAGCTGTTACTGATCGTGTTCCTTTTACTGGTTTGGAGGGTAAGCTAAAATCACACGAGATTTTTGCTTTGATCCATCTGGGGAAGTCTGAGGTTGAAGCCCATATGACTATTAAAGGAGGGATTAGAGGATTACCAGCTCAGTTCTTATTGGAGAAAGCTCGTTACTTTTCCAGGATGAAGAGTACAGACGCTTTTGAGGCCATCTTTGCTATACTTGCTTACATGATGTTTTTATTTATTAATATGGACAAGTTTGTTGACATTAATGCTATCAGGACCTTCATGATTGGAAACCCAGTTCCTAAATTGCTGGGTGATGCTTATCACTTTATTCATCTTCAGAATTCTTATCATGAGGGGGTGATTATTTGTTGCACGCCTCTGTTATACCAGTGGTTTAATTCTCATATGCCTCAGTTTGATGCTTTCTGGGATATCCGGAAGGAACCCCATTAGGCTCCTAAGATTATGGCACTTACTCAATCAGATATTTTTTGGTATCATCGGGCTTACCATGATGTAGAGATTATCGACAATTGTGGTAGTTTCCCCAATGTACCTCTTCTTGGTACAAAGGGAGGAATTAACTACAACCATGTTCTTGCACGATGACAACTTGGTTATCCGATGAGGGATAAACCAAATAGTATTCATTTGAGTAGTTTCTTTCTGAAGGAGGGAGAAGACCATAAGGAAGCTAGGGAGCAGATTGTAAACGCCTGGCGTCACATTCACAGGAAGAGTAGGAAAGACATGGGACCTAGGGGGGCTGTTTCTTTGGAGCCTTATCTTTAGTGGGTCCAAACGAGAGCTATTCAGTTGAAGATGTCGTATTCCCGGGAAGCACCTATTCTCGGTTTATTTGTGAAGACCACTCCTCCCTTATTGGATGATATAGAAGAGCTACAGCTTGCTTTGGTCAGGATACAACAGGAAAAGGATGCTTGGAAGAATAAGTTCCAACCTTTAGAGATTTCCTATAGAGTAGACTTGAAGGAGAAAGACGACTTGATTGAGATCCTTGAGAGTCGATTTGTAGAGATGATGGAGAGGCAAGGGGATTTATTTTCTCCTAAGCCTCATTTAGATGCTATTTGCTCACTTCCTGATTCATGTGATTGGAAGGAGGTTGCCACCAGATAGGCGGAAGAAAACAAGAGGTTGAAGGCTCAGATTGCGAGGATTACAGGGAAGCGCCAACGTATAGAGTGATCTCCATCAGCTTTGCTTCTTAGGGTTTTAGACTTTATTTTCATCTTGTACTTGGGATTATTGAAACTTTTAATCCATTTTGAAGTTATTATAAAAAAATATTCAGTATTTCAAATATGTTATTACTTTGATATTTGCAATGTGTCTATAAATCTTTAAGTCCCTTGAAATATTAATAATAAAATAAATCATGTGCATTGCACATCATGCATCATATTGCACATATTTCTTGCATTTCTTTGCATATCTAGGTGTCTTAACAAGCTTCTTTACTTTGTTCATCAAGTTTTCTCACCACTACAACACTCGAGCTAATTTCAGAAGGAAGATGGACAACTTAGAATAAGAGAATCGTGAGCTATGCAAAGAAGTTTCTGCTTTGAAGGCCGGCATAGCCAATCTTACTGCTCTGAGTGAATCTCTGGTGACTGCTCACAATCAGCCACCGATTGTTCAACCTCAACAAGCAAAGGTTACTACTGAAGCTCCGACTGTTCCTGTGTCTGTTGCTCCAGCTGTTGTTCAGAATCGCATGCCTCAAGGTTATCCATGGGGAATGCCAGAGAACTGTATGCTTGAAGGTTTCAATATGGGTCCTCAAGATACTCCAGTTGTTCAAACTACTATTACTCCTGCACCTCCCGTGGTGCATGTTGCTCCTGCTGCACCTCCTTCGGTGAATATGATACTAGTTGTTAATGATTATATGTGTCGTCCTTTTCCTCCACCAAGTGAAGACTTGGGTCTCTATGATAGAATGAATGATTTTCAAGAGAAGTTTGACAAGATGCAGAGAGAGATGAAGGCCCTCAGGGGAAAGTAATTGTTCAAGTAGAATGTGAATGATTTATGCTTGGTCCTGAATGTCAAGATACATGCGAAGTTTAAAGTCCCGGAGTTTGAGAAGTACAAGGGCAACACTTGTCCTCGTGCTCATCTTGTGATGTATGTAAGAAGAATGTCTACTCATACTGATGATCAACGTCTGCTAATTCACTTTTTTCAAGATAGTTTGACTGGTGCTGTGCTGAAGTGGTATATGAGTTTGGACATCGCCAATATCCATACTGTCAATGACTTGGGAGAAGCATTTATCCGACAATACAAATACAATGTAGACATGGCGCCTTACCGTGATCAACTCAGGGCCATGGTCCGGAAAGACAGGGAATCATTCAAAGAATATGCACAAAGATGGCGTGAGGTAGCTGCCCAAGTGATTCCTCCCATGAAAGAGAAGGAGATGACTAAGATTTTCTTGAATACTCTGGGTGATTTATACTATGAGAGGATGGTAGCGAGTGCGCTAAGTGACTTTACTAAAATGGTAGGCATGTATATCCATTTAGAAGAGGCTGTAAGAGAGGGCCGTCTCACAAGAAGTGAAAGTTCCGGAAGTGCTAAGAATCCATCTTATGGGTTTACCAAGAAGAAGGAAGGAGATACAAATGTTGTTATGCAAGAGAGGAGGGTTAACACTCCTAGAAGAAATTATCAGCGTCATCAGCAAGTCGCCTAAGTTACTCTAGTTGTTGGCATACCTCCAACCATCGTTGCTTATCAGAGACCATCCCATCTGGGGAATCAAGGGTATAGACATAGAAGGGAGAGTTATGACCCTATTCCTATGAGTTACACAG
Source organism: Vicia faba (assembly GCA_948472305.1). Lineage (NCBI taxonomy): Eukaryota > Viridiplantae > Streptophyta > Magnoliopsida > Fabales > Fabaceae > Vicia > Vicia faba. Next base: position 722,683,038 of record OX451738.1, on the reverse strand, counting down.
AATTACACCCAGCGTTAATTCATAAGAAGTTGGTTCATACCAGACCACCTCCCGTTGTACCATCACTGTTGCTTTGGTATTACAAAGCAGACCAAACATGTGCTTTTCATCAGGGAACACCCGGGCATAATGTTGAGAACTGCTATCCTTTGAAGACTGAAGTATAGAAATTGGTAAAGTCTGGTATCTTATCTTTCAAGGATGTTATCCCTAATGTGAAAGACAATCCTCTGCCCAAGCATGGAGGAGCAAATGTTGTGAATATGGTGGCCGGTTGTCCAGCCGACTTCCGGATTTTTGATATTAATCTGGTTAGAGGAGATTTGGTGAAAATGCATGCAGACCTCTGTGAATTTAGCTATTATATGCATGACCATGCCGGTAGTGTTATTTGTAGTACAGATATACAAGGTTGTGACAAGATAAAGGCTGATTTGCAGGAGATGGTGGATGAGGGCCTCATCCACATAATCAGGCCTAGGGCAGAGTATGAAGAGAAAATAAACATGGTTTTTGGATGTCCTGGAGAGTTCAAAATCTTTGATGTGGAACATATGAATGAGGATCTTGTACAATTGCACGCTACTTTCTGCCACATGGCTGGTCAGATAGAACATCAATATGGATCTTGCCGAATTTGCTGTTGGGACTCCCGAGGATGTTCAATTGTAAGGAAAGGTGTTAACTTGTTTTTGGATAATGGAACCATCAAGGTTACAGGTCAAAGGGATTATTACCATGAAGTTGATATGATTGAGGTTTGTTTGGCTGAAGAAGAGTCAGATGATGAGTATGCCTCTGAAGATGACTTCTTCTCCTCGGATGAAGATTTGTTTTCCGAGGATGACTCTGTAATGACTGATTGTGTTAAAGAGGGAGAATATGTTATTGTGCCTTGATTTGGTGCACCTACCCCTTCTGAAATTAATTGTCATAGAAAGACAGTTGTTACTCCATTTGTGATTAGTTTGCCAGGTCTTGTCCCCTACAAGTCAGATAAGGTTGTACCCTACAAATATAACGCTACAATTTTAGAGGATGGTGTGGAAGTTCCCATCCAGCCAATGCCTAATGTTGGAAATATTGTTGAGACTAGCAGAGTGACCCGCATCGGTCGTGTATTTGCCAAATGGGTGGAAGATGCTTCATATGCTAATGTTACCAAGTTGGTGGTTGTGTGCTTCATTAAGAATAATCTTATATTTCGATATGGTATTCCGAGCAGAATTATCACTGATAATGGCTTGAATCTGAACAACAAAATAATGACAGAACTTTGTGAGGAATTCAAGATTATTTATCACAATTCATCTCCGTATAGGGCAAAAATGAATGGGGTTGTTGAAGTTGCTAATAAGAATATCAAGAAAAGTATCCAGAAAATGGTTGTTACTTATAAGGATTGGCATGAAATGCTCCCTTTTGCTTTGCATGGATATCGAACATATGTCTGCACTTCAACAGGAGCAACCTTGTTCTCCCTTGTGTATGGAATGGAGGTTGTGCTCCCAATCGAGGTTGAGATTCCCTCTTTGCGTGTGATAATGGAAACCAAGTTGTCATAGGTTGAATGGGTTCAGAATAGGTTTGATCAATTGAATTTGATTGAAGAGAAGAGGATGACGACTTTGTGTCATGGCCAGTTATATCAGAAAAGGATGAAGAAAGCTTTCGATAAGAAGGTCAAACCTCGTGAATTCTGAGAAGGCGACCTCGTGCTCAAGAAGATCATGTCCTTTAACGCTGATTCTAGGGGCAAGTGGACTCCCAATTTTGAAGGCCCATATGTGTTCAAGAAAGCCTTCTCTGGCGGTGCATTAATTCTTGAAACTATGGATGGCGAGGAGTTCCCACGTCCCATGAATGCTGATGCAGTCAAGAAATACTTTTCCTAAAGAAATAAAAGAACAGCTTGCTAAGTTGAAAACCCGAAAGGGCGACTTAGGCAAAAATGTTGAGACTAATCCATTGGATTGACTTAACTCGTACAGATCAAATTAAAATCGCCATCATTGGATTGCTCAAGATGTTTTCGATGTATTAGGTTTGTGACTCAAGTATCCCCGGTCAAGTTTTGGTTCATTTCTCCTCTTTTCTGAGTTTGCATGATATGAAGATTTAATCCAAGATTTCTCTAGTAAAGGTTTTGTTTGTTTAATAGAAATTCTTTCTTCCCAGAGAAGTTGGTACAATGATTACTATCGAAGAACACAAACCTCTATTTTTCCCAGTAAAGAACGTACATTGGTTTTCCCTTTGTGAAGGTGGTGTTGACCTCCCCAATGAAGTCGACACTAATTCCCTAGTAAATGTTTTGATGATTTGATGTCCGTCTGCTCTACTTGAAATTGATTTTTCAAAATCCTCAGTAGAAGCGTTACTTTTGAAAATATTTGATTTCCCGTTGAAGTCTGAGTGCTATTCCTGGTTAAAGACCTGGGAGAGGATGTTGTATCTTTGTATCTGTACTGTTTGGTCGCTATTTTTTGTTTACTTTCGAATTACGTTTCTCCCTAATAAAGTTAAACCAGGCAGTACGTTTTGTTTCCTCAGTTGGCGCTTACTTTTTCTTAGATTGTTCATCTTGGATCTAATTTGGCCGAGTGTTGATTGTGCCCGAGTTGGTTTTTCCTGTTTACTCCCAGTGTTATATATCTGTTTTGTCAGCATATGCGTGATAAACACTCATACATTCATACATACATCATGCATAGCTAAAATTGGTGAATCATCGCTCATGCACATTCGTTAAAATTTTATTAACATATTACCCTGTTTTGTAGATGTTATGTTGTCCTCTCTATAATAGAGTGTTGGCCTTAAGCAGAAAGCGTATGCTCTTTCAATTTCCCCACTGAGTCATTCCTCGTGGAAGATTTTTGCTTCAGCCTTCTTGTACAGCTCTTTGAATGGATGATTTGGGTCTCCATCTTGAGTTTATTTCTCAAAGGAAGTGTTTCGGACGACTGTCTCATTCCAGTTTATTTCTGGTTTGAATTTTGATCCTCGACAATAATATTACTTTGGATTTCCACAAGCTTCGAGCATTAGTTTGATAATGTGCATTTATTTTGCACGAGGAGACCTTTATCTCCTCAAGCAGGAATATATTGGCATATCCCCAGAAAGTCATTTTTACAATCATCCATAACAGCAAGTGGTAGGTCTCTTTACTTGAGCAACATGTACTTCCCTGTAAAAGTTGACGTAACTGGGTTTTTTTGTTGCTATCTTCTCTATGAGTGGATAGTTTGCAGTCTATTGCCAAGTTACTCCAGTGGATGGAAAGACTTTCAATATCTCAAAGACAGTTCATTGTGAAATATTTACAAGTGGTAGTCTCTTTATTTGAGATAGCTTATATGTCACCCTTTCCAGGCAATATGCTTTGGTTAAAGAAGAAGTTGAGACCCGTTCTAGGTGAAACGCCAGAATTTTGGGGAAAAACTTATTATGTTTTTGCTACCCTCAGTGAATGTTGGTAGTTCATCGTCAGTGAACAGCGGTGCTATGATATATTCTCTTCCAACCATCAGTGAAAGTTGGTAGGTCACCTTCAGTGAAAGTTGGTAATTATTATCTTTTTGCTACCTTCAGTGAAAGTATGTAGTTCATCGTCAGTGAACGGTGATGTCGTGATATGTTCTCTTTCTACCATCAGTGAAAGTTGGTAGGTAACCTTCAGTGAAAGTTGGTGATTGTTATATTTTTTCTACCCTCAGTTAACGTTGGTAGTTCATCGTCAGTGAACGGCGGTGCTATGATATATTCTTTTTCTACCATCAGTGAAAGTTGGTAGGTCACCTTCAGTGAAAGTTGGTGATTGTTATCTTTTTGCTACCCTCAGTGAACGTTGGTAGTTCATCACCAGTAAACGGCTGTGCTATGATATATTCTCTTTCTACCATCCGTGAAAGTTGGTAGGTCACCTTCAGTTAAAGTTGGTAATTATTATCTTTTTCCTACCCTCAGTGAACGTTGGTAGTTCATCACCAGTGAACGGAGGTGCTATGATATATTCTCTTTCTACCATCAGTGAAAGTTGGTAGGTCACCTTCAGTGAAAGTTGGTAGGTCACCTTCAATGAAAGTTGGTGAAAATTGTTGATTGTTATCTTTTTGCTACCCTCAGTGAACGTTGGTAGTACATCGTCAGTGAACGGCGATGCTATGATATTGCTTTTCCTTCTACCTTCAGTGAACATTGGTAGCTCACCGTTAGTGAATGTCGGTGTTGTTTTTTCTTTCCTCTTTCTACCTTCAGTGAATGTTGGTAGTTTCGCCTTCAGTAGGAGTTGGTGTATCCTTTGACTTTTTATTACCCTTTATAAGTCAGGTCTTTTTATCCACCAGTGAGTTATTTTCCTGGTCGGGTTTCTCTTTTGTTTATGTATTTCCTTTTCTACATGCCCAGTGGTGTTTTGCGTCTCTTTGATTTTGATCATATGCATTCATGATCATAATAATTGCATGGCATCTTAGGGCCAAAAATAGGGTTTGTTTTATATTTAAGTATCTTCGATCGCGTCGACACGAATATTTTTAACCTTCGTATCTCCGGATAGAAGAAACATAAATAAGGGCAGCTGATGTACCCCAATTTTTGCCCCTATGATCTCCTCATCATACCATGTTGATTCCATCAAAACAAGATCACATTAGGATTATTGGTTCACCTCCCTATCTTTAGATTTGCTCTTTGAGGAATCACCAAGCACCTTGACTTGTTTTCTTTTGTGGTCATGAATATTTTTGTCTTGATTTCTTCTTTTAATTAATAAAATGCAATGTTGGTTTGTCTTTCTTGTTACTAATGTAGGTAAAGGCAATGATATTTAGCAAGTTGCTCCATGGGTTCATGATTTTATTTCCATTCCCTAGTCAATAAATCTTGAGAAGTTCAAACCTCACCATTGGATTTATTTTGGAAGAAATGGCATGTCAAGGTTATTTTGGTTCACCATATTTCAAGGTTATGAAATTTGATTTAAAAAGTACAACATATGGAAGTGGTTACAAGTGCATTGGTCACAAGTGTATATTTCTCTCAATTCTCAAGATATGGAAGTGGTTTTGGTCTCTATGAGTTCTCATTTTCATCCTGAACAACTTCTATTTACAAGGAATTTGTGTTTCTACAAGAAGTTTGTTCAAAATTGTCAAAGTTCCTCAAAGAATTCTCTTGATCTAGGAGCTGGGGTTTTGAACTTCAAAGAAGGATATCTTGCTCATCTTTTGTTATTTTTTAGTGATTCCAAAAGCATCCTTCTCTTCAATGGGTTATCAATAAATCACTTCAAAGGTTTCAAGTTGTTTTCATGTGTAAGAAGCTTAATGATGTAGAAAGATTACAAGTCCTCCAGATGAACCCCCAATTTCTCATGTGTGACTTCAAATGATCATAACTTGGCCAATGCTTATCACCTTGAGCCCATTCTCTTTCCACAATGATCTTGAGGAAGTAAAATTTATGCCTTATTTTATGTGTAAAGTGAGACAATGGATGGAAGATGCCCTAAGGATACAAAAGATTATAGGTCATTTCATGATTTTTTGCCAACTTCAACAATTCATAACTCTCTCAATTTTTGGATATTTAGAATGGTTCAAGTTTCAAAATGTCACTCAAGATATCTACTTCACGCCATCTTTTTTTGTCAAGAACAAATTCCAAGTGGAAGGCCATGTTTGGATGCAAAACATTATAGGTCACTTTTGAAGAAAATTTTGAAATATTTCTAAGTATGGAAAGTCAACTTTTTTTCCAAACTTTGACTCCAAGCAACTTTCAGCTCAAGAATCCATTTGATTCTATTCTTTTTCCATTGCAAAGCTTGTAATCTCATCTTTCTAAAGCATCAAGAATAATGCCCTAAGACTCCTTGAGCTGAGAATGTCATTGATTTGAACTTGGTAACTTGGAATTGAAGTTTCTTCAAAAGTCAGAATTTGAAAGCATTGGTTAAGCTTCTAAACACTTTGATTCTGCGCATTTTTGCATCCAAACATGTTTAGTGAACTTCCAAAAGTAAATAGCATAGCAAAACGCGTGTTTTGGATGAGTTTTAATCAAAGCAGAGGTCACACTTTTCTTGCTTTCAACTTCACACGATTTCCCTCCAAATTTCATCATTTCACACGCCTGAACATTCCATTTGATTCCCTATAAATAGAGGGTCATTCCCCCTTCATTTCCTTAAGCTTGGATAGCCAGAATCACCCTACCAAACTTGTTCCATAACTCAAAATTCGGCTACTTCGAAATTTTCTTTCAAGGTTTTTTCAATCCAATTTTTCCATCAATTCACCTTCCTTGATCTTCCCTGAAGCTAACCATATATTTATATTCAAGAATCGTGCCCTATATTGCTCCATAGAAGTCAAGTTTCAGAGCTCTGCAACTCAACTTCAATAGGTAGATTCCTTCATCAATTCTTCAAAACTTTAATATCATTGTGATGCTCTCATTGCCCTGGTTCTAGTCGCAACACTTACTTTCATCTGGAATATTGTTTTGACCATGAAATTTCAAATCCCTTTTCAAAACATTCCTTCCAAATTGCTTGAGCTACAGTTTATATATATTTGTCGGGAAGGTGTGGTTGTCTTCGTCTAGAAGAGACGAAGCGAATGGCATAGGTATGAGTTTCTAATTTTACAGTTTGAGAAACCTGCCATTCACGTTGGCTGGAGGTTGAAGATGACCAATGTGTCATCTTCTAACCAATGATGGCATGCCACTTTTCTTTTTTTGAAATCTGATTTAATTAATGATTAAGTGCATTATTCACTAAAGTCCATAACATGCACAGCGCACCAGGGCCACTTGATCTGTTTACTAACGCATTTTGATATTGATCAAATGGACCCTAATTTTTTGGTTTTTATTTTCTTTTCTGATTTTTTATATTTAATTGTTTTAAATTTCAAAAAATCATAGAAAACTTCTTTTTAGTCAAAAAAATCTGAAAAATTATTTTTGATTTTTCTCTTTCTGATTTTTATTTTTTCACAATTTTATTTTGTGTTTTGATATTTTTATAAATTTTCATTTTATTTTATTTGTTTTAATAGGTTAAAAATACTTTTATGCTTTTTTTTTAATTTTGAAAGATTATGGAATGATCCAATGATATTGTGACAAATATTGGTGACTTCACTTATTTTTTATTTCTTAGTTTGGTATTTTTTATCATTTTTGGTTTATTTTACTCATTTATTTTAATTTTAAAAAATAGTTTTTGACTTTAAAAAATTACCAAAAATTTTATGAAAATACTTGAGTTCATTTCTGGTTTTTCTATGGTCTTAATTAATATTTCTTGATTAGTTTGAACACAGTTGATATTTTTCTCTTTTATTTCTATTTTAAAACATTTTAAAACCTTTTTTTAATGTATACATTAAATGCAATATTATTTTGTGATTATTTTCTGGCTAATCTTGGGTTGGATTTTTGATTATGAACTTTGTTAAAATCATTGGATCCATGGTGTTGAATTTAACTCCACAAAAATGGATGAATGATTTTAATAATAGTTTGATTTAAATTTAATTCAAAATTGGTTTGTATATTCTCTCCCACCCCTCTTCATCTTGTCCCTTTCTCATTGCACTAAGTGTTATTGGAGCATGATCTCTATATCATGTCTCAAAACAAATGGTGTATAGATTGCTATTGACCAGCCTCAAAATAGGTGTGACTTCTACATAAGTCCACTTACGATTGCTTAACATAGCGCTAAATGTTTTCCCGATTCGAATAAATGATCATTCATGGCTCAAACCTATGTTTACAAGCCCAAGTATGTTAAGTTGATCTCTTTGATCCAATAACCTTGAGATTCATTATGTGGAGGCTTTGGTTCTACCAATCCTCTAATGGATCTACAACACTTTTGGTCAACGCGAATCACTTAAACATCGTTGGTCATTAAATGGTACTTTTAAGGATTCCAAGTGGATGATATACTTGACAAAAGAAAATGCAACTTGTTGTGTGGAGGATTTGGTTCTGCCAATCCTCTAATAGGTTTCAAATGCAAGTTTCAAGATGGTCATCTAACTAACCACTAATTATTTAATTGTTTTTACTTTATGCCATTTTTCTTTTTTATGCTTTATGTACCATTTACTTTAAGCATTATATTTCATCCTACTTTTCCTTCTAAGACATATAATAATCAATATGAACCATAAAAAACTTTAATGATACTTGGACTATTTGGTTACTATCCTTGGCATTATGGAGTACTGGACTTCTTGGACTTAGGATTAGAAGCCTTGACCTATGTTGGAGACCTTGTGACCTTTATTGATATTTTGTCTGGAGTTCTTGAGGTTTACCTCAAGGCATTGGGTTGTTTATTTATTTTGTGTCCAGGTTATTGTGATTACATACTTTTTCTGTAATCTGGAATTCACCCGTATACAGCCGTTACTCTGCCCAATTTTTGTGAAGACTTAATACACTTGAAGTTTGGTTCTCTCAAGAGGTTTAATATATTTGCTTGCTTGGTTTAATCCAAAGAATGAGAATTCTATCTTGACTCATAATGTCAAGTGTTGGCTTCTTGTTGGTTAGATAGTCCTTATCCATATCTTTTATCGTATTCTTTAGGATAGTCTCTTCTTCTCCTCTCATCTTCTTTAATTTCAAAAACTTCCCTCCTTTTGAAAACTCTTCTTGTTTTGAAAATTGAACCATTTTCAAAATAAACTTGGACTTAGGTCCATGCATTTTCAAAATAAACTTGGACTTAGGTCCATGCATTTTCAAAAACATTTTCATAAATAAACTTCAATCAATTTAATAATACCTTGGCATTTTTTTTGTGAGAAGACTAAAAATCAATCAACCTCATTCAAACCATTATGCCATCCTGGCTTTCATCTTAAACTTTTTCTCAAAAGATTCGACTCTTGCCAATCCTTGTAGTGATGCAAACAACTATACTTCTATGATATATAGTGAAGTGAGATATTTTCCACTTGGGTATCGAGTGAGGCATTGTTGATTTTAAAATCCAAGCCATATCCTCCACTTTGAGATTATGCAAATTTTCCTTTCTCATGATTGTGGGTAGTAAGTATGTTTTTCCACACGGACAGTGACGATGATGTCTTATCTCATAAAATTAACCAACACACTTGTGTTTTAAAAAATTTTTAAAGGTGAACTACGTGTACCCTGATCCCCTATTGCACGAAAGGTGGTATGTAGACACTAAAGGTTCGCAACCGCGGCGGGTACAAAAATCATAAAAAATATATTTCTTCTCTCATCTCCACCATCTATTTTACATACAACATTTTATAGCCAAAATATACAGATTTTTACAAAGAGGTTCTTGCAGAGTACCATAGATGTTTAGGGTGCTAATACATTCCCTTTGCATAACCAACCCCCTTACCTAGAATCTTTCCCCATCTTTTGGGTTATTCGCTCTTTTCCCATTTCTTTGGAAACAATAAAGCGCGGTGGCGATTTTTTATTTATTTGTACAACTCTAGTCAATCCAATGGCTTAGTCTTAAACATTTCTACCGCTACACTACCCACAATTATGAGAAAGTATCATTTGTGTCATCTCAAAGTGGATGATATAACTTGGATTTAAAATCCATTACTCAACACCTAAGTGCAAAATGGCTCACTTCACTATATATCCTAGAAGTATAGTAGCTTGCATCACTATAATAATCAACAAGAGTCTAATCTTTTGAGAATAGTTTTAAAGTAAAAAGCCAAAGTGGCAAAATGGTTTGAATGAGGTTAATGACTTTTAGTCTTTTAAAAGATATCAAAGTATGATTAAATTAATTAAATTTTTAATTAAGAAAATATTTTTTAAAATGCATGGACCTAAGTCAAAGTTTATTATGAAAGCGGTTCAAGTTGGAAAACAAGAAGAGTTTTGTAAAGGAGGGAGAATATTTTTGAAATTAAATAAGATAAGAGAAGATTAAGGGACTATCCTAAGTACACAAAGTAAAAGATAAGGAAAAGAATGGTCTAACCAACAAGAGGCCAACAGTTTCCATAAAGAAGTCAATGCAGAATTCCTATCCTTTAGATTAAAACCAAGCAAGTAGAGATACTAAACCTCTAAGGAATAGAAAGCTTCAGATGAATTAAGAATCCTGTAAATTTTTCATTGACAAAAGATGGCCATAGTAACAACTGTATACAGAGGAATTCTTAATCACAGACAAAGCATGAAATCAGAATAACCTGCACACAAAAAATTCAAATCAATTCCTTGGAGTAAACCCCAAAAATGTCAGAAGGTCTTCACAAAAATATCAACCAAAGATTACATAGTTCCAAAGTCTCATGAATTTCTAATCCTAATTATCATGAATCTACAACTCCACAATGTTAGGGATAGTAACCAAGTAGTCCAAGTAACTTTAATATTTTTAATGATCAAGTTGATTATTAAGTATATTTACAAAAAAAAAAGAAAATAAATCTCAAGTGTACAAATATAAAATGCAAAAAATAAATGCTCAAGTGAGCAAAAGGAAAATAGCATTAGATGTAAATGCCAACAGTAAATGACATAAAAATAAATACATAAAGATAAATGCATAAAGTAAAAGCATAAGTAAAGTCAACGGTTATTAGTTAATGGTTAGAAGTTAATGATTAATGGTTGAGGGTTGAATGATTTAGAAGAGTCATCCATGATGAATTGAACATTGAGCATAAGTCAAAGTTGATGAAGACTCATTAAAGGATTGATAGAATCAAAACCTCATAACAATAAGCTTTCAAGGTTATTGATCATATCTCAACATTTAATCACCCTTGGGCTTACAAACATAAGGTTTGAACCACAAAGAATCAATCAACTAAAAGATGGAAAATGTAGGAATCCAAATGATATGATCCATGATGGTTTGATCCTTGAGCATAGGTCAAAGTTATTGAAAACTCATTAGAGGATTGGTAGAATCAAAGCCTTCTAAAAATGCTTTTTCAAGGTTATTGGCCATAGCTCTACACTTAACCATACTTGGTCTTGCAAACATCAAGTTTGGGCCACTAAGAACCAATCAAGAGGAAAGAAGATAGGAGATGAGATGGAGGGGAAAGGGAAATCACAGTGTAACCAATGTCTCAGATGAACTTAAGGTTTTAAATATCATCAACATCATTCATCCATTTTGTTGGATTTGGTTTTTTCAACCTATCAACACCCAAGATCCAATGAGGTTGAGGAAATTGTCCCAAAGTAATATCCAAGTATCTCCAAATCAGGACCAATAAAAATATAATAAAATATATTTAATATAAAAACAAAATTTAAATGATTTACAAAAGGTAAATATTTGATAAAATACACAACATGTATTAAAACACCAAATAAAAATCCTAAAAACATATCAGAGGTCAAACATGAGTCAACAAGTATTGACAAAAAAATTTAAAATTTTTTAAAGTCATGAACTATTTTTAAATATAAAGAAATGAGAAAAAAATAAACCAAAATTTGTAAATAAATAGTAAAATAAAAAATTAAAATAAAATCATGTCACCAATATTTATCAAAAGGTCATTGGATCCTTCCATGAAATTTTCAGAATTTTAAAAGATCAAAAAGTATTTTTAAACAATTTAAACAAGTCAAATAAAGTGAAAAATACAAAAAATACCAAATCATAAAGTAAAATTGTGTAAAAGTAAAAATCGGAAAGAGAAAAATAAAATGTGTTTTTGATAATTTTTTCACAATTTTAGAAGTTGAAATGAATTTTTTTTAATTTTTGAAGTTCAAAACAATTAAATAGAAAAATCAGAAAATAAAAATAAAGCTAAAATAATGTAGACCTCAGGATCAATATAAAAACGCGTTAGTAAGCAGGTCCAAGGGATCTGAGGCATTATGTATGATATGGTCATTAGTGAATAAAGCACTAGAACATTAATTTAAAATGAATTTTGAAAAATTTAGCGTGGCATCATGTCATTGGTTAAGAGATGACACGTTGGTCATCTTCAACCTCCAGCCACACGTGAGATGCAGATTCTAAAAATGGTAAAATTGGAAGCTCAGACCAGTGCCTTTCGCTTCGTGTCATCAAGATGAAGACAGCCATGCCTTCGCGAAAATTTTATATAACCTTTTTAGCTCACTCGATTTGAAGAAAACCAGAGGAAAATTTGAAAAATTAATTTGAAAACAAATGATTAAAACTTCGTTATAGTTGAAAACAAATGATGCAACGAGCACCAGAGAGTCGAATGCTACATTGTAGCAATAAATTTAGAACGAATTAATGGAGAATTATACATGTTGAAGTTTGACTTCACAACTCTAAAAATGGAGCTCAAAGACTTGATTCAGTGCATGATTCTCTTTGTTCTTAAGTTGTTAGCTTCACTGAATGATGATGAAGCTAATTGACTGGAGCTTTTGAGTGTTTGAAGGGTGAAAAGGAGAAAAAGAAGTTCAAGCTCAAGATTTTGTACGGGATCCTGGCAGGGCTTATTTGGATATCAAAAGCTTACCCAAATGAGTGGAATGTGTCCCTTATTTATAACTGAGCATGATAGTAACAAAAAGTGAGAGAAATGATCAGGTATGAGGGGAATTTTTGTGCACCTGCATCCTGAACAAAGTGTGACTTTCAAGTTATCAAAACTCAACCATTCCTTGCGATATAATGTTCTAAACCTTTCAGGAAACTTAGTTAATCATGTTTAAAGATCAAACGCGTGACAAATTTGTATTTATTGGCCACTCTAATCAAAATCAAAGTTGTCTTTGGTGAGAAACTTAAGTTCCAAGGTACCATCTTTGAATTCATGGTGCACATAATTCAGGAGCTTTATGGGATGATTCTTGAAGCTTTTAAAAGATCATATCATCATCTTCACAATGTGCCAAGAAAGACTCCATTTGGTGATCTGAGCTGAAAGTTATGATCATTTGAATTCATGAAAAACACACGGATTCTCATACTTAGAAAAATTTCTAAGTATAGAGCTTCAAAATAACCTATAATGTTCTTCAAAGTTACATGACCTTCCACTCAAAATTTAATCTTGATCCTTGAGGATGAAATTAAGTAGACTCTTCAAATTAAATTGTGGAATAGAGTTCACTCAATAATCATCAAAATTGAAAGAGTTATGGTCTTTGGAACAAATTTAGGGAAATTCACAAATGACCTATAATCTTTTCAATTCATAAACAAACTTCCTAGCATTTTCAAGCCTAGAACCTTGGAAAAAGGTTATAGTAGACATCCCAAATATTATTGAAGAAAAAGAATGACCAAAGGAGATAAAAATTGACCAAGTTATGATCCTTTAAAGTCACACAAGAGAAATTTATAGCCTTTTCAAAAGACTTGTAATCTTCTTCAACCATTAGTGATCTTCCATTCAAAATTAGCCTTAGATCCTTGAAGATAAGTTTTTAAGGACTCTTAAAAGAGAATCATGGCTTTAGAATCAACCTAATATCTAAAAAATTAAGCAAGATATGGTCCTTGGAAGTCAACCGACCCTTACTCACAGAGTGCCAAAATGACTTGTAACCCCTTTCAACTTTTGATGAGTTTTTTTTTGCATAATTGGATCTAGTCATGTGAAGAGTAGTTGTTGTAGAGGATGATTATAACCCATAGCAAAAAGAACCAACTCAAAATATTGAAAATAGAGAGAGTTATGCACTTGTGATCACTGAATCAAGAACTTGCTCAATTAGGTCAAACTTGTTGAATCAACCTTGAATCTTTTGAACCTTATTTAAAAAATAGAGCATGATGGATCACATTAGAAGTTGAAATTATGTTATCTTGAAGCACACTCAAAGGTGGAGCTTAAGTCTCAATTAAACTTGTTAAATAAGGCATGGAAATAAACACATGAACCTATTAATCTTCTTGATGGAATACCACCACCAACCTTGAAGAAAACTTGACCTAAATAAGGTGAGAGAGCTCTTTGAACCAAAAACTTTGATATCATAGACATAGCCTTGAAGTTTAATCTCTTGCAATCCATTGAAAAATCATTTGATTGAGGACTATCCCTCAAAACCCTAGCTTATATGGTGAGATGGATGCAGTTGTGTGATCACCTACAATATGAACATCCAAAGAACATGTATACAAATTTTGGTCTAAGTTAAAAATAATTCCACTTAAAAAAACACATTTACAAGATACACAATTTAAGGTGTTTGGTGATCCCTCAAGAGCAAAATTAAAGTTAGTATGAAGTAGAAAAGAGAACCAACTATAATGTGTGATCTTGATGTATTGATAATATGAGATAATGATAGATCCTAGGGGAAAACATTGGGGTATAACACTTGGAAGTCATTGTATCGGTGTGAATTTAATTGTTGCAATTTATTGGTGAATTCCAAGTGAAGTTTCAAGTGTCACTGTTCAATTTTACGCATTCAAACGTGAATTTTTAATTGATTTTTGGTGAATTCCGACACATGAAAAGTTGTTGTTTGGTACACCCAAATGCTTGGAAATTGTGATTTAATTCTTGCTCAATTCATGATTGGACTTAACTCGATAATTTTTTAATGTTGGTGTTGAGTTTTGGTTGTTTTAAAATGATTTTTGGAGGACTTTCATGAGTTGAAATGTTGTTTTCTGATACTCCCAAATTCTTACAAATTGTGATTTAATTTTTTCTCAATTCATGATTGGACTTAACTCTATAATTTTTTAATGTCGACGTTGAGTTTTGGTGGTTTTAAAGTGATTTTTGGAGGACTTTCATGAGTTGAAATGTTGTTGTCCGATGATTGTTTTAGCATGAAAATTGTGATTTAATTCTTTCTTAATTCATTATTTAATTTAATTTAATAATTTATTGATGTCGGTGTTGAGTTTTGATTATTTTAAATTGACTTTTCGAGCATTTTCATGAACAGAAACAATGTTGTCAGGTAATTGTTTTTGTTTCTCTGACACTTGTTTGGAACTTGTTTCTTCATGAATTAAGCTTGATTTGAGTTATGATATGAATGCTTAACTTTGGGTTGTCACTCCTTGTTATTACTAACTCATTTGTTGACTTGTGAGAGTTTCCCAAGGCGGTTCAAGAGAGCATTTAATTGATTAATTAATTCTTGTTTATTTGATTAAAGCCTTTATCCCATTTCCTTTCGGTTCAGATTTGTTTCTAACACGTTTGAGATGGGATTCTAATTCCATGAGATGCGTAGATTGTTGTTGTTTGTTTGGGCTTGTATTTTATGCAGGAATATTATTTGATATTCGGATATGCTTGACGCATTTCCCGATTGTGATTTATTTTCACATTTACGATGCTTCGACACTTATCTCGTGCATTCAATTTTAGAATATTTTGCTTGTTGGTGAAGTTTACGCCAAGGTCTTCGGGTTTATTATGCTTGGTTAGGAAAAGGCAACGAATTATGTTTCCGTTTGGAATTTTTTTCTCGTTTATCTTATTTTCGTATTGTCTTTTCAATTTTTTTTCCATGAGAAGTGGGAATAGAGATATATGTCTGGAACTTAAGCCCTACTGTTGTAGGAAATGTTTGATCTGGAAGTCCTACTTTGTAGGAAATATTTCTGTGATAGTTAGCTTGTTTTCTCTTTTTACTTTGTTCTTGAAATCGAGTCAATAAAGTGGAAGGAGGGCTTGAAATCGGCCCCCATATTTCAAGTCCCTTGGTCATTCTTAGCTTGTGTTTCACATTGATGCTTTGAATCATGCTTCTCTTTTTATCGAGTCAATAAAGCGGAAGGAGGACTCGTAATCGGTGCCCATATTTTTTCTTTGTTTCAACGATACTTAGCTCACATTTCTTAAACTTTGATGCTTCGAGTCTTTACTCGATTTGTGCTTGAACTATTCTAGTGGAAGAAGAGTCTTTCGACTTGAAATCTGCTTTGGATTCTTGTCTTGTTAGCTCATTCTTTATGCTTAGGTGGTGACCTTTAGCATGGGTAGTTGTTGCTTTACTACTTGCTTGATTAAGTAGGTATGCTTTAGGCATCTTGGATAAGAGATTATTTTGTGAGTAAGTGGTTACTTCTCATGTGTTGTGTGTTTGCTTTCATATCTTGGTTAAGTTCTTGATTGCTTTCATTCTTCTCTTTCTTTCTCTTCTTGTGTGATCACATATTCCCCATAGGATCTTTAGTTCATTCTTCGTCAATATTGAACTATGTAGACCTTAGGATTAATATCCATGCATGATAATATCATGTAGAATTCCCTTGATCACAATCTTAGGTCCACGAGCATTATAACAAGTAGGATCGAGATTACCTTTTTTAGTCTTTTCTTTTTGCATCCCTTCTAAAACTAAAACTCTTTTTTCTTAATCAAATTCATAAAACACTATAACATTACTTAAACTCTTTCGCAATTAAGAGGGAAGTACTAAGATACCCACGCCTTTTTAGGGACCATTTGATGTATTCTCTCAACAAAAACACTTAACAAATGCAAACTATTTTTGTCTTCAGACTTTTTCTTTTAAAACCTTTTCATAATAAGGATGTGTTATTTCTGCTCCACGCATAAGACTCATAAAGTCCCAAAGGGAAGACAACCCTATGTATATTGCTAGAGTGCGAATGTAACATTATACGCCTAAAAAATACACTAATAAAACCTTTTCTTTTTGTATATAATCCTTTGCATCCATGCATTCCATTTGCAACCTAGATTTAGATTCAAACTCACCCTTTAGATTAGACAACAAGAGTGGATCCCATGGAGTAACAAGAAAGTGAGGGGTGTTAATACCTTCCCATTGCATAATCGACTCCCTTACCGTTCTCTTGGTCGCAAGACCTTGATTTTTCCCTTCACATGTATTCTTCGATGTTTTCCTTTCCCTTCTGAGGATAAATAAATAGTCGATGGCGACATCATTGTTTTTCCTAGTTGCTTCAGTTGGCGACTTCACTGGGGACACCTAAGTGACTCAGTCCTAGATCTTATTTTATTTCTTTTCATTTGAGAGTTTGTTTGTTTATTTCTTTGTCGCTTCTTATGTATATATGTGTGCATTAATCTGCATCTGGATTATTGTCTCTATTATTTTGTATTGTTGCTGTGATGTGATGTTTCTTTGGTGGGAGGATGTTACTTTGAGGTAAAAGGCCCATTACTTAGGCCAGTATACACCTAGGTTTAGAGTGGATACTCATGTTGAATCCCATGTTTCTTTGACACATGTGGAGGCGTAAGACACCACACACAGATGAGGTTCTCTTGACAATGCCTTTGTCTTGCATCTTATGTGCAAAGACGAGGTGTTCGAATAGAGGAATCACGACTCTGATTTCAACTAGAAACCCTTGTTCTGATTAGAATTTACATGTGATTTAGGTTGGGAATTATCCTTACAGGTACAAATGTTGATCTTTGGTACTTTGTTCTCTCGTATTCCGAAATGGTTCAGACCTTTGATCCTGTTACACATGCTTGTGGTTTTGTTATCATCAAAACAGTTGTCCGTATTATGGAAGCCTTGATCCCATTGAATTCATGAAACATTTTTATAAACCTCATTTTGACATAGTGTCGTACCCCAAATTTTCCCTACCTCAATGATATTATTGTTTTCAAAATTAAAAATAGAAGACAGTTTAATTAGGAATGGTTAAGCAATATCTGATGACTCATTCTTAAATCCAAGACAATCAGGGGGTGTATTTTAATTCATGGGAATGCGAATTTCTAAAGTAGAAAGACCCATGTACCCATAAACCTGTTCGCGAAGCATGTTGTCCAACGGACCATAAGATTCGAATGTGGAAAATGGTTTCAAAAAAATAAATAATTATTAAGTTTTTAATTATTATTAATTCCATTAGGATTTGTTGCTGTTAGTAAAATTAGGAGGCAAGGATTCAATATACAGGTCCATTTTGTTTTGGGTCTATGTCCATTTTTTAAATAGCAAAAAGGGGTACGTTTATCAATTTATAAGCCCATTGAGGATTTTAATAGAACTAATGCATTTATGGTTTGTTTATTATTACTGTTTTAGGAAAGGGGTTTTATTATTAAAACCTCTTCATTATTATAAGAATATTTCTTTATAAACTATATTACTGATTAAATTATGTTCTAATTGTTAAAAGGGTTTATATAATAATGGATTCATTAAAAAGAAAAAAAAACATTAAATATTAGTTGATTTATTTATTTATTAAAAAGAATTTGGTTAAAATAGCTAGCTTGGGTTAAGAGAAAAATAAAAAAGGCCAATTGGGCCTAATCGCTAAAAAACGTTTTTGCTGAACAAATATGATGTTGTTGGACAAAAGAAATAAGTAACGATACAAAGCCCAATTACTAAAACTAATGCTGGCCCAAAATTAAAGAACGACTACTGTGCAAATTAAAAAAAAAATTAACGCATGTTTTTCGCATGAAACAGCTACTGTTGAAATCAAATCAAAAAACTATAAAATCTTGCAATCATTACCAATCTAATATTACAGCAAATCAAATCTCAGTTAAAACCAAAATTAAACATAGTCAAATCCGAAATTACAGTAGAATCCATTACAAGAACAAAAATCAATCTATTACATTCAATCCAGAAACAATTTCAATCTTTAACCAAGCAAATCCAAACATTACAGTAAAACAAAATCAAATATATTCTAAATCAATTACAACAAGATCACAATCCCTAATTATGCATAATCCCTAAATCAAAGCTAAGGCAATTGTAATAACAACCTAAGGCCAACCCCTATAAATGCTAATTGAAATACAGTAGAAGGGGGGTCAGACGAAGATATACAGTAAAAGAATAACTTGAAAACCAAAATACAGAGGAAAACCGCGTAAGCTTGAAGGAAAAAAAGGAGGAATACAAGAACGCGAAGAAGAGAAGCCCTCACTTGCTGTTTAAGAAGAAGGGTGATGTGATTGGGGTTTCCATATCCGAAACCCTAATCGCTAGCCGATGATCGCCATCCACCACCATCTTCAATCTTATCACTGCTACTCCTCCGCAAGCTTCAAAAACGAAGGAGAACAGGGATCAATACTAAATCTGGAACGTTCAAAGTCAGAGAGCAAGCAAAATCGTGAAAGAGTAACTAGACTTAGCATCTTTATTTTGTTGGTTGTTGTTATCTTTGGGATTATTTGGGTTGGATCAACACCGGGGGATTGGGTGCACCTCCGGGGAGAAAAGGGGGATTAGGGTTTAGGGAGTGGAGGGTTTGAGGTTCGCGAGAGAGAGGGTAGATAGTTTACTGTAAGTGAAACAAGAAGAATAATGTAAAAACAATAGTTATATTCCGTAATAATCCAGTACGTGTGCGCATCTCATAATTATCATGTTCCATCAATCTTATTCGTTAGATCTTCATCGGCTGTAGGCCAAGCCCCACGACATCCCCCTACACCCTCGCTACACTCAATCATCCGAATCCCTACGAACGCGTTTGGGCCTAAGCCTATTTACTTTTCACGCCACCATTTGCCTTAATTGCTAAAACACAAAACAATTTGCACCCACCCTTTCAGAAACATGTCTGAGCCTAATCTTAACACCCCATATTTTTACTTAGCAACTCGAAACTGCACCCCCCCCCCCCTCTGATTAATTTATTTTTCTATATTATTTTTACAATTCTTATATTTTCTTCTATTTTCTCTTTATAATATTTATTTCTTTTTAATAATCATTATTATTGATAATATTATTTTTATAATAATTCATATAATTATTAATATTAATTTTTATGTTATTATTATTTATTATATGTAAATATTTTTGTATTAGCATAAATAAATTATTTTATTCAAACTCATGCATATTATATTTTTATATACTTGAATTAAAATATTTTTATATCATGAATTAATCAAGATTTTTGCAATTTATATGATTAAAAAATACTAATAAATCTGAAACTATTTTTCGCAAACAAATTAATATAAACAATTGTTTTTTACAAAAGGGTTTCAAACTGATTTTGACTAATCGTGCATTTAGCCAAAATCTCCGCAATCACTACTCCTGGTCAAATGCGAGGCGATTCAAAATACATTTGCAACCCCTAAAAAACACAAACCCCATACGAACTACGAATTGGGACTCTGATTCCTCATAAGAGGATACATAGGCATACCATCAAAAATCATGGCAAGTTCCCCTATTAAAACTTAAAACCCTATTTACCCGAAACCTAAACCTAAAACCTAGTATCCTTATGAACAAGGTAGATGAAAGGTGCCTAACACTTTCCTTTCATCTAGAACTGAGTTCGAACTTAGAATCTCTGTCTACGAGATTAGGGTTTCCTATTAGATTCCCTTCCTTAGGATAAAAACTAGTAGTCGCGACTCCTGTGTTAAAAAACCAGTCGCAACACATACATGTTTTTTTATTTCCAGGATTTCTAGTCTTTGAGTCTTGTTGTTAGGGCGCCTTTGAAGATGGATACTGATAAGAAACACAACCATAAGTATCATATCGTGTACAAGTTCCCTGCTCCATTTCTTGATGACTTCCTCCTGTTAGCGAGGAGGTCTCCTCTTGATAATTTTGAAACTTTTAGAAAAGATTATGGAAGGATTATGATGTGTCTAGAGTCACATCTCAATGAATATTGGAAAGATGTCATCCAAGCTCTATTACAGTTTTATGATCGTACCCTGAGATGCTTCATGTTCCCTAACTATTTGTTAGCACCGACTTTGGAAGAGTACTCCACCATCTTGGATATTCCTATATGGCACCAAGTACATTTTCATACTTCCATGAAGAAACCTGATGCTGCTCAGACTGTTGTCGCCCTTTATTTGGGGGAGTATGTTATAAAGGCCAACTTTAAGAAGAAAGGGATTGTACGTGGTTATGACTTGAGTTTTCTATTGAAGGAAGCTAATATCAAGGCTAATAAAAAATATTGGAGGGGTTTAAATGTTATCTTAGCCTGTTACATTTATGGGATGGTCCTATTTCCTAATGATATCAAGTTTGTTGACGAAAATGTTGTTTCCATATTCACGCAAAAGAATCATGTGCCAACTCTCCTAGGAGATATTTATTATTCCATACACACAAGAAGCTACAACGAGAATCTGTAGTTGATCATTGTTGCACCCCATTTTTGTATTATTGGTTTAAAGGTTATCTTTCTCGTCAAGGTGCTTTTGTTGATACTCAGCATACTCTGAAATGGGCTAGAAGGTTGATGGGGCTCACCTCCAAAGACATTGGCTGGTACAAGCGTACTTTATCCAAGGTAGAGAGCAAAGAAGTAATCTTTTGTTGTAGAGAATTCCCTAATGTGCCTCTCATGGGCATAAGGGGTGGCATTAATTATAACCTAACTCTTTCTCTAAGATAGTTGGGATATGCTTTGAGAGGACCGCCTAAAGAAGATGTGCGAGAAAATTTATTCTATGATGTGACTGATGGTACTGGATGGATGGATAGGGATATCAAAGCTTGGAAAAGTATTCACTTTGAATGAGGACAATACTTTGGTAAGAAGGATCCCACAAATTATGAGCCTTATACTCAATGTATTAAAGAAAGAAACAAAGATCCCCATTGGCCTTTTGCCATAGAAGAGCCTTTGTATCCTAAAGATCCTAATCAACCTAATGTCATACCAAAAGGAGACTATGAACAACTACAAGCTCATAATTGACAACTGCTTGAGGAACATGAGACTATGGTGGTAAAGTGTCTTGTAGCTACCCAAGAGAGAACTCGACTATCCCACAAGCTCAAAAGGTTCAAGGGAAGTACATCAGGGGTTGTGAAGAAGAGATCAAAGGCTGAAGACAATTCTGTTTATGTTGAAGATCACCAGAAAGTTATTGTTGAGGTTGAAAAGAAGTTCAAACAGAAGTGCCGAGATTGTGAGATCCTTAAAGCATCCAAAGCAGAAATGGAGAAGAGGTACAAGGCCAATGTTGAAGAGTTGGAGAAGAAACTTCTAGCTAAAGGTGCCTAGTTTAAAGAAGAGAATACCCAAAGGCTCGCGGTAGAGACTCAGCTAAAGGGGAGTAACATTCAACTAGAACAAGTTATATAAGAGAATGAAAAGCTCAAGATTCAATTGAAAGACAACTCAAGGGATGGGGATCTTTGAGCTATCTGGAGTTGGATGTTTACTTGTGTTTTTCTCTTTTTCTATAGATCACCATCAGGCTTGTTGATGGGATCTCTCTTTTATTATTGTAATACTTTTGGTACTGGTGTTTGAGCTACTTATACTCCTTTGTGTTCCAGTTTATTGAGAATTTGAGTTATTCATGTTCAATACATTGTCTCTTTCTATTTACTAAAAGACTTGAATCAAAGTTCTAGGACCCTGGAAATATTTAAACATTTCATTGTTTGCATTGCATCCACTCATACATCTTCATGCATTTATAACAGGAATTCATAGTGGGGGATACTTATTCAGACTTGGTATTCTTTTTAGAACTACGAATCTTGACTTCTCATCCCTTCATGCTTAGAGATGATATATGGAACAACTTCGTGGAGAGTGTTGCTTCTGTAGAGCGGCAAGCAAAAAGTAAAGTATTATTTTTACCGGGTGATATAGGTTATATCGTATCGTGTCCACAGAGATTGGTTAATTGAAATGTCGTTTGACAAATCTATCGTTAATGATTTTTTGACAAATCTAGGTCGGGTCTTTTGATCCACCAGTGATTTATTTTCCTGGTTGGTTTGCTCTCTTGTTTCTTTATTTTGTTACATCCCCAGTGGTGTTTTGCGTCCCTTTGAAGTTGTCCATGTGCACTCATATTCATAAGCATTGAATGGCATCTTAGGGCCAAAAATAGGGTTTGTTTTATATTTAAGTATCTTCGATCGCGTTGACACGAAGATTTTTAACCTTCGTATCTCCGGATAGAAGAAACTTAAATAAGGGCAGCTGTTATACCCCCATTTTTGCCCCTAAGATCCCTTCATCCTACCATGTTGATTCAATCATAACAAGGCCACATTATGGCTTTTGGTTCTCCTCCCTATCTTTAGCTTTGCTCTTTAAGGAATCACCAAGCACCTTGTCTTGTTTTCTTTTGTGATCATGAATATTTTGTCTTGATTTTTCCTTTTAATTAATAAAATGCAATGTTGGTTTGTCTTGCTTGTTACTAATGTAGGTAAAAATGAGATTTAGCAAGTTGCTCCATGGGTTCATGAGTTTATTTCCATGCCATAGTCAATAAAGCTTGAGAAGTTCAAACCTCACCACTGAAGTTGTTTTGGAAGAAATGGCATGGCAAGGTTATTTTGGTTCACCAAATTTCAAGGTTATCAAATTTGATTCAAAAGTACAAGGGATTGACTGAAGAAGTTATCATGCTTGGACAAGGCTTTGTTCCCATTGTTCACAAGTGCATTTTTCTCTCAATTCTCAAGATATGGAAGTGGTTTTGGTGTCTAAGAATTCTCATTTTCACCCTCAACAACTACTATTTACAAAGCATTTGTGTTTGTATAAGAAGTTTGTTCAAAATTGTAAAAGTTTCTCAAGGTATTTTCTTGATCTAGGAGCTAGGGTTTCGAACTTCAAACAAGTATATCTTGCTCCTCTTTTGGTATTTTTGAGTGATTCCAAAGGCATCCTTTTCTTCAAAGGGTTATTAACAAATAACTTCAAAGGTTTCAAGGATTTTTCATGTGGAAGAAACTTGATGATGAAGAAAAATTACAAGTCCTCCAGATGAACCCCCAATTTCTCATGTGTGACTTCAAATGATCATAACTTGGTTAATTTTTATCACCTTGCACCCATTATTTTTCAACAATTATCTTGAGGATGTGAACTTTATGCATTCTTTAATGTACAAAGTGAGAAAATGGATGGAAGATGCCCTAAGGATACAAAAGATTATAGGTTATTTCATGATTTTTTGCCAACTTCAACAACTCATAACTCTCTCAATTTTTTGATATTTTGAATAGTTTAAGTTTCAAAATGTCATTCAATAGGTCTATTTCATGCCATCTTTTTTGGTCAAGATCAATTTCCAAGTGGAATACCACTTTTGGATGCAAAACATTATAGCTCACTTTTGAAGGAAAATTTGAAATATTTCTAAGTATGGAAAGTTAAACTTTTTTTCAACTTTGACTTAATTCAACTTTCAGCTCAAACATCCATTTGATTCCATTCTTTTTCCATTGCAAAGCTTGTAATGTCTTCTTTCTAAAGTATCAAGAAGCATGCCTTAAGAACCCTTGAGCTGAGAATGCCATTGGATTGAACTTGGTAACTTGGAACTGAAGTTTCTCCATAAGTCAGAATTTGAAGTCATTGTTTTGGCTTCTAATCACAAGTTTTCCACGCGTTTTTGCCTCTAAACATGTTTAGTGAAGTTCTAGAATTTATTAGCACAACAAAACACGCGTTTTGGATGATTTTTTATCAAATTAGAAGTCACACTTTTCTTGTTTGCAACTTCACACGATTTCCCTCCAAACTTCATCATTTCACATGCTTGGACATTCTATTTGATTCCCTATAAACAGAGGGTCACCCGCCATTCATTTCCTCAAGCTTGGATATCCAGAATCACCCTGCCAAACATGTTCCATAACTCAAAATTCTGCTACTTTGAAATCTATTCTCAAGCATTTTTTTAATCCATTTTCCATCAATTCACCTTCCTTGATCTTCCCTGGAGCTAACCATATAATTTACATTCAAGAATCGTGCCCTATATTGCCCAATAGAAGTCCAGTTTCAGAGCTCTTCAACTCAACTTCAATAGGTAGATTCCTTCATCAATTCTTCAAAACTTTGATATCATTATGATGCTCTCATTGCCCTGGTTCTAGTCGCAACACTTACTTTTATCTGGAAACATGTTTTGACCATGAATTTTCAAATCCCTTTTCAAAACATTCCTTCCAAATTGCTTGAGCTATAGTTTATATAAATTTGTCACGAAGGTGTGGTTGTCTTCGTCATGAAGAGACGAAGCGAATGGCATAGGTCTGAGCTTCTGATTTTACAGTTTGAGAGACCTACAATTCACGTTGGTTGGAGGTTGAAGATGACCAACGTGTCATCTTTCAACCAATGAAGGCACGCCATCTATTTTTTTTTTGAAAATCTGATTTAATTAATGATTCTCTGTTTTATTCATTAATGACCATGATATGCACAGCGTGCTAGATCCCATGGATTTGATTAGTAATGTGTTTTGACTCTCATCCTATGGTCCACATATTTTTGACTTTATTTTTTTCTTCTGATTTTTATATTTAATTGTTTTAAACTTCAAAAAATCATAAAAAAACTCATTTTTAGTCCAAAAAATCTGGAAAAAATTATGGAAAATATTTTTTATTATTGTCTTTCTGATTTTTATTTTTTCACAATTTAAATTTGTGTTTTAATATTTTTTATAAATTTTCACTTTATTTGAATTTTTTAAATGTTTAAAAATACTTTTATGTATTTTTAATTATGAAAAAATTATGGAATGATCCAATGATATTGTGACAAATATTGGTAACCTCATTTTATTTTTGTTTCTGATTTTATTATTTTTTATCATTTTTGGTTTATTTTACTCATTTCTTTTAATTTTAAAAATAGTTTCTAACTTTAAAACATTACCAAAAATTTTATAAAATCATTTTAATTCATTTCTTATTTTTCTATGGCCTTACTTTTCATTTCTTGATTAATTTGAATGAAGTTGATATTTTTCTCTTTTATTTCTATTTTAAAACATTTTTAAAACCTTTTTTATGTATATATTAAATACAATATTATTTTGTGATTATTTTCTGGCTAATCTTGGGTTAAATTTTTGGTCATAAACTTTGTTAACATCATTGGATCCATGGTGTTGAGTCTAACTCCACAAAAATGGATGAATGATTTTAATAATAGTTTGATTTAAATTTAATTCAAATATGGTTTGTATATTCTCTCTCATCCTTCTTCATCTCATCCCTTTCTTATTGTACTAAGTGTTATTGAAGCATGATCTTTATATCATGTCTCAAAACAAATGGTGCATAGATTGCTATTGACCGGCCTCAAAATAGATGCGACTTCTATATAAGTTCACTTACGATTTCTTAACATAGCGCTAAATTTTATCCCAATTCGAATAAATGATCATTCGTGGCCCAAACATATGTTTGCAAGCCCAAGCATGTTAATTTGATCTCTTTGATCCAATAACCTTGAGATTCATTGTGTGGAGGCTTTGGTTCTACCAATCCTCTAATGGATGTACAATATTTTTGGTCAACGCGGATCACTTAAACATTGTTGATCATTAAATGGTACTTTTAAGGATTCCAAATGGATGATATACTTGACAAAAAGCAAATGCAACTTGTTGTGTGGAGGCTTTGGTTCTACCAATCCTCTAATGAGTTCCAAATGCAAGTTTCAAGATGGTCATCCAACTAACCACTAATTATTAATTTGTTTTTACTTTATGCCCTTTTATTTTTTTGTCTTTATGCACCATTTACTTTTAGCATTACATTTCATGTCATTTTTACTTTGCTCACTTGAGCTTTTCTTTTCTCTTCGAAGACACCTAATAATCAACATGAACTATAAAATATTTTAATGATACTTGGACTATTTGGTTACTATCCTTGGCATTATGGAATAATGGATCTACAACACTTTTGGTAACTTTTTGATTCTCTTGGAATTTAATTGTTGTGTTGAGACTTATTGGTGAATTAAGTGAAATTTTGTTGAATTAGCATAAATTAATTTTCGGATTATGGAAATTATATGATTCATGTGAATCTTCATGTTGATGATATCGATAATTTTTAGAATCGGATGATTACTTGATTTATTGGTTTGGATCTCATGGATTTCGAGTTGATAATTGTTGAATTTCATGTGTCGATGCTTGATTCTAAGTTGAATTGTTGATAATTTTTGAAGTTCATGTGTCGGCATTTGATTTCGAGTCGATTAATTATTGTTGACACTTGAATAATATTTGTTTCGATGCTTGGAAGTCATTGAATCGATGTGAATTTAAATGTTCCAATTTATTTGTGAATTCCAAGTGAAGTTTCATGTGAATTCTCAATTGATTTTTGGTGAATTCTGACACATGAAAAGTTGATGTTCGGTACACCCAAATGCTTGGAAATTGTGATTTAATTCTTTCTCAATTCATGATTGGACTTTACTCGATAATTGTTTAATGTCGGCATTGATTTTGGTGGTTTTAATGTGATTTTTAGAGGATTTTCATGAGTTGAAATTGAAGAAGTGAAAAACACAAGAAGGGGGGTTGAATTGTAAAACTTGAAATCAAATGCAGTCAACACGTTATTTTTATCCTGGTTCGTTTGATCTCAAACTACTCCAGTCCACCCGTCAAGGTGATTTCGCCTCTCTCCAATGAGGTGTTAATCCACTATATTCAACTGAATATTACAACTGCTTTAACAACTGCTAAAGCCTTCTTGAGTCAAAACCATAAACCGGTTTCTCAAGGAAATACTTTCTTACAGATAAATGAAATCTAAGTGTGTTGAATGTTTTCTACAAAACTGTTTATCACAACTGTGATACTACACAATTTAAGCTTATGAGAACTAGAATGCTAAAACAATAGAGTAAGTAATTTGAGAGCTTTAGCAAACTGTGAATGAGGATGAAGATGAATAGCTTTAGGCGTGTAGAGAGTTGTAGAGCATTAGTCGTTTCAATCTTCACTGACTTGTTTATATAGCATTGGAAATTATACGTTGGAGTCAGTTATTCCGTTTCAATGCCAATTACATTCTTTCCATTTTGAGAAGATCTTTGTCTAGAATAATGTCGTTGATAATAAAGTATCTTGAATGCACAGTACCGTTGCCACTTAAGCGTGTTCTGGCTTTGGCTTATTCTGACGCTGCTAGGTGCTGATGAATTGTTGTTGTCTTGATCAGAGTTCAGATTGTTACACGCAGATCTGTTCATCAAGCTTCAGCGTAAGCACATGCTTTGATCTTATGATGCTGGTATTTGATATAACATCCTCTGATGCTGATGTTGATATTTCATCTTCTGATGCTGATGATGATATTCTTATGCTGATACTCATCAGAGTTTTTGTAAAACACAATATAATTTTTAGGTAGCATATATGTCTTACATGACTCATACAATTTATATAATCTTGCATTTTGTTATCATCAAAACTTTAACTTAGGGTAGTAGATTCAAACTTTGTTCTCACAATCTCCCCCTTTTTGATGATGACAAAAACTAGATTTTTTTCAATTGAAAATTAACGTGAAAATTGTCAGAGATAACCAAATAATAAATTCTATCAGAATTAAATAGGGAGTTATCAAAGATAAGAAGATAAGGGATAAATAGGTATCAGAGTTTAGATCGGAGATACTCCCCCTGAATTTATTACTTCCCTTTAATTCCATGAGTTCTTCAGGATCAGATTTTTTATTGACTTTCTTTGAATATCAGATCTTTCCTTGAACTTTCCTTTACTCGAGCAGAGCTTCAGCGTATCAGAGATAATTAACTTCTTGTACCTGTAAGCTTATGCAAAACAAAAACATTCAAGTATATCAGAGTGTTAAAATGTTTGAGACTTTTGTCTCAGTAAACCGTTATTGAAAAATATCATTCTTTTTCTCCCCCTTTTTGTCAGCAATCAAAAAGTGCAAGTAATTAAAGTTAAAACGATCAGTGCAGAAAAACTCTTGTATTTAGTTTAAAGCTTAGAAGATAGTACAGAAAAACATGGAAAGAAAATAATGAAAAACAAAATCTAAGGTTGGGGAGGAAGGCGTGTGAACAGAGCTTCTAGCATGTTCTTAATCTAATCAGCAGTTTCCTTCTGCTGATGCACCATGCTGACTACTGTATCAATCTTGCTATCTTGCACATCCATCCTTTCCTTCATCCGTTGATCATTCTCATCCATTCTTTTCTGTAGACGAATATCATTTTGCTTCAGCTCTTCAAGAGTCTGCTAGTCCAAGGCAGCTTGAGAGACATCAGAACCAGGACGCTTCTGAGAGCTTTCTGCAACATCTTTTTCTTCAGCTGGAATTGTCTGATCTTCTGCTGGTTGGACTGTTGAAGCTAGACGCTTTTCAGACCATGGCTCACTGTCCAGATGAAGCACTTTCTCCTTCAGCAGCTGACTCAAGACTTGTCCTTCAACTTCTTTCAGTAGATTGTTGAAGTTCTGTTGAGCCTGTTCATAGTTTATGTCTTGCATCTTGAAGGTTTCAGCGTGTATCCACTTTCTGAATTGTGTCCAGAGTTGGTCTGATGCAGCAGGATCAATCATTCCCGGACAAGCCTGCTTTAGAGAAGCAATCCAATTTTGCATGCCTGTTTCAAAATTCAAGATGCTAGAACCAACATCTAGTTGTTTGGGTTTGGGAATGGCGATTTTATTTTTAAGGTCAGCAAGGCGGTCAAGGACTGTTAGATCAATGAAGGTCTTGCTGTGGTCATTTGGATTTTGTTTGGGTGAGGGAGTAGGAGAGTCAGAAATGATTATTGGACTGTGTGGAGTATTAGGAGGGGTAGTTTCTGGTGAGGATGGTAGTTGGGGAATGTTTACAGTTGTACCACATGGCAGTTGAATTGCCAGGGGTTGTGGTTCAGAGGATTGAGGTGATTGAGGTTCAGGTGATGGAGTTTCAGAGTGTTGAAACTCAGGTTGTGGAGATGATGGTTGAGGTGAAGGTGGATTAAGTTCTGGTTGTGGAGAGGGAGGTTGTGGATTTTCTGGTTGTGGAGATGGAGGTTGTGGAATTTATGGTTCTTCTGGTATTGGTGATAGTGTAGTTGCTGGTTGTGGTGAATGGGGAGTTTCTGGTTGAGTGTTTGGATTATCTGAGAGGGGAGCGGAAGAACCTTGATCAATTTCAGAAAGAACTTTATCAAGTTCTGATTCTGTTGATGTTGTGGGTTTTGGATTTTGAGATTTGATATTCGGATATGCTTGATGCACTTCCTGCTTGTGATTTATTTTCACATTGACGATGCCTCGACACTTATCTCATGCATTCAATTTCTGACTGTTTTGCTTGTTGATAAAGCTTACGTTAAGGTCTTCTAGTTTCTTACGCTTTATTAGGAAAAGGCAACGGATTTTGTTTTCGTTTAGTATTTTTTCTCATTTATCTTATTTTCGCATTGTATTTTCGATTTCTTTTCCATGAGAAGTAGGAATAGAGATACAAGTCTAGAACTCAAGCCCTACTGCTATAGGCAATGTTTGGTCTAGAATTCCTACTTTGTAGGTAATATTTTTGTGATTGTTAGCTTGTTTTCTCTTTTTACTTTCTGCTTTCAATTGAATCAATAAAATGGAAGGAGGGCTCGCAATTGGCCCACACATTTCAAGTCCCTTGGTCATTCTTAGCTCGTGTAACACCCTTCTAAACCCAATGGAATATTCATAATTATTTAAAATAATATCAGAGTAATACAACAAAAGGGCGTCACGTTTTATTCGTGAAATGATCATACGTGCTAGTCTCGCTCCGTAACACGGGTTTTCAAAATTATTCATGACATATGCATTATCAATGTTTCATATACTTGCAGCAGAATCATAGTTCAGACAAGTTTCATTAAAAACACTTCATAGTGCCCCATGATTCGTGGTTCACAATTCCACACATATTAAAACTCCATAGAAACAATTTAAATGTCATAACAAAACAAGAACGAAATAGTTTTCAAAACAAAGCGGTCCCATCCCCAATGTTACATATCAGAGAAAGACCTTCTAGACTCAACGGAAATAAATCACACTCCAAAGCTATTCTTCCAAGTCTTTAGGGACTACTCTGGATTACCTATATGTTACCCACGTAGAGGCAATATTCAAGCAGAAATGGTGTGTTTATCACAATCATTATGTAAGAAGTAAGTAATATACATAGCAGAATAAGCCTAAAGTATCATAACATGACCTCAGCATTATTACATCATGTGATATGGTGGCCAGAACCGGACTGTTTTGAAATGCTGGTTTGCGTTTTGCGTTTGTGTTCACAAAACATCGCGGTAAGAAAGAGTCGCCACCGACTTTTATTTTATCCAACAAGGAAAGGAAAAAAGCACAGAAAAATTCCTTTTTTCGAGATTTTCTGAGTACGGAGGATAGATTATAGAAAGGGAAGGTATTAGTACCCTTTCTATCCGTAGTTTTCTACGGGCTCTTAGGTGCTTGCTCATCATTTTCAAAATTTCTTCTGTGTGTTTGTGTGATTTGAAATTTTTTTGTTTTGACTTCGATTTAACCCTTGCTTCTGTCTTCACGAGTGTTACGAAGGGTTTTTGAAAACTTTGTTTGGAAAGGAGTGTAAGTGTGAAAAAGTTTATTTGTTTTGAGCAAGTACTTGAGAGCTAATCTACCTACTCGAAAAAAGAATTGTTCTATGTTTTTTTCCTTTAGACAGCGCTATCCCACTATTAGTGAGTAGGTAGCACCGTCGTTGGAGTATTAAGGGTCAATTCGAAAAGGGACGTACGGACACTAAAGCAATGTTAGGACGTCTTAGTAGTAACCCTAATGTTTTAGATCAATTATTCGAGGAAACAATATCTGAGGCAACCATTCTGAGGCAACTTTTGCGAACGGGACTTTGATCTTTGTTTAGACAAGAGAGCAACCACTAAAGCATCCTATACTTAATGACCGTTTACCGAAGGCAACCAAAGTGAGAGTATACCCTAGGAGTGCGCATGTGCGAGTGATTCAATTTCAAGTTTATTATCTTTGCACATTTAGGGTTTGCTAACCGTTTTAAAGTTAATCATACATTCTTGTCATGCATCCCTATTATTCATACATCTAACAGTTAATATTTTGCGGAATTTAAAGTGTGGAAAATAAGCTACGCTATTACAAGGCTTCGGGTATTTACATAGCCAAAAACAAACCCGTAAAAAAAACAATAAATGAAAGTAAAAGGTCCTAATTAAGCTATTACAACTTGTGAGCAATTACATTAATATAGTAAAAATAAATAACAAAGCGTGCGCGATGAAATTAAGAACGAGAGAGAACTAGGGTTTTGACCCCTTCTAACCTAATTAAAAGAAAGAAAATTGTTTTTGTTGTTTTTAATATTTTTTAAGAAAAAGAATTAGGGTTCTTTAAATTAAATGCAAAATTAATTAATTAATTAATGAAAATAAATAAATGGCCTATTTTTGTGTTTTGTTATTTTTTAAGAAAAAGAAAATAGAATTAAATTGAACTAAAACCCTAATTGTTTTTTTTAATTTATTTACAAAAACAAATTAAGTTACCTAAAATTAAATAACCTAATTAAATTAAAAATAAATAACCTAAATTTAATTGGGTGAAAAATATTATTTTTATGATTTTTTTGATAAAAGAAAAAATTAAGTTGTTAGTAAAACAAATAAATAAATTAAATAAAACAAAATATAAAAAGAAAAGATAAAGAGATATTGGGCCTAGTTGTGAGTGATTTGGGGTGTGTGGATTGAAAATCTGGCCCAAAAAAATAAGGTCCACGTTGACCTTTTGAATCCCATGCTTTGCTTTTACCTAAGCCTTTGGTGCTCCTTCATCTAATGGCCCTTAGATCTGGTCATCTGGACACTTGGCTGGCTGGATCATGATGGACCATGGTGGCCATCCCACCTGTGCCCGCATGTGATCACTGAAAGAAAAAACATATGAAATAATTGGGGGGACCTGGGATTCAAACCCAGGCCCCAAGGCATTTTCCACCTGCACCAATGCCAGCTGCGCTGCACGTTTTTATTGTATATAGAATGAACAATAATCATAATATATAATAATGCGAAAAAGGGCGCCAGAATTCAAATAAGCGAATGAGACGGAGCCACGTATGTCATCTTCTTCCTCTCTCCGTTGGTAAAAGTCACAGACTTTTACCTACGGACATATGTCCATAGCTACATATCCTGCAATTCTCAAAATCAAACACACGCGTGATAAATAAAATCTAAGGCCATCGATTGATTCGTCTTGGCCTGCTGAGCACGATGGTACCCCTTTCATGGCCCAATTTTACCTGTGTAAAAGGATACAAAAATGAAGCATAAAACCCTAACAATGGCAAACCTTGATACAGTTCATAAAAATGCAATTGAATGTTACAGATAGTTTGCAA
The DNA here is from genome assembly GCA_948472305.1 of Vicia faba. Taxonomy (NCBI): domain Eukaryota; kingdom Viridiplantae; phylum Streptophyta; class Magnoliopsida; order Fabales; family Fabaceae; genus Vicia; species Vicia faba. The sequence continues at coordinate 722,649,912 of OX451738.1, read as the reverse complement.
ATATTCCAGGGATCAAGAATATACAAATTTTTCATGCTATAGATGCCGAAATTATGCAATTCAAATTCAAGAAAAATCCATAGTTGTGGCTGACTTACAGTGAGTTATAGGGCTGAAAACTCTTTGTTCTTGATTGGTTTCGCTTGCTTGTGATCCCAGGAAGCGAATGGGATGGCTAGAAGGTCTTGAGAATGCCTGGAACTATGAATTCGACTCAACACTTTTTGTGTTTTTTTCAAGTCTGTTCTGACCTCTCACGCCTCTCTCACCTCTTGATTTTTGTCTTCAAATGTTCCTTATGTATTGAGGATTGGATTAGGGTTGCAAACATGATCTCAATCTTCCTCCATTATAGCTTTTGATTTGGATTTGATTCACTTGAAGATACTTCCAAAAATAGTCCAAACTCAATCTTTTTGTGCACACCAAGGCTTTACATGAATTCAATCTTATGCTAGCTGGATATAGGACCTGAAACATGTACAAAATCTTGAGATTTCAATGTTTTGGATTTTTCCATGATTTGTTTTGATTTAAATTGATTTAATTCAAATAAATATCAAAATAAATAATAAAGATAAAATAAATACAAGTTGCAAGAGCTAGGGCTCGTGGACCATGCTACCAACTCAAGACAAGTGCAAAAAGTTAGGCCCATTTAGCAAAAATTGCAATTCGAGGCATAGTTGACTTTTGACAATTTTGCAAAAAGGGTCAACTTCACCAATGCATAACTTCCTCAATTTTGACTCTTTGAATGTGTTCTTGGACTTTTTAGAAATATTTAGATGCCCTCTAAGCAACCCCTTTGGTATTATCTCAATTTGGTATTCCATGTTCATGTATGAAGCTTTGACAAAAAAGGTGTTTTTGTTGACTTTTCAAAATGACCTATAATGTCCAAATTCATAACTTCTTGTGAGTGCATATTTTGAACTTGGGAGATGAATATTAATTGTATAGAATTGCATCCTCTTCAAAATGATCTTTGGATGGGTCACTTCTCATAAAGTATAAGAAAGTTATGCTTGGTCAAAGTTGAGTTAACTTTTCCTGCAAAACCCTAATTTAGCAACTTTTGGTTCTTGATGAATAATGAGCAATCCTTGATGAATCATGATCAACCCTTGATAAAATGATGAAATATACTTCAAAATGAGGATGTTGACCAAAAATCTTGAAGTTTGACTGTATGTGGGCCACAATTGACTTTTGCCCTAGCACAGTCGATTTTCAGGCCTTTGAGCACTTGATTGAGCAAATTTCCTCTGCAAGGCTTGAAACTTGACATGGATGATATTGAGAACATATTAGGACAATGGTGATCCTTTGGGACCCCTTGGACTCAAGTATCTTGATGCAACATGAAACCCTAATTTGAGGTAGACTACCTTAAGAGAGAGCTTGTTTGGTCAACCCTTGAACTTCCTTGAGCAACTTGAAGACCTCACTTGAAATGTATTGAGAAACATGGGAGGGCAAATTTTGGGGTACAACAGCTGCTCCTATTCAATCTTCTAAAACTTGAGGATGTAGATTGGCTTTTCTGCCTTTCGTGATCTGAAGGTGGAAGATGATTGAACACTAGAGTGCCTAGAAATTTACACTCGCATGAAGTGGTATTTGTCTTGTGGTGTCGGGAATGGGCTTACAGATGCCATTTGAAAGCTTACGATGGGAGATGGGCTTAAAGATGCCATATGAAAGAGTGTCGATCGCATAAGAGATTCCTTAGCGAGAGTTTGTATACCTGTTGTTAAGGAAGATTCTGCTAGGGAATGTTGTTCTTTGTCTTGAGAGAAAAGTTGAATTTTAGGAGCTTCATTCGTCCGTTATTCTACTGGGGAATCATCTCTTGGTCGAAGAGGTGAAAATAAACTACTATATGGTCGTGATCCAGGCTTCATAGTGATAAGATCGACTGCTATCTGGTCGTAATCCAGGCTTTACAGTGACTTACTGGGGAGATGAGATTACACTTGCTATCTGGTTGTAATCCAGGCTTCGTAATTTCTCAATTCTTATCTGGTCGTAATCCAGGCTTCAGAAGGAAATGAGTTGTTATCCGGTCGCATCCGGGCTTCGACTTGAATTTAGGGCACACTAATATCCGGTCAACTTCGGGCTTCTTAGTAACTGTCCAGGTAAACTGCTATTTGGTCGAAATCCAAGCTTCGCAGTGTCTTGTACTGTTATCTGGTCGTAATCCAGGCTTCAGTCCTTTTATCATTATCTGGTCGTAATCCAGGCTTCATGATGCTTTATACCATTATTTGGTCGAATCCAGGCTTCATGGTGTCCTGTACTGCTATCTGGTCGTAATTCAGGCTTCACAATACCTCACTTCTTATCTGGTCGTAATCCAGGCTTCAAAAGAAATCAAGTGGTTATCCGGTCGTAATGCGGGCTTTCCATTTGGCTTTGGGCCTACTAATATCCGATCGAATCCGGGCTTCATAGTAATTGGCTGGTTGAACTGCTATTTGGTCGTAATCCAAGCTTCACAGTGTCCCTCACTGTTATCTGGTCTTTACCCAGGCTTCATTGTCTTTTACCTCTATTTGGTCGTAATCCAGGCTTCGCGATGTCTCATACCATTATTTGGTCGAATCCAGGCTCCATGGTGTACGGAGAAATCAAGATACTATCCAGTCGAACCCGGGCTTCATAACTTATATTAAAGATGTACCACTATTTGGTCATAATCCACGCTTCACGGTGTCTTTGGCTGCTATCTGGTCGTAATCCTGGTTTCACAACGTCTTTTACCATTATTTGGTTGTAATCCAGGCTTTATGGTCTTGTATTGCTATCTGGTCGTAATCCAGGCTTCACAATAACTTGCTCAACTGTTATCCAGTCGTAATCCGGGCTTCACGGCTTGTGTTTATGATATACCACTATCTGGTCGTAATCCAGGCTTCATGGTACTTGCTGAGCTGCTATCCGGTCATAATCCAGGCCACACGGCTTGCTGGGGATTAAACTATTATCCGGGCTTCATAGCTTGCTTTTAAGAGATACCACTATCTGGTCGAGTCCAGGCTTCGCGGTGTTTGATACTGTTATCTGGTCGTTCTCCGGGCTTCATAATATGATGTAGAGATCAAGGTACTATACGGTCGGACTCGGGCTTCATAGCTTGAACTTGGTAAGAATTTGATTGTATCTTTCCTGAAAGGTAAGGGTTAGCTGTATGTAATGCATGATATGTATCAGGCAATGATGTTCTCAAAATAAATGAGATTGTGTTGTATGATGAGTATGCGCATGTCACGATGTATGGACATGCAATGTTTTTATGATATTCTCTAGTTGGGAAAATAAATCCCAGATTGCTGCTGGAGAATATAGAGAATTTTGCTCGCTGGGGATAACGATCGAAGGTGATTGGGAGAATAATCCTGCTGGAGAATACATTGGTGAGAGACTGACTCTGTAGGGAAGAGATAATCTGCTAGAAGATCTGCTGATTTGGAGAAAAATCCTCAGTTGGGGATGAATTAACGTTGCTGGCGGTGATGAACTCTATCGGGGATAAAGTTTCTATTTGTGAAAGAAATAAACTCCACTGGGGATGGTCTTCCATTGTTGGGGAAAGATGAACTCTGCTTGGGGAGAGTCTTACCGATTCATTTGCGATTGTGAATCTCAGCTGGGGAGAATTAACACCACTATCCTTTTCTTACTCTCCGGGGAGTGTATGCATTTTTAGTCATATTCTTCAACTAGGTCTATCCTTGTACCTGGTGAATAGAGAAACTGTAAGGTCTGGACATTTCTTATTTGCCCCTGTTTCTGATATTACGAGTAATCGTCTTTTGTTTCGCACATAAATATTTATGAGCAGCAATTATTGTCAAATGCATATATCAAAAATGAACATTGGACGTTCTTGCAAAACAAAACAGAAAAAGGAAAAATAATTTGAAATTTCTTTGTGAAAATGAATTGTATTGATTTTGAAGTTGGCATGTAAATAGGCATTTTTGTACAAGAGGCTGACGTCCTAGTAAGAGAACGCCTCCGAACAAACAGAATTTATACAATTTGTGTAAAAGAAGTAAACATAGCTATGTGAACAATCTCACTGGGTTCCAACTCTGCTATTCCCCCTATGTCTGTGAGCGTCTCATCACTTTGCTACTTGGTTGAAGGTAGATCAGATTGATCGGTGTTGTCCGAGCTTGATAGTCGATACCGAAGTCTGGTTGCAAGATGATCCAATGAGACATAGTGTTACACTTTGATCCCTAATTTTTGCCTGGACCGCCCTTTCGGGTTTTCAGTCCAACGGGATGCCCTTTTTTGCCCAAGCCGCCTTTTCAGGTTTTCGACTTGCCGGGTGTACAGTTTTTTCATTTTCATCCCTTATTTTTTCCCGAACCCTTTTGGTTCGCCCGGAAGCCCTTATTTTTTCCTAGGCCAGTAAACCTAGCGGGTCTTTGATTATGCGTAGTATTTTTTCACTATGTCTGCATTGACGGGGTGAGGAAGGTCGTTACCATCCATGGTGGTTAGAATCATAGCTCCTCCTGAGAAAATGTTCTTAACCACAAATGGCCCTTCATACGTAGGGGTCCATTTTCCCCTGGGATCACCTTGCGGCAGTATGATGCGCTTGATCACCAGCTCCCTAACTTGATACTCTTGTCGTCTGACTTTCTTGTTAAATTCCTTGATCATTCGCTTCTGATACGTCTGACTATGACAAATAGCAGTAAGTCTTTTTTCATCGATTAAGTTCAGCTGATCAAGCCAGGTCTGGATCCAGTCGTCTTTTCTTAAACTAACATCCATCATAATCCGAAGAGAGGGTATCTGAACTTCGATGGGCAGGATTGCTTCCATGCCATACACCAAAGAGTAGGGTGTTTCCCCTGTTGAAGTCCGCACTGAGGTGCGGTACCCATGAAGATCAAATGGTAACATATCGTGCCAATCTTTGTATGTCACCGTCATCTTCTGCACAATCTTCTTGATGTTCTTATTAGCCGCTTCAACAGCCCTATTCATCTTCGGCCGGTAAGGAGAAGAGTTCTGATGTTGTATCTTGAACTTCTTGCAAGGCTTGGTGATCATCGTATTGTTGAGATTTGTACCATTGTCCATAATGATCCTCTCTGGTACACCATATCGAAAGATCAGATTATGTCGGATAAACCGCGCCACGACATTCTTGGTTACTGTAGCAAAGGAATCTACCTCAAACCACTTCGTAAAGTAATCAATGGCTACCAGAATGAAACAATGCCCGTTGGACGCAGTAGGTCTGATCTCGCCAATCATATCGATGCCCCCACACTGCAAAAGGCCAAGGATCTGTCAATACATTCAGAGGAACTGGAGGTATATGCACCTTATCAGCATAGACTTGGCACTTATGACAGGTCCGAGAATGTTGATAACAGTCGGCTTCCATAGTGGACCAATAATATCCTGCCCGAAGGATTTTCTTTACCATGGTGTGTCCACTGGAATGAGTTCCGAAAGTACCTTCATGTAACTCTACTATGATCTTTTCTGCCTCATTCTTGTCTACACATCGTAGTAAGGTTGAATCATGGTTACACTTGTACAGAATCCCATTACTAATGAAGAACTTCGCAGCGAACCTCCTCAGAAACTTCTTATCATTAAACGATGCACCCTCGGGGTACTCCTGAGCCTCAAGATACCTCTTTACCTCGTGAAACCAGGGTTTATCTGCTACCTCTTCAGTCTAGATGTCATAGCAATGTGTGGGTTCTTCCAACCTCTCAATGGTAATCTGGGAAGCTTCATTGTCCCATCTGACCTTGAACATAGAAGACATGGTAGCTAGCGCGTCCGCTAACTGATTCTCCTCTCTCGGGAAGTGTTCAAAGGTTATCTCCTCGGAGTGCGGAAGCAAACTCAATACATACTCTTTGTAAGGAATAAGATTTGGGTGTTTCGTATCCCACTCGCCTTTGATTTGACTGATCACTAGAGCGGAATCTCCGAATACACTCAAGAACTTAATCCTTAAGTCGATAGCTGCTCGAAGGCCCATAATGCACGCTTCATACTCCGCCATGTTGTTGGTACAGTTAAAACATAATCGGGCGGTGAACGGAGTATGATAGCCTTCAGGAGATATGATCATGGCGCCAATGCCATTACCCAACGTGTTTGAAGCTCCGTCGAAATACATAGATCATCAGGATCCCTCCTCGGGTCCTTCATCCGGTCCAGGTTTTTCACAGTCGGTCACTAACATGATGCTCTCATCCGGAAACTCGAAATTCATGGACTGGTAATCATCCACTGCCTGATGCGCCAAATGATCTGCCAACACACTCCCCTTGATTGCCTTTTGGGTTGTGTACTGGATGTCATACTCAGTTAAGATAATCTGCCATCTTGCTATTCTTCCAGACAAGGCGGGCTTTTTGAAGATATACTTGATTGGATCCATCTTTGATATCAATAAGGTGGTGTGAGTCAGCATATACTGTCTCAGCTGGCGAGCAGCCCATGCCAAATCGCAGCAAGTTTTCTTAAGAAGTGAGTATCGGGTCTCACAGTCGGTAAACTTTTTGCTAAGGTAATAAATAGCATGCTCTTTTCGGCAAGACTCATCATGCTGCCCCAGTACACACCCCATTGAATTGTCGAGTACTATCAAGTATAAGATCAAAGGTCTTCCTTCAACTGGAGGCATCAGAATAGGAGGCTCTTGGAGATATTCCTTGATCCTTTCGAAAGCGGCCTGACATTCATCATTCCATCTTACTACTTGATCTTTCTTCAACGGCTTGAAGATTGGTTCACAAGTAGCGGTCAGCTGCGAAATGAATCGGGAAATGTAGTTCAGACGTCCCAAAAAGCCTCTGACTTCTTTTTCTGTTTGGGGAGTTGGCATTTCCTGTATAGCCTTTACCTTGGCAGGATCCACTTGAATACCTTTATCACTAACGACGAAACCCAGCAGCTTACCATACCTCACCCCGAAGGTGCACTTGTTCGGGATTAACCTTAGCTTGTACATCTTCAACCTGTCAAACAGCTTCTGGAGATGGTCAAGATGTTCTTCTTCAGTCTGGGATCTTGTAATCATGTCTTCAATGTATACCTCAATCTCATGATAAATCATGTCATGGAACAAAGCAGCCATGGCGCGCTGATACGTTTCCCCAACATTCTTCAATCCTAATGGCATGACTTTGTAGCAAAAGGTACCCCACTGCATAACGAAAGTCGTCTTTTCCATGTCCTTGGGAGACATCTTAATCTGATTGTAACCGGAAAAACCATCCATAAAGGAGAAGATCTTATGCTGCGCGGTGTTGTCGACCAGAACATCGATATGAGGGAGTGGGAAATCATCCTTAGGACTTGCCCTGTTCAGATCCCTATAGTCCACACACATTCAAACCTTACCATCTTTCTTCGACACTGGGACCATGTTGGCAACCCACTACGGGTAAGAAGTAACTGCTAGAAAACCGACATCAAACTGTTTCATGACCTCAGCTTTGATTTTCTCAAACATCTCTGGGCGCATTCGGTGAACTTTCTGCTTCACCGGAGGACAGTCTTCTTTGGTTGGCAAGCGGTGTACCACGATATCAGTATCCAACCCAGACATATCTTCATAAGACCAAGCAAAGATCTCAACATAGTCACGTAACATCTGTATCAACCGTTGCTTAACACTAGGTTCCAGATTTGCACCGATCTTGACCTCTTTCTTGTCTTCCTCTGTACCTAGTTTCACTGATTCCACTGGCTCTTCATGGGGCTGTATGGCCCTCTCTTCCTGTAGTAACAGTCTAGCAAGTTCCCCAGGCACTTCACAATCATCCGCACCTTCGTCCTCGGCTTAGTTGATCGAACTTTCAAAGTCATAACTGGCAGTAGCAGAGTCGTTATTAGTGGGATCTAGAGTGGATGTGGACCTGTATTATGATATGTGAGTGTGTGTAAGACAAATAGTCATGTTGATAAAGTGTAGAATAGAAAAGAAAAATAAGGAGCGCAAAATTTGTAATGGAAGAAAACATCCAATGCTTTATTGATGATATATGAAAATGACAAATATCAAGCCCTCACAAACAAAACTGAGGTGCCTCGGGCAAGGCACCAGGCCATAAAGTTTTAAACTGTCTGTTACAAATTTCAAAAAAAAAGTCTATTACTGTGTAATAAAAGAAACGGGCACGAAGTCCTTCGCCGTCCAATTGTTCAAACCACCATCGGTAGTCGGGTAAATCCAGCTGTCAAAATCTGACTCTTCTTTGTTGTCTTCAATTGCGTTCATTCCTGATTATTGATACACAGGGGAGGTCTTCCAATTCGTGCACGCCGAACAGCCCTTTGAGCTTCTGCAGTAAAACCCAAACCAAAATTGTCAGTCTTGTGTGCAAAGTCAGGGAGTTGACCCCAATTTGCACACCCACCTTTTTCTATTATAGCCCGGGCATCCTTGAGGGAATCCATCTTCATTGGAGGTTCTTCAACAGCAACTTCAGTCGACGCTAGAGTCTGGGGGACTTCTTCAAAGTTCTGACACGGGGTTTCAATGAACTCCCCATCCATCTCCACATACCGAAAAGAGTTAAGGTGACTCACCATGTACTCCTCTTCTCCTTGTACCGTAACAATCTTCCCCTTTAAAGGATATTTCAACATCTGATGGAGCGCAGAAGTCATTGCCCCAGCCTTATGAATCCACAGGCAACCCAACAAACAAGAATAAGATGGTCGAATGTCCATCACATAGAATGTAGATGCAAAAGTCTGAGAGCCAACATTAACAGGGACGTCCACCTCCCCATGCACCACCCTTTTGGACCCGTCAAAGGCCCTAACCACAATATTACTTGGCTTCAGAACCAACCCTTCACAGTCTAGCCGGTCTAATGCTTTCTTGGGTAAAACATTCAATGAGGACCCAGTATCCACCAATACATGGGCTAGAGTAGTGCCCCTGCACTCGATTGAAACATGCAGTGCGTCATTGTGATTCCTTCCTTTGGCAGTCAGATCTGCATCAGAGAAACCCAACCCGTTGTTAGCGGTCAAACTAGCCACAGAGTCTTTGAATTGATCAGCAGATGTTTCCTGCGGCACATGCGCAGTTTTAAGGAAATCAATTAAATCCTTTGCATGGGCTACCGAGCACAACAATAAGGTTAACATGGAGATCTTCTACGGGGTCTTTCCCAGCTGTTCGACTATGTTGTAGTCACTCTTCTTGATAATCTTCAGAGTTTCCTCTATCTCCTGCCTAGAGGTTTCTACAACAATCTTTTTCGGTGCCTCCATCCGGGAATGCTCACTTGTGACTTCTTTGCCCCGAGTGTCAGATGACTCGGCGACAGGGGTGATAATTGGAATATGTACTAGGCCAGTAGAAGATGTACTGTAAGATGGAATAGCAATAGGCTTTTGAACATTCAGAGGGGAAATCTCATGAGAGAAGAGTCTTCCGCTTCGGGTGACCTTGCTAGACCCGACAATATTGCTGACATCAGTATCATCCTCTTCAACCTTCAAGTCTTGTTTGATTCCATGATAATACACATTGGCCCCATAGTGCCACGGGACATCCTTATCTGAAGTGTAAGGGATAGGACCAGGAATAGTAATGATTAATGGAGCAACTCTTGGAACAGATGTAATCCTAACAGGCTTTCTCGAGGAAGCCTTGGAAGGATTGGCGGAAATGGTTATTATGGAAACATATTCAACGGGAATCAACGGAATCAAAGACTTCTCGAACATGATCTCTTTGTTATCCATCAGGCGTTGAATACCTGACTTCAATAAATGGCAACCAACAGGCAGGATTGAACATAGGTGGCAACCTTCGCCACATCCCAGAAATAAACCAGCCGATAATAGATTCTTCTTTACTGTCATCAATAGAGTAGAAATGTCTTCCACAGAGGTCACAAATGAATCATTGTCCATAGCATTTACTCCATGCTTGGGCATAGGAGCAGTCATGACATTAGGCTTTTCTGGTGCGTCAAACTCAATTTCTTTAGTTTCAATCAAATCTTGCACCTTATTCCTCAAGGCCCAGCAGTTATTTGTATCATGCCCTGGACTATCGGAGTGATAGGCGCAACAGGCGTTCCGATTATATAGCGGAGATGTAGTACTGGGATTCTTTGGGGCTTCCCTTAGAGTTACAAGGTTAGTCTTCAATAACTGCAGTAAATTTTGAGATAAAGTCATACTGAGCCGAGTGTATTGTCTTTGCGGTCTATCTACTCTTTGATGGTTGTTGTGCTGTGGGGCAACAGCAGGTCTAGATATTACTACAGCATTCACTGCTTGGCGGCGTTCAGGTCAGTTTTGGCTCCTCGAGCTGTAAACTGCACTAGCTTCTTTCTTGAAAGGCTTCTTTTCTATACTTGATGAGGCACCTTTCTGTATTTTGCCACTTCTGATACCAGCCTCTACTCTTTCCCCAGTCATAATCAATTCAGTGAACCCAGACGATGAACTACCGATCAAATGATTGAAATATGGACCCGACAAAGTCCCAAGAAACATATCCACCAACTCCCTATCAGACAGAGGGGGTTGGACTCTTCCAGCCAGATCTCTCCACTTCTGAGCATAGTCCTTAAAGCCTTTGCCTGTACCCATAGACATACCCTGAAGTTGAGTACGCGTGGGAGAAAGGTCGGCGTTATACTGGTATTGCTTGTAAAAAGCGGCAGCAAGGTCCTCCCAGTTGCGGACATTAGCTCCTTCTAATTGATAGAACCATTCAAGTTGAGTCCCAGACAGACTATCTTGAAATAAATGAACCCACAGCTTTCTATCAGCAGTATAGGGTTGAATTTTTCTAACGTACGAGCGGAGATGGAGCTTTGGATAAGATACTCCATCATTCTTAGCAAAGACATGAGCTTTAAACTTGTGAGGGATCACCACCCCTGATGCCAATCCCAAATCTCCAAAGTCCAAACCGGGAACCCTCTGAATCTCCATAGCACTTAGACGGTCTTCTAGTTGTTTGTACCTATCCTCAACAGGAGGGTACTGTTCATCATCAAAATCAGGGTCATTATCAGAGAACACGTGACTAGGACCCTTTCCTTCCTCTTGATTCTCTCCTCCTCTAGATGAATGAGACAGATCAGCTTCCTGTCGTAACCTATTCCCAAATTTGTGACCCATATTCAACAGAACCACCTTCTTCTTCTTCCTCTCCTTCAGGATGAGAGTCTTCAAATCTTGTTGTCCTTTGGCCAAGTTCAAGAACATCTCCTGGAATTGAGCATTCTGAGCTTGAAGATCTTTGATGGCTTGATTAGTAGGTGTTTCAGAAGACATTTTATGCTGAAATAAACAGCGAAGAAGATGAGAAACCTGTAATGGTACCTGTGATGAGGTCTGTGTTAATGGAATGCGTATGAAATGATTTCAAAGACTTTGGGAGATTCAAATTTGTAAAACAAGAAATAAACAAACTTTATTAGATTCAAACTTGTAAAATGTTGAACAATGCCTTTAAAGCGTTACAAAATAAACTGAAAAGCAAATCTAACTAGAAACAATAAAAGACATCAGAAATCCCGTGTTCGTTTTCCCTTCGTGCTAACATAATCATTGATTGTCTTCTCATTCTCAAGCTTCCTCGTGAGCTTCAAGATCTTCCTTTCCTGCTCATGATACTTCTCCCTGTAGGTATCCCTTTCTTCCTTTAACTGGATCCAAGATCTCTTCAATGCCCCAAGATCAGTAGGCATATAGGGATGGAGGACTGTATAAGGAACCCCTTCTTCATTAGTATGCTCTACAATCACCGGAAAAACAGCTTCATAAGGCATCCCCAGCTTTTGAGCACGGGCTCGAACCCACTGGAGATAAGGTTGCATAGGGAGAGAAGTCTTTAGTCCTAGATCATGAGGGTCATACCTGTTCACCATGCCCCAGGCCAGTATAAACCTTCGGCGATGCTCATCCACATCCCCCTTGTAGTCAAAGACAATATCTGCAAGAAGCAGCTCATGGGGACCGTCTCTCCGAGCGCGTCTAAACTGTCGTAAAGCCAAACAAGGATTTTAGGTTATTCCCCCTCTAATTCCAAGCAACAGGGCATTAGGGTATTCCCCACATTGATCAATGACAGCTACTCTTTCCATATCCTTAGAACTCCAAAGAATGTCCATATGAGCAAGGGATATAATTCTGTAAGCCCAACCTACACCTTCCTCATTCTTCAATACAGACTTGGAGAGGTGCAAAATAAACCACCTCTCCAGCAGCGGCGTGCAACACATGAGGGTCCCCCTTCTTCTCACAGTACGAGTATAAAGGGAATGCAAAATATCACCCAAGAGAGTAGGCATTGGATTATGTGACAAGAAGATCTTGACCGCATTCACATCTATGAAGCAATCTGGATTCGGGAAAAGAATCAAGTCATAGATGAGGAGAGCCAAGATGTTTTCAAATGCTTAAAAGTCCAAACTATCCCAGAACTGTTGAGCTTGATCCATTAGAAATTAGCCAAGAAACCTTTAAGCCCGCTCCGTGTTTCCCAGTTGGATACTACATCAGCCCTTTTTAGATGTAAGGCTGAAGCAATGTCCTCAAGTCTAGGAGTCTCTTCCAAACCTGTGAAGGGTGTCTGCTCGAGAGTGGATATGCCCAATAAGTCAGAAAACTCCTCCAAAGTAGGGACTAGCTGATAATCCGGGAAGGTGAAACAATGATGCAACGGATCAAAGAACTGGAACAGCACACTCATCATTTGCTCATCCAACTTTGAAGTGACCAAACTAAGGAGATGACCATGTCTTCTAAAAAATGAAGAAGTATCAGGAACTTTTCATGACATATGCATTATCAATGTTTCATATACTTGCAGCAGAATCATAGTTCAGACAAGTTTCATTAAAAACACTTCATAGTGCCCCATGATTCGTGGTTCACAATTCCACACATATTAAAAGTCCATGGAAACAATTTAAATGTCATAACAAAACAAGAATGAAATAGTTTTCAAAACAAAGCGTTCCCATCCCCAATGTTACATATCAGAGAAAGACCTTCTAGACTCAACGGAAATAAATAACACTCCAAAGCTATTCTTCCAAGCCTTTAGGGACGACTCTGGATTACCTACATGTTACTCACGTAGAGGCAACATTCAAGTAGAAATGGTGTGTTTATCACAATCATTATGTAAGAAGTAAGTAATATACATAGCAGAATAAGCCTAAAGTATCATAACATGACCTCAGCATTATTACATCCTGTGATATGGTGGCCAAAACCGGACTGTTTTGAAATGCTGGTTTGCATTTTGCGTTTGTGTTTGCAAAATATCGCGGTAAGAAAGAGTCGCCACTGACTTTTATTTTATCCAACAAAGAAAGGAAAAAAGCACAGAAAAATTCCTTTTTTCGAGATTTTCTGAGTACGGGGGGTAGATTATAGAAAGGGAAGGTATTAGTACCCTTTCTATCCGTAGTTTTCTACGGGCACTTAGGTACTTGCTCATCATTTTCAAAATTGCTTCTGTGGGATTTGAAAAATTTTTGTTTTGACTTCGATTTAACCCTTGCTTCTGTCTTCAAGAGTATTACGAAGGGTTTTTGAAAACTTTGTTTGGAAAGGAGTGTATGTGTGAAAAAGTTTGTTTATTTTGAGAAAGTACTTGAGAGCTAATCTACCTACTCGAAAAAAGAATTGTTCTATGTTTGTTTCCTTTAGACAGCGCTATCCCACTATTAGTGAGTAGGTAGCACCGTCGTTGGAGTTTTAAGGGTCAATTCGAAAAGGGACATACGGTCACTAAAGCAATGTTAGGACGTCTTAGTAGTAACCCTAATGTCTTAGATCAATTATTCGAGGCAACAATATCCGAGGCAACCATTTTGAGGCAACTTTTCCGAACGGGACTTTGATATTTGTTTAGACAAGAGAGCAACCACTAAAGCATCTTATACTTAATGACCGTTTATCGAAGGCAACCGAAGTGAGAGTATACCCTAGGAGTGCGCATGTGCGAGTGATTCAATTTCAAGTTTATTATCTTTGCACATTTAGGGTTTGCTAACCGTTTTAAAGTTAATCATACATTCTTGTCATGCATCCCTATTATTCATACATCTAACAGTTAATATTTTCCGGAATTTAAAGTGCAGAAAATAAGCTACGCTATTACAAGGCTTCAGGTATTTACATAGCCAAAAACAAACCCGTAAAAAAATGATAAATGAAAGTAAAAGGTCCTAATTAAGCTATTACAACTTGTGAGCAATTACATTAATATAGTAAAAATAAATAACAAAGCGCGCGCGATGAAATTAAGAACGAGAGAGAACTAGGGTTTTGACCCCTTCTAACCTAATTAAAAGAAAGAAAATTATTTTTGTTGTTTTTAATATTTTTTAAGAAAAAGAATTAGGGTTATTTAAATTAAATGCAAAATTAATTAATTAATTAATTAAAATAAATAAATGGCCTATTTTTGTGTTTTGTTATTTTTTAAGAAAAAGAAAATAGAATTAAATTGAACTAAAACCCTAATTGATCTAATTGTTTTTTTAATTTATTTACAAAAACAAATTAAGTTACCTAAAATTAAATAACCTAATTAAATTAAAAATAAATATCCTAAATTTAATTGGGTGAAAAATATTATTTTTATGATTTTTTTGATAAAAGAAAAAATTAAGTTGTTAGTAAAACAAATAAATAAATTAAATAAAACAAAATATAAAAAGAAAAGATAAAGAGATATTGGGCCTAGTTGTGAGTGATTTGGGGTGTGTGGATTGAAAATCTGGCCCAAAAAAATAAGGTCCACGTTGACCTTTTGAATCCCATGCTTTGCTTTGACCTAAGCCTTTGGTGCTCCTTCATCTAATGGCCCTTAGATCTGGTCATCTGAACACTTGGCTGGCTGGATCATGATGGACCATGGTGGCCATCCCACCTGTGCCCGCATGTGATCACTGAAAGAAAAAACATATGAAATAATTGGGGGGACCTGGGATTCGAACCCAGGCCCCAAGGCATTTTCCACCTGCACCAATGCCAGCTGTGCTGCATGTTTTTGTTGTATATAGAATGAACAATAATCATAATATATAATAATGTGAAAAAGGGCGCCAGAATTCAAATAAGCGAATGAGACAGAGCCACGTATGTCATCTTCTTCCTCTCTCCGTTGGTAAAAGTCACAGACTTTTACCTACAGACATATGTCCATAGCTACAGATCCTGCAATTCTCAAAATCAAACACACGCGTGATAAATAAAATCTAAGGCCATGGATTGATTCGTCTTGGACTTCTGTGCACGATGGTACCCCTTTCATGGCCCAGTTTTACCTGTGTAAAAAGATCCTAAAATGAAGCATAAAACCCTAACAATGGCAAACCTAGATACAATCCATAAAAATGAAATTGAATGTTACAGATAGTTTGCAAATGTTCCAGGGATCAAGAATATACAAATATTTCATGCTATAGATGCCGAAGTTATGCAATTTGAATTCAAGAAAAAGCCATAGCCGTGGCTGACTTACAGTGAGTTATAGGGCTGAAAACTCCTTGTTCTTGATTGGTTTCGCTTGCTTGTGATCTCAGTAAGCGATTGGGATGGCTATAAGGTCTTGAGAATGCCTGGAACTATGAATTTGACTCAACACTTTTTTGTGTTTTTTTCAAGTTTGTTCTGACCTCTCACGCCTCTCTCACATCTTGATTTTTGTCTGCAAATGTTCCTTATGTATTGAGGATTGGATTAGGGTTGTAAACATGATCTCAATCTTCCTCCATTATAGCTTTTGATTTGGATTTGATTCACTTGAACATACTTCCAAAAATAGGCCAAACTCAATCTTTTTGTGCACACCAAGGCTTTGCACAAATTCAATCTTATGCTAGCTGGATATAGGACCTGAAACATGTAAAAAATCTTGAGATTTCAATGTCTTAGATTTTTCCATGATTTGTTTTGATTTAAATTGATTTAATTCAAATAAAAATCAAAATAAATAATAAAGATAAGATAAAGACAAGTGGCAAGAGCTAGGGCTCGTGGACCATGCTACCAACTCAAGACAAGTGCAAAAAGTTAGGCCCATTTAGCAAAAATTGAAATTTGAGGCATAGTTGATTTTTGACAATTTGGCAAAAATGGTAAACTTCACCAATGCATAACTTCCTCAATTTTGACTCTTTGAAGGTATTCTTGGACTTTTTAGAAATATTGAGATGTCCTCTAAGCAACCCCTTTGGTATCATCTCAATTTGGTATTCCATGTTCATGTATGAAGCTTTGACAAAAAAGGTGTTTTTGTTGACTTTTCAAAATGACCTATAATGTCCAAATTCATAACTTCTTATGAGTGCATATTTTGAACTTGGGAGCTGAACATGAATTGTAGAGAATTGCATCCTTTTCAAAATGATCTTTGGATGGGTCATTTCTCATAAAGTATTAGAAAGTTATGCTTGGTCAAAATTGAGTTGACTTTTCCTGCAAAACCCTAATTTAGCAACTTTTGGTTCTTGATGAATTATGAGTAATCCTTGATGAATCATGATCAAAACTTGATCAAATGATGAAATATACTTAAAAATGAGGATGTTGACCAAAAATATTGAAGTTTGACTGTATGTGGGCCACAGTTGACTTTTGCCCTAGCGCAGTCGATTTTCAGGCCTTTAGGCAATTGACTGAGCAAATTTCCTCTGCAATTGAAACTTGTCATTGATGATCTTGAGAACATATTAGGACAATGGTGAGCATTTGGGACCCCTTGGACTCAAGTATCTTGATGCAACATGAAACCCTAATTTGAGGTAGACTGCCTTAGGAGAGAGCTTGTCTGGTCAACCCTTGGACTTCCTTGAGCAACTGGAAGACATCACTTGAAATGTATTGAGAAACATGGGAGGGAAAATTTTGGGGTACAACACATCCCAAGTACATCAACAATCATACAGATTCAACAATGCAATACAATATCATCAATTCAAGAACCATGCAATGCCATATAAGATGTAGTGCAAGGACATAGACTCATGCATGTGGTACCAATTCTTCTTGATGGACATTGGGCCATCACCCTCCAATGACCCCAATCATAGGTTGATCCCCACTTGTAACCGGAGCAAATCATAGACATCACAAATCCATACAATTGGATTGAGACCTAATCACTAGACCAACGTCCTAAATCATAAAACGGACCAAAGTTGTCCCATGAATGTATAATGCGCAACAACAAATATAAACGATCACAACCAGTTATACGCATCATCATTCATATATTAATCAATATCATAAGTAAACATAATCATTTATACTCATATATCATCGTGTATGCTCATGAAATCAAGACATCTTCATAACATCATCACATAATCATAATAACAACATATCACCATAATTAAACAAAATGTCATTGCAATTCAACGCGGATAGCCTATTCTTACTCTAACTTAGTTCTCATAAAAATACTTCTAATTTTTAGTTTTATTTCACCTAATTATAGTGTACTATGTTAGCTACACACATCTTCGAAGGACACTTCATTGTGAGTTCTAGAGCTAAAGTTATGCTCGTTTCTATATTTCAATCCAACACTCCAGATCTGCCTCCCATCGCTCGGCGAAACCCATCCATCGCCCGGAGACACATCACAGAAACAAACACCCCATTTTACTTCCTTGGTTGGCCCCACCTTCTGCTGGCGAAACACCGTCGCCCGGTGACACGGAACCCGTCGCCTGGCGATCCTCTGCGACCATGGTTTTCCTGTTTTGCAATTCTGCATTGTTTCATACCACTTTTCCTGCGATTTCAGTATGCTATAGGCCCTAAAACACTATCCAATCATGGCGAATCATAATCCAACAACAATTTGATAAAATACCTCAATTATACAACCGTTACAGGTTATCCAGCATCACGATTCCATCAAATCTTAACCCAACCACATCAAATCATCATTGTCAATACTAAGGGCAAAATCCTACAACTATCTACCACTTAGATTAAACATAATAATCAGATAAAACCCCTTAACTTATTGTTTTGAGTGATTGATTCTATTCTCCGTGCCTCTTACAGTGATTCTCCAACCCTCTGTGCTCTAGCCTCTTCTCTTGCTCTTCTCCCAATATTTTAATTGCACAGAATGAACCATATCACTCTCTATATTTTTCTGTTATCACAAGGACCCCTAACTTCTTCCTTAATTGCCCTCACTTAGTCACCCTCTATTTACCATCACGTCCTCACTCTTCCTACTAATTACCAACGTACCACTCTAACTAAAATAACTTTATTTAAATAGTTATTCCTATTATTCTATTCTAGATAATAACCCAAATAGTTACCAAATAATCATCTAATTATTCCAATGCATTTAATCTATTCATTCATATCACATGTTCCATATCATAAGCAATTATATGCCAACACATCACAAATATAATCCTATAAAACATCAATTATTTGTAAACACTCCTAATAATTCATTAAATAAATAACTTCTAAAAGTTGGGGTGTTACAACTCTCCCCCACTTAAACAATTTTTTCCCTAAAAAATTACCTGAGGAAAATAGGGTCGAATACGACTCCCTCATCTGATCCCCACGCTCCCAAGTCAAACTTTCACCGGCTGGCCCACCCCATAACACTTCACTAAGGTAATATCCTTACCTCACAATTCCTTCACTTAACGATCTTTTATTCTCAATGGTAGTGCTCCAACAGTCAGGTTATCTCTCACAAGTACATCATCCATCTGAATCAGATGTGAATGATCTGAAATGTACCTCCTCAGTTGAGATACATGAAACACATCATGAAGATTCTCAAGTGAAAGTGGTAAAGTAATCAGGTAGGCTACCTCACATATCTTCTCAGATATCTGATATGGACTAATGAAATATGGCGTAAGCTTCCTCGATTTCAGGGCTCTACCAACACTAGTTATCGGAGTAACTCTCAATAACACATGATCATATTTCTAAAATTCCAATACCGTCCTTATCTTATCATGATAGCTTTCCTGCCGACTCTGAGAAGCTTTCATCCTCTCTTGTATCATCTTAATCTTCTCAGTTGTCTCTCGCAAAATCTCATGTCCGAGTACAACACTCTCGCCTGACTCATACCAACACAATGGAGTTCTACACCTCCTACCATACAACACTTCGTACGGTTCTATCCCAATACTTGAATAGAAACTATTATTGTATGTAAATTCAATCAATGGAAAGTGACTATCCCAAGATCCTCCTTGTTCTAGCACACAAGCCCTCAGCAAATCCTCGAAAGACTGGATAGTCCTCTCTATTTGACCGTCCGTCTGTGGACGGTACACGGAACTCAACTTCAACTTGGTACTGAAAGCATCATACAAACCTATCCAGAATTTCGATGTAAACCTCGGGTCTCTATTCGACACGATACTCGAAGGTATCCCATGCAACTTTACAATCTCTTCAACATACATTTTAGCCAGCTTTTCTATAGGATGATTGACCTTCATCAGCAAGAAATGAGCCGACTTAGTCAACCTATCCACTATTACCAAAATTGAATCATCACCTTTAACAGTCCTTGGTAACCCCGACACAAAATCTATAGAAATAATGTTCCATTTCAACTTTGGAATACTTAAAGGTTGAATAAGACCTGTAGGCTTCTGATGTTCAATCTTCGCCTTCTGACAAGTCAAGCAAGCATACACAAACTTAGCAATTTCTTTCTTCATACCTGGCCACCAAAACATTTTCTTCAAATCCTGATACATTTTCGTAGCACCTGGATGAATACTCAAATCGCTTCAATGCCCTTCTTCAATAATACTCTTCTTAAGTTCTAGATTATCAAGAACACATACCCTATTACCAAGTCTCATCACACCAGTTTAGTACACTCAGAATTCACCTCATTTTCCTTGGTTAATCAATATTATTCGAACCACCAAACTTAAATCAGACTTCTGACCTTCTCGGATCTCTTCAAGAATCCCACTCGTCAGTCTCAACATTCCCATCTTCACACGGTTGGATGTCTCTTTGCATACCAAGCTCATGTCTCTAAACTATTCGATCATCTTTAACTCTTGAACTATAAGCATTGGCATATTCAAAGATTTCCTACTCAAAGCATCAACTACTACATTTTCTTTACCAGGATGGTAACTCAAATCAAAATTGTAATCCTTTAGCAACTCTAGCCATCTTCTTTGCCCCATGTTTAACTCCTTTTGATCAAACAAGTATTTTAAACTCTTATGATCACTGAACACTTCAAATTTAGATCCAAAAAGATAATGTCTCCAAATTTTAAACACAAACACCACAACCGCCAATTCTAAGTTATGCGTAGGATAATTCTTCTCATGAACCTTTAATTGTATGGAAGCATAAGCAATAACTTGTCCATTTTGCATTAGCACACCACCATGAACCATCTTAGAAGCATCACAATAAACTATAAAGGATTCATTCAGATTTGGCAAAATCAATACCGGAGCAGTCGTCAACCTCTTTTTCAGCTCCACAAAACTTTCTTCACATGCAACATCCCACACATAAGCTTGCCTCTTTCGAGTCAACTGAGTCAATGGTAATGTCAACTAAGAAAATCCCTCTATTAATCTTCAGTAGTAACCTGCTAATCCAAGGAAACTTCGAATCTCAGTTGTAGACTTTGGAGTTTCCCACTGTAACACTGCATCAACTTTAGAAGGATCTACCGCAATTCCACCACTAGAAATCACATGACCAAGGAAACTCACTTCCTTCAACAAAAATTCACACATTGACAATTACGCATATGATTCCTTCTATTTCAATATTTTCAACACATATCGCAAATGCTCAGCATGTTCTTCTTCTGACTTTGAATAAATCAAAATGTCTTTGATGAAGACCACTACAAACTTGTCCAAGTACTTCTGAAAGATACGGTTCATGTATTCCATGAAAACACCTAGTGCATTTGACACATCAAACAACATCACAATATATTCATAGTGTCCATACCTTGTTCTAAAAGCTATCTTCGGGATATCATTTGGCTTGACTTGAATCTGATGATGACCTGACCTCAAATCGATCTTGCTAAAGACACTCGCGCCCACCAACTGATCCATCAAATCATCGATCATCGGAAGTGGATACTTATTCTTAATAGTTACTTTATTCAATTGTCTGTAGTCCGTGCATAGCCTCATACTATCGTCTTTCTTTTTAACCAATAACACCAAAGCACCCCATTGAGAGACGCTCGGTTGAACAAACTTCTTCTTGAACATTTCTTCTAATTGTTTCTTTAATTCATTCAACTCTGAAGCTGACATCCTATAAGGAGCCACTGAAACTGGACTTGTACCTGGTATTAAGTCCACAGCAAATTCAAATTCTCGCTCTAGAGGCAGTTCCCTAACGTTGTTCAGAAATACTTCTGAAAATTCACAAATAACAAGTAACTCCACACTTGCAGTTTCACGATCAACTTCTAATGATACAAACAATGCAAACATCAAAGCTTCATCCGCCAAAAGCTCATCTACTTGTTTAGAAGATAAAAACATCAACTCTCCACTATCACCAAACTCGGGGAATCTTATTGTCTTATTATAATGGTTAATATGAACATAATTGAATTCCAACCAGTTCATTCCTAGAATAACATCAATTTGGTGTAAGTGTAGACACACCAAATCCATCACAAAATTCTTGCCATAGATAGATAAAGGACACTTCAACAAACAAGAGTAGTAGTAATGAAACCTTCATCCGGAAACCCCACTACCATTCCTCCATTCATATCAGACAATTTTAATCCCGACATAGTAGCACAGTCAAGTGAAATAAACGAATGAGTAGCACCAGTATCTATAATAGCAGTTAACTCAGTATTGTTAATAAAACAAGTACCTCTGATCAGATTGTCTTTCTTGTCAACCTCAACACCATTATAGCAAACACTCTGCCATTAGTCGGAGCAGCTACATCTTTCTTGGGTTTATGACACTAGGTATTGATGTCACCTTGCTCACCATATTTGAAACAATTCGGACCTTCATTCTTTCACTCAGTATTGTGATGACCAACCTTGCCACACTTATAACATCTTATCACTTTATTGGTATAAGCATTAGCACGGTGGCTTGCTTCGCCACACCGGTAGCACTTCATAGAAATAGGAGCTCCTCCCCCACTTGGCTTCTTCTCCTTATAAGCTCTCTGCTTCCCTTTATCAGCTGGAGCAGCATACAGCTTACCACAATCTTGATTCTTCCTGTTCTTCTCATTATAATTCTTATAATAAGAAGCTTTATCTCTACTATCTTGATCAAATATCCTACACTTATTCACTTGCTCAGGAAACTAACGAATCTACAAATACCCAATACCTTGCTTGATCTCTAGACGCAGTCCATTCTCAAACATAATGCACTTTGACACCTCAGTTGTTGGAATGTTATAGTGCGGACAGAATTTCACTAGCTCCTTAAATCTAGCCGCATACTCAGCAACTGTGGAATTCCTTTGCCTCAGCTCAAGGAATTTGATTCCCTTCTTACCACGCACATCCTCCGGAAAGTACTTATCCAGAAAAGTAGCTTTGGACACAGTCCAAGTAATCTCCGTGCCCAGAATCTCCATCCTCTGGCGTGCATTATTCCAACAGTCTTCAGCTTCTCCCTCCAGCATGTTAGTAATGAACTACACCTTTTGGTCTTCCGTAAAGATCACCACTCGAAAAATATTTTCAATACTCTTCAACCATTCTTGTGCACCATTAACATTGTGCCTGCCCTTGTAGACCAGAGGGTTGTTCCTCTGGAATCTTCCCCAAGCACGAGCCTCATCATCATTCCCTCCATTCTGGTTCTGCTGTCCGTGTTGGTTCTCCATTGCCTGAGCCATGGCTTCCAAAGAATTAGAAATCGCGTTATCATTTCTTCCTCTAGCCACAACTCTGCGCATAGAAAACCAACATTAGAAACACCAATGCATCAACAGTATTCAGATACTAATCAATTAATACGGAATAGACATCATATAAATCCGGGCCGAATGAACCGACCTGCTCGGAACCACTAATGTAACACCCTTCTAAACCCAATGGAATATTCATAATTATTTAAAATAATACCAGAGTAATACAATAAAAGGGCATCACATTTTATTCATGAAATAATCATACGTGTTAGTCTCACTCTGTAACACGGGTTTTCAAAATTATTCATGACATATGCATTATCAATGTTTCATATACTTGCAGCAGAATCATAGTTCAAACAAGTTTCATTAAAAACACTTCATAGTTCCCCATTATTCGTGGTTCACAATTCCACAAATATTAAAACTCCATGGAAACAATTTGAATGTCATAACAAAACAAGAACGAAATAGTTTTCAAAACAAAGTGTTCCCCTCCCTGATGTAACATATCAGAGCAAGACCTTCTAGACTCAACGAAAATAAATCACACTCCAAAGCTATTTTTCCAAGCCTTTAACGACTACTCTGGATTACCTACACATTACCCATGTAGAGGCAACATTCAAGCAGAAAGGGTGAGTTTATCACAATCATTATGTTAGAAGTAAGTAATAGACATAGAAGAATAAGCCTAAAGTATCACAACATGACCTCAGCATTATTATATCCCAAGTACATTAACAATCATACAGATTCAACAATGCAATATAATATCATCAATTCAAGAACCATGCAATACCACATATGATGTAGTGCAAGGACATAGACTCATGCATGTGGTACCAATTATTCTTGATGGACACTGGGCCATCACCCTCCAAAGACCTCAATCATAGGATCAATCCCCACTTGGAACTGGAGCAAATCATAGACATCCCAAATCCATACAATGGCATTGAGACTTAATCATTAGACCAACGTCCTAAATCATCAAACAGACCAAAGTTGTCCCATGAATGCATGATGAGCAACAAAAAATATAAACGATCACAATCAGTCATACGCATCATCATTCATGTATTAATCAACATCATTCATAAACATAATCATGTATACTCATATAATCATCGTGTATACTCACGAAATCAAGACATCATCAAAACATCGTCACATAATCATAATAACAACATATCACCATAATTAAAAAAATCGTCACTGCAATTCAATGCGGGGAGCCTATTCTTACTCTAGCTTAGTTCTTATAAAAATACTCCTAAGTCTTTTTTTATTTCACCTAATTATAGTATAACATGTTAGCTACACACAGCTTCGAACGACACTTCATTCTGAGCTCTAGAACTAAATTTATGCTCGTTTCTAAATTTCAATCCAACATTCCGAATCTACCTCCCATTGCCCGGCGAAACCCATCCATCACCCAGTGACACATCACAGAAACCAACACCCTATTTTCCTTCCTTGGCTCTCCCCACCCTTACCTGGCGAAACACCGTTGCACAGCAACATGGAACCCGTCGTCCAATGATTCTCTGCGATCAGGGTTTTCCTGTTTTGCGATTTTGCACTGTTTCAGACCACTTTTCCTGTGATTTCAGTATGCTATAAGCCCTAAAACACTACCCAATCATGGGGAATCATCATCTAATAAAAATTTGATAAAATACCTCAATTATACAACCATTACGGATCATCCATCATCACGATTCTATCAAATCTTAAGCCAACCACATTAAATCATCATTGTCAATACTAAGGGAAAAATCCTACAACTATCTACCACTTAGATCAACCATAATAATCAGATAAAAACCCCTTACCTTATTGTTTCAAGTGATTGATTCTGTTCTTCGTGCCTCTTACAATGATTCTCCAACCCTCTATGCTCTAGCCTCTTCTCTTGCTCTTCTCCCAATATTTCGATCGCACAAAATGAACCGTATCACTCTCTATATTTCTCTATTATCACAAGGACCCCTAACTTCTTCCTCAATTGCCCTCACTTAGTCACTCTCTATTTACCATCACGTTCTCACTCTTCCTACTAATTACCAACATACGACTCTAACTAAAATAACTCTATTTAAATCATTATTCCTATTATTCTATTCTAGATAATAACCCAAATAGTTATCAAATAATCATCTAATTATTCCAATGCATCTAATTCCTTCACTCATATCACTTGTTACACATCATAAGCAATCATATGCTAACACATCACACATATAATCCTATAAAACATAAATTATTTGTAAACACTCCTAATAATTCATTAAATAAATAACTTCTAAAAGTTGGGGTGTTATAGCTCGCGTTTCACGTTGATGCTTTGAATCATGCTTCTATTGTTATTGAGTCAATAAAGTGGAAGACGGGCTCGCAATCGGTCCCCATATTTTTATTCGATTTGATGATACTTAGCTCAGGTTTCTTAAACATTGATGCTTCGAGTCTTTACTCTATTTATGCTTGAGCTATTCTAGTGGAAGAAGAGTCTTTCGACTCCCACGCCAAAATCCAGTTTGGATTCTTGTCTTGTTAGCTCATTGCTTTGTGCTTAGGTGGTCACCTATAGCATGGGTGTTTGTTGATTTGATACTTTCTTGGTAAAGTAGGTTTGCTTTAGGCATCTTGGTTAAGAGCCTATTTTGTAAGTAAGTGGTTACTTCTCATGTGTTGTGTATTTGCTTTCATATCTTGGTTACGTTCTTGATTGCTTGCATTCTTCTCTTTCTTTCTCTTCTTGTGTGATCACATGTTTCCCATAGGATCTTTAGTTCATTCTTGGTCAAGATTGAACTAAGTAGACCTTATGATTGATATCCATGCATGATAATATTAGGTAGATTTCCTATGATCTCAAACTTAGGTCCACAAGCATGACAAAAAGTAGGATCGAGATTCCCCTTTTGTTAGTCTTTTCTTTTTGCATTCCTTCTAAAACTAAAACTCTTTTTTCTTAATCAATTTCATAAAACACTCTAACATTACTTAAAATCTTTCGCAATTAAGAGGTAAGTACTCAGATACCCACACCTTTTGAGGGATCATTTGATGTATTCTTTCAACAAAAACACTTAACAAATGAAAACTATTTTTCTCTTCAGACTTTTTCTTTTAAAACCTTTTCATAATAAGGATGTGTTATTTCCTCTCCGTGCATAAAACTCATAAGGTCCCCAAAGGTCGGGAAACCCTATGTATATTGCTAGAGTGTGAATTTACACTTATCCGCCTAAAAAACACACTAATAAAACCTTTTATTTTTGTATATAATCCTTTACATCCATGCATTCCCTTTGAAACCTAGATCTAGATTTAAACTCACCCTTTAGATTAGATAAAAAGAGTGGATCCCATGGAGTACCATAGATGTGAGGGATGCTAATATCTTCCTGTTGTACCCCAAAATTTGCCCTCTCATTTCTCAAAGGATCAACCTGGACCCTCAGGTTTGCTTCCATCTAATTTCAAGCCTTGAATTACAAATTTTCCAAGAAAGGCAAAACAAGGGCAAATGGTCATTTGCACACTAAAAAAATCAAACTTTGACTTTTGGATCAAAATCAAGCTTCAAGAATCATATTTCGTCAAGACACGTTGAAATATGAAGTTTGTTTCATCAAGAAATTGAAAAGTCAAAATTCTAAATACTTAGAATTTTTCTAAGTATTTAAGAAATATGACAAGCTCAGAACTTCTGATCAAATTATCACCATGATGCAAGTTGATTATGAAAGAACTTCTAGAGCAAAAATTATAGATTTCAATAAGATCTAAAACACTGCAGAACAGAACTTCCCCTGGAAATGCTGGAATTTCAAGTTATAAATGTTCAAAGACACGTCCAAGAAACTAAAGCACTCAACAAATTCTGAACACTTTCAAGACAGAGTTGGGTCAGAACTTCTGGTCCAATTTTCATAAAGGTTCGGTGAGAGTTTATAAGGGCAGTTCAAAAAAGGTTTATAAATCGTGCTACAAGCTTCCTGGAAAGTCTGAGAGTTCCTTCAGAATATGCTGGAGCAAGGAGATACAAGGATCAGAAGTTGGATGCTTATTCTAAATTATGCTGAAGCTGAACCTCTGACCCAGAATTAAGCAATGATGCAAAATCTCACGTTGCATGATTTCTGGTTTGATAAATCTCATCATCATTTAATGCTCACAACTACTTTTGAGTCTTTATCCAAAGGATTTCCCCACGTGTGGCATAGAAGTACCATTGTTGTCCTTGAAAAGCATATTTTATACAAAGTTTATGTTGGGCCCATGCTTCGCTTTTGCTTCTGAGGGTACTTTTCCTTAATTCATGCTTACAAATCCAGCTTAGGCACAGCTAAAAGCTGTTAACCACCTTACTTTGTGCATTGAACCATACTTGTTTGAACTTGCTTCAAGAACAAGTCAGCGCCTAGCATATGATGGCTATACTTTTGATTTCTCCAAGCTACAAGATTTTTGCCTATAAATTGAGAGCCATTGGCAACAGTAAAAAGGTCGAAAAATTAAGAAAGAAAAAGCCTTGAATCCCTTCTAAAATTCCAAGAGCCCAAAGATGCTACACAAAATACAAAACTTGTTAACTTTTGATTTCGTGCATTCAAACTCCATTTGTTCTCAAGTTTTTCTTGACTAAAACCATCCACACAGTTTCTAATTCAAATATTAGAAGCTATCCTAACTTCTGTGTTCATACTGCAATATATTCTCCATCCACCTCCATCTCAAAGAAGTCAGAACATTACCCCTTGGCTGTTCCAGAAGTTGAAAACTTCCAGCCTGCTGAGCACGTGAAGAAGCTGCTCAGAACATCAACAGATTTCAGGACCAAACTCCAGTTCAAAGTCTTTTCCAGCTGCAAGGTAAGCTTCTGCTGACTCACATCATATTACTTAGGCATTATCATATTTGTATTTTTCAAAAAAAACAATGTAGACATCATGTTTATGAGGTTGCACGTATTCTGAGGTTTCACGTATTTGTATGCCTAAGTAGGGAGTAAATTAGTTCATAACCTCTTAAGGAAATAAGAATTAGCAGATTCATGCTTGCCTCTGATTTATAGTTCTGATACTTCTTGTTTCTGAAACACTGTGAAACCATCCATAACTGTTATATGCGCATCTTCTGTTCTGTTGAGAAATGACTAAGTTGCAGATGTTCTGACTAGCATGGAGAGGGAGACCAAGATCTGTCAGTAGTATCAGAACTTCTGAAGATGCGGACCCAGAACTTATGACTTTACCTATTTTACTAATATGATCTCTGTTTTGCAGCACGCCAGAGTCAGAACTTCTGATCTCCTTTAGTCAGCAATACGCTGATTCTATTTTCTTTTTCCTCACTATTTTTTCTATCACTTCTTATTTCATTAATCAAAAACACCAAAAACATTTTACATTTTACATGCTTTATTTTATTTCTTAAAATAAAAAGATCAAAAAATATTTTCTTAAACAAAACTTATCTCTTTTCTGAAACAAAACAAGTCCATTTCACATTTTCTTGTACATTCTTATCCATTCAATATGGTTGTAATAGTAACTTAGGATTTAATTTTATTTGCAATCCCCATTTGTAAATATGTACCCTCATCCCCCTAATGCTTGTAAATAACGTAGAATATCTATTTTCTGCGCTTTTTATTGCTTTCATATTGTTAGTAATTAGGGTCTGTATGGCAAGATATGAAATTGGCAAGTAGATAACCCTAATCAAGACTAAAAATGCATGCAATCAAACACATTTTCACACTAGCACATTTAGGGTAATCCCACTTTTTTGCCTATCGGAAATATAGTCATGTCCCTCGAACACGGGTATTTTAGCAAAGACCTTCGATAAAAGATCGTAGTCCCTCGATGACCCTTGATGTTGCCTTTGGTAAACGATCTAGTCCCTAAACGAAATTGCTAAAACATCCATAGGTTGCCTTTTATGACTATACAAACGTCCCACGCCCGTCCCTTCACATCCAATGATGGGGCTTCTTACCAAAACAATGGTAAAGATAGCAACATCTAAAGGAGGAGGAAAAGAACACCTAAGACCTTTTGAATAGGTATATTCGCTCCTAGTTGCTCGCTTGTTCACACCAACACTCTCACTTTGAAACTTTTTCAAAAGACAACACTTTGTATACGTTCTTATAGAAACGAGAATCATTACAAAGGTACCTTTTCAAAATCACTTTCAAAAACACATCTTTCAAACTTGAAAACATTTTCAAAAGATCAACACTTTGTACACATTCTTATGAACGAGAATCATTACAAAGTTTTCCTAAACGATGGCGTCTTTACAAAGTACTTTCAAAAACCATACAAAGCACAAATTCAAACAAAAGCAAGTGATCTAGCAAGTAACTAAGATCCCATGGAAAACCATGGATGAAAAGGGTGCTAATACCTTCCCTTTTCATAATCTACCCCCCCCCCCCCCCGAACTCAAGAAAACATATCTAAAGGTCTTTTCTGTGCTTTTTCACCTTTCCTTATTGGATAAAAGAAAAGTCGATGGCGAATCTTTCTAACTGTGACATTTGCGATCAAAATGCAAACCTTCAAGTCAGTTCTCCCACCGGATCACAGAACGGGCGACTCTGCTGTGGAGTTTTTATAAGCGGGTTACCTTAGGGATAGATCACATTTACTTGCTTACATTGTTTGACTTGTATGCTTTACATTATGGTTCTTTGTTTGGGTTTGAATCCTCTACCTGGATTTCGGGATACCTTATAGGTAAGTAGCAATTGAAACAACCGGCTGAAAATCATCAAACAATGAAGTCGCCATCGAACGTCTTTTATCCCACATGTAGGGAAAGGTAAACATCGAGAAAACCTGAGAAGGGAGAAGTCACGGTCTTGCGACCGAGAGATCGGGTAAGGGAGTCTGTTACGCGAGGGGAAGGTATTAGCACCCCACACGCCCGTAGTACTCTATGGTATCCACTCTCGTTATCTATCTTATGGGTGTGTTTAATCTATGCTTACTGTTTATTACTGCTAAAAGGGATAATACATGCAAAAGAAAGGGGGAAAATGTAGGGAAAATAAAATTGTGCTCGCCTGGGCCCTACCCCAATGCATACGTATCCTTTTTTGAAGAATCAGAGCTACCGTAGTTCGGCTCATATGTTTTTGTTTGTTTGTGTTTTTTATGGACGAAGTTAATTCCGCCTTCTGTCGCAGCTCGACCTTTGGAGACTTATGCGTTGGCACAGAAGTAAATTAATCGTGTCCTCACCTGAAAAGGGTTTTTTTAGAAAAGGTGCTCGAGCGCACAAAAGATTTGAATTGGTTTATATTTTGTTGTAGATGATTTTTGTGGACGAAGTTAATTCCGCCTTCTGCCGCAGCTCGACCTTTGGAGACTTATGCATTGGCACAGAAGTAAATTAATCGTGTCCTTACCTGAAAAGGGTTTTTTAGAGAAATGGTGCTCGAGCGCACAAAAGATTTGAATTGGTTTTGTATTTTTGTTGCAGATAATGACTGATTGACCTCAAGAGAGAGATATTAGCCACTTTTCTACTTAGCCATGAAAGGGGTCTTTGAGAATTGAACCACACCTATGCTTGAGATGGAGAACAATAAGATCGAGAAGAGACCCGCTTATCATTTCCCGTACTAAGCAAAAGCATGATTCTCATCAATAGTTTTAAAGTGTTTTAAATTTTGAAAGAGAAAGAAGTTTTAGTTTTAGTATAAATGCAAAAGGAGAAAGAAAAGTCAACTGGGGACTAGCCTACTTCTAAACCTAATGCTATTATGTATTGTTAGACCTAAAGTTAGATTTTTGAGGGAATTCTACCTAATGTTAGCATGCTTATGGATTGCGGTAAAGTAAGAATAAAATAGAGTTGTGACGATACCGAACGGAGAAGGTCCGTTGCCTCTTCAAGATTGTGCAAGCGGTAAGAAAATTCTACCAAAGTTCCCTTGGGCAAGTGATTGAAGAATTAACCCCGAGCATTCCACATTGCAAAAATTGCATCATTACCATCACGAAATATTGGTTAAAGATGAAAACGAAAATGGTTACTAAACATAAACAATAATAGAAAATTCTAATTAAAATTCTGAAAGAGAAATTCTAAAGAAATCTAAAATATTCTATTGTATCATTTTATTATCAATTGTGAGAAAAAAAATTAAACTAAAAGAAAAAACCAAAATAATAAAAGAAAAGAAAAAATTAGAAGAGTTAGGGGGTATGAAGTCTAGAAATATGGGTGTGATACAATACTTTAGCCCAAATAGAGAGTCCAATAATACCTTTTTTGTAACACTAGCAAAAAACAATGAAAATGGGCCCAGAAAGCAGTTTGACCCAATATCCACTAACAACCATCCATAGCTTTATTTTTTGTTTTTTATTATTTTACCAGAAATAATTAACTAATAATAAAAAAAGGAAAAAAGAAAATTGAAAGAGAATGAAAACGTGAAATTAGGGTTAGGTTAGTATCCCCTTCATTCATCTACGGTGCCGCATGAGACCCGTTCCGCCGTCTTCTTCCTTGATTCGGCTTCACCGCATACCGCCGCTGTTCATCCCTCTCCCTTTCTTTGATTCGCAGTGTAAGGCCGTTGTTTGCCCTCTTCACCGTAGCCTTCTTCTTCCTCCATCTCTTACGATTTCCGATTCCATCTCCGCCGTAAATCCCCTCGTAACCAATCAAAACTCAGGACCTTGGGGATCCAACTCCGATATGCTTGAGTTATGCCATAACATGAAGAAATAGATGGAAGAAGCGAAAGAATACCGAAGATCGGAACTCACCGACCAGAGAAAGTCTGATGCCATCTTGGCAACGTCAACAAACAGAAATCCAGAGATTGACTTCTAGGTATGAATCTTCAGTCTCTCTCCACTCTTCTTGTCTCTGTTTCAATACGGTTATGTTGCTAATTACTGTTGCATCTTCTTTGTTGTTGAAGTTGGGAATCGGTCACGATAATCCTCAATCTAGGTGCGTTGCATAGATTGATAAGGAAGAGGCCTGAAGACAGTTAAGGTTGCAGATTCGTTGATGAAGATCTTTGAAGGTTGATGAACGATTTGCAGAAGAAATCGCTATGTGGAGAAATTGGTAGTTAAATTAGAAGTGATGTTGGGGAGCTTTGAAACGAATGAGAATTGATTAGCTCAAAGGAGGATGATGAAGGTGCAGAGTTTTCAGAGAGAGAGAGAATGCAGATGGGGCTTCTTTTGCAGATATTAAAGAAGTGTGAATAGAGGAAGTGAGAATGAAAGGTAATCATCTCTTTTTTCTGTGTTGAATCCTATATCTCCCTATTCTGTCCATCTCTTTTGTATATGCTGGAAGTTTTTTATAGTTAGGAGGTTGGTTAGGATTTATGAATTCTGTTAGGATTCGTTTTGACAGTTGGAAGTTTGTTACAGTTAAGTTAGTTTGTTGTAACTGTTTTGGGTTTGTTAAGTTAGTTACAGGGCTGTTTCTATTTTCTGGTTATGGGATTGGTTTTGGTTAATTGAGATATGGTTTTGGATTATAACTAGGAATGAGTTAGAAAAGGACTGTTAGGAATTACTGTTAGTTTGTTATGGTTAAGGAGAGGTTTAGAGATTGGTTAGCTGTTAGTTAGAAGTCAGTTTTGCTTTTGAATTTCTGTTATGTGAATTGCTATGCTGAACTGTAAATCTATTTTCCACAATTTTCTCCCTGATTTTTCTGACAAACTTTCTTCTGCTGATTTTTAAATCTTATCCATTTTCTGATTTATTCCTTCTGTCCTTTTTCTTCTGATTTCCTGATTTAATTTCGTTCTCAATTAATTGGATGTGGCGAAATGATCTGTTGTTTTAGAGATTCGGTTTTGTATGCTCTATGGACTCACTTTTCTGTCAAATGTCGGCCTGTGGCTTATAAATGGAATACGTTTGGATTTTTTGAAATTAGTTTGATATTGGCTTGACGCTGCAAGTTTGTGTACTAGCGGTAGTGTAAGCGGATCATGCTTATGACAGTTTATCCAATATTTTTGCAGGTTTGGTTCATATCAGGGCTATTGGGAAGCAAAGGCAAAAGGAAAACACCAAGTGAGGATTTGAATGAGTTTGGAGATGATATGAAGTTGGAACAAAGACGCATAACACGAAGTTTTGGAAGCTTGAAGTTTGAAACATGAAGAATGATTGAAAATTAGGATAGGTTTCGGTAAAAATGTATAGATGTTATGTATAATTGTAATGGAATTTGGACTTGTATGTATTTGAATACACATTGGAATGTATGTTGACTTTATTTCCACATAATGAAATGGCTTTTGTATGAATTCAAATAATCATGGTATGGATCCAAAATATTTTTGCAAGGTAATCACAAAGAGACTTGAATCTTTAATGAGTTCTTGAATGACTGTTTGGATGACACTTTTGATTGTTGGATGAAACAAATGAGTTTGATACATGCCTTTTTATTCTAAGAAATCCCACACAAATATTTAAGAACTTTTACTCACTCCAAATCTTCTTCAAATCTTAATGAACAAGTTTCGATCAAATTACAACTTCAATGAATCCCTAATTCAATTCAATTCCTCAGTATAAACCAAACTTGTGTGTCAAGCAACAAGCATTTGAAATAATGACACCTTAATCACAATCAACATCTTGTACCATGTCCCGACTATATGAGCACTAGAATAACAACGTCTTGGACCCTGAAGAAGATATTCAAGATGACTTTGAACTTAGACCTTAGTTCATATAGTCTTTACTTAAACCTTTAGTGAAAACCCTAGTGATGATGCCCTTGACGAGGATGACAACCTTATAGCTTGATGAGGGAGAAGTTCACCATGATTAAGAATCTAAACCCTAGTTCCATAAACCACAGTTACTCGGAAACCAACTGATTCAAGCCTGAGTGAAGATGAGGACCATCAAAGCCATAGAAACCCTAATTCCATCATATCACTGATTCGATGCCAAATTATGTTGTTAGCGAATGCATGCGATGTTAAATGACCTAATGGAGATATGTACATGAGAAAAGCGCGACAATGCATAAGCCAGACAAAAAGCAAAAGGGGTAGGACAAATTTGGGGTATTACAGCTGCCCATATTTAATCGTCCTAAACCTGAAAGTACGATTGGCACATGCCTTTCAGAAGTTCAAGGTTGAAGATGATTAAATATCAATGCCAAAAATTTGTCCTGAGAGAGAGAGTAAGTGTTTTCTTTATTTATTTTTGTGATATTTACTGGGGAAAAAAATTATTTTTTTCAATGAAGAGACAAAGATTGGGCTTGTAACGTGGCTTGATGCCAATACAAGACAAATGGTTGGTATGAGAAGACAGCGGACGAGGTCTACGGGCGACCTACGATCCTAAGGTGACACATGAGAGTGATTTTGACAGAGAACCTAGCCAAAGGGTGATCTCAGGTTCTAAGACAAAGTATATGGAAGGAACCTAGCCAAGAGGCGATCTCAGGTTCGACGATGACTTGAGGGAAGAACCTAGCCAAGAGGCGATCTCAGGTTCGACGATGACTTGAGGGAAGAACCTAGCCAAGAGGCGATCTCAGGTTCGACGAAGGTTTGAGGGAAGAACCTAGCCAAGAGGCGATCTCAGGTTCGACGATGATTTGGAGGAAGAACCTAGCCAAGAGGCGATCTCAGGTTCGACGGTGATTTGAAGGAAGAACCTAGCCAAGAGGCGATCTCAAGTTCGACGATGATTTGAAGGAAGAACCTAGCCAAGAGGCGATCTCAGGTTCGACGATGATTTGAAGGAAGAACCTAGCCAAGAGGCGATCTCAGGTTCGACGATGATTTGAGGGAAGAACCTAGCCAAGAGGCGATCTCAGGTTCGACGATGATTTGAAGGAAGAACCTATCCAAGAGGCGATCTCAGGTTCAATGATGATTTGAAGGAAGAACCTAGCCAAGAGGCGATCTCAGGTTCGACGATGATTTAAAGGAAGAACCTAGCCAAGAGGCGATCTCAGGTTCGACGGTGATTTGAAGGAAGAACCTAGCCAAGAGGTGATCTCAGGTTCGACGATGATTTGAGGGAAGAACCTAGCCAAGAGGCGATCTCAGGTTCGACAAAGGTTTGAGGGAAGAACCTAGCCAAGAGGCAATCTCAGGTTCGACAAAGGTTTGAGGGAAGAACCTAGCCAAGAGGCGATTTCAGGTTCGACGATGAAAACATGGGTTACAACATGATGATTGTTTAGATAAGCGACACGGACGAGCATCAAGAAAGGTTAAACACAGACGAGTGTTTGAATCAATACGGATGAGTATTGAAAGAAGATACGGACGAGTATTGAAAGAAGATACGGACGAGTATTAAAGGTTAAACACGGATGAGTGTTTGAATCAATACGGACGAGTATTGAAAGGAGATACAAGCGAGTATCAAAAGGTTAAACACGGACGAGTGTTTGAATCAATACGGACGAGTATTGAAAGAAGATACGGACGAGTATCAAAGGTTAAACACGGACGAGTGTTTGATTCAATACGGACGAGTATTGAAAGAAGATACAGGCGAGTATCAAAAGTTAAACACGGACGAGTGTTTGAATCAATACAGACGAGTATTGAAAGAAGATATAGGTGAGTATCAAAAGTTTAAACACGGACGAGTGTTTGAATCAATACGGATGAGTATTGAAAGAATATACAGGCGAGTATCAAAAGTTTAAACACGGACGCGTGTTTGAATCAATACGGACGAGTATTGAAAGGAGATACGGACGAGTATCAAAAGTTTAAACACGGACGAGTGTTTGATTCAATACGGACGGGTATTGAAAGAAGATACAGGTGAGTATCAAAAGTTTAAACACGGACGAGTGTTTAGGAAACTTGACACATACGAGTGCTTAGGAATGGACACGGACGAGTGTTTAGGGAACTGACTACCAGACAAGAACTGGGTTTAGAATGGCAAAGTGTATTGATTTTGTTTGGCATTGAAAAGGTGAAGGTCAACGACTGGGGACTTTGGGCATGATATCCTTTTGTAGGGACGTATTGTTCTCCTTGAATAATTCAGGTCTTTTCATGTAAGGTACCTGATATGGCTTATGCTTTGTATGCATGTTTGAATTTCTTTTGACGCAAAGATCCACTCTGATGGATCAGCTACGCGCTTTTGAGGATGCAATGATATGTAATGATAACTATATGCAAATGCGAAGAAATAAACTTCATGGGGATAAGAGAAGGCTTGTTGGGAACCATTGCTCATCACTGGGGATGTTAGTATATATCGATGCTGGAAGTCTGCAGTATCAAAGGTTGTTGGGGATACTGATAAAAATTTGCACTGGGGAGCCGATGATACCGAAGATTGTTGATGACTCTACTAAAGATTGAATTGCTGACGAAGCGAGTTTTTAGGTACGCTGCTGAATTCTGAATCGCACCGTTGGGGAAGAGAAAATCCAGATAAACTTTCACACACCCTGAACTGTCGAGAGGATGATAGAACTGAATATGCCGAAGAATGGATACTGAACACCATGTGAATCTCTCTGAATACATGTCCCAAGTTTACGCACACTAGAGAATTATCTCTTGAATCATTTGGGGATAAGAGATGGGCATGGACACCTATGAATGCCCCGGCTGAGCTCTGCGAATGCCCCGGTTTAGATCTGCAAATGCCCCGGTTTAGCTATGCGAATGCCCCGGTTTAGCTTTATTGGGGATGCTCTTGATTAACTCCACTAAGGATGCACTTACGCATGCTGAGTCAAAAGACGATTCTAGACTTTCTGAATTCACTTGGGGAATCAGATTTGAAATTGTATGTAGTAGATGGAGGTAGTTTTGTGCGCTGGCCAAGTCAGGGTGACTGTCATGATGCTTTTAGCTGATTGTAGTGGTCTCGTGCAACATAATTGGCTTGAGCAACTTTGCAAGTATGGATGAGGAATGCCCTTGTCTGAAGGGTCTCTGAGAAGATCTAGGAGATCAGAATATTCGTGCCATAATATGATATGAGGTGGCCTGCCCCAATGTCTTGAGTCACGAAATAAACTGCTCTTGATTACAGCTCTCTTGGAGAGATTTGTCGAATCTTGACGTAACTGCCCCAGGTTGACTGAATTCTGAATAGATTCCTCAATGTGATAACCACTGATTGATTGAGCTTGAAGAGATTTATCGACGTGATAGCCTCTGATTGACGACTTGAAGATATTAAGCGACGTGATAACCTATGATTGATAACTTTGAGGGAATGCCCCAGATTTGGCTGAGCTTGGAGAGATCGATTCTCGACTTGATTGCCCCAGATGGGCAGGCTCTGCTAACTTCATCCCTGAATGGTACTCAGACTGTGAAGTACCAAGATGATTTCTCTTGACAGAATCTCTGGTTTAACATGCCTCTGGATTAGTCATTTCTCTTATAGCAGCTGACTCTTGCTTAAACAGGGTATTCAAGCCTCTCTTTCCTGACAAGATTGAGCTCTTCACCGATTGTTCATTGTGCAAACTTACTTAATGTTGATCAGTTGTTTTGTATGCAGAAGAATGTTTATTATGAGAATGATAATTCTAATGCAACACATATGTAAGTCTTGAAGTTTGAAAAAACTTTGAATGAAATGACGTCACAACTCTGTTGTGAACGAGTCACTAGCTAGAGAGAAACATTTGCAAATTCTTTTTTCATGAAATATAATGCAAGCATATGATGCCAACATAGATATTGGAATATACCTTTAGGAGTCAGTTAAACGCTATCTCGTTGTAGCATGCTTTCGAATTGACCCATGCTTCAGTTAGGACTTTTATGGGTTGTAACGTGGCCTGGTTCACGATTTTTAGAAAAGGATTTAAGGCTCAAAATTATTTGGCGCCCACCCATTCTCCATGATGTTCTCCATTCCTACATTCAGTTGACCTGGTACAAGTATTCATCTCTCGAGAAGAGTTTGCGATGATTGAGGAACCATTGTGGTTTTTTTTTTGTGGACACGATAGTCACTAATCTCTTTGTCTTTGGTGTTTGATCAGACGACTTCGTTCTTTGATGAGGATGTTGGTAATCCTTTTCTTGCCTTTTATGCTTTTAAATTTCTTTCTTGCTTTCCCTAATTTTTGCCTGGACAAATTCTTTTGAATTTCGTTTTGAAAGTCCAGCGAGATGCCCCAACTCTTGCCTAAGCGACTTGTTTTCAAGTTTCGACTTAGCGGGGATTTTTGTTTCTTTCTTATTCGTATTTTTTTCATTCTGAACAAGTCGTTGATCTTTGCGTTGTTTTTGATTTGTCGGAAGTGATCGTGACTGCCTGAGTCTTTAGTATCGTCATTTGTTGACCTCCTGATGTGCGAGAGATACCCATTGGGATATTGTTAATTGATGCACGTTGCTGATAGATGAAGGTTAACCTTTATGGTTTTGACTTTCCTCAACTTTTGATGGATAACCATTGTTATATCCTTGGATGCATACTCTTGATGAGTTCTGAATGCTTGATCAGATTAGCTGAACACTACCCGCCCCAAGGTTAAAATGAGGGTTTTTTCTGAACAGAAAGGAAACTCCTACTTCGAAGGCTCAGAGGGGTTGACGAGGGTCTATCTCCCTTATATCTCTGGTGTTTGTGGATTGAAACAAGGCCTGTACATCGTCAGCAGGGTCTTACTCAAAAGCGTACCAACCAGAGATTTTGCGTTTTCAGATTGTCATCATCCTCCTTTGAATCTTTTACCTAAGCATAAGACTTGGAAAATTTGGCATCAATATGCGAGTAAAACATTTAAAGAGTGATAACGAATGGATGAGTAAAAATGAAAGGAACACTTCAAGACAAGCATACCTATTGCATTAAGATTTTCATTCAAAAATAGACAAGTTTCTATATACAAGCGATGTTTAAACAAACAAGCAAGAATGCAAATGAAAATGCAGTAAAGAAACCAATGATTGCCACTGTTGAGGAGACTTGACTCCGTATGGACTTGCTGATTCTGACGACTTTCTGTAGTCTTGATGTTCGAGTGTGCGAGAGAATTCCCCTTCAAGTCTGATGTGAACACAACAGTCTCTGAATTAATACAGTCTTGGACTCGGCCTCTGGATGACATACCTTCTTCAATCGATTGGCCAGGTGCCCCAGTATAATATGCATCACCAAGTATATCAAAATAATAGACATCATCATCAGAGTTTCCATGACCTGGCTTATCTGACTCTTTAATCCATTATCTTCCTGCTTGAAGAAGCTTCTGACTACGAGCCAAAGCTTGCATGTACCACTCGGAGTTATTCCATAACTGATCCCTGAGCATGTGTGGTGAGAAATCAGGTTGAACCTTTGAAGAGAACCCCAGGTCTGAATAAGAATCCCCAATCTTCGGGTACCTGCTATGAATGCATGAACATGCATGGGGTGTATGAATAAATGCCGTGTCATGTTCTGTCATTTCCAGGGAATTTGCGTGCTTTGATTTTGATTCTGCTCAAGTAAGGGATGGGAGAGTTTAGTATAAGACTCGCAAATGTGATTCCTTGGAGATAACAAAACATGTATGTTATGTATGCAAAGGCATGGGATCAAAGAGGATCAAGGTTCCATCATTTCTGAATAAGATTGCTGCACCGCTCTGAATCGTGTGAGTATCATCAGATCAGAGGTCCGACATAACTTCTGCGTATATAAGAACCAAGTACCCTGTGGATCTCCCATTTTCCGGGATCAAGGCTTCTGGAATATTGGATACTGTTGAGCATTTTCTGAATATGCTGGGGATACCAAGATTGAAGGCTTGAATGAACCTCCAGGTAAATAAGTCAGGAACTCAGAAAATAAATCTGAGAACCGTACGGTCACCAACAGGATATAGCATCTGCATAAAGTCATAACAGAAATCCAGAATATAGCCATTAGAATCAGTAGTCATTGTCTGAGCATAGTTACCATCTGAACACGAGTAACCATCTGCACATAGTTACCATCTGTACCTGTGATAGAAATTCCTTCCCCACTCACGGGTGAAAACTAGGTCAGGGTAAGATAATGGTAACTCGAAAATCATGGGTTCGCCTGAAAGTGCTATGGGCTTGCCCACAGACGTGGGTGCCGATAGTAATTCATTCGAACCTCATTCGAGCATGGTATATGCCATGACTGCACTAATCGGACCACGTCCTATAGTCGTCATGCCCCCACTCTATTCCTAGTGTCCTAGTGCACTATGGCCTGGGTACTGGGCCTTTTACTTCAATAGTGACATCCCAACCCAAACAAGAAGAAAATCCAGTATAACAATAGTATATGGAAAACAGTAAAATGCAATGCATATATATGCTCAAGTATATATAAAATGAATGAATAAACTAAAAGCGTAAAGATAAACACCCAAATGAGAGAAAGCAAGAGCTAGGAGCGACTCCGGGATGGACCAGCATTTGGTCGACCTATTCCCCAGTGAAGTCGCCAGCTGAAACAACCGGCTGAAAATCATCAAACAATGAAGTCGCTATCGAATGTCTTTTATCCCACATGTAGGGAAAGGTAAACATTGAGAAAACCTGAGAAGGGAGAAGTTACGGTCTTGCGACTGAGAGATCGGGTAAGGGAGTCTGTTACGCGAGGGGAAGGTATTAGCACCCCACACGCCCGTAGTACTCTATGGCATCCACTCTCGTTATCTATCTTATGGGTGTGTTTAATCTATGCTTACTATTTATTACTGCTAAAAGGGATAATGCATGCAAAAGAAAGGGGGAAAAATGTAGGGAAAATAAAATTGTGCTCGCTTGGGCCCTACCCCAATGCCTACGTATCCTTTTTTGAGGAATCAGAGCTACCGTAGTTCGGCTCATATGTTTTTCTTTGTTTTTGTTTTTTATGGACGAAGTTAATTCCGCCTTCTGCCGCAGCTCGACCTTTGGAGACTTATGCGTTGGCACAGAAGTAAAGTAATCGTGTCCTCACCTGAAAAGGGTTTTTTTAAGAAAGGTGCTCGAGCGCACAAAAGATTTGAATTGGTTTATATTTTGTTGTAGATGATTTTTGTGGACGAAGTTAATTCCGCCTTCTGCCGCAGCTCGACCTTTGGAGACTTATGCGTTGGCACAGAAGTAAATTAATCGTGTCCTTACCTGAAAAGGGTTTTTTAGAGAAATGGTGCTCGAGCGCACAAAAGATTTGAATTGGTTTTGTATTTTTGTTGCAGATAATGACTGATTGACCTCAAGAGAGAGATATTAGCCACTTTTCTACTTATCCATGAAAGGGGTCTTTGAGAATTGAACCACACCTATGCTTGAGATGGAGAACAATAAGATCGAGAAGAGACCCGCTTATCATTTCCCGTACTAAGCAAAAGCATGATTCTCATCAATAGTTTTAAAGTGTTTTAAATTTTGAAAGAGAAAGAAGTTTTAGTTTTAGTATAAATGCAAAAGGAGAAAGAAAAGTCAACTGGGGACTAGCCTACTTCTAAACCTAATGCTATTATGTATTGTTAGACCTAAAGTTAGATTTTTGAGGGAATTCTACCTAATGTTAGCATGCTTATGGATTGCGGTAAAGTAAGAATAAAATAGAGTTGTGACGATACCGAACGGAGAAGGTCCGTTGCCTCTTCAAGATTGTGCAAGCGGTAAGAAAATTCTACCAAAGTTCCCTTGGGCAAGTGATTGAAGAATTAACCCCGAGCATTCCACATTGCAAAAATTGCATCATTACCATCACGAAATATTGGTTAAAGATGAAAACGAAAATGGTTACTAAACATAAACAATAATAGAAAATTCTAATTAAAATTCTGAAAGAGAAATTCTAAAGAAATCTAAAATATTCTATTGTATCATTTTATTATCAATTGAGAGAAAAAAATTAAACTAAAAGAAAAAACCAAAATAATAAAAGAAAAGAAAAAATTAGAAGAGTTAGGGGGTATGAAGTCTAGAAATATGGGTGTGATACAATACTTTAGCCCAAATAGAGAGTCCAACAATACCTTTTTTGTAACACTAGCAAAAAACAATGAAAATGGGCCCAAAAAGCAGTTTGACCCAATATCCACTAACAACCATCCATAGCTTTATTTTTTATTTTTTATTATTTTACCAGAAATAATTAATTGATAATAAAAAAAAGGAAAAAAGAAAATTGAAAGAGAATGAAAACGTGAAATCAGGGTTAGGTTAGTATCCCCTTCATTCATCTACGGCGCCGCATGAGACCCGTTCCGCCGTCTTCTTCCTTGATTCGGCTTCACTGCATACCGCCTCTGTTCATCCCTCTCCCTTTCTTTGATTCGCAGTGTAAGGCCGTTGTTTGCTCTCTTCACCGTAGCCTTCTTCTTCCTCCATCTCTTACGATTTCTGATTCCATCTCTGCCGTAAATCCCCTTGTGACCAATCAAAACTCAGGACCTTGGGGATCCAACTCCGATATGCTTGAGCTTTGCCGTAACATGAAGAAATAGATGGAAGAAGCGAAAGAATACTGAAGATCTGAACTCACCGACCGGAGAAAGTCTGATGCCATCTTGGCAGCATCAACAAACAGAAATCCAGAGATTGACTTCTAGGTATGAATCTTCAGTCTCTCTCCACTCTTCTTGTCTCCGTTTCAATACGGTTATGTTGCTAATTACTGTTGCATCTTCGTTGTTGTTGAAGTTGGGAATCGGTCACGATAATCCTCAATCTAGGTGCGTTGCATAGATTGATAAGGAAGAGGCCTGAAGACAGTTAAGGTTGCAGATTCGTTGAAGGTTGATGAACGATTTGCAGAAGAAATCGCTATGTGGAGAAATTGGTAGTTGAATTAGAAGTGATGTTGGGGAGCTTTGAAACGAATGAGAATTGATTAGCTCAAAGGAGGATGATGAAGGTGCAGAGTTTTCAGAGAGAGAGAATGCAGATGAGGCTTCTTTTGCAGATATTAAAGAAGTGTGAATAGAGGAAGTGAGAATGAAAGGTAATCATCTCTTTTTTCTGTGTTGAATCCTATATCTCCCTATTCTA
This sequence comes from Vicia faba, assembly GCA_948472305.1. Classification (NCBI taxonomy): domain Eukaryota; kingdom Viridiplantae; phylum Streptophyta; class Magnoliopsida; order Fabales; family Fabaceae; genus Vicia; species Vicia faba. The sequence goes on along the minus strand of OX451738.1, from coordinate 722,606,972 downwards.
TCCATCTCTTTTGTATATGCTGGAAGTTTTTTATAGTTAGGAGGTTGGTTAGGATTTATGAATTCTGTTAGGATTCGTTTTGACAGTTGGAAGTTTGTTACAGTTAAGTTAGTTTGTTGTAACTGTTTTGGGTTTGTTAAGTTAGTTACAGGGCTGTTTCTATTTTCTGGTTATGGGATTGGTTTTGGTTAATTGAGATATGGTTTTGGATTATAACTAGGAATGATTTAGAAAAGGACTGTTAGGAATTACTGTTAGTTTGTTATGGTTAAGGAGAGGTTTAGAGATTGGTTAGCTGTTAGTTAGAAGTCAGTTTTGCTTTTGAATTTCTGTTATGTGAATTGCTATGCTGAACTGTAAATCTATTTTCCACAGTTTTCTCCCTGATTTTTCTGACAAACTTTCTTCTGCTGATTTTTAAATCTCATCCATTTTCTGATTTATTCCTTCTGTCCTTTTTCTTCTGATTTCCTGATTTAATTCCGTTCTCAATTAATTGGATGTGGCGAAATGGTCTGTTGTTTTAGAGATTCGGTTTTGTATGCTCTATGGACTCACTTTTCTGTCAAATGTCGACCTGTGGCTTATAAATGGAATATGTTTGGATTTTTTGAAATTAGTTTGATATTGGCTTGACGTTGCAAGTTTGTGTACTAGCGGTAGTGTAAGCGGTTCATGCTTATGACAGTTTATCCAATATTTTTGCAGGTTTGGTTCATATCAGGGCTATTGGGAAGCAAAGGCAAAAGGAAAACACCAAGTGAGGATTTGAATGAGTTTGGAGATGATATGAAGTTGGAACAAAGACGCATAACACAAAGTTTTGGAAGCTTGAAGTTTGAAACATGGAGAATGATTGAAAATTAGGATAGGTTTCGGTAAAAATGTATAGATGTTATGTATAATTGTAATGGAATTTGGACTTGTATGTATTTGAATACACATTGGAATGTATGTTGACTTTATTTCCACATAATGAAATGGCTTTTGTATGAATTCAAATAATCATGGTATGGATCCAAAATATTTTTGCAAGGTAATCACGAAGAGACTTGAATCTTTAATGAGTTCTTGAATGACTGTTTGGATGACACTTTTGATTGTTGGATGAAACAAATGAGTTTGATACATGCCTTTTTATTCTAAGAAATCCCACCCAAATATTTAAGAACTTTTACTCACTCCAAATCTTCTTCAAATCTTAATGAACAAGTTTCGATCAAATTACAACTTCAATGAATCCCTAATTCAATTCAATTCCTCAGTATAAACCAAACTTGTGTGTCAAGCAACAAGCATTTGAAATAATGACACCTTGATCACAATCAACATCTTGTACCATGTCCCAACTATATGAGCACTAGAATAACGACGTCTTGGACCCCTGAAGAAGATATTCAAGATGACTTTGAACTTAGACCTTAGTTCATATAGTCTTTACTTAAACCTTTAGTGAAAACCCTAGTGATGTTGCCCTTGACGAGGATGACAACCTTATAGCTTGATGAGGGAGAAGTTCACCATGATTAAGAATCCAAACCCTAGTTCCATAAACCACAGTTACTCGGAAACCAACTGATTCAAGCCTGAGTGAAGATGAGGACCATCAAAGCCATAGAAACCCTAATTCCATCATATCACTGATTCGATGCCAAATTATGTTGTTAGCGAATGCATGCGATGTTAAATGACCTAATGGAGATATGTACATGAGAAAAGCGCGACAATGCATAAACCAGACAAAAAGCAAAAGGGGTAGGACAAATTTGGGGTATTACAGCAATACGTTGTGGAAACTGTGTGGGGTATACCGACATGGTCTAAGCAATAGCTACGTTAGTGCGACATATTTGTGGGTACCGTAGCCTTTGAGTTAATCAAAGAGAATACGGGGCCTCTGAGTGATGTCGTGAAGCACTAATGAACTTTTAGAACCTTTACTTGACCAACTTGGCCTTTAGGATGTAGTGAGATGACCGACTTTGGTGCAGTCCGAAGTTGGTAGATACTCGATACTACACTCATTGAGGTTTGGTTTATTGGGATATTTCGGTCGCTATTAAAGAGGCTTGTGCTGAAACAATGACCAAGGAAACAAGCCAGTGATATTGAGCTCCTTAGAACCCGGTTAATATTACTAGGACAGGTTTGAGCCAACTAAACTTCAAGACGGTACTTACCTATAAAACTCCATGCAAGCCTAAACTAAGGACTTGTTTGCTTTGCGTGTATATGCATACTTGTACATAACATCATGGACATCATGAACATAATATACATCCACTAACCATTTCAAGGATTTTGGGATTCATCTTTGTTCTTGTTTTGTAGGATATGGATTCACTTTGCAGGAAAATTATTCAAGTCAATCTTGTGAGAATCCCTCCGCAACTTAAGGAGATAGATTCAAGAATTCCTGAGAACTCTCCATTCACCGAGAGACATGGTTGTCTACTCAACTTGGTCACCTCCAACACAGATGAGGACATGATGAAGGTGCTCTTTCAGTTCTTTAATCCTTTACGCATTGCTTCACATTTCCCGACTATCAACTCGTGCTTACTTTGGAAGAATTCTCCCAACTCTTAAGGATTACCATTCTCAATCAACTACCTTTCAACGGTACAGAAAGATATCCAAAGCCAGAAGAGATTGCTCAAGCTCTACATCTGCACTCATCTGATGTCACAACCCTTTGGGATACAAGGAGCGGTGTCAAAGGTTTCTTAGCAAAGTTCCTGTTTGAGAAAGCCCAAAGCTGTTGGAATTCCTTAGACTTGCAAGCCTTTGAGGGAATTGTGGCTCTCCTCATCTATGGGATGGTTTTGTTTCCAAATCCTGGCCAACTCATAGATATAAACACCGTCAAAATCTTTATATCCCGCAACCCGGTGCCTACATTGTTAGGGGATATCCTACACTCTTTTCACACTCGCACAATGAGGAAAAGAGGTGTCCTTATGTGTTGCGCTCCTCTCTTTGGAAGATGGTTTATTTCTCATCTTCCCCAATCTGTATTAAAGAATGAGCAAGGTTCAAGGTGGTCACAAAAGTTGATGACGCTCAAGCATTCGGACATTCATTGGTGCTCCCGATCCAAAGAAAATGTTATCATTGTTGACCGTTGTGGAGAATTTCCTAATGTCCCTTTACTTAGCATTACGGGAGGAATCACCTACAACCCTTGCTTAGCCTTAAGACAATTTGGTTATGCCCGAAGGTATGGCCCGCACGAGATGTTGATTCAAGGTTTGGTATTTGACTACGACAACGACGATCAAAGTCTTCGCCAGAAATTTATCTGAGCTTGGAGGATGTTAAACAAGGTGGATAGCAAGACTTTGGGGCACAAGAATTCCATCCCTCTTGAGCCTTACCTCCAATGGGTATGAACTCGTGCTCAGAGTCTTATGATGCCTTACCCCTCCATTCTCTCGGTAATTATTGAGCCTATTAAGGAAGGAGATGTTCCATACACTATCCTACATCCTGACATGCCCACATCTCTTGAAGACCTCCAAAGGGATTGGATACAACTCAAAGGAGAGCGAGATACTTTCGAAGCCCAATTCTATGCAAGCGAGAAGAAGGTTTTGGAACTTACTAGGCTACTTCATGAAGAGCAGACTCTGAATGCCTACATTGCACCAAGGAGGATGCGCACTACTTTTCTATCTTAGAGTTTTATATTATTTTTCCCAAGGGGCATTGATGTACTCAAACTTTATCTTATTAATATGACGTGTGTTTATTTTTGTCTAAAACAAATCTGAATCTTTGAAATCCTTGAAAACATTACATAAGAAGGTCTTTTGCAACAAGTCTCCTCATCTCTCTACTGTTTATTTCAGTAAGATGGATCTCGAGCAAACAGTGAAAGATCTCCAAGCTCAGAACACGCAGTTTCAACAGTTGCTCATGACCCTAGCCAAGGGGAAATAAGAGTTGAAGACTCTGTTGGCTGAAGAGAGTAAAAAGAAAACAAAGAAGGTAATCGGAGTCTTAAACATGGGAAGAAGATTTCACAGGCAGACAAGAAGGACTCTGGACTTTGCAACAACATCCGGTGAAAGAGACAACTAAGATGGTAAAGGCAGGGAAACAATTGTGCCGGAAGAATTAGAAGAGGAAGAGGAAGAAGAGGACTACTTTGAAGAGAAATACCCTCCAGCTGATGACAAGTACAAACATCTCGAAGAGCGGTTGAGCGAGATGGAAATCCAAAGGGTGCCTGGCTTGGACTTTGAGGAATTGGGACTAGTATCGGGGATTGTGATTCCTCCGAAATTCAAAGTACCTACATTTGCCAAATATGACGGAGTGTCATGCCCTAAAATGCATCTCCGGTTATATGTGAGGAAAATCCAACCCCATACCGCTGATAAAGACTCATGGGTGCACTTCTTCCAAGACAGTTTGTCTGGAACTCAACTTGACTAGTTCTACCAACTAGAAAGAGCCAACGTTCACAATTGGGAAGATCTTTCCGCAGCTTTCTACAAGAAATATCAATACAATGTTGATTTGGCGCCTACCCGTACTCAACTCCAGAGTATGGCCATGGCTTCCAATGAAGGTTTCAAGGATTATGCGCAAAAATGGAGAGATTTGGCTGGAAGAGTTCAACCCCCTCTGTCTGAGAGAGAATTGGTAGACATGTTCTTAGGCACCTTATCTGGTCCCTTCTTCAATCATTTAATCGGAAGTTCATCTGCTGGCTTTACTGAACTAATATTGACCGGAGAGAGGGTAGAAGCCGGCATAAAAAGTGGAAATATTCAGAAAGATACATCTTCTTCTACAGCTGTAAGGAAGCCTTTCATCGGGAAGAAAGAGGTAGTTGCTGTATATCCGCAAAGAAAACAGGATAGGGCCGAACATCGACCAATGCTGAGGGCCATTATGATTCCAAAGCCTACGTCTGATCAACAAAGAAGTAATCAACCAAGGGTGGAAAGGCCAGTCAGGAAGTTCACCAGAATCAACATGACTTTGTCTCAAGTATTACCGCATCTACTAAGATCCAACTTGGTAACCTTGAAAGAAGCTCCGAAAAACCCCAATACAACATCTCCTCATTATCATCCCAACGCCTGTTGCGCATATCACTCTGAAAGTCCTGGTCACGATACTAATAACTGTTGGGCCTTGAAGAACAAAATACAAGACCTCATTGAAGCAAAAGAAATTGAGTTTGATGCGCCCGAGAATCCAAATGTCATTTATGCTCATATGCCCAGACATGGACACAATACCAATGCCATTGAAGAAGGATTGTTTGTTACTTCAATTGATGAACTCATGACCCCACTTCTGACCATTAAAATGAATTTGTTGAATGCCGGTGTGTTCTCGGGTTGTGGTGAAGTTTGCCATCTCTATTTGTACTCCCCAACCCATTATCCTTTGTTGAAAATAGGCATTCAGTGCCTAATAAATAACAAAGAAATTTTATTCGAGAAGACTTCTGTTCCACCTATTCCTTTTGAAGATGTTTCTATCATTATCATTTTCGCCAATTCTTCCAGGGTCTCCACCAAAAGACCCGTTAGGATTACATCAGTTCCAAAAGCAACTCCTTTAATACTCACAATGCCTGGACCAGTCCCATATACGTCAGACAAAACCGTGCCATGGAATTATGGAGGGGATGTCTACTACCATGGTATCAAACAAGACTGGCCAGCCACCGAAGAGTTAAGTTCTGAGAAATTGGATTTTGATGCCAGTAATATTGCAGGGACTAGTAAGATTAACCGAAGCGGTAGGATCTTATCTCTAGAAATTGCTCCCCCAAAGGCTATTTCTGGACCCATAATCATCCTTGTGGTTGTTCCAAAGGTTACTCCCACACCCATAATCATCTCTGCAAGTACTCCTATTGAAAAAGCCGTTACAACCCCTGTAATCATTCCTACTGACACTCATGCTTCCGAGTTAACCGAGACTCGAGGAAAAAGTATTTTTTTTGAGCATGTCCGGACGAAGGCTCAGTCATTGATTATCCCTGTGACCTCTAAGAAAGAAATGGAGGAGATTCTTAAAATCATAAAGAAAAACGACTACGATGTGGTTGAACAATTGGGGCAAACTCCATCTAAAATCTCCATGCTGGCATTACTACTATATTCTGAGGCACATGCAAAAGCCTTGGTAAAGTTCTTAAAAACCGCCCATGTACCTCAAGAGACATCTGTCGATCAGTTTCAAGACTGCGTGGTCAGCCTAATTGCGGACAATGGTTTAGGTTTTTCAGATGCTGATCTGACACCAAGAGGAAGGAAACATAATGAGGCATTGCATGTCTCAGTTGAATGTAGGGGCACAACCTTGGCCCATGTTTTGGTGGACACTGGCTCATCTCTGAATGTATTTCCTAAAAAAGCTCTTGATAGGCTTGACTGTAAGGGATTGACATTAAAGCCAAGTAACATAGTAGTAAGAGATTTTGACGGCTCGAAAAGGATGGTGCACGGGGAAGTGGGTATCCCCATAAAGGTTGGAACCCAAATCTTCAATTCAACTTTTATGTGAGGGACATCCGCCCTTCATACTCCTGCCTTCTGGGCCGACCATGGATCCATAATGTTGGCGCTGTTACTTCTACGTTGCACCAAATGTTGAAGTATCCAGTTCAAGGGAAGATTATCATCGTTCATGGAGAAGAAGAATACATGATCAGCCATCTCAATTCCTTCAGATATGTGGAATTAGATGGTGAATTCATTGAAACTCCATTTTAACACTTTGAAGAGGTCCCTCAAGATGTGGCAGTGGCCAAGGATGTTCCCAAGATTACAAGGCCTCCACTCCGGATGTCGTCTCTGAAGGATGCCAAAGCAATGGTGGAAGAAGGTGGATTCACTATCTGGGGACAACTTCCAGATATCCCATATAAGTCTAACAAGTTTGGCCTAGGTTTCACTCAAGTGCTCAAAAGGTTGTACGCCATGCTCGTGCTGGAGGACCACCCTTGAAGATCAGTAACCGTGAGGTCAACGCAATAGAAGATGGTGAAGATGGTTGCAACCTTGAGGAATGGATCTTCCCGACTGTCAATGGAGGGCTCAGCAATTGGGAGGCTAGAGACTTCTTACCAATCACTTTCATCCATTAGTAATTTGTCTTTACATTTTGTTGGATTTGTAATATTCAAAACAATTCGCACTCTTAAAACCTTGTGTCTTACCCGAGGCACAATGGTCCATTTTTAAGAGTTATTATTTCATTTTTTTCATATGACATCAATGAATCATGGACGTTTTCGCATACAAACTTTTGTGCTCATTGTTTTTCTTTTAAATTTTACTTTCTTTCAAAGGTAGTTATACCCTTACACACACCCACACTCACAATGCAGGTATACATCCATTCGGGATCCCATGAGTAACGATATTGCTATGGCCTTTTGTAACTCTGAGAATCTAATCTACCAAGCCGAAGACGAAGGTGAGGAAGATTGTGAAGTACCAAGGCAACTTTCCAGATTGCTACAACAAGAAGAGAGAACCATTCAGCCTCACGAGGAACCCGTGGATACGATCAACCTAGGTACTGAAGAAGATAAAAAAGAGGTCAAAGTGGGTGCCAATCTAGAACCCAATGTCAAGAAGCGTCTAATTCTGTTGTTGCCTGATTATTTCGAAGTCTTTTCCTGGTCGTATGAATACATGCCAGGATTTGATGAAGATATTATGGTACATCGTCTGCCTACAAGAGAGGATTGTCCGCCAATAAAGCAAAAGGTTCGTCGAATGAGGCCTGATATGCCAGAAAAGATTAAAGCATAATTCATGAAGCAATTCAATGTTGGATTCTTGGTTGTCACCTCTTACCCTCAATGGGTTGCCAATGTTGTTCCAGTGCCCAAAAAGGTCGGCAAGGTGCGAATGTGTGTGGACTACAGAGACTTGAATAGGGTAAGCCCTAAGGATGATTCTCCACTCCCCCACGTTGATATCCTAGTTGACAATACGGCACAACACAAAGTGTTTTCCTTCATGGACGGATTCTTAGGTTACAACCAAATCAAAATGGTGCCTGAGGACATGGAGAAAACAACATTTGTCACACAGTGGGGCACATTCTGTTACAAGGTGATGCCATTTAGACTGAAGAACGCTGGGGTAACCTATCAGCGTGCCATGGTAGCTCTATTTCACGACATGATACATCAAGAAATAGAAGTCTACGTGGACGATATGATAGCCAGATCTCAAACAGAAGAAGAGCATCTTGATCACTTACAAAAACTATTTGAGAGACTGAAGAAGTACAAGCTGAGGCTGAATCCAAACAAATGCACATTTGGGGTACGGTCTGGTAAACTCCTAGGCTTTATAGTCAGCAACAAAGGTATCGAGGTCGATCCTGCCAAAGTTAAAGCAATACAAGAGATGCCTACTCCTCATACTAAGAAGGAAGTCAGAGGATTCTTGGGACGTTTGAACTATATCTCCAGATTCATTTCCCATCTGACAGCTACTTGTGAGTCAATCTTCAAACTATTTAAGAAAGATCAAGTAGTCAAATGGAATGATGAATGCCAAGTTTCTTTTGACAAAATCAAATAATACTTACAAGAGCCTCCTGTGTTGATGCCACCAGTCGAGGGAAGACCATTGATCATGTATCTAACTGTTTTAGAAAACTCGATGGGGTGTGTGTTGGGGCAGCATGACGAGTCTGGCCGAAAAGAGCATGTTATTTATTACCTGAGCAAAAAGTTTACCGACTGTGAAACCAGATATTCACTGCTTGAGAAAACTTGTTGCGCTCTGGCATGGGCTTCTCGCCGGCTAAGACAGTATATGTTGACTCATACTACCTTGTTGATATCTAAGATGGATCCGATAAAATACATCTTCGAGAAGCCTGCTCTTTCTGGGAGAATAATGAGATGGAAGATGATCCTGACAGAATATGACATACAGTATACTACCTAGAAAGCTATAAAGGGAAGTATATTAGCCGATCACCTTGCTCACCAAGCTGTAGAAGACTACCAGTCCATGAAGTTCGAATTCCCGGATGAAGACATCATGACATTAGACAATTGTGAAGAATTCAGGCCATATGACGGACCTGAACAAGGATCCTGATGGACCCTATTCTTTGATGGAGCCTCCAATGCACTCGTCAATGGTATTGGTGATGTACTCATATCTTCAAAAGGGTGTCATACTCCCTTTACTACCACACTTTGCTTCAATTGTACAAACAACATGGCGGAATACGAAGCGTGCATCTTCGGTCTCAGAGTTGCCATGGACTTGGGAAACAAATCCTTAGATGTGTTTGGAGATTCAGCTTTGGTCATCAGTCAGATCAAAGGGGAATGGGACACCAAACACCCAAACCTTATCCCTTACAAATAACATGTTTTGACATTGCTACCACATTTTGAGAAGATTACCTTCGAGCATTTCCCGTGAGAAGAAAATCTGCTAGCAGACTCTCTAGCCGCAATGTCATATATGTTTAACTTAACTGGGATAACAAGGCTCCCCAGATCACCATTGAACAAATGGATGAACCAGCACACTGTCACGAGATTAATACTGAAGAAGCAGTGGACATGCCTTGGTTTCACGAAGTCAAGAGGTATCTCAAGGCTCAAGAATATCCAGAAGGAGCTTAAATCAATGATAAAAAGTTCTTAAGGATATTCTCTGCTAATTTTTTCCTTAGTAATGGCATCTTGTACAAACGCAATCATGACTCTGTGTTACTTCGGTGTGTAGATCAGGTTGAAGCTGAAAGGATCATGGCCGAATTGCACGAAGGCACTTTTGGCACCCATTCCAGTGGGCATACGATGGTAAAGAAAATCCTACGTGCAGGCTATTACTGATCTACCATGGAAGCAGATTGCTATCAACACTCTCGAACCTGCCATAAGTGTCAGATCTATGATGACAAGGTGCACGTACCTCCGGCTCCTCTGAATGTCTTGACGACTCCTTGGCCCTTTGCTATGTGGGGGATTGATATGATTGGGGAAATCAAGCCAACATCCTCCAATGGAAACCGCTTCATCCTAGTGGCCATTGACTATTTTACAAAGTGGGTGGAGGCAGCTTCTTTCGCTTCCGTTACCAAGAATGTTGTTGCCCGTTTCATCAAGCAAAATATCATTTGCCGGTACGGTATCCCGGAAAGGATCATCACTGACAATGGTACAAATCTCAATAACACTATGATCACCGCATTGTGCGAGCAATTCAAGATTCAGCATCACAATTCTTCTCCCTCTCGGCCAAAGATAAATGGTGTTGTCGAAGCTGCAAATAAGAACATTAAAAAGATCATACAGAAAATGACAGTCACATACAAAGACTAGCATGAGATGTTACCATTCGCTCTCCATGGGTATCATACCACGGCTCACACATCAACTAGGGAAACACCTTATTCTTTGGTTTACGGCATGGAGGTTGTCTTGCCTATTGAGGTTCATATCCCCTCTCTGGGGATTATGAAGGATGCAGGGCTGAACGAAGACGACTGGATCCAGAATCGACTTGATCAACTGAACTTGATTGATGAAAATAGACTTTATGTTGTTTGCCATGGTCAAATGTATCAAAAACGGATGATCAAGGCTTTCAACAAAAAAGTCAGGCTCCAAGTGTATCGAGTTGGAGATTTAGTGATTAAACACATCATCTTGCCACAAGGTGATCCCAGGGGCAAATGGACTCCTACCTATCAAGGACCATTTGTAATCAAAAACATTTTCTCTGGTGGGGTAATGATCCTGACCACCATGGATGGTGACGACCTGCCGCATCCTGCAAACACAGACATAGTCAAAAGATACTACGCATAAGAGACCCGCTAGTTTACATACCTAGGCAAAACAAGGGCATCCTGGCGAACCAAAAGGGTTCGGGAAAAAATCAGGGATAAAAAAAAAAAACTGTACACCCGGCAAGTTGAAAACACGAAAGGGCGACTTGGGAAAAAAAGGGTTTCCCGGTGGACTAAAAACTCGAAAGGGCGGTCCAAGCAAAAGTTAGGGAATTAAAGCGTGTGACTATGTCCCGTCGGATCACTTTACAGACAACCTTTGGCTTCCACTGATAAACTCAGAGGTTTTGATCAATTCAATCATCTTCGGACAAAGCAACGAATAGACAAGATGCTCAGAGATACGAAGGCTATAGAATAATAGGAACCCCACGGGATTTTTTACACATAGCTATCTTTTCTTTGTATCAAATTTTCCTTTTTTTTACGACAGCATTCTCTTACTAGAATGTTTGTCTCCTTGTACAAAAATACTTATTCAAAGTCAATACAAAGTATCCCTTTGAAAGCGCAAAAACTATTTGTCTTTTCTTTACACTTGTGTTTTGTTTACAAAAACGTCCAATGATTCATTGTTGAGCATATGCATTTGAACATAATTACTGTTTACGAATAAACAAAATGGGAAAGGCAATTACTGATAGGTAAAATGGATAGGGAAATACCTCTAGGCTATTCCATAAAAAATCCCCACAGTACGTCGTCTAATCCCCAGCGGAACAAAACTCCCAGTTATCACTCCCCAGTAGAAGTCGTCAAATTTCTCAGGATTCCCCAAAAGGATTTTAGAAGCAGTACACGACATTTCCCTTACAACAAAGTTTGTTTCTCTAAAGGGAAATTCATCAACATTTTGACTTCAAAACATGAAGACTTCCATATCCTCAGCGGCAGTCAGGGATTTATTTTCCCCAGTCCAACAGTAGTGCAGCAAACTAGCTCATACACGCATACATTGCATCCATATATCATAAACATTGATAACACGAATGGATTATACCATGCATTTCATACAACATAAACGTTGCATTTTAGCTAACATTTTACCTTTTTCAGGATAAGGTTAACAGCTACCATTGACAAAATTCCAAAATCTTTCGATACAGTTCAGATACGCACCAGACACGGATGCCATCCTGATACTCATTCAAAGACAACTTCAGATACAGTACAGATACGCTCCAGACATGGATGCGATTCTGATACTCATTCAGATTCAATTTTCAAATACATTACAGATACGCCCCAGATACAGATGCCATTCTGATACTCATTCAAAGACAGATTTCAGATACGCACCAGACACGGATGCCATTCTGATACTCATTCAGACTCAACTTTTGATATAGTTCAGATACGCTCTAGATACGGATGCCATTCTGATACTCATTCAAAGACAGCTTTCAGATACAGTTCAGATACGCACCAGACACGGATGCCATTATGATACTCATTCAGACTCAACTTTCGATATAGTTCAGATATGCTCCAGACACGGACGCCATTCTGATATTCATTCTTACAGCTCACAAATTACAAAACCAATAACCACTTTTGGATGGCATCTTTTAAGCCCATCTCCAACAACTATCCATCATTTCTCCGAATGGAAAATCGCCAAACCTACTATCCTGGCTTTCATCTCGAAGTAACCCTACTATCCAGGTTCCTTCTCCCTTATCTCCAGACAACAGTTTACAACACTGAAAGGCCCAGACCCGGCCAGATATGGTCGGTATCATATTTCCCCAGTAAGTCGTTATACAGCCTAGACCCTAACTATGTATACATTCTACTTTCACTCCCTCAATCAAGAGTTAACTCCCCAGTAGAGTAATGGACAACTGAAGCTCCTAGATCTTACTTCCCAAGGCATAAATCAACATTCCTCGGCAAAGTCCTCCTCAACAGCAGGTACAGGAATTCTCGCCAAGGAATATCTTATGCAACCGATCTTTTATGGATGGCATCTTTAAGCCCATCTCTGACGATTCCCTGTCGCCTTCCAAATGGCATCCGTAAACCCATTCCCGCCATCACCAATCAGCATTACTTCATACAAGTGCAAATTTCAGGGCACTCTAGTGTTTAATCATCTTCCACCTTCAGATCACGAAAGGCAGACCAGCTAATCTACATCCTCAGGTTTAAGAAGATTAAACAGGGGCAACTTTTGTACCCCAAAATTTTCCCTCTCATTTCTCAAAGGATCAACCTGGACCCTCAAGTTTGCTTCCATCCAATTTCAAGCCTTGAATTACAAATTTTCCAAGAAAGGCAAAACAAGGGCAAAATTGTCATTTGCACACTAAAAAAATAAAACTTTGACTTTTGGATCAAAATCAAGCTTCAAGAATCATATTTAGTCAAGACACGTTGAAATATGAAGTTTGTTTCATCAAGAAATTCAAAAGTCAAAATTCTAAATACTTAGAATTTTTCTAAGTGTTTAAGAAATATGACAAGCTCAGAACTTCTGATCAAATTATCACCATGATGCAAGTTGATTCTGAAAGAACTTCTGGCGCAAAAATTATAGATTTCAATAAGATCTAAAGCACTGCAGAACAGAACTTCCCCTGGAAATGCTGGAATTTCAAGTTATAAATGTTCAAAGACACATCCATGAAACTAAAGCACTCAAAAAATTCTGAACACTTTCAATACAGAGTTGGGTCAGAACTTCTGGTCCAATTTTCATAAAGGTTCGGTCATAGTTTACAAGGGCAATTCAAAAAAAGTTTACAAAGCGTGCTACAAGCTTCCTGGAAAGTCTGAGAGTTCCTTCAGAACATGCTGGAACAAGGAGATACAAGGATCAAAAGTTGGATGCTTATTCTAAATTATGTTGAAGTTGAACCTCTGACCCAGAATTAAGCAATGATGCAAAATCTCACGTTGCATGATTTCTGGTTTGATAAATCTCATCATCATTTAATGCTCACAACTACTTTTGAGTCTTTATCCAAAGGATTTCCCCACGTGTGACATAGAAGTACCATTGTTGTCCTTGAAAAGCAGACTTTATACAAAGTTTATGTTGGGCCCATGCTTCTCTTTTGCTTCTGAGGGTACTTTTCCTTAATTCATGCTTACAAATCCAGCTTAGGCACGTCTAAAAGGTGTTATCCACCTTACTTTGTGCCTTGAACCATACTTGTTTGAACTTGCTTCAAGAACAAGCCAACGCCTAGCATATGATGGCTATACTTTTATTTCTCCAAGCTACAAGATTTTTTCCTATAAATTGAGAGTCATTGGCAACAGTAAAAAGGTCTAAAAATTACGAAAGAAAAAGCCTTGAATCCCTACTAAAATTCCAAGAGCCCAAAGCTGCTACACAAAATACAAAACTTGATAACTTTTGATTTCTTGCATTCAAACTCCATCTGTTCTTAAGTTTTTCTTGACTAAAACCATCCACACAATTTTTGATTCACATATTAGAAGCTATCCTAACTTCTGTGTTCATACTGCAATACACTCTCCATCCACCTCCATCTCAAAGAAGTCAGAACATTACCCCTTGGGTGTTCCAGAAGTTGAAAACTTCCAACCTGCTGAGCACGTGAAGAAGCTGCTCAGAACATCAACAGAGTTCAGGACCAAACTCCAGTTCATAGTCTTTTCCAGCTGCAAGGTAAGCTTCTGCTGACTCTCATCATATTACTTAGGCATTATCAGATTTGCATTTTTCAAAAAAAATAATGTAGACATCATGTTTTTGAGGTTGCACGTATTCTGAGGTTTCACGTATTTGTATGCCTAAGTAGGGAGTAAATTAGTTCAGAACCTCTTAAGGAAATTAGAATTAGCAGATTCATGCTTGCCTCTGATTTATAGTTCTGATACTTCTTGTTTCTGAAACACTGTGAAACCAGCCATAACTGTTATATGCGCATCTTTTGTTCTGTTGAGAAATGACTAAGTTGCAGATGTTCTGACTAGCATGGAGAGGGAGACCAAATTCTGTCAGTAGTATCATAAATTCTGAATATACGGACCAAGAGCTTCTGACTTTACCTATTTTTACTAATATGATCTCTGTTTTGCAGCTCGCCAGAGTCAGAACTTCTGATCCCCTTTAGTCAGCAATACGCTGATTCTATTTTCTTTTTCCTCACTATTTTTGCTATCACTTCTTATTTCATTGATCAAAAACACCAAAAACATTTTACATTTTACATGCTTTATTTTATTTATTAAAATAAAAAGATCAAAAAATATTTTCTTAAACAAAACTTATCTCTTTTCTGAAACAAAACAAGTCCATTTCACATTTTCTTGTACATTCTTGTCCATTCAATATGGTTGTAATAGTAACTTAGGATTTAATTTTATTTGCAATCCTCATTTGTAAATATGTACCCCCATCCCCCTAATGCTTGTAAATAACGTAGAATATATATTTTTTGCGCTTTTTATTGCTTTCATATTGTTAGTAATTAGGGTGTGTATGGCAAGATATGAAATTGTCAAGTAGATAACCCTAATCAAGACTAAAAATGCATGCAATCAAACACATTTGCACACTAGCACCTTTAGGGTAATCTCACTTTGTTGCCTATCGGAAATATAGTCATGTCCCTCGAACACTGGTATTTTAGCAAAGACCTTCAATAAAAGATCGTAGTCCCTCGATAACCCTTGGTGTTGTCTTCGGTAAACGATCTAGTCCCTAAACGACATTGCTAAAACATCCATAGGTTGCCTTCTATGACTATGCAAACGTCCCACGCCCGTCCCTTCAGATCCAACGATGGGGATTATTACCAAAACAATGGTAAAGATATCAACAACTAAAGGAGGAGGAAAATAACACCTAAGACCTTTTGAATAGGTAAATTCACTCCTAGTTGCTCGCTTGCTCACAACAAAAACATTCTACACACCAACACTCTCACTTTGAAACTTTTTCAAAAGACAACACTTTGTATACGTTCTTATAGAAATGAGAGTCATTACAAAGGCACCTTTTCAAAATCACTTTCAAAAACACATCTTTCAAACTGGAAAACATTTTCAAAAGATCAACACTTTGTATACATTCTTATGAACGAGAATCATTACAAAGTTTTCCTAAACGATGGCGTCTTTATAAAGTACTTTCAAAAACCATACAAAGCACAAATTCAAACAAAAGCAAGTGATCTAGCAAGTAACTAAGAGCCCATGGAAAACCATGGATGAAAAGGGTGCTAATACCTTCCCTTTTCATAATCTACCCCCCCCCCCCCCTTAACTCAAGAAAACATCTCTAAAGGTCTTTCCTGTGCTTTTTCACCTTTCCTTATTGGATAAAAGAAAAGTCGGTGGCGACTCTTGCTAACCGCGACATTTGCGATCAAAATAAAAACCTTCAAGTCAGTTCTCCCATTGGATCACACTTCCCATTGTGTAATTGACTCCCTTACCCATTATTTTGGTTGCAAGACCTTGATTTTCCCTTCCCGGGTTTTCTTCGATGTTTTCTTTTCCCTTTCGTGGGATAAATAAATATTCAATGGTGAATTCATTGTTTTTCCTAGTTACTTCAACCTTTTTCGGGTAAGGGCTCATCACAATCTTTAACTTATAAATACATCACATCCTCATCAGGGAAATCAAACTTGACTGACTGATAATCCTCAACTGGCTGGTGGGAAAGGTACTCTGCCAACACACTACCTTTAATATCCTTATGAGTATGATAATCAATATCATACTCAGACATCAGCATCTTCCAACGGGCAACTCTTCCAGTAAGAGCAGGCTTTTCAAATATATACTTTATTGGATCCATTTTGGATATCAACCAAGTAGTATGATTCAACATATACTGTCGTAGACGCTTTGCGTCCCTCGCCAAAGCACAACATGTTTTTCCAAAAACGAATATTGTGACTCATATTCAGTGAACTTCTTGCTCAGATAATAGATGGAGTACTCTTTTCTACATGTTTCATCTTGTTGTCCCAAAATACAACTCATGGAACTATCCAACACAGTCAGGTACATTATCAATGGTCTTATCTCAACATGAAGGATCAAGATAGGAGGTTCGAGAATATACTCTTTGATTCTATCAAAGGCCTTCTGACAATCATCCGCCCATACACAACCTTGATCTTTCTTTAAAATCTTAAAGATCAACTCACAAGTTGCAGTCATATGGGAAATAAACCTGGAGATGTAATTCATACGTCCAAGGAAGCCCTTGAATTGCTTTTTAGTTTTTGGTACAACCATCTCTTGTATTTCCCTAACTTTATCAAGATCAACCTCAATACCTCTCTGGATAACAATGAAGTCTAACAACTTTTCAGAACAAACACCAAAAGTACACTTATTTTGATTCAAGTGGAGACGATATTTTCTCAAGCGGTGAAACAATTTCAAAAAGTCTTCCAAATGACCTTCCTCTATCTGAGATTTGGCGATCATATCATCAACATATACCTCGATCTCTTTATGCATCATATCATAGAATAGGGGTGTCATATCCTTCTGGTACATTGCATCAGTGTTCTTCAACCCGAAGCGCATCACTCTATAACATAATGTTCCCCAGGGTGTGATAAACATTGTTTTTTCCATGTTCTCGTGAGCCATTTTAATTTGATTATATCCTTAAAATTTGTCCATGAAGGAGAAAACTTTGAATTTTGTTGTGCTATCTACCAACATATTAATATGTGGCAGAGGGAAATCATCTTTTGGACTAGCCTTGTTCAGGTCTCTATAATCAACACACATGCGGATTTTTCCATCTTTCTTCGGATAAGGAAAAATGTTGGCAACCCATTGACGATGAACTGACGTCACAAGGAATCTAGCGTCAATCTTCTTCAAGACCTCCTCTTTAATCTTAACTTACATGTCAGGGTGAGTCCTTCTAAACTTTGGCTTGATAGGTGGACATGGCTTCAATGGAAAGCGATGCTCCACAATATCGGTATCCGGCCCAGGAATGTCTTGATAGGACCAAGCAAAGATGTCAACATATTTCTTCAATAAACTAATCAACCTGCTCTTCACATCGGGATGAAGTAGCGCCCCAATCTTGACTTCCTTTTGATCCTCTTCAGAACCCAAATTAATCTTTTCCAACGACTCTTTTTACGGCTGGATGGTATTTTCCTCGCGCTCAAGAAACCGAGAAACCTCTTTTGGGATTTCCACAAAATCCTCTTCTTCAGCTTCATACACAGGATATTCAAAGTTGGGAGAGGGCGTAGGGTCATTATTTTCAACGTGTTTTCTTAATTAATCTGCACATACGATTATGCTTGATTTTAGAAACAAATAATATGCAACAAGTGATTATGCATATTTATTTACAGTTATTATTTATTTTTAAAGGTTTTTTCTGATTACCATTTTCCAAGAAAAAAAGAAGAAAATAAAAACGCAATTGAATAACAAAAATGATTTTTATTAATGATTTTAAAATTCAAAACAAAAGACAAACCCAGACAATATCACTTTCACCTTGGGCCGAGTGAAAGGATTTTAAAAAACAACAAGAAAAAACAAAATACTTCGAAATGTGAATGCAACTGGGAACATCAACAGTGGTCGAATTTTGAACTCTCACTCCATGCGTCACAAAATTTGGCATTTCCGGCTCTGCATCATGTTCAATAATAGTGTTGACTTCTGGAGAAGTCGGATAGATGTAACCCTAACTGTGGAAGAAGTCTTTATATGGACGGAAGACATACTTTGGCTTCACCACTTCATTTTTACTCTTCTGCAGAGAGAATACCAGACCAGTCCTATTCTTGTTTCTAGGAAGATCAATAACCTGACCCCACACATTGTTATGACTTTTCTGAACCACTTGTTTTGCATCTCAGAAAGAGGCGTAAAGTCTTCATTCCTCTTTATGTTATCAATGGACAAAGCTTGGAACTGATTTCCAACAACAGCTTCATCAACTTCAACAATGCTAAAAGAAGACAAATGTGATACCAACAAAGCATGTTAACCATTCATAATCACTACTTTGCCTTTCCTGAAAAATTTCAATTTCTGATGTAAGGTAAATGTGACAGTCCCTGCCTCATGAGTCCAGGGACGACCCAATAAACATCTGTAAGCTGGAAAGATATCCATGACCTGAAAGATGATTTGAAACATATGTGGTCTTATCCATATTGGCAAGTCCACTTCTTCGATGATAGATTTCTTTGAACCATCAAAAGCTTTCACTATAATACCATTGTAGCACATAAGAGTTCCTTCATAAGCGACCTTTGATAGGGTACTCTTTGGTATCACATTTAAGGCAGGGCCATTATCTAACAACACATTAGATAAAGTGTCATTATTGCAGTTCAAGGATATATGTAATGCCATATTGTGATTGTTTCCTTCATCAGGAAGTTGGTCATCACAAAACTGATATTATTGTAAGTTGTAATGTTTCCCACAACACCATTAAATTGGTCGATTGTCATGTCCAGTTCAATGAAGGCTTGGTCCAAGACTCTCATAAGATATTCCCAGTGAGATGCAAAATTCATTAGCAAATCCAGGATAGAAATTTTGGATGGAGTTTGTAATAACTGATCAACAATTTTATAGTTACTCATCTTTATGATTTTCAGAAGATCATCAACATCCTTTTCCAAAGTAGTGCTGCGCTAGCGCGATTTACTTAGAGGTTCGCACATCCTCTTGTTGGGAGAGAGGAATGAATCCTTCATCGCGTCAGTCCTCTACAGAGGATAGTCCGGTTCTCTTGAAGATAATCTTCTATGATCAGACTCGATCATATCCTGCATGAACAGGCTCCGTCATATCCAGTAAAAAAGGAATATGATATAATCTAGATTATGTCGTATGTATTTCATTAAACTTACATAGTATGGAAATGCATTCATTTCCTATGCATTGACTCAATTTATGATACTATCGGAGTTAAACAAGTAGATCTAAAGAAAAGGGGGGGGGGGGGGGGGGGGGGTTGTATTCTATTAGTAACAAGTAAATCCTTTCTATGACAAAAATTCCAAAATTCATTTTTCGAGGTATAACACGCGAAAGGTTTGAGATCACCCAGAAAGAACTTTTGATTTTTATTTTAAAACTTACTTGGGTGAAAAGCATTTACTTAAAAATAAGAACTTAATTTTTTGAAATGGATAGTTGTAATTTCGGGAAAAAAAGAATTCAACCCGTTTTATTACATAGAATCATGATATATTTACGTTTGTGCCTTAATGATATGCTTATGGTTTGATATATAAAAAATTGTTCATAGTTTTTTTATAGAAATACGAATAGGTTCAATAAAAAACATTAGGTTGTCCC
Source organism: Vicia faba (assembly GCA_948472305.1). Classification (NCBI taxonomy): domain Eukaryota; kingdom Viridiplantae; phylum Streptophyta; class Magnoliopsida; order Fabales; family Fabaceae; genus Vicia; species Vicia faba. The sequence continues at coordinate 722,586,863 of OX451738.1, read as the reverse complement.
TCAATTCCTCTGTGTCCCTACATTCTGTATAACAAGTGTCCTTCATCTGCAGATGCGCCGTAATTTCAAAATTGAGGTCTGCCTTTTTTATAGACATTATGAAAAATTGTTTTATATTTTTCACTAGTATGCCATTCCACCTTCTTGGGCTCGGTACTAGCTTTAACAGGTTTCTGACCAGAATGAACAACCTTTTGAGCAGTCGGAGCAAATATATGACCACTCTGGGTCACACGACTTGCTTCAGAAATATTTTCAACATAGGACAAAGGATGAATTGTCACTTCCTCGCCATCTTCCAAATTAGTTGCATGATATTTGTAGGGTACAACCTTATCAGATTCATATGGAACAGGACCAGGTAAACAAATAACTATGGGAGTTACAACGGGCTTATTGTGGTATGCGATCTCTACATGTTCTGGAATATCAAAGTGTAGCATTATAACATTCATTTCAGCATCTTCAACCTTTCCTTTGTAAAAAAATGGTCTCAACCTCTGTATCAGAACAATCCTCAACTGTTGGCATAGAAATAAGTGACATCTCCGCATTTCTTTTCCTACCAGCAAGAATGACTATTTCTCTCTCTTTAAACAAACACAGGCTTTTCAATATCTGAAGATCACCTCTCAGAGTAACACATCCCCATGGTTTCTTTTCATATTCTAGACACCAGTCATGACTAAAATTAATCATTCCCTTTTGAACCAATTTTTCATGTATCTCTACAGGAGTCACTGTGTTGAAATCTCCAATTGTAGGTTCTTCAACATAACTTCTAACCATATTTAATTCACTATCTTCTCTATCATAAGTAATGGTGATGGTTTTCTCATCCATTAACCTCTAAATATCCCTTCTTAGAGCCAAGCATCTACGTGGATTTCTAGAACATTCTCTGTATGTGTCATGGCTATCTCTGACGAAAGCAAGTCTGTATAAATCAACGTGCAATTCAACCAATGATTCCCTAATATTCCTAACATCAAAAACTCGATACTTTCCAGGGAAACCAGCCACCATATTCATCTCATTATACTTAACTATTGGTCAGCAGATCTGAATAAGACCTTGATCCTTCATATTTTGTAGGTCTTCTTTTACCACAGCACACCCACGAGGATCTTTCTTACAAATTTTGAAAGCTGAATGATCATGTTTGTAAAGATTGGATTTGCATAGAACAACGTGCATCTTCACCAGACTACCTCTTACTAGATCCACATAAAAAATTCTATACTCGTCAGGACGTCCCTCAATCATATTAACCATGTTTCCACCATGTTTTGGCAACGAGCTCACTTGCACTTTTGGCCCCATGTCCTTAAAGGATAAAATACCAGATCTCACCAACTTCTAAACTTCAGCTTTTAGCGGATAACAATTTTCAATATCATGCCCTAGGGTTCCTGGATGAAAGGCACAATTCAGATTAGCTTTATAATACCAAGGAAGTTTTGCAGGTATGGCAGGAGGAAATAGCTCATTGGGATAGGATCAAAGGTTTCTCTTCTTTGATTTTTTCCTTGGTTGGCTTGTTGATATGCTCTCTGAGGAGACGGGTAAGTAAAAACTGTTGGAGTCACGCTAACAAATGGGTTACTTAGGCAACATGTTGTTGATGTTGTTGATACCTTCTTTGGTGCCTATCTTCTTTTTCTTGAGTAATGGTGTTAGCATCCCCTTTCTTCTTTATGGAGAATCAATATGCATGCTTTTTGGTGGTACTACTGGAACTTTCATCCTTCGACAAACATCCTTCCTTGACAGCTTCTTCCAATCGGACACCCATATCAACCATTTCAGTAAAGTCGCTTGGTGCACTAGCCATCATCTTCTCATGATAAAACCGCCCAAGAGTCTTCAAGAAAACCTTGGGCATCTCTTTTTCTTACATTGGGGGCACAACTTGAGCAACAATTTCGCGCCAACACTGCGCGTATTCTATGAATGATTCCTTATCCTTTTGAGTCATGGCTCTCAGCTGATCACGATCAAGAGCCATATCCATATTATACTTGTATTGTCTCACAAAGTCTTCACCTAGGTCATAGAAGGCATGGATGTCAGCACTATTCAAACCCATATACCATTTTAGCGCAACTCCGGTTTGACTGTCTTGGAAGTAATAAATCAGTAGGCATTGATCATCCATGTGAGTAGACATTTTTCGAACATATATCACCAAATGAGCTTGAGGACAATAATTTCCCTTGTATTTTTCAAATTTGGGAACCTTGAACTTAGCAGGTACTCAGACATTGGGAACAAGGAAAAGGTCACTGACATTTTTTCCAAACAGCCATTTCCCCCTAAGAGCCTTCATTTCTTTATGCATCAGCAAGAACTAGTCTTGAAAATTATCCATACGGTCATAAATCCCCAAGCTTTCACTTGGAGAAGCATTAACGTAATAAACTTATTCATTAGTATCAGGAATTGTATGCACATTAGGAAGTGCGGGAACCACAACAGGTTGAACAGGATGAGAAACTTGAGAAACTGGATTATATCCTTCAGGGACAAAGTTAAAAGTTCTCAGGCATGCCTCAAGGATAACCATGATGCATCTGATACTGAGAGGAAGTAGTGACGGGATTAACAGAAATAGGAACTGACAGTACCTCAAAAATAGCAGCAGTTTATTGCTGAGGCTGAACCACATGAGGAGAAGGAGAATGAGATGGTGGTTGTTGATTTTTAGCAGCCACCAAGGATTACATCAAAGGAGTCAAGTTAGTCATACCACTTCTCAAAGAAGTTACCTCTTCACGGAGCTCGTGATTCTCTTATTCCAGATTTTCCATCTTCTTGTTGTAATTTTCCTGAGTGTTATAAGAATGTGACAGCTTACTGATTGAAGACCAAGAGAAATATATAAGACTCTTGTGAACATTACAAGAATGCAAAATTGCGTGCACCATGATGCATGATATGCAAGGCACATGCTTTATTTTGTTTATTTAGTTTTAAAGGAGCTTAAATAACTGTAATGATTGCAAACATCAAAGGAAAAACACATTTTTGAAACACTGAATAATCTCATTTCATTAATAATTTGAAAGGATTACAACTTCAGTATAATTTTTAATAACCCAAAATACAAGAGGAAGAAAACTAGAATCTATGGGTCCTGAGGGGCCAATACTGAATAAGATCCCACTTCATGCCGACGCTTTCCTTTAAGCTTCTTGATTTGATCCTTCAGTTGGTTATTCTTTGACACGAACTTACCAATGACTCCTTTCCATCCACCAGAAGTAGGAAGCATGTGAGAATAGTCTTTATCACTGGGAACTTGATGAATGCTAGAGGAAAATAAATTTTCTTTCTCCTCCATCCTCTCCACAGCATGTCGCTCAAGAATCTCAAGCAAATCATCTCTCTCCTTCAACTGCTTTTGGAGTGTTGAGCATTCCATATCCATAGTTTGATGCTTATCCTTCCAAGCATCCTTCTCTTGTTGCATCTTGACAAAAGCAAGTTGAAGATCTTTAACATCATTCAAAAGAGGAGGAGTAGGCTCTTCAAAAACTGCAGATAAGGGTTCTTGACGAGGATAAGGCATCTTCAACTTAATTTCCCTTGCTTGTACCCACCGAAGATGAGGATCCAAAGAAACAAAACATCTCTTTCCAGATGCTTCTCTTCCCTTCACATGGATGTGACGCCAGGATTTACTAAAATTTTCTTGGATGCTTTGTTGTCTTCTCCCTCCTTGAGAAAGAAACCACTCACTAAAATGTTACTTGATGTGTCCCTCATCGGGTATCCAAGTTGACGACGTGCTAGAATAGGGTTGTAGTTGATGCCTTTCTTTGTAACAAAAATAGGTACATTGGGAAATCTACCGAAACTATCAATAATCTTTAATCCAAAATAACCTTGATTATACCATACAGTATCATAATGAGTAAGAGACATGATCATCTGTGACCAATGTAATTCATCCTTGAGATCCCAGGAAGTAGTAGATTTGGGCAAGTGAGAAATAAACCACTTGTATAACAAAGGCGTGCAACAAATAATCATCGACTCTTGGTAAGAATTACGGAGGTGAATGGAGTAATAAGCATCCCCAAGCAACGTGAGGACTGGATTCCCAATCAAGAAGATCGTAATAGCATTAATATCAACAAAATTGTTGACATTAGGGTACAAGAACAACCCATAAGTGAGTAGAGAAAAGATATCCTCAAAAGATTTAACACTCTTCATCCTAGTAAAGTAACGAGCTTTCTCTATTAAGAACTTAGCAGGCAAACCCCTAATACCTCCCTTAGAAGTCGTATGAGCCTTAATCTCGGACTTTTCAGGTGAGTAACTACTACGATATCTTGAGACTTAGGTTCTTCTTCCAAGCCAGAGAAAGGAACATGATCAGTAATATATCGATCAAGCAGATAAGAGTGCTCCTCTAATGTAGGCATAAGCTGATAATCCGAAAAGGTAAAATACCGGTATAATTGATCATAGAATTGGACCAAAATAGTGGGAATTCTATCCTTCATTTTGACACTCAAAAGAGATAAAAGCGCTCCATATTTCTTTCTGAAAGCCTCGAGATTGTCAACCAAAGATCCCAACTTCTTTAACTTTTCTACCTTAGGAATCTTGAAACTCTACTTTTGAGTCTTTCTCCTTCCAAAATCCATGGTCCAAGAATACATGTGATATTTGCAAAGAGAAGTCTTAAGTTCCTTGAAAACTTGGTTAAAGAATGTCCATGGGTTCATCAAAGCATGATGATGGAATAATCACACACAAGATCACAAACATGAGGGGTTCATAGATTCGACGTCACGAGCATGAAGTCAAAGGTACTACCCACAAGGTATGGACTAAAATTTTATATCACCTACAAAACAAGGTTCTAAAAACTTCCCAGCATCTACATTCCTCTTTCGGATATTACCAATGTCCTAATTTACTGGGTAATTGGTAATATTCTCAAGAGAAACTTGTCTGAGTGTAGTATCGTGTGACAACTATTTCAGGATTACTCCTTCATAGTCTCTGCACTACATCCTAAAAGGACAAGATGGGTTAAGGTTTCTACGATCCTCGGCTTCTCAGGCTCCCAGGTCGAAAGAAACAATGTCTTCTCGATTACTCGGTAAACAAGTACTAAAGTTAAGGGGGGCTCCACTGAGCGGGGAATTCTCATGCCAACTTATTCAGGACTACTTCTTCAAAGTCAACATGACTGTACCACCTACCCTAAACTTAGGTTTTCCCAAGTTCGGGTATAGAACTTCCAAGAGATCACCAAGTGTAACACCCCAGTTTTTAATTTTGATTTATTTAAATTTGGGAATTTATTTTATTAGAATTAATAAAATAAAAAGGAATTATTTATTTGGAATATTTGAAGAAATAAGAAATATTGAGATTTTTAAGTCATTGGGCTTAGATGTTGTTAGTAATGAGTGGGGGTGAAAAAGAAGTAAAGTTATGTGTTGGAACTCAAGTTATTCTTCATTTTGGTTTTCACGATAAACAGAAGTTAGAATTGGGAAAATAGAGCTCTGAAGGTACGAGGAACGAAGAACGGAGAACTTCGCTCAAGAATTCAAAGCTGCTGATTGATAAGGTAAGGGGGGTTATACTCGATTATATTTGTTTATGGGTTTATGTACGGTTGATTCGGGTAATCGTAGGAAATCCCAATTGTTAAATGTTTCTAGGGATCGATAACCGTAGGACTGAACTTTGTTAGAAAAGGATTAGGATTCCCAATTCTCATGAATCGGTTAAGAATTTAGGTCCCAGATGGTGAATTGGGCGTATGTCTAATGATCGTGAATTTACCTTGGAAGTTGTAGGGATAATCCCAATGTCAGTAGAATTCCCCAAAAAGTTACGGTTAATCCCCGGTTAAAGTTATTATAATGATTATTAGTAAATTGGATATTGTGGTATTGTTGTGGATTGTACAAACTCGATGCGTTAGGTACTGAAATACGCGTTTTGGCCGACATTTTTCCGCGTTTGGACGGCTGTTGTGAGCCACTGCAGGTTCAGAAAAATCTGACCCGCGCTCATCAACACGGCCGTGTTGTTTAACACGGGCACCCGTGTTGATGCACTGTGTTGCCAAAAAAATGTGCTTTCTGGGCACTTTTCAACACGGGCCGTGTTGTTTAACACGGGCACCCGTGTTGATCCCCTGTAATGAAAAAAAAAAGGTGTTTTCTGGACACAATTCAACACGGCCGTGTTGTTTAACACGGGCACCCGTGTTGATGCTGCTGTGTTGAATTTCTGAATTTTGTTTTCTGTGTTTTATTGTGGATGTTATTGCCATGCTTTTAGATATGTTATCAAGCATGAAGTATGATATGATTTGATGTGATTGGTTGATGTTTAAATAGTATGCTGAGTGTTTACATGCTATCTGTATCTTGATATGATTGATGTTTTATAGTATGCTGAGTGGTTACATACTATTCATATCATGTGATGTTTGATATTGTTGATGTGCATGATATGTTGAATGATGTTCATAGTATGCTGAGTGTTACATACTTACATATCATGTTGCATTTGTTAATTCCCATTGTGTGGAATTAACATGGTGGCCAATATACGTGTCCGCGATTTAATGGAACGTTGAGGTGGTAGCCGTGTCCGCGATATAATGGAACGGTGAGTTATCCGTGACCCGCGATATAATGGGGCGGTGTAGTGGTACCACATGCATGGGTGTGTTGCATTACTCGAATATAACATGAATGGATGATTTTTCCAATGTTATATTGATTGTTTGTATGCACATGTGATTGATATATGGTTGATGATGTTTGATGGATATTTGCAATTATGAAAAGCAATATGTCATGGATATATGATTTGTAAAGGTTTTGTAAACTATGAAATATGTTAATTATTGGGTGATGTTTATGATTTCGTGAATTGATTGTTATGAATGTATAACCAAATGTATATTTGAGAAGCTCACCCTTACTGTTGAATATTTCAGATTGAAGAGCTTCGCTCAGGTGCTTGGCGAAGGCTTATCGTGTCTAGTTTAGTTTTATTCTCGTATGTCCGGGTCATGCTCTGATAGTTGTAACTCCGGGAACGTTTGGTTGTCGAGCTGCTTTAGTCAGACTCGTTTATTTTCTTTTAATTGTTATAATAAGATGTTGACTTTTCCAGGTGTTAATCCCTGATGATGTTGGAAAATATTATAACATTTGAGTTATTAAATAAATTATTCCGCTGTGTAGACATGTATGAGTTACCACTAAAATTATGCATGACAGGAATTTATTTTATTAAAAGAGAATTGTAGCATTCCTCGATTATTACATGTACTCTGAGTTTATAATCTTTAATATTTGCGAAAATTATATGCGGGTTTTAGAGGGTGTTACAATAGTGGTATCAGAGCATAGTCGGTCGTTGCGACCAGAGTCTTGAGTCAGTCATTCCTTTTGTATGCGACTAGTGCAGGGTAACACTGTCGATACTGTATTCTGATGTGGAGTATGTTTTAATTCTCAGGAATATGGCTGGAAGAGGTAATGGACGAAATGATGCTGCACTAGCTGAGGCTTTGGGGATGTTGGCTGGTGTACTTGCTGGAAACCCAACTGGAGGCGTGATTGGTGCTGATAGGCAATTGGGAAATTTCCAGAGGAACAATCCTCCATTGTTCAAAGGTACACATGACCCTGAAGGTGCTCAGAAGTGGCTGAAGGAAATCGAAAGGATTTTCCGTGTGATTGATTGTGCTGAAGATCTGAAGGTCAGATATGGTACGCATATGTTGGCAGAAGAGGCCGACGACTGGTGGGTTGCCACAAGGACTGAAATGGTTCAGGATGGAGAGGCACTGACTTGGGCTAACTTCAGAAGGGCTTTTCTGAGAAGGTACTTCCCTGAAGATGTTCGGGGAAGAAAGGAAATTGAATTTTTGGAGCTTAAGCAGGGCAATCTGACTGTTAGTGAGTATGCTACTAAGTTCACTGAGCTGGCAAAGTATTATGCTCACTACAACAATGATGAGGCTGGAGAATTCTCTAAATGTATCAAATTTGAGAATGGTCTCCGAGATGAGATTAAGCAGGGAATCAGGTACCAGCGTATCCGTAGATTTTCTGATCTGGTTGATTGTAGCAGGATCTTGGAAGAAGATATTACCAAGAATAGGTCGTCTCACTCTCGTGGGGCTGTTGATAAAAGAGGAAAGCAACATATGGACCGTGGCAAGCCATATGGTAGAGATAACCAGAGATCAGGCGGTTGGAAAAGGCCTAGTGGGGGAGATTCTAAGGCTCCTATCAGATGCTACAGGTGTGGTGAGTCTGGTCATCACATTCGAGATTGCAAGAGTGATGAGAAGAAGTGCTATAAATGTGGAAAGGCTGGTCATTTGTCTATTGATTGCAAAGGGAAGTCTGTTACTTGTTACAATTGTGGCGAAGAGGGTCACATTCGTCCGCAGTGTCCTAAGCCTAGGAAGGATCAGTCAGGTGGAAAAGTGTTTGCTTTGTCTGGATCTGAGACTACCCCAGAGGATCGATTGATTAAAGGTACGTGTTTTATTCATGGCACACCTTTAGTTGCAATTATTGATACTGGTGCAACTCATTCTTTCATTTCTTTGGATTGTGCTGAGAGGTTGAAACTGGACATATCTGGTATGCGAGGTAGCATGGTTGTTGATACTCCTGCATCGGGTTCAGTGACAACTTCACTTGTATGTAGGAATTGTCCTATTGAGATTTTTGGTAGAAGTTTCGGTATGGATTTAGTGTGCCTACCGCTTGAACAAATTGATATTATCCTTGGGATGAACTGGTTGGAATTTAACCGGGTTCATCTGAACTGCTTTGCTAAGACGGTGATTTTCCCAGAAGCAGTTGGTGTCGAGAATTTGACTATGACTGCTAGGCAGGTGCAAGAAGCAATGGAAGATGGTGCTAATGTGTTTATGTTACTTGCTTCGTTAGATGCAACAGGAAAGGTCAGGAGTAGTGAATTGCCAGTGGTGTGTGATTTTCCAGAAGTCTTTCCTGATGATGTTGGCGAGTTACCTCCTGAGAGAGAAGTGGAATTTTCTATAGATTTAATTCCTGGTACGAGACCGGTGTCGATGGCGCCATATCGTATGTCTGCGTCTGAATTGGCTGAATTGAAGAGTCAGTTGGAAGATTTACTGGAGAAGAAGTTTATTCGTCCAAGTGTTTCGCCTTGGGGTGCTCCGGTATTGTTGGTTAAGAAGAAAGAAGGTTCTATGAGACTGTGTGTTGATTACAGGCAATTGAACAAGGTAACCATTAAGAATCGGTATCCGTTACCGAGGATTGATGATTTGATGGATCAACTAATTGGAGCTAGTGTATTCAGTAAGATTGACTTGAGATCGGGATATCATCAGATTCGTGTGAAAGCGGAAGATATTCAAAAGACTGCTTTTCGAACGAGGTATGGGCATTATGAATATTCTGTTATGCCGTTCGGAGTTACTAATGCACCTGGTGTTTTCATGGAATATATGAACAGGATTTTTCATCCGTATCTGGATAAGTTTGTTGTGGTTTTTATTGATGACATTCTGATTTATTCCAAGAATGACGAAGATCATGCGGAACATCTCAGAATTGTGTTAGAGTTGTTGAAAGATAGGAAGTTGTATGCAAAGTTGTCCAAATGTGAGTTCTGGCTGAATGAAGTTAGTTTTCTTGGACATGTGATTTCTAAAAATGGTATTGCAGTGGATCCTACAAAAGTAGAAGCGGTATCTCAGTGGGGAGCGCCGAAGACTGTTTCGGAAATCAGAAGTTTTCTTGGTCTTGCAGGTTATTACAGAAAGTTTATCGAAGGGTTCTCAAAGTTAGCATTGCCGTTGACGAAGTTGACTCGTAAAGGACAAGCGTTTATTTGGGATTCTGATTGTGAGAAAGGTTTCCAAGAATTGAAGCGGAGATTGACAAGTGCTCCTATTCTGATTTTGCCGAATCCGGTGGAATCTTTTGTGGTCTATTGTGATGCATCTCTGTTGGGTTTAGGTGGTGTTTTAATGCAGAATCAGCAGGTAGTTGCGTATGCTTCGAGACAGTTGAAGGTTCATGAAAGGAACTATCCTACTCATGACTTAGAGTTGGCAGCAGTTGTGTTTGTCTTGAAATTGTGGAGACATTATCTGTACGGTTCGAGATTTGAAGTGTATAGTGATCATAAGAGTTTGAAGTATCTTTTCGATCAGAAAGAGCTCAATATGAGGCAAAGAAGGTGGTTAGAATTCCTCAAAGATTATGATTTTGGTTTGAATTACCATCCTGGTAAGGCAAATGTAGTTGCAGATGCTTTGAGCAGGAAATCCTTGCATATGTCTATGATGATGGTTCGTGAATTGGATTTAATTGAGCAATTCCGAGATTTGAGTTTGGTTTGTGAAAGTACTCCGAAGTGTGTTCGTTTGGGTATGTTGAAACTTACTAGTGGTATTCTAGAAGAGATCAGAATCGGGCAGAAATCCGATGTTAATTTAGTTGATAGATTGACATTGATCAACCAAGGTCAAGGTGGTGAGTTTAGGATTGATGAAAATGATGTTATGAGGTTTGGCGATAGAGTTTGTGTTCCTGATGTCGCAGAAATCAAGAAAAGTATATTAGAGGAAGGACATCGCAGTGGGATGAGTATTCATCCGGGTGCCACGAAAATGTATCATGATTTGAAGAAATTGTTTTGGTGGCCGGGAATGAAAAAGGAAATAGCTGAATTTGTGTATGCATGTTTAATCTGTCAGAAATCGAAGATTGAGCATCAAAAGCCGTCTGGGTTTATGCAACCGATGTTTATTCCAGAATGGAAGTGGGATAGTATTTCTATGGATTTCGTATCTGGGCTGCCGAGGACTCCTATGAATTGTGAAGCGATATGGGTCGTTGTGGATAGGTTGACTAAGTCTGCTCATTTTATACCGGTGCGAATGGATTACTCGATGGAGAGATTGGCACAGTTGTATATTGAGAAAATAGTGAGTTTGCATGGAGTTCCTTCTAGTATTGTGTCAGATAGAGACCCGAGGTTCACTTCGAAATTTTGGGAAGGATTGCAGAAGGCTTTGGGTACTAAGTTGAGATTGAGTTCAGCTTACCATCCTCAGACTGATGGACAGACGGAGAGGACGATTCAATCGTTGGAAGATTTATTGCGTGCTTGTGTTTTAGAGAAAAGTGGAGCTTGGGATAGCTATTTGCCATTGATTGAGTTTACTTATAACAATAGTTACCATTCGAGTATTGGTATGGCTCCGTTTGAGGCATTGTATGGTAGACGGTGTAGGACGCCTTTGTGTTGGTATGAATCTGGAGAGAGTTCGGTAATTGGGCCAGAGATTGTTCAGCAGACTACTGAAAAGATCAAATTGATTCAAGAGAAGATGAGAGCTTCTCAGAGTCGTCAGAAAAGTTATCATGATAAGAGGAGAAAGAATTTAGAATTCAGTGCCGGAGATCATGTGTTTATGAGAGTTACTCCGATGACGGGTATTGGTCGGGCGTTGAAGTCTAAGAAGTTGATTCCGCGTTTTATTGGTCCGTTTCAGATTACGGAAAGAGTTGGAGAAGTTGCTTATCGCATTGCTTTACCTCCGAGACTTGCGAATTTGCACGATGTTTTTCATGTTTCTCAGTTGAGGAGATACATTCCAGACCCATCTCATGTAATCCAAATAGATGATGTACAGGTGAGAGATAACCTGACAGTAGAAGCATTGCCTATGAGGATAGAAGATCGGGAAGTGAAACAGTTAAGAGGTAAAGAGATAGCATTAGTGAAGGTTGCTTGGGGAGGTCCAGCAGATGGAAATATCACTTGGGAGCTGGAGAGCCAGATGAAAGAGGCTTATCCGGAGCTGTTCGTCTAAGGTATGTTTTCGAGGACGAAAACTCTTTTAGTGGGGGAGAGTTGTAACACCCCAGTTTTTAATTTTGATTTATTTAAATTTGGGAATTTATTTTATTAGAATTAATAAAATAAAAAGGAATTATTTATTTGGAATATTTGAAGAAATAAGAAATATTGAGATTTTTAAGTCATTGGGCTTAGATGTTGTTAGTAATGAGTGGGGGTGAAAAAGAAGTAAAGTTATGTGTTGGAACTCAAGTTATTCTTCATTTTGGTTTTCACGATAAACAGAAGTTAGAATTGGGAAAATAGAGCTCTGAAGGTACGAGGAACGAAGAACGGAGAACTTCGCTCAAGAATTCAAAGCTGCTGATTGATAAGGTAAGGGGGGTTATACTCGATTATATTTGTTTATGGGTTTATGTACGGTTGATTCGGGTAATCGTAGGAAATCCCAATTGTTAAATGTTTCTAGGGATCGATAACCGTAGGACTGAACTTTGTTAGAAAAGGATTAGGATTCCCAATTCTCATGAATCGGTTAAGAATTTAGGTCCCAGATGGTGAATTGGGCGTATGTCTAATGATCGTGAATTTACCTTGGAAGTTGTAGGGATAATCCCAATGTCAGTAGAATTCCCCAAAAAGTTACGGTTAATCCCCGGTTAAAGTTATTATAATGATTATTAGTAAATTGGATATTGTGGTATTGTTGTGGATTGTACAAACTCGATGCGTTAGGTACTGAAATACGCGTTTTGGCCGACATTTTTCCGCGTTTGGACGGCTGTTGTGAGCCACTGCAGGTTCAGAAAAATCTGACCCGCGCTCATCAACACGGCCGTGTTGTTTAACACGGGCACCCGTGTTGATGCACTGTGTTGCCAAAAAAATGTGCTTTCTGGGCACTTTTCAACACGGGCCGTGTTGTTTAACACGGGCACCCGTGTTGATCCCCTGTAATGAGAAAAAAAAGGTGTTTTCTGGACACAATTCAACACGGCCGTGTTGTTTAACACGGGCACCCGTGTTGATGCTGCTGTGTTGAATTTCTGAATTTTGTTTTCTGTGTTTTATTGTGGATGTTATTGCCATGCTTTTAGATATGTTATCAAGCATGAAGTATGATATGATTTGATGTGATTGGTTGATGTTTAAATAGTATGCTGAGTGTTTACATGCTATCTGTATCTTGATATGATTGATGTTTTATAGTATGCTGAGTGGTTACATACTATTCATATCATGTGATGTTTGATATTGTTGATGTGCATGATATGTTGAATGATGTTCATAGTATGCTGAGTGTTACATACTTACATATCATGTTGCATTTGTTAATTCCCATTGTGTGGAATTAACATGGTGGCCAATATACGTGTCCGCGATTTAATGGAACGTTGAGGTGGTAGCCGTGTCCGCGATATAATGGAACGGTGAGTTATCCGTGACCCGCGATATAATGGGGCGGTGTAGTGGTACCACATGCATGGGTGTGTTGCATTACTCGAATATAACATGAATGGATGATTTTTCCAATGTTATATTGATTGTTTGTATGCACATGTGATTGATATATGGTTGATGATGTTTGATGGATATTTGCAATTATGAAAAGCAATATGTCATGGATATATGATTTGTAAAGGTTTTGTAAACTATGAAATATGTTAATTATTGGGTGATGTTTATGATTTCGTGAATTGATTGTTATGAATGTATAACCAAATGTATATTTGAGAAGCTCACCCTTACTGTTGAATATTTCAGATTGAAGAGCTTCGCTCAGGTGCTTGGCGAAGGCTTATCGTGTCTAGTTTAGTTTTATTCTCGTATGTCCGGGTCATGCTCTGATAGTTGTAACTCCGGGAACGTTTGGTTGTCGAGCTGCTTTAGTCAGACTCGTTTATTTTCTTTTAATTGTTATAATAAGATGTTGACTTTTCCAGGTGTTAATCCCTGATGATGTTGGAAAATATTATAACATTTGAGTTATTAAATAAATTATTCCGCTGTGTAGACATGTATGAGTTACCACTAAAATTATGCATGACAGGAATTTATTTTATTAAAAGAGAATTGTAGCATTCCTCGATTATTACATGTACTCTGAGTTTATAATCTTTAATATTTGCGAAAATTATATGCGGGTTTTAGAGGGTGTTACACCAAGCACCCTAAAAACAAGAAAAGTTCAGACAAACATGCAAATATACAACAACAAATAATAGCACATACACTTATAAACAAAGATAGGCTCAACCTACTTAGAGATCATATTCCTCAGTGAAGTTGCAATTTTTCTGTAGCGGTAAAAAGTTGAGACTAAGATATTGATTGACTTAACTCATAAAGTGAAAGTCGTCACTACACTTTATTATTTCCAAAGGGAAATAGGAAAAGAGAGAATAAAACCCAAAATAAAATAGAGGTCGAGGTAAGGGGGTTGATTATTCAAAGGGAATGTATTAGCACCCTAAGCATCTACGGTACTCCGCATGAACCTCTTTGAAAATCTGTGTATTTTGGCTAAAAAAAGAAATATTTACAAAAGATTATGAAGATGAGAAAAGAAGTGGATTTTACAAAAAATTTGACCAGCTTCCAATGAACTCTGGGCCTACATACCAATAATGTGCAATGTTTAAATCAAAACTCATATAGTTCGGGTAAAAATGTTTGAAAGTTTATGTGTTGGTTAATTTTTAAAAGAAAAGGTTTTAAAGTGAAAAGCCAAAGCGGAAAAATGGTTTGAATTTTTTTAATATTTTTTTTAAGTATTAAAGAAAGAAGTCATATCTTGATTAATATTAATTGATGACTTGATTAAGAAAAGAGTTTTTAAAAAGGCATGGATCCATGTCCAAGTTTATTGTGAAAGCGGTTAAAGTTTGAAAACAAGAATCCTTTGAAAAGGGAGAAGGTTTTGAAAATTAAAGAAGATGGGCGAAGATGAAGAGACTATCCTAAAGCATAAAGTAAAAGTTAAGGTAGGAAACGTCTAACCAAACAAGAATCCAACACTTGACATAATGAAGTCAACATAGGATTCTCATCCTTTGGATTAAAACCACAAGCACGGAATAGACCATGATCATACCAATCACCATGTGAAATTAAGTCACATGTAAGGAAGTATAAAAAAATCCAAGGTATTAAAACGCAAATCAAGACCTCCAATATTGAGACATGTATCAAGTAGATCACTTAAAGTCTCAATGGCAACACCTACACACAGAAGATTTCCCAATACACAAATAGAATAACAACAAGGCTAAACAAAGTACAAAGGTCCCAAGGTCTCAAAGTATCAAGGCTTCTAATCCTAAGTCCAAGAGGTCCAAAAACTTCAATATGCCAAGGATAGTAACCAATAGTACATAAAGAGCATTACATCTTTTATTTTTCAAGTTGATTATTAAGTGTCTTCAAAAGAAAAAGAAAGCTCAAATGAGCAAAGATAAAAATGACATAAAGAAATAAATGCTCAAGTGAGCAAAATAAAATAGCATGAGATGTAAATGCTAAAGATAAAAATACATAAAAAATAAAAGCATAAAAATAAAGGCATAAAATAAAGTTAATTTTAATAGTTAGTGAGTTAATTGTTAATAGTCACAAAGCATGATCAATGATGATTGAATGATGATCTTGAACCAAAGAATAATTAAAACTCATTAGAGGATTGATATAATCAAAGCCTCCTAACAACAAGCCTCATAGGTATGGACCCAAAGATAACAAATCAAGCAGACTTGAACATTCA
Organism: Vicia faba; assembly: GCA_948472305.1. Taxonomy (NCBI): domain Eukaryota; kingdom Viridiplantae; phylum Streptophyta; class Magnoliopsida; order Fabales; family Fabaceae; genus Vicia; species Vicia faba. The sequence goes on along the minus strand of OX451738.1, from coordinate 722,571,229 downwards.
AACATAAAGTTTGAGCCACAAATGATCATTTTCTGATTCGGGGTAAATTTAACGTTATGCTAAGCAATCGCAGGCAGACTTATGTAGAAGTCAATATTATACGAGGTCGGTCAATAATGTACCATACATGTTAGAGATATGGCAAAAATCATACTCCTAAAACATGTAGCACAAGTAAAAATAAAAGATAATTAAGACTTAGGTCATGGAAGATAATTTTTCAACTATCCATAAGTTTAGATGAACTTAAAGTTCAAATGTCTTATCGAAATTGATCAAAAATAAAATAAAATAAAGGGGATGAAGTAGAGATAAATAAGAAATTAAATCTCACGTTTGAATTAAAGGATTAATCAAGTTGTCATTAAAATTATTCATCCATTTTGGTGGAGTTTAAAATCAACACCCAAGATCCAATGATGTTAATGAAACTTATGACTAAAATCCACTTGAACCAAGATTAGTCAGAATATATACAAAAATAAAATTGCATTTAATAAGCAAAATATAATAAGAAAAAAGATTTTTAAAATGGTTTTAAAATAAAAATAAAAGGCAAAATAGTAAACTACATTCAAATCTTCAAATAGGTTATAACAAGAGGCATAGAAAAATCAAAAATACTTCAAAATATGTTCACAAATTTTTTCATATTTTTCAGAAGTCAGAAACTAATTTTAAAAATACAAAATCAAGTGAAATAAATCAAAAATTATAAACAATAGAAAAATCGATGATAAAAAAAATTTAATTGAGTCATTGGATCATTCCATAATTTTTCCAGAATATAAAAGTTATGAAATATATTTTTAAACCAATTAAAATCAAATAAAGATCTAAAAGATTATTTAAAATACCAGATCTCCAGAATTTAAAAGTTATGAAAAATATTTTTAAAACAATTAAAATCAAATAAAGATCTAAAAATTTATTTAAAATACCAAATCTCCTCCTAAATTTATTAAAAAATATTTATTAAATCAGAAATCAAACAAAATATTTTTGTGTATTTTTTCATATTTTTTGGATGAAAATGGAAGAGTTATGAATTTTTTAAATATAAAAAAATAAAAGAAAATATGTAAAATATGAAGAAAAAAACATAAGGCGTCAGATTTGAGCTCATTAATTGAGTTGGCAGATCTGAAGGCCACAACACCACATTCACCATGAGCTTTAGTCAACTAGCACATATCTTGTATTAAAAACTCAAGTCAATGGAAATAAAACAAATGGTTGAGTATCATTTGTTGAAGATGACACGTAGGTCATTTTAAACCTCCAGCCTTTGTAAAATGAAGAGAAAACCAGAAAAATCAATGATCCAAAAAATGTTTCAAATGCTCACAAGACTGGTATCATTAGAAGTGCCATAATGAGATGATTTCAACCATGGCCTCGCGAAACATTTATTGAAATTGTGCACTACTTGATTTGGAAAAAACCAGAGAAATTTTCAAAGGGGAATTAAAAAACAGAACCACAAAAAGCATCGATTCTTCCAAACAAAGGATGCAGTTAGCATCAGCAAACCAAGGGCTGCATCTTAGAACCAAATTTTGAGCAATTTGGTTGAAAATTTTATCTGAACGAAGTTCACTTAAATAGCTCTGAAACTGAAATTTTCTTGCTTCGAATATGGCCTGATTCTTCTTCCTTTTGGTCTGGTTAGATTCACTAGATGTTGGTGAAGCTAACTGAATGAAGCTATTAGTGATTCAAGGTAGGGAAATACAAATTCAAATTCAAGTCAAAAAATTCAAATGGGATTTTGACATGACTTTTTTGGCTATCTAAAGCTTATGTAAAAGAGTGGAGAATGATCCTTATTTATAGCTGAAGTGAATGTCGAGCTCAAGTGTGTGAAACGATATCATTTTGAGGGAAATCGTGTGGAGCTAATATCACATAAGAAGTGTGATTGGAAGTCACCAAAACTCACACTAAACATGCGTTTTGAATGCTAAACCGCTTCTAAAACAATGCTAAACATGTTTAAACACATGATTGTGCCTCAAAATTTGATTAAAGTTGAGTTATAACTAAAACACGATCCTGGCCAAAGTGGAATCTTTTGTGCCAAGATACCAACTTTGAACCAATGGGGCATGAAACTCAGGGACCCTTTTAGTATCATTCTTGTTGCAATTTATAGACCTTCTCACAATATTTCTAATGTGCTAAAAAAGTTTCCATTTGGACATTTGAGCACCAAGTTATGCAACCTTGAAATCTTGAAAAACTCACTAAAATTTATACTTAGAAAATTTTCTAAGTATAGAACCTCAAAGTGACCTATAATCTTTTGCAAAATTACACGACCTTCCACTCAACATTAGCTCCTAACCCTTGAAGATGAAATGAAGTAAAATCTTTAAAGAGAAATATGGCATTGAGATCATCCAAAAATGTTAAATATTAAAGAAGCTACGGCCTTTGGAAGTTTGTGAACAACACTTGAAAATCCCATGGATGACCTATAATGTTTTGCAAAGTTACATGATCTTTCACTCAAATTTGGATCTTGATCATTGAAGAAAATTTGTAAAAGACTCTTTAAATAGAAATATGATTTTGGGATCACCTCAAAATCACAAAAATTGAGCAAGTTATGATATTGATAACTGAAGTAAAAAATTTCATTAGTTTCTCAAAGGACTTATAATCTAACGATGGATTTTGTTATATAAATATATAAATATATGTTAAAGAGTTATCTAAGGTGTCATAATATTAAATTTGACACTTTAGTATTATTTTATATATATATATATATATATATATATATATATATATATATATATATATATATATATATATATATATATATATATATATATATATATATATATATATATATATATATATATATATATATATATATATATATATATATATATATATATATATATATATATATATATATATATATATATATATATATATATATATATATATATATCTTTAATTTAATATTTTTAAATTTATAATAAAATAAAAGAGATAAAATATAAGAAATTAATAAATTATATGTTACAGAGTATAAACTACTTAAATCTATTTTTTTTTTTAAACTATAACTCAGTAAAAATAAAATATAGGTTTGTGGAAAAATAATAATTAATAAACAATATAAAAATAAATATTCAATTAATTTTATATTTTTAAATTAAAACATAAAGATAAATTAATAATATAATTAATTTTATATAATAAAAAAAAAACATAAACTCATGAGAACACCACGATTTCTAACATATGAAAGAATATGTAACTTTTTAAATTTTAAAATATACTTCAAATACTATTCTTTCAAACAGATATTAGATATGTTATTTGTACTAAATAATTTCATCAAAAATTAGTTATCACTAGAATATTAATAAAACATTATTTATTTTGCAATATCATATTTTTATTTATTTAATTAATTCATGTAACTATTAATTACAATTATAATATTATTTAATAATAAAATTTATTTTTATTAACATCAACACATGTAGTAATATTTTTTAAAAATGCCTTCTATTCAAATGAAATAGTATTGTACTACTAGTATTAATAATGGGATTGAGAGGGTAATAGTTTTCTACATTACTCTAAGAATTACTCCTATTAGTATTAGTATAGGATATTTATATGATTGAGTAATACTATAAATCTATAACATATAAATATGTGCAGCTTACCTAGGTGGCTATAACTGAAACCAAGAGAGGTGGAAGGAGGAGTGTGTTCCAAGACACAATGATTACGCAGTTTTGGGGAAGCAGAAAGTGTAGCCTACCAAGAATATATAATAACGTGGGGGGCTTGACCGAGGTCGGTAGCTACTACAAAGAAACCCCAAAGGGCTCGTAAATTGGAAATGCCTCAACTATTTGAAAACATCAACTAAAATTCAATAAGGAAAAACAAAATATTTTCCTTTAATTATTTTTTGTTTTATTAAATTTCATCTCATTCTTACAATGTCTATAAGGTGGTTAATATTTTTACAATTTTTTTATGAAAAATATTTACATGTCCGTCAATTTAGTAGACCAAACTAAGTCCAAAACATTACAAAATGAATCATAAAATAGAATGTCATTCCTAAGATTCCAAATGCATTATAACACCGACAATCACACAACTCTTTCCTTTGCTTCTTTTAATTTATTCCTCTTCAAATTTTTGATAGAATTTAAAAAACTCCTTCAGACCAGACCTTCATTCCCCGAGGGTAAACCAAGCCAAACCTCAATTTCCAACCAAATTTTCTTAATCACTTAGCATTAGCGCCTTGTAGAAAGAAAAGAGAAATATGGAAAGGCTACTAAGAACAGATTTTATCAGTTATTCTACCTCACGTAGACATCAATCTACCTTTCCACTTTTTCAGTCTCCTTGGATTTGAGCCTATTGGAATTCCTAGGAAGTTGAAAGTGTTGTCTTCAATCCTACAAAATAAATTTTTTGCAACAACTGACAGAAAATGAGGACTTATGTTGATCTCCACCATTCTACTTTTGAGAAAGTTTACTCCTAAACGAGAGACCAGTTTAAACCCTCTCAAAATAGCTTTAATTGAAAACACATTTTTCCAACTCTCTTCTCCAATGAACAAAGTGTCATCAGCGAATTGGATCAACATTAATTCTTTCATGAACGTTGTAGCCTCTAAATTATCCTAACCTTGCAACTTTTTTAACAAAACTCGTTAATCCTACAGCTATGATCACAAAGAGAAAAGGAGATAAAGGTCGCTATGATCACAAAGGAGAAAAGGAGACAAGGCTGAATCTAAATAAATACATTTTTGGAGTAAGGTCCGATAAACTCTTAGGTTTTGTTGTCAGCGGCAAAGGTATCGAAGTGGATCCTGTAAAGGTAAAAGGCAATATAAGAAATGCTTACTCCTCGCACTGAGAATGAAGTTAGGGGATTCTTAGGACGGTTGAACTATATCGCTCGGTTCATTTCCCATCTAACTGCTACTTGTGAACCAATCTTCAAATTGCTGAAGAAAGATCAAGTGGTGGAATTGAACAACGACTGCCAAGTTGCCTTCGACAGGATCAAAGATTATCTTCAAAAGTCTTCCGTTTTGATGCCGCCAGTCGAGGAAAGACCTTTGATCATGTATCTAACTGTCTTGGAAAATTCAATGGGGTGCGTGTTGGGGCAGCATGACGAGTCTGGCCGAAAAGAGCATGCAATATACTACCTGAGCAAAAAATTTACCGACTGTGAAACCATATATTCACTGCTCGAGAAAATTTGTTGCGCTCTGGCGTGGGCTGCTCGCCGACTAAGACAATATGTGTTGACCCATACTACCTTATTGATATCTAAGATGGATCCAATTAAATACATATTCGAGAAGTCTGCCCTCTCTGGGAGAATAGCAAGACGGCAGATGGTCCTGATCGAATACGACATTCAGTACACTATCCAGAAAGCCATAAAGGGAAGTGTATTAGCCGATCACCTTGCTCATCAAGCTGTGGATTACTATCATTCCATGAAGTTCGAGTTCCCAGATGAAGATATCATGATGTTAGACAATTGTGAAGAACTAAGACCATATGAAGGACCTGAACAAGGATCCCGATGGACCTTGGTTTTTGACAGAGCTTCAAACGCACTCGACAATGACATAGGCGCTGTGATCATATCTCCTGAAGGATGTCATACTCCCTTCACCGCTAGATTGTGTTTCAATTGTACCAATAATATGGCAGAGTACGAAGCGTGTATTTTGGGTCTCAAGGCTTCCATAGATTTGGGAATCAAGTCCTTAAGTGTATTTGGAGATTCAGCCTTAGACATCAGTCAGATCAAAGGAGAATGGGACACGAGGCACCCTAATCTCATCCCCTACAAAGAACATGTGTTGACATTGATCCAGCATTTTGAAGAAATTACCTTTGAACATTTTCCACGAGAGGAAAATCAACTAGCAGATGCGCTGGCAACTATGTCATCCATGTTCAAAGTCAGATGGGATAATGAGGCTCCTCAGATCACCATCGAGAGAATGGACGAACCAGCTTACTGTTACAAGTTCGATACTGGTGAAGTAGTCGACAAGCCTTGGTTCCATGAAATTAAGAGATATCTCGAGGCCCAAGAGTATCCGGAGGGAGCTTTAGTCAACGACAAGAAATTCCTGAGAAAATTCTCTGCTAAGTTCTTCCTCAGTAATGGCACTCTCTACAAGCGCAACCACGACTCAACTTTGCTTCGATGCGTAGACAAGAGTGAGGCAGACAAGATCATGGCTGATCTACACGAAGGCACTTTTAGCATCCATTCTAGTAGGCACACGATGGCTAAAAAGATCCTACGGGAAGGGTATTACTGGTCTACCATAGAAGCAGATTGTCATCAGCATTCACGAACCTGTCACAAGTGTCAGATCTATGCTGACAAAGTACATGGGCCCTTCAGTTCCTCTAAAAGTCCTGACTGTTCCCTGGTCATTCGCGATGTGGGGCCTCGACATGATTGGAGAAGTCAAACCTACAGCTTCTAATGAATACCGCTTCATCTTGGTTGCCATTGACTACTTCACGAAATGGGTTGAGGCAACATCCTTTGCTTCTGTCACCAAGAATATTATGGCCCGATTCATCAAGCAGAATCTTATCTGTCTATACGGTATTCCAGAAAGAATCATCACATATAATGGTACAAATCTCAACAATACTATGATCAGTGCACTATGCATGCAATTCAAGATCCAGCATCATAACTCTTCCGCCTATCGACCGAAGATGAATGGCGTTGTAGAAGCCGCTAATAAAAACATCAAGAAGATCATACAAAAAATGACAGTAACATACAAGTACTGGCATGAGATGTTATCATTCTCTCTCCACGGTTATCGTACCACGACACGCACATTGACAGGGGCAACTCCTTTCTCTTTAGTATACGGTATGGAAGTTATCCTATCAATTGAAGTCCAAATACCTTCTCTGAGAATCATAAAAGATGCAGGGCTGAATGATGATGAATGGATTCAAAATTGACTTGACCAGTTAAACTTGATTGATGAGAAGAGGCTTACGGCTGTCTGTCATGGCCAGATGTACCAAAAACGTATAATTAAAGCTTTTAACAAGAGGGTCAGACGTCAAGTATATCGGGTTGGTGACTTGTTAATCAAGCGTATCATATTGACATAAGGTAATCCCAGGGGCAAATAGACTCCTACAAATGAAGGACCATTTGTGATCAAGAGCATATTTTTCGGTGGGGCAATGATCTTAACCACTATGGATGGCGAGGATCTTCCACACTCTGTAAACGCGGACATAGTTAAAAGATACTACGAATGAACAAAGACCCATTAGGTCGACTGGCCTAGGCAAAATTAAGGCATCCCGTCGAACCAAAAGGGTTCGATCAAAAATTAGGGATAAAATACAAAAAAAATCTGTACACCCGGCAAGCTAAAAACCTGAAAGGGAGGCTTGGGCAAAAAAGGGTATTCCGGTGAACTGAAAACCTGAAAGGGTGGTCCAGGCAAAAGTTAGGGATTCAAAGCGTATGACTATGTCCCGTTAGATTACCTTACAACCAATCTCCATCATTAATCGTCAAACTCAAACGGTACTAATCAATCCAATCAGCTTCGTACAAAGCAGCAAATGGACGAGACGCTCAGAGACATGAAGGCTATAGCGGAATGGGAACCCCATGGGATTATTTCACATAGTTGCTTTTTCCTTTGTATCAATTTTTATTTTTTTACGACGATATTCTCTTACTAGGATGTTTGTCTCTTTGTACAAACACTTATTCAAGTTAATACAAAGATACTCCTTTGAAAGTGAAAAACTATTTGTTTCTTCTTCTAATGTTCTTGTTTTGTTTACGAAAACGTCCAGCATTTATTTTTGAGAATATGCATTTAAATGTAATTATTGTTCATAAATGAACTCGAAAAAAGAAAAATAAACCAGAAAGACAATTGCTAATGACTTTAAGAAATAGGACAACATATGTGGGCCATTACATGAAATCCTTGCAGGTACCTTCTCTAGCAGAGGCAGAAGGACAAATATCTTGTTACAGGATCTTTATCATATCCCCGAGGGAACGAAACTTCCATTTGCCACCTCAAAGATTCCCCAGCAAAAGTCATTCAGTTTCTCAGGATTTCATAAGGCCTACAAGCAATACACGACGATTCTCTTCCCCGACAGAGTTTATTTCTCTGGTTAAGGAAACCCATCCATCAACACTACAACTTCAAATAGAACATGAAGACTTACACTTCTCATCCTCAGCAGCAGTCAGGGATTTATTTTCCCATTCTGACAACACTGTAGCAGAACAGCTCGCATGTGAATACATCACATCCAGGCATTATGAGTATCAATGGCACAAATGCATATATCACAATCTCATTACACTATGCATTTCATACATCATAGCATTACATACAACTAATCCTTCACATTTTTCAGGAAAGATCAAACAAACATAAAGTTATTTCCAACAAGACTAGGAAAATATCTATGAACAAATCAATTGTAGATTCCCGAATCAAGACGGGGTGACTATCTATATGACAGATACTTCCTCCAGACTACTGTTGGTTCAGTTTAAATCTCTCAATGGTTTATCCTGATTCTTTCACGTAGACATCTCCTCTGGTTCAAATAAGTCGCTCCAAGATTTATTTTGATTCTTCTCCAGACCACTGCTGGTCCAGTTTAAACTTCTCAACGATTTATCCTGATTCTTTCCCACAGACATCTTTCCTCTGGTTCAGGTAAGTCGCTCCAAGATTTATTCTAATTCTTCTCCATACCACTACTGGTCCAGTTTAAATCTCTCAATGGTTTATCCCGATTCTTTCCCACAGATATCTTCTCTGGTTCAGATAAGTCGTTCCAAGATTTATTCTAATTCTTCTCCAGACCACTGCTGGTTCAGTTTAAATCTCTCAATGGTTTATCCTGATTCTTTCCCACAGACATCTTCTCTGGTTCAGATAAGTCCTTCCAAGATTTATTCTGATTCTTCTCCAGACCACAGCTGGTTCAGTTTAAATCTCCCAACGGTTTATCCTAATTCTTTCCCGCAGACATCTTTCCCTAGTTCAAATAAGTCGTTCCAAGATTTATTTTGATTCTTCTCCAGACCTCTACTGGTTCAGTTTAAATCTCTCAACGGTTTATCTCGATTCTTTCTGGTAGGCATTTCTTCTGGTTCAGATAAGTCGTTCCAAGATTTATTCTGATTCTTTTCCAGTTGAAATCAAGTTTAGACTTAGTCTAATTTCCATCAACAATCACCTTCGGATGGCGTCTGTTAAGCCCATTCCCTACACAATAAATCATGACATCATCAAGTGAAAATTTATGGGCACTCTAGTGTTCAATCATCTTCCACCTTCAAGTCACGAATGGCAGATTCGCCAATCTAACTCTTCGGGCGTAAGAAGATTGAACAGGGGCAGTTGTTATACCCCAAACTGTTCCCACTCATTTCTCAAAGGATCATCTTGGACCCTCAGGTTTGCTTCTATCCAATTCCAAGCCTTGAATCACAAATGTCCCAATAGAGTCATTCACAAGGACAAAATGGTCATTTACATACTAAAAAGTCAAACTTTGACTTTTAGATCAAAGTCAAGTTTCAAGAGTCATATTTCACCAAGACATGTTGAAATATGAAGTTTGTTTCATTAAGAAAATTTAAAAGTCAAAATTACTTTGGAAAAGTTAAAATTCTAAATACTTAGAATTTTTCTAAGTGTTTAAGAAATATGACAAGCTCAAAATTTCTGGCCAGATTTCCACCATGATGCAAGCTGATTCTAGAAGAACTGCTAACTCAAGAGTTTTAGACCTCAATGAGACCTAAAACACTGCAGAACGGAACTTCTTCTAGAAATGTTGGGATTTCAAGCTATACATCCTCAAAGTCACGTCTCTGAAACTTAAACACTTAGTAAATTCTGGGCATTTTCAAATCAGAATTTGTTTACAACTTCTGGGCCAGTTTTCACGTAGGTTCAGTCAGAAGTTACAAGAGTAATTCAAAGAGGGCTTAAAAAGCATGTCATAAGCTTTTTGGAAAGACTGAGAACTCGCTCAGAACATGCTAGAGCAAAGATATTAAAAGATCAGAAGTTGGATGTTGGTTCTAAGTGGCGCTGATGCTGAACTTCTGACCCAAATTTAAGCTATGATGCATAATCTCACATTGTATGATTTTTGGTTTGATAAATCTCATCATCATTTAATGCTCACAACCACTTTTGAGTTTTTATCCAAAGGATTTCCTCACGTTTGACATAGAAGTACATAGTTGTCCTTGAAAAAGAAAACTTTTGTACAAGAGTACGCTGGACCCATGCTTTGCTTTTGTTTATGAGGGTACTTTTCCTTAATTCATGCTTACAAATCCAGCTTAGGCACAACTAAAAGCTTCTAACCACCATACTTGTTTATCTTGCTTCAAGAACAAGCCAACATGCTAGCATAATATCGGTACTTTTGACTTCTCTAAGCTACAAAGTTTTTGCCTATAAATTGAACTTCATTTGCAACTGTGAAGGGACCGATCGAAAAAACTGAAAAGAAAAAGCTTTGAAACCTTGCTAAAAATTTCAGGAATCCGAAACTGCAAACACAAATACAAAACCTGCTAGTTTTTTATTCTTGCATTCAAACCCCAACTTCCCTCAAGTGTTTTCTTGACCAAATCATTCATACAACTTCTAAATTTTCCATCCATTTGTAGCCCAAGTTAAAGGTTGTTCCAGTTTGATGAGCACGTGAGGAAGCTGATTAGAATATTACAAGCAGTTAGAACCAGGCTCCAGTTCACAGGACTTTCTCCAGCTGCAAGGTAAGCTTCTGCTGACTCTTATCATATCACTTAGGCATTGTTAAACTTGCATGTCCAAAATACAGTGTAGATATCCTGATTCCGATGTTGTACATATTCTGAGGTTTCATGTATTTGTCGTCCTAAGTAGGGAGAACATCAGTTCAGAACTTCTTAAGGAAACTAGGATTAGCATATACATGTTCGTTTCTGATTTATAGTCTTGACATTTTTTATGTTTCTGAAACCATGATGGAAATCTGCTATAATTGCTATGTTTGTGTTTTCTGTTCTGTTGAGAAATGACTAAGTTGCAGATGTTCTGATTAGCATGAAAAAAGAGATGGAATTTATCATCAGAGTTTACTTTGTAATTTATGTTTATGCTTTTACTTATAATACCGGATGTACAACCACCCCAGTAGTAGAAAGCGTGCGCATAAGACATTAGTACTAAGGGTCCTGGGTTCTAGCCCCAGAAGCATCTTTTTTAGGTTTATTTAGTGACATTTTCACCCATTCATCTGTCAGACAATATTCCTAAATCAGAACTTCTAAACAATCTTCCCCAACAACATTATCACCCCACTCTCTCAAATAGCCAGAACTTCTGATTTACCAGTGACATTAAAACTTCTAGGTTCCCAGCTACACTATAGCTTCTGAACCCCTTCAACAATCAGAATTTATAGGTTTTCCTTTATTCCCAGCAACCTCAACTTGGTGTACCCAGGCCCAGAACTTCTGACCCTCTACTTTCCTACTAACATTTTCTCTCTTGCAGCGTATCAGAGTCATAACTTCTGTTCCTTCTCGTTTCAGCAATGTGCTGATTCTGACTCATTTTTCTCTTATTTATCTTATTTTAGCTTTTAATAACCAAAAACACCAAAAATATTTCATATTCACATGTTTTATTTTATTTCTTTTAGAATAAAAAAGATCACAATATTTTCTCAAGTAAACTAACTTCTTTGCTTAAATAAAACACTCATTTTACATTTCTTATGTATTATTTCAATATGGTTGTAATAGATAATTAGGACTTTAATTTCTTGCAATCCCCATTTGTAAATTTGTACACCCCATCCCCTTAATGATGTAATAGTGTAGGAATTTACTTTTCCGCACTTTTATTGCTTTCATATATTGTTAGTAATTAGGGTATGTATGGCAAGACATGAAAATAACAAATAGACAACCCAAAAATCAAAGATTAAACGCATGCTATCAAACACACTATTCACACATGCACCCTTAGGGTAATCTCGCTTATTGCCTCGAAAAATAGTCATGTCCCTCGAACATGGACGTTTTAGCAAAGACTCTCGATAAAAGATCGTAGTCCCTCGATGTTTCCTTCGGTAAATGATCTAGTCCCTAAACGACATTGTAAAACGTCCCATAAGTTGCCTTCTATGACTATACAAACGTTCCACACCCGTCCCTTCACATCCAACGATGGGGCTTCTTACTAAAACAATAGTAAGATAACAACATCTAAAGGAGAAGGAAAAGAACATTTAAGACCTTTTGAGTATGTAGATTCGCTCCTAGTTGCTCACAACAAAAACATTTTATACACCAACACACTCATTTGAAACATTTTTAAAAGACAAACACTTTGTACTCGTTCTTATAGAAATGAGAACCATTACAAAGAAGACACATTTTCGAAATCACTTTCAAAAACACATTCCACAAACACCTCTTTGAACTATTTTCGAAACAACACTTTGTACGCGTTCTTATAGAAACGAGAACCATTACAAAGACATTTTTTAAAATAATTTCAAAACCCACACCACAAGCACACATTCAAACAAAAGCAAGTGATCTAGCAAGCAACTAAGAGCCCGTAGATAACTACAGATGAAAAAGGTGCTAATATCTTCCTTTTTCATAATCTACCCCCCGAACTCAAGAAAATATCTCTAAAGGTCTTTCCTGTTCTTTTCAGCCTTTCCTTATTGGATAAAAGAAAAGTCGGTGGCGACTCTTGCTATCCGCAATAATTGCGATCAAACGCAAAACACCCAAGTCAGTTCTCCCACCGTATCACAGACTCTCATGAAGAAGTCCTATTATTGATGTTGCAACATCATGGCTGAAGACAGTGAAATATTGAAGACTGTCAAATGTGTGAAGACGGCTACATTTAAGTTAAGATAAGGGTAAAATATGTTTAATGAATGTTTTTATAATAAAATTTGATTATTTTATCCTTCGGTTATTACGGAAACTGAAGGGATATATCATAGGATAATAGTTGAGCCTCGAAGTATGTCCTGAATTGTTTTCCCCTCGGTGATATTAAAAACTGAGGAAATATGTTATTTTTATTTATAAAAATAATAAAATATGGCACGCCTTGATATTATACATTAGTTTATTTTTTGCCGATCTGAACGCTTTGTCTTGAAATGTATTATCTCTAGTAGTGATTTTGTTTACAAGATATATCATAAATTCATTCTCCAATCGACAACCTCTTCAAATCATCAATAAAAGATTATAAATACACATTGATTTTGACTTTTGGACTCAACGGTCCTGGAATTAGGCAAGTAAAAATCATGTATGGTTTTGTCATGCACATTTGGAGGAAGGTTGTAAGGTGTTACAATAACTGGCCGACAAGAATATTCATTTTTCGACGCTTGGACATATGGAGTAAAACTATCAGAGCATAATCCAAGCATGACATTTCTAGATTATGCAGCAAAATCAGGATGTATCCGACCAAAGTGCTTTCATGCCTCACCATCAGATGGATGTTGAATAGTGCTTCCATGTCATTTGACTTGTACTATACATAGAAGCAAACATTATTTTTAACCTTAATATTATCGAAAGATAAAACATAGACGTCACTGCTACACTCTTTGCTTCGAGTCAATTTGTTTTTACTTACTTAACAAACTTTTTTTACATAAATACGCGCGCGCGCACACATATATATATATATATATATATATATATATATATATATATATATATATATATATATATATATATATATATATATATATATATATATATATATAAATGGAGAAACTTTAATCAGTCAATGGAGCTTGTTGATTCTTAATCATCTTCTTGAGTCCGTGTCAACAAATAAAAGAAAAATCAAGAGTAAAGTTTAACCTTAAGAAAATTAAAAAATAACACCTTTGAGTGAAAGTTAGATAAGATTAAGCTTTGCATAAAAAGGTGTAATGGAGGAAAATGAGAATGCAGACACTGGTTTTTGGTAGAGGAAAAATGATGGAGGGGAGAAAAACTATGCGGGAGAAGAAAATGGTGGGGGAGAAAACTAGAATGGAGGCACTGATTTTTCTTTGAGAAACTGATAATAACGAAGTATTGCAGTTGGTCTAATAAATAGAGCTTACAATGTCGTGAATATCACGTCACTAATGTTTTAACCGTTAGGGTTGCGACATGAATTTTATGTCGTTATATCTGCCATGATAGTGGTGTAGTTGCCCTAATAAATAGAGTATACAATGTAGTGAATATCACGTCCTTATTATTTTAACCATTGAGCTTGCGATGTGAAGTTCATGTCTCTATACGTGCCATGTCAGTGTGTCAGAATGGTAAAATATTAGCGACGTGGATATCATAATACTACATTAAAGTTGTCGGTCCAATCAATTCAACCGATCAACTTTTCTCGTTCAAATTTTTATAATTTTTAAAATTTGATTAGCGACGTAATATGCACGTCACAGCGAATTTTTTTGAAAATTTTAAAATCTCTCTTGTGAAAATATGACATTTATTATTTTATTATTTTATTATTTTAAATATTTAATGGCGTGCTACTCAAGTTGTAATACTCATTTTTAGTCACGTAAATTTCAAGTCACTAAATCTCATGGTTGTAGACCACCTTTCTTATAGTGTATATAAAAAAGATATTTTTACTCCAATAATAAGTTTAAAAGACTTAATCAAAATTTTAACACTTTATTTTCATTAATTTGACCACTTTAAATAATTATTTAATCTAATTATTTTCAAAAATATTTTTCTATATAACTAATTAATTAAAGCCATTAAATTAATAAAAATCGATCATTAAAATTTAGAGTAAATCTTTAAACTTACTCTTGAAATAAAAATATCCCTCCATATATATATATATATATATATATATATATATATATATATATATATATATATATATATATATATATATATATATATATATATATATATATATATATATATATATATATATATATATATATATATATATATATATATATATATATATATATATATATATATATATATATATATATATATATATATATATATATATATATATATATATATTGTGGGATTTTGGATCGAACTCTAGTTGGTCGAAGTACTTGCTGTAGTCGAAGAAGGTTCTAGCATGTATTTGTCGAAGGATGCTTGTCGAATTAGGTTTTAGTGTTTAAACCCTAATTTGTTAAGTTAGCTTGTTTGTTAAGTTAGCTTGTATAATGGGCCTTGTGGAAAAAGCCCATTAGTTAGTATGTTAGGTTTTATTATAAATAGCATACTAGTCTCTCATCATTGCCATCACAGCAAATCCTATTTTAGGGTGAGAGGGTTATTTGTTATTCTTGTAAACTTGTAATCTTGTTTCCAAAGAGAAAGTAAAGAATAGCAGTTATAACCAATTCTTGTGTTCTTTATCTTCCTTGTTCTTTATTCTTCCCTTATTCTATACTTTGTTATTGGCATTGAATTCACAAAAAATTGGTGCGGTGAGCGTGGAGAAGATGCCTTCAACAAAATATGAGATTGAAAAGTTCACCGGAGTGAATGATTTCGGTCTATGGCGCTTGAAGATGAAAGCCCTACTGGTTCAGCAGGGTTGTTTGGAAGCGTTGAAGGGAGCGACGGCGATGAACGCTGCGTTAACAGAAAGAGAGAAGACGGCCATGATCGAGAAAGCACACAGCGCAATTTTGTTGAGCCTTGGTGATAAGGTTCTTCGACAGGTATCAAAGGAGACGACGGCATCAGGGTTATGGGTGAAACTTGAAAGTTTGTATATGACCAAATCTCTGGTAAATCGACTCTACCTGAAGCAAGCTTTGTATTCATTCAAGATGATTGAAGACAAAGTGTTGGCTGAGCAGTTGGATATGTTCAACAAGCTGATTCTTGATCTTGAAAATATTGATGTAAAGATTGATGATGAAGATCAAGCGCTGTTATTATTATGCGCTTTGCCCAGATCACATGCTCACTTCAAAGAAACCCTCTTGTATGGAAGAGAGTCCCTGACCTTTGAAGAAGTTCAATCAGCTTTGTACTCTAAGGACTTGAACGAACGTAAGGAGCATAAACCTTCGACGGTTGGTGAAGGTTTGGCTGTTAAAGGAAAATTCGACAAGAGGAAAGGTAAAAATCAGTCGAAGTCTTATAGTGGTGATGCATCTGGTATTAGATGCTATCACTGTAAGAAAGTAGGTCACACAAGAAAGGTGTGCCCTGAACGCCTGAAAGATCATGGAGGTAAGGATAATGGCAATGCAGCTATTGTCCAAGATGATTTCGAATCATCTGATGTTCTTGTGGTTTCAAGCAACAACTCGTCGAAGGAATGGATTATGGATTCTGGATGCACTTGGCACATGACTCCAAACAAAGACTTGTTCGAGGAATTATGTGATCAAGATGGTGGATCTGTATTGCTGGGAAACAACAAAGCTTGCAAGATTGCAGGCGTTGGATCTGTGAGATTCAAGCTCCATGATGAGTCAATAAGATTGTTGACTGAAGTCAGGTATGTACCTGATTTGAAGAGAAATTTGATTTCTCTTGGTGAATTCGACAAGAAAGGATATGTTTTTCAAGGAGAGAAAAGTATCCTGAGAGTCATGAAAGGGTCGAAGGAAGTCTTGAGAGGCGTGAAGAAACAAGGCTTGTATACCCTTGAGGCTGAAGTTGTAAGTGGTTCGACAAATGTTGCATCCACGAAACCTTTGTCGAAGACAGAAATTTGGCACATGAGATTGGGCCATGTCAGTGAAAGGGGTCTGGTCGAATTAGGGAAACAAAATCTGCTTGGTGGAGATAAAGTCGAAAAGCTGAAGTTTTGTGAACCCTGTGTACTTGGAAAATCCTGTAGAATGAAGTTCAACAAAGGCAAACAAAGAACACATGGATCCCTTGATTACATCCATGCTGATCTTTGGGGGCCTGCAAGGTGTCCATCACATTCAGGAGCAAAGTATTTTCTATCCATAGTAGATGACTATTCCAGAAAGTTATGGGTATTCATCCAGAAGACTAAGGATGAAACTTTTGAGAATTTCAAAAGTTGGAAGACTCTTGTCGAAAATCAAACTGGCAGAAAGGTAAAGAGGTTGAGAACCGACAATGGCCTTGAGTTTTGCAATGAGGCGTTCGACAGTTTTTGTGTTGCCTCTGGTATTGCAAGGCACAGAACTACCGCAGGTACTCCTCAACAAAATGGTTTGGCTGAAAGGTTTAATCGAACTATTTTGGAGAGAGTTAGATGCATGTTGACTAGTGCGGGATTAAAGAAGGTGTTTTGGGCTGAGGCTGTTTCGACAGCAGCATATCTGATAAACAGATGTCCTTCGACAGCGTTAAATATGAAGACACCTGAAGAAGTTTGGTCGGGACATCCACCAGATCTCGACAAACTAAGAGTATTTGGCTGTGTAGCCTATGCTCACATTAGGCAAGACAAGGTCGAACCTAGAGCTCTGAAATGCATGTTTATGGGATACCCTGAAGGAGTGAAAGCTTATAGGCTATGGTGCCTAGAGCCAGGTCACAGGAGGTGTATCACCAGTCGAGATGTAGTTTTCAATGAAACTGAAATGGCTTTCAAGAAAACTGATGATGTTGACGAAGAGCTGGAACAGGTAGAGATTCCTGTTGAGGTGGAGCATGTTGATGCTGAAATGCGTATCCCAGATGAAGTCGAAGAAGAAACAGAAGATTCTGATGATGTTGAGGAAACTGTTGATGACTACCTATTGTCGAGAGATAGGCAAAGAAGAGTCATAAAACCACCTCAGAGACTTGGATATGCAGACCTTGTAGCTTATGCCTTAATCTCTGCAAGTGAAGTTCTAGACGAAGAACCTAGAGATTATAAGGAAGCTATAAGGAGTCGAATGAAGACTGAATGGCTAAAGGCCATGCATGATGAGATGAAATCTCTTCATGATAATCACACTTGGGAACTAATCAAGAAACCTGTTGGGGCAAGGTTAGTCAGCTGTAAGTGGATTTTCAAAGTTAAGGAAGGAATTGAAGGAGTAATGTCGAAGAGGTACAAGGCAAGATTAGTCGCAAGGGGTTTCACTCAGAAAGAAGGTGTCGACTTCAATGATGTATTTTCCCCTGTTGTGAAGCACAGATCCATTCGAATGTTGCTTGCCATGGTGGCTCAGTTCGACTTTGAACTGGAACAAATGGATGTGAAGACTGCGTTCCTGTATGGTGACTTAGATGAAACGATCCTGATGAGGCAACCTGAAGGGTATGTCGAAAAGGGAAAAGAAGATTATGTGTGCAAACTGAAAAAATCTTTATATGGACTTAAACAATCTCCTCGACAGTGGAATAAGAGATTCGACAAGTTCATGGAACACATAGGTTTCATTCGAAGTCAGTTCGACCATTGTGTTTACTCCAGATTTCGACCTGAAAATTCATTTGTTATTTTGTTGCTCTATGTTGATGATATTCTGATAGCAAGCAACAATGTCGAAGATGTAATGAGGGTGAAGGCTGAACTCAATAAGGAGTTCGACATGAAGGATCTGGGAGCTGCATCTAGAATTCTTGGAATTGACATTCGAAGAGATAGAAAGCAGTCGAAATTATGCTTATCTCAAGAGGCATACCTACGAAAGATTCTTGACAAGTTTGGTATGTCGAATTCAAAGCCTGTTGTGACTCCAACAAACCCTCAATTCAAGCTGAGCATTGATCAATGTCCCAGTACTGATGTTGAAAGAACTTATATGAACAGCATTCCATATGCTAATATAGTTGGTTCTTTGATGTATGCTATGGTCTGTACTAGACCCGACATAGCATATGCAGTAAGTCTTGTAAGCAGGTACATGGCGAATCCTGGAAAGGCTCACTGGCAAGCGTTAAAGTGGATTCTAAGGTATATAAATGGGTCTCTGAACAGAGTCTTAATTTATGGTGGAGCCTTGGGTGAAGATAGAAAAGCAGCAGTCGAAGGCTATGTTGACTCTGATTATGCAGGATGTATGGATTCCAGGAAATCTATTTCTGGATATGTTTTCACTATGTTTGGTACAGCAATTAGTTGGAAAGCAACTCTTCAGAAGGTTGTTGCCTTATCAACTACTGAAGCAGAATATATTGCCTTAACTGAAGCTGTGAAAGAAGCATTGTGGCTTGAAGGTTTTGCGAAGGAGCTGAAACTTCAAGGTCAAGGTATCACTGTTAAATGTGATAGTCAAAGTGCAATACACCTGTCGAAGAACTCAGCCTATCATGAGCGAACCAAGCACATAGATGTGAGGCTGCATTTCGTCAGAGGGGTAATCGAGCGTGGAGAAGTCCAAGTGCTGAAGGTCTCGACAGAACACAATGCTGCTGATATGATCACCAAAACATTGCCAAGTTGCAAGTTTTTCCACTGTATGCAGTTGATAAAGCTGCATGAAGAAAGCTAGTTAGTGTCTCTTGATGCTGTAGAGTTAGGTCCAAGGTGGAGATTTGTGGGATTTTGGATCGAACTCTAGTTGGTCGAAGTACTTGCTGTAGTCGAAGAAGGTTCTAGCATGTATTTGTCGAAGGATGCTTGTCGAATTAGGTTTTAGTGTTTAAACCCTAATTTGTTAAGTTAGCTTGTTTGTTAAGTTAGCTTGTATAATGGGCCTTGTGGAAAAAGCCCATTAGTTAGTATGTTAGGTTTTATTATAAATAGCATACTAGTCTCTCATCATTGCCATCACAGCAAATCCTATTTTAGGGTGAGAGGGTTATTTGTTATTCTTGTAAACTTGTAATCTTGTTTCCAAAGAGAAAGTAAAGAATAGCAGTTATAACCAATTCTTGTGTTCTTTATCTTCCTTGTTCTTTATTCTTCCCTTATTCTATACTTTGTTATTGGCATTGAATTCACAACATATATATATATATATATATATATATATATATATATATATATATATATATATATATATATATATATATATATATATATATATATATATATATATATATATATATATATATATATATATTCTTCTCCTCATCATCGATTGTTTGTTACTCGTCTCTTTACCTCTATGTTTCAGGATTACCTCTAAAAGAATTTTTCTTAATAGATTCATATATTTCTAAAAAATTAGTTTGAAGGTCCTTTAATTTTATAGATGTTAATGACTGTTTGATTTCTCCTTTAAATTATATATTCTACTTTATTTAGTATGTATATTTGATTGATTATTATTGATTAAATTATAACCGTTCAAATTATTTTTAATAACAATAAAAATTATTTTATTTTTCACATCAACTAAATTTATATAATTAAAATTTTGGACAATGCTTATATAACTAAAATTGAAAGATAGACTTTTTTAATGGGTCGATGGAATGTTATATGCTTTTGAAAATATAAAAAGTCTCATTAAATATTATAATATTAGGATTATTTATCATATTATTCACTCCATTTTCAAAAACTTCGTATAAATACTACCAAAATAAAGACTTAAGACTAAAACCTTCCAAAACCAATCAAAAAGTAATACAAGTAATATGATATAAGAGATCTCTTTTTTATTTCATTTGTCTTAAAAATTTTTTTTTTTAAATATCAATATGATATTTATCATTTTATTTGACTAATTTAATTTAATTTATTATATTTTAATTTATTTAACTATTTTATTATCTATTATTAATAAAATTTTAATAAATAACACCCATTTTATCATTGAAATAAACCCAATTAATAATTATTTTAAAAATTATAAAATTTCCACAGAAAACACCTATGAGACATAGGAAGTAGTGACAAAAATTAAATATTAAAATATTTATGTTTAGATACATTAATGTTAAAGTAAATTAAATAGGAAATTTTAATGTAAAAGTAAAATTTAAATTTAAAAGTTAAGATTCAAAGAATCAATTATAAAATAATAATTAATTCTATCTTAAAAAAAATCAATTACATGAAAATTAATTTGAAATCAATTTTATATATTTAAAATTGTTATGAATAATTTGATGATTGTTTTCCAATAATTTTATTCCTTATTTATAACAAAATTTATATTTATTATATTGTCGGTATATTGTCCTATAAATATGACCAATCTCTTTGTAAAAATATATCGATGAAATACAAAATTATTCTCATCTTTTGATGTGGTAAGGTAATATTATTTCTTCTTATTTTCTTAAATTTAATGTCTTTTATATTATACATATATTTTTTTTATTTAATTTTCTAATGAACAAATATTTATTTATTTTTATTTCAAAATTACTTGTTAAGTTATAATTCTTGCATAAAATCAGTATAATTATTTATATTTGTTGAATATTTTTTTACTCTACATTCTATATATACAAAGTGTAAGAAAATATAATAATGTATGTTATGTAGTGTGTCTATTAGTAAAATTAAAAAAAAAATTGATTTAGATGTGAAAATTGTATTTAATTTGTATGCTATCAATTTCTATAAATATATTTTATAGAAACGATTTTATTATTTACTATATACATTGATACAAATTATAAGAATAGAATCAAATGTATTATTGTAAACTAGAAATTTATAAATAATACTTAAGTGTGTTGTTGACAAGTCCAGCTGAGTCATTTATGATATTTGCATCGATTAAAAGATCATGCATATGCTTGTTGTCTACTCACAGTCAGAAGTTTGTGAAATTGTTTTCTCAATTAAAAGATCATGAATATGTATTATAGATGTGAAAACTATTATCGAAGAACTAAAAGTTTCTTCAATCCAATAAATTTTTGTGTGTTTCTAATGAAAAATAAAAATATGAGAAATTGAGTTTTTCATGACATTAACGGTTGCATCGACTAAAATATTATGCAAATGTTTATTGTCTACTCACAACTAGAAGTTTGTGAATGTGTTTTCTCGGACTAAGATCTCAATTTCTGAATTTTTAAGAACTTTCTTGATAAGTATCACATATATTATTAAAATTAATATTGAACATCTAGTAGCATATGTTCATAAAAAAATGAATTTGAAAAGTCATTCTTTAGACGTCTAAAGTTAAATGTATGGTTGATATTTGTGAGATCATAAATTCTAAATTAGATATTTGAAACACACAAAATACGAATATTGAGATATTTATTCGTATTTAGCCAACAAGTTATTATATGTTAATTCTCCTATTAACTTACAAATTATTTTAGGTTAATAATCTAATAAGTCTCATCTAAGTAAACTTTTAGATGTGTTGTGATTATTAAATTGCTCCAATATAGTATGCTAAGATGAAATTTGAAAGAACGTTGAAAAAAATGTATTTTTATATGAATTATGTAAAGATCTATCTTGATCCAATAATTAGATACTTGTTTGAAGTCCAATAGGTTGCTTATCGATTGATAAATTAATTTTTTCAATATTAACGGGAGAGAATAAGCAGCTTCAAGTGTGAACCATAAGTTAAAACGAAGAATTTGAAATAAAATATTATTATATTATTTTGATGCTCGGAGTTCAAAATACAATTCATTTGCAAAGTCTATGAAACAAATTATCAACTGCTAATACTCCACTCAAAGTTAATTTTCTTATTGTACAATCTAATATTGTAAATGAGTTGTAGTCGCGCTTGAAGCGTGGTAGGAAAGTAGGTTCCAATGTTAAAAGTCCTCTACCAAGAAAAGAAACTAAAGTTAAAGATGACCCAAATGAGAATATGAAAATTCTAAGAGAACGTTGACATAATTTATTTTTCAGTTCCATAAGAACTAATCAAGTATTTGAAATATGAAATAAAAGACTTCTCAATAAATTATGTCATGAATGAAATGTGATGGTACCGAAATTGAGATAACCAAAATAAAGTCAATATTGACAATGACTTTGTATACAATATAGCGCTAAAAGTGATCAATGATAAGTCTATTAAAGATTGTAGACAAAGTGAGAGTTGACCAAAATCAATATATTCAACTGAAAACGAACTAACACTTTACAAGTGACTCGATTTTGACTTGTAGTCTGAGCACCTCAAGTTGTGAAACCAATGAGATATAAATGAGTTTTTGTGAAAAAAGAAAATAAGAATATAAAACTTGATTTGTTGTTCAATGATTTTCACAAAGACCTAAGATTTATTTTGATGAAACATATCCACCTATAGTGGATGTAATTCAATTTTTGATATTTAATTATACTGGTAGTACATGAAGACTTAATTTGAACATGGTGGATATGGTAACAACTTATTAGCATGACTCACTTGATAGTGACATTTAGAAACTCTCTAGAGGGTTTAATATATTAGATATGCATAATTTTGGATCTCGAGAAAGTTAGTCCATCAAATTGAACAAGTATCTTTATGAGTTAAAACAACATTGACACATGTGGTATAATTGTCTCAATGAATATTTTCTAAGGGAGAGATATACAAACGAATTCATATATCCTTGTGTTTTTATAAAAAGACCTAGAAAAGAATTTTCTATAATAGTATTCTACGTAGATGATATAAAATTATTTGAACTCTTGAAGAGATTCTAAAAGCTATAAATCTCTTAAAGAAACAATTTGAGATAAATAGAAAAGACAAAGTTATGTCTAGATTTATAAATTGAGCATTTGGACAATAAAAAAGAAAAAAGTGTTTAAATGTTCGTATATGGACAAATCTTGTATGTCGTGTACCCCGATGATTTTAGATCATTGGATGTGTAGACTTCGAGAAGAGAATAAAAACTAATTGGTCCTGAAGTACCATATCTCAGAGTCATTCAAGCATTGATCTATCTTGCTAATTATACAGACCACGATATATCAATTTCTATTAATCTATTAGCAAGATACAATTTTTCACATACACGAAGACATTGGAACAGAGTCAAACATATACTTTGTTACCTTAGAGGTACAATACACATGAGTTTGTTTTATACCAAAGTATCCAAATTCGAATTAACAGGTTATGCAGATGCAGATTACTTGTCGGATTCTCACAATGGTAGATCACAAATAGGTTATTTGTTTATATGTGGTGGTACAACTATTTCATGGATATCGGCGAAACAAACAATAACAGCAACTTCATCTAATCATACATAACTTTTAGCACTACACGAGGCAAGTCGGGAATGTATCTGATTGAGATCTTTAATCAAACCCATATAAAATACTTGTGGTTTGACTTCTGGAAAAATTAATACAATGACCTATATGAAGATAATATTGCCTGCATCACTCAATTGAAAATGGTTACATTAAAGGAGACCAAACAAAACATATCTCTCCAAAGTTCTTTTTCACTCATGATTTTCAGAAAGATGATATAAACATCCAACAAATTCGTTCATGTGGTGATCTTGTAGACCTTTTCACAAAGTTACTCTCAAGTAGAACTTTTAATCAACTAGTATAAAAGATTGATCTTCATCGTCCAAGAAATAATCGTTCAGCTGAGGGAGAGAAATGAATTTATTTTAAAAGGATATTGTACTCTTTTTTCTTTCACTAAATTTTTTCCACTGAATTTTTCTACTAAAGTTTTAACGAGACATATCTTAAACAAACATTCAAGACGGAATGTTATGAATAATTAGATGATTGTTTTCTAATGATTTTATTCCTTATTTATAACAATTTATACTTATTATATTGTCTGTATATAATCCTATAAATAAGATCAATTTTTTTTATAGAAATACAGTGATGAAACAATACAAAACTATTATCATCTTTCGCTCTACTTTTTTATCTTCTTTCTCTTTATTTCATAATAAAAATTACTTTTAACTCTAAAACCAAAAAAATAAATTACTTTTAACTCTTCCTACGCTTCATTTTCCTTTCTACATCATTGCATAACCCTATTAGCGGTTGCTTCTCCTTTATTTTTCCATGATGCAATCCTATATCTTTTTAACATACTGTATCTAAACAAATGTCTATTAAATGATAGTCAATGCATGAGTAATTATTAAATTCTTCAATGAAATAGTTAACCTATAAAGAAGAGTATTTTGAAGAATAACAAGAATAGTAAATAATGTAATTTTGTACAAAAATGACTTTCCTGAAAGTATACTTCACCCTTAAAAAAGAAAAAAAGAAAAAGGTTAGGGTAAGCATTTTTAATGATGATGATAGTAACAGCCTTTATGGTCGTCCTTGGTCGGTCGACAATCTGTGTTGTATGTTCACTATGTTTTGCTTGTGTTTCCCATTCTCATCTTTCTTTCTTTTTCTCTCTCTCTCTCACAGATAATGTAGTAATTGAAATGATCGTTCATAAGCACAGAATTTTACTACCAGTAATACTATTACTATACGGTAAATTAGATTATACGCGTGCAAATCACAACATTTTCACAGTTTAAATAATATTTATATATTATGGTAATAAGCGTAAAAAGATACTACTGTACTGTGTATGTCTCATGTTGAATTTTATAAAGTCAGATATAAATTAGGAGTCAGTGTGTGATTTAGATGAAGCACATATATAGAGATTAAAGTGATAAAAAGTTGATTGATCAAACTGTCTCAATAAAAGAATATCAATTAAAATTTTATTTAGTAAAAGTTATATATTAGATATATAAATGATAAATTAACTTTTAGCGAAGAATTTAAAACAAATAATTATACATTTTCATTAAAAAAATTTAAATTGATAACCGATTAGACCACATATTATTGACTTTCTCAACTAACAATATATATATATATATATATATATATATATATATATATATATATATATATATATATATATATATATATATATATATATATATATATATATATATATATATATATATATAAACTTTTTTTTAAAGGCAAACAAAATTTATATATAAAGGAGAAAAAGAAAGCACTATGACTACAATACAAAAAGAGCTTCGGTAAAAAGGCATAAGAAATACTAAATTCATGATTAAAATTGTCAAAAAAACAAGTAAAGCAACAAACTAAAAAAGACTTCAGCCTTAAAAAAAAAGGAGATTTAAATCAAAATCAAAAAATATATGACAACAAACCGAAAAATCAACCTCAGCCAAAATTAGAGCTCTTCAATATAAGGATACCTGCAAAAACACCAAAATCATAAAAGACGCAACAAGAACACATTCAATGAAGGCTAAAAACACTCATGTCTTTCACGTTTCTAAGCCAAAAAAAAAATACTCATGTCTTTCACGTTTCTCGACGTCACCGAAGAATCAGAAAAAACAATATCATTATGAGATTTTCAAATAGACCAAACCACAACATATCAAACCATCATCAATCTCTCTAGTCCTAAAAATAACAGTCAAAGAGATAAATATCTGAAAAGTGTCAAGGTATCACTAGGAAATACAAAATACCACCTCAACCACCTAAAGATCCTATACCACATAGAGGTTGTAATCTCACTAGTCACAAAGAGATGAGAGGACGACTCAATATATTATGAGCAGAAGGGACAATAAATGGTTCTGGAGGTCAAAGGCACCCTCTTAAGTAAGTTAACTCTGATTGGGATATCATCTTGAAGGAGCTGCCAAGAGAAAACTATGACTTTAGAGGGAGCCCAACTACACCAAATAACCGGAAGAACTTATGATAGAAACTTGACGACTTGGGGGGAGCACACGTGCCAACAGACGAGAGTAGGCAAAAGACATAGAAAAAACTTCATCACTCGACTCTCACCACCTCCACACGCCACTCTCAGCAGAAGGACTGAAACCACTAATTACAGATTGAAAATCGATAAAAAGGCCAACTCATAATCAAAGAGACTTTTATATTTAAAACTCTTTTTTTTTAGAGATTTCAAGTAACAAGTCAAGTTACCCATATTTAAAACCGACCTTATCAATCAAGTTCACTAAATTTCCACCTTAGCTAGCATTGTAAATGACTAAAAGGATATGAAATTAAAATTATCAAGAAAAAACCTTTAGAGTTTCGAAAGCTTGAAAAGTCATGCCCTAAATCATTTGTCGGGTTAGGAAGAGGAAATAATTTAGTATAATTGAGAAAAAAATTCAAATCTTACAATAATTAAAGATAGAGCCCACATAAAACGTATATAGAGCGACATTTCTCACATTACAACCTAATTTTATAAGTAAGAGTTAGATCAAATTCTAATTCTATCATAATACTTATCAATTCAAGGTATCTACCATTATATATGTTCACCAAGCCACACAAAAAAGGTGTTAGGCGTAAGAGAGTGTAATGAAAAAACAAGTGTTATATATTAATAACTTGAATCACTCTCCCTTTATATTCACACATTAAACTTAATAATATTTGACGTGATACCCTTCTCTTTTAAAAATTTATTTTATAGAGATGTGTGTTAATAGTCCCTAACGCCCAAAACACCTCTAACAAAAAAAATTCAAATCTTTTGGTAATATCAAGTGCCACCCAAATCATGTGAACATACTATACCAGACATACGCTGCCACTTCACAAGTAGAAATGTATGGCTAGAAGTCTCAATACCCTTGTCAAAGAACACAAGTGATCTATTCTGAGTCTACAATAACCCCATCTAAACATGTTCGTCCTAGATGGTATTTTATCTCAAAGTAACTGTAAAAAAACAATAACTTTGAAGATGTCCAACTATAGAGATTGATCTATCAGAGCCATTATAAGTGAAGAAATTAATATTTAAATTTTTTTCTGTATTTGAAATATTGAGAGTGCTAGTGTGGTTTTATATAATTTTAAGGGATTGGTATGAATTTTAATCAGTAAAGGGAGAGCATTAAAAATGTGTGTTAAAAATATTAAGTTTAAAAACATATGAATTGACTATCAATTTACCATGTAATTTTAAGTTATATGCTTGATTTAATAGAATATATATAGTTGATTTATCTTTATAAATGGAAAATAATTTTACATTATACATATTTTATTTCCTTAAATATATTTCACAAAAATATTTAAATTTATTTACAAAATTATTAAATATATAAAAGTAACCTAACACCAAATACTTAAATATTAAATAATATAATGATATAATTTTGATATACAAAAGCTATCACTTTATTTCATATTATTATTGTTATAATTATCACGTTTCAAAAAATAAACATTTCATCATTTTATATAAAATATTAATTTTTTAATTATACATTCTTACTAATATTATACGTTTTAATTTTTATATAATTAACACAATTATCTTTTTATTTAAAAAAATTAGAATCAACCTATTGTTAACACAATTTTTTTTTTAATTTCATTCATTTATGAAATACTTATAAAAATAAAATTATTAATTTTCCTAATTATTATTAAGAGGATACATAATGAAAAGAAAAAAAATACATCCATTTACAAATGTTAGAATATAGTACTAGAAAGACAAGATTGCCGTAAGAAGAAAGTAAAGTGAAATAGCATCACTCAAAGAGAGTCTATATATGTTTAGAGTGTGGTGGTGGCCAAAAGGCTGCAAAGACAAGTTTTAAGAACAAGAAAAATAAAACCAAAAAGAGACCAACAAAGCACTAGAGTAAAAGAAAGTTTTTGTGGTATTGAATGTAAAAAGATCACTAAGCACAAATGTTTGTGGCAGAAAAAACCTAACAAGTGAAAGAGATTTGACATTGCAATATATTTCAGAAAAATAGAAAAGAAAAGAAAATCTATAACCTTAGACTTTTCTTTCGCCGCCCACCACCACAACACAAAAAAACAGAGAAAATAACTCATTCATCCCCACCATTATATAATCATTATCAAAAATATATAAATTGTCTCCGAATTCTATCTCAACTATCATACCAGGATATTGTCACATTAGACGTCTCACCAGAGTTAAAATTTTATATTTACGATTATTAACAGATCGCTAATATTAGATTATATATTATCATCAGAAATAAAATTTTGCGGTCAAAATTTTTATTCAATATTTTTACCAAGATAAATTTTTTTTTATAACTATATGTATTTCTTTTCAATCTTTTCACTAACCCATCTTGTCTTTTTAAATACCCTAGTATAAAACAACTCTATCAAACTCTTCTGTTCTTCCTTTTTTTTTTTTCTTAATAGAAATAATATATTTATTCAAAATAAAACCTAGCTATATATAAATATATAGCTATCTTAACTTTCTGACATTTGAATCTTTATTTTCACTTCATCATCATTATATTTTTATATATAAAGCCTTGGAGTTTGGATATATAAGCAGAGAGAATATGATACAAGAAGATCAAGGGCAGTGTTCATCTCAAACAATGAACAACTTTGAAACCTATCAACAAGAACAGTTTCTTCTTTATCAACAACAAATCATGAGACAACAAAACAGTTTCACTTTCCCAGGTGATCATCATCAAGTTGTTTCTTCACCAATCTTGCAACAACCATGGCCATCCATGTCTATGCAACAATTCCATGTCCATGAACCTTTTGTTATCCCTCAACAACAAAACTCATCATCACCTTATGCAAGCCTGTTCAACAGATCTTCTAGGGTTCCGTCTCTTCAGTTTGCATATGATCATCATCATAATCATCATGGAGGGTCTGAACAGCATCTTAGGATCATATCTGATACACTTCATCAACATGGATCTTTTGGTGGACTTCAATATCAAGGTGGTGATGTTGGAAAGATGAGTGCTCAAGAAATCATGGAGGCTAAAGCTCTTGCTGCTTCCAAGAGTCATAGTGAAGCTGAAAGAAGACGTAGAGAGAGAATCAATAATCATCTTGCTAAGCTTCGTAGCTTGTTACCAAGCACAACCAAAGTAAGTCAATATTTCATTAGAAAGCATTTTAATTTAGTAAAGTAATGAAAAATGCAAACAAAACTCAAAGATCTCAAATTCTCAACTCAACCACATATAATAATACTGAGTTGTGAGTGTTTTTTTCTTAGTGGTCTTTTGTAGAATATTCTATATTTCTGTTACTTTAGTGCTATAAACAACAAAATCAAAATCGAATATAACCTTTTAGAAAAATGAGGTGCAAAGAGTGTTATAGTTTTGTTTGCTTTTGTTAACAACCTTTTTGGCTTGTTTTGTTAATTTTATTTTTGGATTTCTTTCACATTGATAACTTTATTAATTATCTAACTATATGAATATGTATTATTTGGTTGGGAATATCTCTCTCTCTTTCTCTCTCTATATCTATAACTATATCTATATGTATCTATAATGTGTGGTATAGTTCCGAGGAAGAAACTAGGTGGCTAAAGAAAAAGTAATAAAAAGTGTAATACTAGTGTTAATGTCGCTTGGTATGATAAAGAGGAACCAAACAGCATGCAGATGAAAAGCTTCGCATGAAAATATACTTGTCTTTGCCGGATAATATGTTGATCAGTCAAATAAAGTCACAGACAAAAACTAACACCTTTGTCAGTCACACACTATATACCTATTTCATCTCTAAATATTATCATACCCTCTCTGAGACCGGATAACGTCTTAAATTTTTGGAGGTCTGTGAAAGTTAATCACGGTTCAACGATAAAATAATTATAGATCTTATGATAAAGATTTGACAAACTCTATTTAAATACCTAGTGATAATCCGTCTTACACGCTCTCCGTGGTGGCATTGTATGTTTTATAAAATGATTATTACTGTAATATTAATTTTTGTATTTCCAATAAGAACAATAATAATTGAGTGTTTTTTAAAACATTTTTTAGACGGATAAAGCATCATTGCTAGCAGAAGTGATACAGCATGTGAAAGAATTGAAGCGTCAAACATCATTAATATCAGAAACATGTCAAGTTCCAACGGAATGTGATGAGTTAACAGTGGATGCTGCTGCAAATGATGATGATGAAGAATATGCAAACGGAAACAAGTTTATTCTTAAAGCTTCACTCTGCTGTGATGATAGGTCAGATCTTTTACCTGAACTAATCAAGACATTGAAAGCATTAAGGTTGAGAACAGTGAAAGCTGATATAACAACACTTGGAGGACGTGTTAAGAATGTTTTGTTCGTCACTGGTGAAGATCATGATCATGAATATTGCATTAGTTCAATACAAGAAGCACTTAAAGCTGTGATGGAGAAGAGTGTTGGAGATGAATCTGCTTCTGGAAGTGTTAAGAGACAAAGGACTAATATAATATCTATATCTAATTAGAGTTATTGAATTAAGATTTATGGTCTTTATAAATTTTATCTAACCAAAGGCCTATTATTATATAGTTTTATATTAGTATATGGTATTTGGTTATTTTATATTTTTGATTTGGGGGTGGTTTTTTTTTTATTTTTATTTCTTTTTTTCATGGTGTGTTGTAACATGCTGTTTTGTATATCGTCTCTTTGAAAAATATGATGATGAGACAATGAGGTAATGATAATTTGGTGGTTTTTCTTTTTACATGTGTGAGGTTATTGCTTGCTTGACAAATCTTTATTTGAATCCATTAAGTAGAAATGAATGCAGCTCTAAATTAATATATTTGTTTAATTTGTTTTGAAGTTTTCATGTAACTCTCTCTCTCTCTCTCTTTATGTGGCAGCACAAGTGCATGACATTATGATTGTAACCATGGGAAGGGGATAAAGTAATGGGCATGCTTTCAGGTGAATGTATACCACTCACTTCACTTCAAAAGCCTTTTTTTAGAGTGATACATAAGGGTTTGTTTGCAAGATAGATTTTAGAGGGAATGTTTTAAAGGGCTAAGTATATATATTTTAATATGTATATGATATTTTTAAAAATTATATGTATATATCAGAATAGACATAGTTTTTTAAAATTCTCACCTCCAACACATTTTAAAAACTAACTTGCCAACAAACCCTAACGAGTTTTAAAAAATTATAAAAACATAATGATATTTTTAATTTGAATGATCATGAAGTAAAATTATTATAAATTTAGGTTCATATATTAATTATAAATTCGTTTCTAAGGTGATAGTAGTTAGATTTGCTAAAGTCATGGATAACTTTATTTTACCGAATAACCCAAACTTTGTTAAAGGTAGACTATTACTGGATGGAATGGTAACCTTGCAGTACTGCTTAATAGGTGTTTAACCCAAGAAATTAACATTATGGGGTTGAAGCAATGTGATCCCTTAACTCTATTTCTTTCCATGTTGGTTGTGGAAGAACTTAATGGGTTGTTCTCTACAGCTATAGATCTCGGTTTTTTTCTGGGTTTAGAGTAGATTTCTTTTATATGGTTATCTCTCATCTTTAGTATGTGAATAACACAATTTCTTGGCTGAGGATTCGACGGAGAATCTCTAGTCGATTAAGGCTATATTTTAGAGTTTTTAGTTGGCTCCGGGTCTTTGAATGAACTTTTTGAAGAGTAGTCTCATACGGATTAACATGGATCCTTCCATTTTGGACTCTGCTGATGACTTTCTCCACTGCAAGATTCAGGACATCCCTTTCAAGTATCTAGATTTAGCGGTGGGGGTTAATCTCTACTCTAAGTTTACGTGGCGATCTCTAATTTCTAAACTCCATAGATGGTTGAACTCATGGAGACTTAGGTATGTGAGCCTGAGGAGCCAGGTAGTGGTTTTAAGCTCGATCCTTAATAATATTCTTTTTTTTTTTCTTCTTTCCTCAAGCTACCTATCAAGGTGTGGAAGGGGATTGTTAAGATTCCAACAAGATTCATCTTAGAAGGAGTTAAAGAGGGTTCGAAGATTTTTTAGGTTAAGAAGACTAAGGTGTATAAGCCTTAGAAGAAAGGAGGTTTAAGAGTCCAAGATTTTTGTTTGGCCAATCTAGTCCTTTTTGGCCAAGCGGAGATGGAAGTATCTTAGGAGCTTTTAGTCTTTTGTGTGGTATCCTTTGAACCATGTATGGTGCTCAGATCTTTTCCTTTCTTGGTATAAGTGAGGTGTTCAAATCTAAATCAATTTAAATAAAAGTTATAGGCCGATGTAAAAAACAAAACAAAAAATTGAAATTCATCGGATGTATTTGAATGTTATTTTGTGAAAACTGTTCGGTTCATATCGAATTTTGGATTGATTTTTCAAAAACAATCCAAATCGAACCGAACTGCGTGTACTTATTTATTTTTTATTAGTATGTATGATATATTACGTGAAATCATTACTAGATGATAATTATTTTATTAATAATATTTATTAACTTAGTTTAATCTATTTATTTTATTTTTTTCAACCATAATCAATCACTCTCATTTTATAATATTAAGTTTTAATATACTGTATGTTATATATTATATCAAATTTATGATTTATTAGTATTTTTATAACATTAATAAAAATATAATTTGTAATTTGGATATTCAAAAACTGATCCACATTAAACCGCATTAAATTGAATCGGATCGAATTTTTTTAAATATATCATTTAAAATTGAATCGAACCGCAAATAAATTTATCTTTAGATCAGATGACTTTTGTATTAAAACCGATTCAAATGAAACCACAAACACCCTTAGATACAAGTATAGTTATGGGTATTCGCTCTACTTTTTCATATTAAAAAATAGTTTTGGGTATTTCTTCTTAATAATTTATGGATAAACTTAATTGGAAAATGGGTTTAGAGATTTTTAGCTCCTTCTAAAGGATCTTTGGATTGGTATCTATCCTTTAAGTGTTAGATTCCCTAAACTTTTTAGTATCTCTGATTAAAATGACGTGTTTGTTGGTCAGATTTCAGTCTTTGTTAATGAAATTTTTACTTGAGATTTTAAGTGGATTATGACCCTATTTAACTATCGGTATTAGATGATCTCTAACATGCAGTTAATCATTATGGATGTTATTCTTTCCTAAGATTGTGTGTTTTTTGTTGCCTCTACTTAATTTTTCCTTCTCCAACATAATAATTTTGTTTGATATCTTAAAGAAAATATAAAATTGAGTTGAATTCATGGTATTTAGAGACAAAAAGTATTACAACAACCATTTATGGTTGATGAACAATAAGAAATAGGTTGAAAGTTGAACAATTCATTAGAGATGTCGAGGTGCCGTCAATCCACAAAATGCTAGCTAGAAACAATTTGTAGAGTTATTGAATAGTAATATATAGCCAAGAAACAATGAGACTATTGCGGTGTTTCCATGGCAAAAAGAGAGGAACTTGAAAATTAGGTTTTGGAATTGTATCATCGATAATCTAAATTTGTTCTTCATCTTCCAAGAAAAATCACTATTATAATCAATTTTTATCTTTTTTTTTTATGCATTCGATTATTATTATATTTAATTCATATATGAACTAGATACATTAATAATTATAATCATATATATAAAAAAAAATTATTTATAATAGCGATAGATGATCATGTACATTAATTGAGTCCCTCCATAATAGTTTAATCTATCTAACATTAGAGACAGAGAAACAAAAGACATATTTTTCGTTAGAATGATATAAAAAGTGCTTGTTAGGTTAATATCGGAATGAAACCTACTTTAAAAAAGAATATTTGTGAAGAAAAAAACATAATAGCAAAGGAGAAAAATGGATTAAAAAAAAAAAGAAATGGAATTTGTTAAGTATTTTACTGATACATGTAAGAGAAAATAATCTGAATCATCTTTCTTTTATGAAATCAATAATTAACTTAATACAATACAAAGGAACTTCTCTTTTATAACTAAGAGAAAGCCTTAAGACAGAAAATAATTAACATACTAACTTTAGATAATAACCTGAAAAAATCATAACTAATTACTAATCAAAATATAATAGTAAAACAAGTCTAATGATTAACAAAATAATCTATAAATAAGGCTAAAATAATAAGTCTAAAAATAATATCTATTATTTATAAAAATAATAACACTTATTAAATTGATCACTCCATCCATTTAGGTTGATTTTAATAACTTTCATAATTTTTATAATTTTAAAATAATTACTCTCTCTATTTCATAATGAGTGTTATGTTGATTTTAGATGACGGTGAGAATATATATTTGATATTTTTAAATTAAAAATATTATTTTTAAAAACCATTTATAAATTTTTAAAACAAACGCTTCTTTAAAATATTTTGGAGGGTTTTTGTGGGAAATATAAAAAATGGATCGAAAATCTATCTTCACAAACAAAAATGATAATACTATATGTCTTTTTAAATTTGTTTTTGACAATTGCATGCAAATCAGAAATTAAATTATAGGAAAAAAATAAGGTGTTCTTTCCTTTTATGGAATGCGTTTAGCACCTTTGAAAATTTAAAATTGTTATTTTTTTAAAGATGTATCTCCTTATGCATCTAAAATTACACAAACTCCCGTAATTCAGTTATACACTTTATTTTTTCTAAAATATGGTTCGAAGATGCATCTTTGTAATAATTTTTTAGTATATCTGCAGACACATCTCCGAAATATCCCCTGAAGTCATTTAAAAGATATTGAAAACTTGTTTATTGTACACATGGGATATTTCACAGATGCATCTCCGGAAACCCCCTGAATGGTTTCAAGGCAGCAACATTGTCCCAACAGTGTAATTTTTTAAAGCCAAGTTATATTAAACTGAAATCAATTTATATTAAAGTAAAATCAAAGTAAAAGGTCACACATTAACTAAAGTAAAAACAAAATGTATTAACCATACATAACTTGTTCTAAAATACAAAAAACAAAACAACAAAATATAACCTACTAAGTATCTCTAATCCTTGGCTTCTCCTTCTGTACTGCAATGTATTCTGTTCCTCGACAATAATGCCTTCTACAAGGGTCAACTGGAGTCTAACTTCTTCAAAATTTTGCCTCAATGCTCGATCTCGCCATATCTATAACACATCAACAAATGTTGCTTACGTCCTGGGTGTGGTCATCTTTAGCCTCAAGTACCTCTTGATTAAATGGTCGAGGCGATCTTTTAGAAGCATCTTGTATTATGATAGGGTGTGACAACCTATACAACCATGTCAAGTAGCTGGCTGTATAAGCCCAATGTACATAAGCTGGCACCCTACGATACTCCACTGGTACCAAATAACTCAAAATCCTCAAGTATCACATCTAGGGGTGTTCACGATGCGATTTGAGCGGTTTTAAAGCTAAAAATCACCCGAACCGCAAGAGAAAAAACTTGCAGTTTGGTTTGGTTCAGTTGCTTTTTAAAAATAAAACTGAACCAAACCAAACTAATGCGGTTTGAGTTGATTTGATTTTTTATTTTTTAAATTATCGATCCATCCATACACATATAGAAGAAATATAATTTTGTGTTTAATCGTTCATACATTATCATAAAAAAAATTATAATATCAAAATACGTTTATAATTTGATAGATAAAATTCTGTCTTATAATTTAATCTTAAATTTAAAGAATGATATACATGAAATTACATTCTTAAATAAATATCATAAAAAGAATACGATAAAATATATTTTGTGAAAATAGTATTTATAAATGAATAATATTTTATTTTTTTATGATATGTAAATTAAAATAAATATCATACAAAGAATATTATAAAATATACACATAATACATGTTGATTTCTCTAAAGAATTAAAGAAATATATATTGGTTAGTAAGATTTTGTAACATACTGCAGTTTGGTTTGGTTTGGTTAGATTTGGAAAATACAAATCGTAAACCGAACTGAATCGCGCGGTTTTTTGCGGTTCTATTAGAAAATGCAGCTTTTGCGGTTTCGGTTTGATTCGGTTCGATTTTGTGATTTTCTATTGGGCTGATTTGGTTTTGAACACCCCTAATCACATCAAGATCTTGCGACAAACGGTGGCAGGAGCGGACTCTTAAGGGTGTCTCAGAATAATCTACAAATATCCAAATTGGTTAATCACTCATTTTGGCAGATACATATTCATTAGACTTGACCCACATGCTCTCCATTTGGAGTATAACAAAATGAGGTCCACCAGACGCGTCTCACGATGGCCACTGTATGTGAAAAAGTCAATGTCATCTGTACATGACGGTCAAAATTCACCCGAAAGGGCTCAATCATCTTATTCCCTATGTACAAGGAAAAAGCGGTAGCATGTGGCCAATCCTCAGTATAGTTAGGAACATGTTCCCACCCGATGATGTGAGGAAAATGGAAGATGTTCCATCCTTAAAAATGGTTCTGATAAAATATTAATAACAAGTGTAACAAAAGAGTTATGAAAATATTAGTAATAGTAAATTACCGTAAGTAACGTGTAGCTTTTTGTCATCTGTTTTGTCTTTCAAAGACAACCACACCCAAGTTCGAGTATAGGTAGACCAAACAGGTGACCCCCAAATTATACTCGTGAATTACCGTCAACTGGTGAAGCATTTAAGGTAAACCACACGAATATATGTTTCATTTTTGTCCACAAACATGGGCGTGCCAACCAGAAACAAGAGGTAATACTTTAATGCACACCGTCTGTAGTACTCAACCAACATATCATCACCTTCGACATCCTCATCCCAGTGTAGCTGGTCTTTATAAAGTTCTTCCAAGAATTCAAATGTAGCATGAGCACCTCTGGCGTCAACTAACTCATTTGCAGCCTCAATTGGGCTGGCGGCCAAATATGTAACCAGCATCCTGTTGGAGTCCTCTCGACTAATCCTTCTGTGGTCTAGTAATTTTCCTCTAATGACAAGATGTAGGAGACATGAGACGTCATCCAGAGTTATGGTCATCTCCCCAATAGAAAGGTAGAAAGATGACATTTCTGGATTCCATCTCTCTACAAATGCTACATGCGTGCCATGGTTTATGGTCATGTATGCAACAACACATAAATATGCAAGCCCATAGTAGCATATAACATCCTGGAACCTTTTGTGGTTTACGAATTTTAAACATTGATGCTTCTGTTATATATATATATATATATATATATATATATATATATATATATATATATATATATATATATATATATATATATATATATATATATATATATATATATATATATATATATATATATATATATATATATATATATATATATATATATATATATATATATATATATATATATATATATATATATATATATATCAACATGAGTCACAATTAAATTAGTTTAAGACATATGTAATGCAAAAGTAAATAAATATACCTCTCATTCGTAGAC
Organism: Vicia faba; assembly: GCA_948472305.1. Classification (NCBI taxonomy): domain Eukaryota; kingdom Viridiplantae; phylum Streptophyta; class Magnoliopsida; order Fabales; family Fabaceae; genus Vicia; species Vicia faba. The sequence goes on along the minus strand of OX451738.1, from coordinate 722,533,057 downwards.
ATGCTTAGCAACATGGTCTCCATAGAGTTGAAGTAAAGAGGTCTCAAATAGGCCTCTTAGATAACTCTCTACAAGGGAATTATCAGCGGGTTTCTCATATTCTTCGGGAGCTTTAGAGGTTTCATAAGCAGGGGACGTGTGGCCATATGAAGTAGATTCCTTAGACATGAAACTACAGAAAGTAGAACCAGATGGTTGAGAACGTTGACATTGTGAACCATCAAATAAGGTATCATCGACTACTGGCCTCGAGGCCTTGTCCCTTGTCCTCTCACGTCGTACAGACACGTGTTGGGACACACGACCGAGCCTAATTCTGTCCGGGTTGTTTTCAGCCATTGCACCTGTAGCAACTGGTTTTTAAATCAAGAGTCGACACTATCAGTTTTTATCCTAAGGAAGGGAACCTAATAGAAAACCCTAATTCGCAGATAAAGATTCTAGGTTACGGACTCAATTAGACGAAAGGAAAGTGTTAGGCACCTTTCATCCACCTTGTTCACAAGGATATTAAGCCTTAGGTTTAGGGTAAATAGGGTTTTAAGTTTTAATTAGCAAGACTCGCCACGATTTTAGATCGCATGCCTACGTATCCTCTTAGGAGGAATCAGAGTCCCAATTCGTAGTTTGTATGGGTTGGTGTTTTTTAGGGGTTTACGAATATATTTTGAATCACTTCGCACTCGGTCGGGAGTAGTGATTGCAGAAATTTTGACTGAGTACGCAGTAAGCCAATATTAGTTCGAAACCCATTTGCAAAAAGGAATTGTTAGTTAGCTTAATTTGTTCACGAAAATAGTTTGATGTTTGTTTGTGTTTTTTACTCTATTAATTGCAAAACGTCTTGGTTAATGCATGATTAAAAACTTAATGCAATATCAAAAACATATTCATGAGTTTTAAATAAAATAATTTATATGTGATGATAAATAATAATAATAATAATAAAAATAAAATAAAGTATTAAATAAATAATATAAAAGTATTATATCAATAATTATTATAACAATAAATAAATAATATAAAAGAAAATATAAGAAAAAACAAAAGAAAGATGGAAAAACAATATGATTTTCTAAAGGGGTGCAGTTTTAGTTTAATAGCAAAAGCAGGGGGTGTGAAAAGTTGACTGGCTAAGCCCAAAACAAGTCTGGACAGGGGGGGGGGGGGGGGGTGCTAGCCTTTGTTCAGTAATTGTGTCAAAGGGAGGTGCGTATAGTATTGGGCTCAGGCCCAAACGGCTTTGAGAGAGGGCCAATGTGATCCAATACGCGCGAGTATACGATGCTTATGATGGACCTGGCCTTATGGCCGTCCAATCAAGATCTAATGGTCATAAGCGAAGGGTGTATGATAATACCACGAACACGCACGCGTTGGATCATTACAGCCTATACACATGCTTTTCTTTTCATTTCCAGAAGTTATCATACCATTCTCTCTCTCGTTCAACCAAGACCCCAACCCCTTTTGTTAACCCTAAAACCCAGCAATCAACGCCGCCGTTTCCCTCACTAATAACCCCTTTCGATTGCGAGTTCTAAACCCCGATTACCCCTATCACTCCACAAATCAAACAATAATGAAAACAAAAGTTGAGTATATGTTGTTCTTTACCCCTTTTTGTGATTTCTGGGTTCCAATTTCAGAGTCTTTTAGTCCGATTTGTCCTAATCTCTTTCGTCTTGCAGGAAATTAGCGTAGCGGCGGCGCTCAGTGGTTAACGGCGGTGACGTTTGAGGGTGATTAGGGTTTCCGACTTGGAAACTCCAATCACCTTTACTTTGGATCTTCAGCAGCGAAGCTTTCTTCAGGGTTTTATCTCCCGATTATTTTCCCCTCTGTCAATCATAAGAAAGCAACCCCTTTCACTGTTCTTATCCTTCTCTATTTATAGATTCATTTAGATCTAGGGGTTTTTGTTGTATGCGTTACAAATGCTTAGATTTAGGGCTTATTAGATAAATTAGGGATTTATCAATCAATGTAATTGATTCCCCTTTTTTTGTGAGATTTGATTTGTCATAAACCTAGATTGCAACTAGTTCCATGCGATTTTGTAGTAATATTTGATTCTGTTGTGATTTACTGTAATTGAAGATTTACGGTTTTGTAAAGGATTTGCTTGATGAAGATTTGCGGATTTGAGTGCCATTTTGGATTTTTTTTGCAATATTGAAATATTTATTTTTGTAATAATTTGATTCTATTATTTATTCTTGTAACAACAAACTTGTATTGAAGATTTGGTGAAGATTAGATCTGTCAGTTATCCGAATTTAGCTTGCACGAACATCTTCTAAGTCTTTGTCGCGATTTGCCAACTTGCTGGATTGAGCTTGCTGTAGTTTGGTTTGAGACTATTTCCAGAATTTGTTTTAGATTCTTAGGTCTGCAATTTGTACTGGAATTAGTCTTCTGTAATAGGTTATAAATTTCTGCATTCTTAGCACATTTGTGTATCGTTTTGGATCTCAGTTGTGTCATTAAAAGATTTATTTGTGTAATGATTCGATTCAGTCATTGATTGAGATGTCTGCAATATTGATTTTGAATGGATTCTACATAGTTGATTTGCAGATATTGTCTTATTTTTGTTCTGTAATACACAATTTTAAATTGGTTTGACAGTTTCAGATTCTGCTAGATTTAATCGCTTATTGCAGATTTTCTTTCAATGATTTAATCCCAACCTTTGCAACTTAAGGTTCGATTTACATAGTTTAATAATCAGTAAGCTAGGCCCTAGATGTATTTGTTAACAATTAGTGTAAAAACTCCTTTTTTACAGCTAACCCAAATTACAATAAAGTTATTGCGCTGGCAATCTAGCTACCAGTTAAAAATTATTATTATTTTTCCCTTACTATGAATTGTTATACGAAAGTTCAACAAGCATGCAAGATAAAACCAAATAATAATCTCTCTCTTTTTTTTAGTAGCAAAATTACAGCAAAGATATTTTTTTTGTAACCAGGCTCAATTGGCCCAACTTTGGCTTATTCTCAAACAAGACCCTACTCCTTTTTTTTTAAAAACACGATTTTTAGCATTGATAATAATCTTTCAAGATCAATTAGTGAAAATTAACCAACAATAGTTTTATTTTAAAAAGACAGAATGGGCTACCAGCATGTTTTTAGCGCCTATTGTTTCTTTCCAACCCATATTGGGCCTTAATTGGCCCAATCAACAAACAACAACATGATTAAAAAAAATAATTTCCTTAGGTAATAATAAAACCAATGGGCTTAGCGTAACGAGCTTGTGTTCCAAATTGCACCTCCTTTCTTGTTTTAAAATGGATTCTTAATTTTAAAGTGACAATAACTACCATTCTTAAATGAGTTATCATAATTAAAAGCTTAATAATTACTATTCTTTTGAACTAACTTCCATTTTCGAATCGCATGGACCATTGGCCAACATGCTTCGCGAATCAGTTCACGAGTCTTTCTGGTTCAAAAAGCCTCATTTCCCTGAATTAAAATACACTCCCTAGTTGGATAAAGACGGGACATCAGATACTGTTGTACCGTCTTCAATTAAATAGTTCTTCTATTTTAATTTCGAAAAATAAAATCGTCGCGGTAGGGAAAATTTGGGGTATGACAGCTGCCCCTATTCAATTGTCTTTTAATCAAATAACGTGAGAAAACTTGAGTTTTGTGCATTTTGATTGAAAGTTTATTTAATACTTGGAGTATCCCAAAATTTGTCTGACAAACATAAGGTTACACTGATGTAGCATACCCCTGTAAGTCTCAAGGAAGTAAGCAAAGATGATGATATATCGCTTACCCGGGTTTGACAACGAGGTAGATAACGCAATTCTATATGTCTTGGCTTATTCACTCATTTGGAGTGGAGTATAGAAATGATTGATGATGCATGGCCGCTTGAAAACTGAGGCCATGGGTTACGTTTGTGAATCGCTGGATGACGTCTGAGGTGACATATTGATTTGGATCATACGCATTGCGGCTCAGAGGCAATGTATTTGGAGTTTAGATAGTAAATTGCGGCTTAGAGGCAATGTGCTGAGTTTTGAGGATACATTGCGGCTTAGAGGATATGTATTTGAGTCCGAAGAACGCATTGCAGCTTGGAGGTAATGTGTTGAGTTTGAAGCACGCATTGCGGCTTAGAGGGAGTGCAATGGGTTTTGAGAATGCATTGCGGCTTAGAGGCAACCTGATGAGTTAGGAATTCATGGCGGCTTAGAGGCAATGGGGTTCAAGTCGGGTGATATATTGCGGCTTAGAGACAATATACTGATTTGGAGAGATTCACTGCGACTTAAGGGCAATGTAATGAGTTTTGCACATGTATTGCGGGTTAGAAGCAATGTATCGGGTTTTTGCAAACGTTGCGGCTTAGAGGCATTGTGCTAAGTTTTTTTGCGAATACATTGCGGCTTAGAAGCAATGTAATGAGATTTTGCGAATACGTTGCGGCTTAGGAGCAACGTACTGAGTTTGTAAGGAAATCATCCCTGTGGGAAGACTTAGGTGATAGGCTGAATGTGTCACGGCATGAAGACTGAGGTGAGGTAGGAGAAGTATTGCGTTGGTTGACCCTTAGATAGTCGGATCGAGGATGAAGTCGTTTGCCGTTTTCTATGCGATACATGTGTATGCATGCATATTGAATGTCATATGTGTGCGAAATGTAGGGTGTTTTGACATCGATATGGAACCATGGATGTATGCAAGGATGTTATATGTATGCTTTAGATATGCGGAATGTACGTGTGTGTGATCGGTGGATCTGGAACTGACTGTTTAACGCTGGTTCGCGAAATGTCGCGGAAGCAAGAGTCGCCACCGTCTTTTATTTTCTCCAAATGGAAAGGACAAAAGCACAGAAAAATTCCTTAAAGAGATTGCTCTCGGTTCGGGAGGTAGGTTATAGAAAGGGAAGGTGTTAGCACCCTTTCTATCCATGGTTATCCATGGGCTCTTAGATACTTGCTCAATGTGTTTTCAAAATGGTTTGTTTGCTTTTCAATGTGGGTTTAAAAAGTTTCTTTGAAAAATTCCAGTTCGACTCGTACGTCAGAGTGTTTGAAAAATTTGCTTTGAAAGCTTTTGAAAAAGTGTTGGTGTGAAAAGTCTTTGAATTATTGTTTTGAAGAGAGCAAGTATCCTTGAGCACCTACCTACCTAAGGAATTCGTCTATGTAAATGTCCTTTAAAGTAGTGCCATCCCACCATTGAGAGGTAGGTAGCACCACCGTTGGAGGTGTTCGGGTCAATTCGAGGGTTCGGGACATGGTGATCACCAGAGTAATGGGAAGACACCTTAGAAGCTACCCTCATGCCAGGTTCCCGGATCATGAGGACTTACTAAGACATCCTCTACTCGACGATCACCTTTCGAGGCAAGGCAACAGTGAGGGCGTACCCTAGGGGTGGTGTGTGCGAATTGTGTGTCGTTTTCATTTGTATTTGTCTTGTCATGTTCATTGTGATCTACGCTTGATTTTATTTTATCCATTCATTCTTGCATGCTTTGTTTAACAGTTAAAAGTTTTGCGGGAAAAAGTAAATCTAAGCTATTACAAATGGCGCGGGTCCACATCGCCAAAATTAAACCGGACCCGATTTGACGGAAAGTAAATAAAGCAAAAGAAATAAAAGTGCGAGAAGTTTAAGTTACAATGCTTCGGGAGAGATACATAATGAATTAAGCGAAATAAAACAAATGTGCAAATAAAATAAATTACGAACGAGGGCGTTGGACCCTTTTGTAAAATATTATTAATAAGGAATTAAAATTAAGAATTAAAAGAAAATGTTTTTTAGTATTTTTGTGTTTTTTTGAGATTTAATAAAAAAAGAATTAATTAAAAACCAAAATGAAATGTTAAACCTAGTTCTAATTATTTTTAAGTTTATTATGAAAGTATTAAAATTTAACCTAAATGCAACCCTAATTAGTTTACAAGTTTAATTATGAAAATAAATAAATCACTAATATTATGGCAAAAAAAAAAGGAAAATTAAAAGGAATAAAAAGTCATTAAACCTAATGCTATATTTCACTAATATTATGGCAAAAAAAAAAGGAAAATTAAAAGGAATAAAAAGTCATTAAACCTAATGCTATATTTCACTAATATTATGGCAAAAAAAGGAAAATGAAAAGGAATAAAAAGTCATTAAACCTAATGCTATATTTTTGGATTTTTAGTTATTAAAAGGAATTAAAATTGTAACCTATTTTAAACTAAATTTATTTACAAGCATTTATTTAGAAAATAATTAAAATAAAATAAATACTATATTTTTCTCTTTTTTCTGATTTTTGTGATATTTTTATATATATGGTAAAAATAATTATTTAATTAAAACAAATAAAGAAAGTAAAATAGCAATTCAAAATAAAAATAAGAGAAAAAAAATAGAGAAAGCAAACCAGGGAGGAGTTCAGGCCCTAAAGTGGAGGTACAGGCCTTAGCAATCTGGCCCAGTTAAACATGAGATTTGTGGACTTTTCCGGGCCACGTATGCGCGCGTTGACTCATCCTCATGGTGTTCTTTAATCTCAGCCCTTGGATTGCTTCTGGTGGACGCGTGAATGGCACAATAATGTGGACGTATGGTACATCCTGACGCTGGGAATACACACAAGCATTATTAGAAAAATGATATTGAAAGGGGTGGGGGACCTGGGATCGAACCCAGGTCCTTTTGGTTACCTGCCTATCTGCGTGCCACTGAACCACTTTGCGTGTTTTTGAATATATAGAGATAAACAAATAATATAATACAAAAACACCGGTGAATGGAATTTGCGCGCAAAAATTTGAATGAGCCACTCACTGACTGCCACAAAGTCTTCTTCTTCGTTGCTTTGCTTTCCTGAAAAAACAACAAATATTTAACGGGGGTTTTGAACCCCCTCAATACACACTTGTTTTCAAAATAGCGATTAGCACGCCTTGGTTCAGAAATTTGGCGCGACCATTGCAATCATTTCGTCCAAGCCTCCTGATTGTGATCCTGGTACTATTGTGTCTCAATTTTACAGGATAAGAGAATCCCCAATTGTGAGCTCAAGAAACCCTAGACTGCACTCATGGCAACATCACGTATATAGCACGAAAACGCAATCAAACTGTATGGTTAGCATCAGAAACTCATAACAAACATGAATCAATGAATTAAAATAGCAAAGTATGCATAAATTATGATGCACGATCCCAGAAATTTTTGGACACAGTTGAGGTTCAATCTACCAATTCTTGGCGTGTTGATGGATGTTTGGGATTGGAATCTGTTCAAGAGACCACAAGGAAGCCTTTGGAAAAGGAATCAAGCTTTGAATCCCCCTCAAACAAGGATTTCAGTTTTTGAGTTTTATGGAGAATTTTCCAAGTTGGCAATGGTGTTTGGGCGCAGCATTTTGTGTGTTATGGTTAGGGTTTGACTCAGTGCTTATGATGGAAGAGAATTAGCTTGTTAGTTGGCCTTAATTCATGCTCATGAAAGAACTAGTCCTAGGGTTTTCACCATTAACCACTTTTCCCTTTTTTTAAGCCAAGACCAAGACTTAGTGTGCAATTTAACCCTAGCCTGAGTTTTTGAGTTGGCCCATGATACATGGAAGTTGTCCAAATTCAAATGACACTATTCCATTGGTTTTTGAATTTTATTTGAATTTTTAAAGATTTAAAATGAATTAAATTATCAAAAATTAAATAAAATAGAAAAATCAATATTTGGTCTTGAAATTAATCATGGGACACGTGTGTGGCATGACAAGGATGAATCAAGTGGAAGAAAGTGGGCCCTTTTGTCAAAAATTGGAGTTTCAAGGATAGTTGACTTTTGCCATTTTACAAAAATTTCCCAACTTCTACAAGGCATAACTTGCTCAATTTTTAAGCTTTTCTCATGTTCTTGGACATTTTGGAAAGGTCTTTGAGTCCTTTAACCAATGCCTTTGGTCCCATGTCATTTTGATTTACCAATCTCAAGTTATGGTCTTTGACTTAAAGTCCCTTTTTGTTGACTTTTGAAAATGACCTATAATGTTGAAATTGATAACTTTTTGTGAGAGCATTTCTTGGACTTGAAGTATGAAGATGAGTTGTAGGAAATGTCTTTCTCTTCAAAATGAGCTTTGGATGGAATTTTTCTGATAATCCATGTGAAAGTTATGCCCTGGTCAATTTCAGTTGACTTTTTCAGCTGTCCAAATATAGCAACTTTTGCATCTTTGATGATTTCTGAGCCAAATTTTGAGAATCATGATCAAGCATCGATCAAATGATGTTTGTGGCTTCAAAATGATATGTTGACCAAAAATTTGAACTTTTGACTGTCAAATGACCATTTTGCCCCTACAGTTGACTGTAGTGCAATTTAGGGTTTTGACTGGGCAATCTTGAGCTGAATGCCTTGAAACTTGATATGAGGATGCTTGACCATGTTTGTAAGCATATGAGACTTGATTGAGCCTTTGAAAACTTCATTTTCTTGATCAGACTCAAAACCCTAATTTTGACTGTATGGGAGACTGTTGCACTGTACAACCCTTGGGGAATTTTGTAGCTTGGCTTGGCAATTTCTTGAGGAATATGGGAGGGCAAATTTTGGGGTATAACAGTTGCCCCTGTTCAATCTTCTTAGACCTGAGGATGCAGATTGGCTGACGTGCCTTTCGTAATCCGATGGTAAAAGATGATTGGACACTAGAGTGCCCAGAAATTTGCGCTCACATAGTGGCAGTGTGGTGGGAATGGGCTTATAGATGCCATTTAGAGATTGATCGCGTAAGAGATTCCTTAGAGAGAACCTGCATACCTGCAAAAGAAAAAATGAGTACCTGACACGTTGCAGGAGCTGATTTTAGATGCTTGGTATAGATGTGTCCTGACTGGTTACAGGAGCTGAGTCTGGAGCTTCAAACGCTGATGAATGAACCAGGGATGGTTACTACCTCAGCATGGATGGTAAGAGAACCTTGGGCGATTTTAACTTCAACAACGCTCGTTGAGAAAAATCTTGGGTGTCTTCTACTGGAATAAGAATCAGGGAGATCTTAGGGTCGATCTGACTGAACCAGAGGAGGCCTTTGACTGGATAAGCATCAGGAAAATCTTAGGGTCGATTTAACTGAACCGGTCTAGGTCTTGAAATATCTTCAACTGGATAAGCATCAGGGAGATCTTAGGGTCGATCTGACTGAACCAAGAGAAGGCCTTTGACTGGATAAGCATCAGGAAAATCTTGGGACGATTTAACTGAACCGGTCTAGGTCTTGAAATATCTTCAACTGGATAAGCATCAGGGAGATCTTAGGGTCGATCTGACTGAACCAAGAGAAGGCCTTTGACTGGATAAGCATCAGGAAAATCTTGGGACGATTTAACTGAACCGGTCTAGGTCTTGAAATGTCTTCAACTGGATAAGCATCAGGGAGATCTTAGGGTCGATCTGACTGAACCAGAGAAGGCCTTTGACTGGATAAGCATCAGGAAAATCTTGGGACGATTTAACTGAACCGGTCTAGGTCTTGAAATGTAGCTTGAGAACTTAACTGGATCTTTCCTGAAAGGTAAAAGTCAGTCATATGCAATGCATGATATGGATCAAGCAATGATGTTCTCAACATAAATGAGATTTGTAAGATATGATGTGTACATGCATGCTATAATGATGTATGTGATGTTTCATGTATATTTTTGTCTAGGAAAGTGAATCCTTGACGGGTGCCGGGAAGTCGTATCCTGGGCTGATGTCGAAGAATAGATTTTGCTTCCGCTGGGGATGATAACTGCAAGGATACCGGTAGGAGAAGATGACTCCGTTGCGGAATAAACTTGGCGAATGGAAGATTCTGCGGGGAGAAAAGATATTCTAGCGATCATGCTGGGAAGCAATACTCTGTGGGGATAGAGATGCTTTGCTGAGTGTTGATAGCAGTAATTTGCTGAGGATGTCTTTGTTGTTGGAAGTGTTAATGGACTTCGCTGGGGATAGGAAAGAACTATGTTGACGATGACCTTTCCGTGGCTTTTGGCTGAGGATAACCCAGTTATATCCTGTTAAGGAAATAACTCTTTGAATAAAGCCGGACGACGCGTTCGTGCTCTGCGAGGGGATAAGCTTCCAGAATCTACTGGGGATAAGCTTACTGCTTGGAGAGATGAATTCCAATTTTCCTGGGGAAACTGGATTGGACTCTTCTGGGGAGTTTTGGAATGTAATTTTATAAGTTGAAAGGGGGAACCTATGTAGGGTTGCATGCTGATGAGTTTGTGTAAAACTGTATCTGAAATGGAGAAGGAACCTGGGTAGGGTTACTTTGATGATGAGTTCGTGTAAAACTTCGTTTTTTTGGAAAGGGAGAACCTGTGTAGGGTTTCTGGGTGACGAGTCCATGTAAAACTGCATCTTGAAGAGAGGGAACCGATGTAGGGTTGCTTGGTGAGGTAAGTTCATGTAAAACTTCTTGATGAACCGGGGTGAGGTTATCTTGAGCTAAATCCATGTAAGACTTCTGGGGGGAACCAGGGTTAGGTTGCCGCAGGATAAGTTCGTGTAAAACTTCTTGACGAACCGAGGTAAGGTCATCTTGAGATAGGTCCATGTGAGACTCTTGGAGGAACCGGGGTTAGGTTACGGCAGGATAAGTTTGTGTAAAACTTCTTGATGAACCGGGGTTAGGTCATCTTGAGATAGGTCCATGTGAGACTCTTGGAGGAACCGGGGTTAGGTTACGGCAGGATAAGTTTGTGTAAAACTTCTTGATGAACCGGGGTTAGGTCATCTTGAGATAGGTCCATGTAAGACTTCTGGAGGAACCGGGGTTAGGTCACTTCGGGATAAGTTCGTGTAAAACTTCTTGACGAACCGGGGTAAGGTTACTTGTGATAAATCCATGTAAGATTTCTGGAGGAACCGGGGTAAGGTTACTTGGATAAGTTTGTGTAAAAACTTCTGGAGGAACCGGGGTAAGGTTATTTGGTTGAGTTTGTGTAAAAATCTCTGGAGGAACCGGGGTAAGGTTACTTGGATAAGTTTGTGTAAAAACTTCTGGAGGAACCGGGGTAAGGTTACTTGGATAAGTTTGTGTAAAAACTTCTGGAGGAACCGGGGTAAGGTTGCTTCGGGATAAGTTTGTGTAAAACTTCTTGATGAACCGGGGTTAGGTCATCTTATGGAGGAGGAGTCTGTGTATGACTTTGTCTGAAGGTTGAGCAGAAACCGGTGTTGGGTTGCATGATTTTGATTAAGTGGATAATTGTCCTGTTTGGTCTCGGACGTTAGCCCACGATCTGGAATTTGTAAAGGTAGATGGTAATCATTTTTATGTTGATCTGTCCTTTGTAATTTGGTTGACAGAGCAATTGGATCGCCTGGATAGCTCATTATTGCCCCTGTTTCGGAGGTGAGGGAAGAGGATACCTGTGCGGGTGATCGACAAATCTTCGGGTAGGCAAATGACGAGATACCGGAACATAGTCGTACGCTTCGATCCCTAACTTTTGCCTGGACCGCCCTTTCGGGTTTTCAGTCCACCGGGATACCCATTTTTGCCCAAGCCGCCTTTTCAGGTTTTCGACTTGCCGGGTGTACATGTTTTTCGTTTCATCCCTTCATTTTGCCCGAACCCTTTTAGTTCGCCGGGAAGCCCTTATTTTTGCCTAGGTATGTCAACCTAGCGGGTCTTTGATTATGCGCAGTATTTTTTCGACTATGTCCACGCTCTCAGAATGTAGGGAGTTGCCCCTGTTGGAAGTATTTTGCCATGCCCCAGATAATGAGCAATGTGCCCCTTGATTGGAGGTTCTTCTGTTCACAAGGTGTTCATCGTGCGAATTTCCCTACTTGTTCAAACAAGTAGTCATATGCAAACAAGGTTATTTTAAGAATGCAAAAGTCTATGTCTGTCTTGAATTTTGAAAATGCATTTTTTGTAATACAGTGCGATGTCAACTCAATATTTTACAGCAAACCTTCAGGAGTCAGGATACCTTCGTAACAGTATGCTTTCGAACTAACCCATGCTTCAGCTAGGACTTTTAAGAGTTATATCGTGGCCTGGTTCACGGTTTAAGAAACAAAGGATAAAGGCTCAAATTATTTGTACCCACCCGCTCTTCGTGATGTTCTCCAAACCTAAACTCAGTTGATCGTGCGTTAGACCTTGTTTGAGTCTTTGCTTTGATTTTCCGGTGATGATTCGGATATTGAACGTTTATTTGAATAGGCAATCATCCCCTTTTTTGCTGAGGGTTGGTAAGACCTCTTTCTTGATTTTTGTTATCCCTTTCTTTTTTTGCCTGAACTGTTTCCTTTTTTGGAATTACAGTCAGCGGGATGCCCCAGTTTCGTAAGTCTTCTTTATTGGTTTTGACTTTTTGGGCTTTTCATTCATGAATTTTTTTTGATAATGACTGCCTGTCCTTATGATTGTTCGGAACCATCACTGTCTTTTGTTTTTGAAAAACTCATTTAGTGACATTCATTGTGCACTTGGATCGACTGAGAGAACTACCCTGCCCCAGGTTATGATTAAGGGTTTTGATTTTCGAAAATACAAACTCCTACTTCTTTGGCTCTGATGGGTTGACGAGGGATTATCATCCTTATAACTCCAGTGTTTAGGAGTTGAAACAATGCCTGTACCTCATCAGCGGGGTCTGTTCAAAAGCATACTGTAAATTGTGGTATTGTTTTCGTCATCCTCCCTCAAGAGGTTTAGAATTTTCAATTAAGAATTGACCATCGCAAAAAATATGAAAGCAGTTTTAAGCATAGTAAACATAATTAATTCAAGACAGACATGTGTAATGCATTCATGAAATAAAAGAGTTTAACACAATAATTGTTTATCTGAACAAGAAAAGGAAAAATACAACTTGAAATCAAATGAACAAAAATTTAGCCATGCTTTGGCAATGGAGCGGTGATCACGTTGGGAGTCTCCGCAGGCTCGAACTCGATCTCTTTGGCATCGATCATGTTCTGAATTTTGTACTTCAGTGCCCAACAGTCCTCAGTATCGTGCCCCGGGCTATCAGAATGATAGGCACACCTTGCTTCTGGATTGTAGCTAGGAGAGGAGGTCTTAGGATTGGCAGGAGGGTTGATTACTGCAATCAGGTTCATCTTCACCATATGCTGCAATGCTTGTGACCAAGGCATGTTAATGTTGGTGAATTGCCTTTTAGGCCCTTCCGGCCTTTGCTGGTTTCCCCTTTGTGGTTGACGGCGTGGTGCAGAACCAGAGATCATGACTGCCCCTGCATGTTGATCACGGCGACTCTTTTGACTGTATACAGCATTGGATTCCTTCTTTCCCGTGTAAGGTTTTTTATGAATATCAGAAGGTGTGGCCTCTTGAATCTTCCCCGACTTGATACCAGCTTCAATTCTTTCGCCAGTCAGGATGAGGTCGGTAAATCCAGCAGATGAGTTACCAATGAGGTGATTGAAGAATGGCCCGGATAGGGTCCCCAAGAACATATCAACGAGTTCCCGGTCAGTTAACGGAGGTTGCACCCTTCCAGCAAGGTCTCTCCATCTTTGTGCGTACTCCTTGAAACCTTCACTTGACCCCAACGACATACCCTGGAGTTGGGTACGTGTGGGAGCAAGGTCGGCATTGTACTGGTACTGCTTATAGAAAGCAGTCGCCAACTCCTCCCAGTTACGAACTTTGGTCCCATCCAGTTGATAGAACCATTCGAGGTGAGTCCCTGAAAGACTTTCCTGGAAGAAGTGGATCCACAAGTTCTTGTCTGCTGAGTATGGTTGGATTTTCCGAACATAAGACCTGAGATGCAACTTGGGACAAGACGCCCCGTCATACTTGGTAAAGGATGGTGCCTTGAACTTCCGAGGAATAATCACACCAGTTGACAAACCCAGATCTCCAAAATCCAGCCCAGGTACCTGTTGGATCTCCATAGCATTCAGCCTATCCTCCAACTGTTTGTACTTGTCCTCAGCCGGAGGGTACTGTTCGTCGTTGAAATCTGTCTCGCTGTCGGAGACCACTGGACTAGGCACTTCTCTCTCATGGTGACTGCTTTCCCTCACAGATGGGGTTGTCCCCTCAGTTTCCTCCTGCGGTGTATTCCCAGATCTGCGTCTAGGGCTGAACAGAACAATCCTCTTCTTCTTCTTGTCCTTCTTCAAAAACAAAGCCTTCAGATCTTGTTGACCCTGAGCCAAGCCTTTGATCAGCTCCTGAAATTGGGCGTTCTGCGCCTGAAATTGGGCGTTCTGCGCCTGAAGAGCCTTGATAGATGCCTCGGTTGATGATTCAGGATTCATGACGAGACTGCTGAAATAAAAAGCGAAGAAGGTAAGCAACCTGCAGAGGAAGGGTACCTGTTATGTAATGATATGTATGATATGCATGCAATGATTTCAAGGACCTCATGGGGTAAACAGAGAAACTTGTTAGAGTTGGAAACTGGCAACTTGATTGAAAGTACTTCATGTTGTTGAGAGTCCTTCGTCACGGGTCAAAGGCTCACCATATCCAGTGGGTCATAGCCCCTGACTTCATTGGCTAGAGGAACATAAATCCTCTTTGCCCCTTGCTAGATGTTTGATTTATATGACCTGCATCACAAGCCCTTGAGATCCTTGAAATGGGTTAGGATGTATGCAATGGTATGATGTCATGATATGCATGGGGTAATGTAAGTAACCCTGTTATGAGTCCTAATTAAGGACTGCAAAAACCTGCAAGAAACTTAGGATACCCTGTTATGATTCCTAATTAAGGACTACAAACACAACCTGCAAGAGACAAATGTCAGGTAATAAGCATGCAAGTAGTTCAAGTAGGAAGGCACACAAGTCACACAAGAGAAGCCCTTAAAGTTTAGGCCAGCATGGAGTCTGGGTAGTACCCTCTTGAAGTTGGTGGGTTCAACCTGTCCTATCAAAGTAACCGGGTTCTAAGGTTCCCAATATCACGGGATTGCTTTCATTGTTCATCGTTTCGATTTAGCCACTGAACTGGCGACCGAAATATTCCAGGAAAGCAACCCTCAATTGAGTGTAGTATCGAGTATCAACCAACCTCGGACTGCACCAAAGTCAGTTATCTCACTACCCTAAAGAGGCCAAGATAGTTCAATTAAGGTTCCTAAGGTCTGTTGATGCTTCATGACACCACATGGAGGCCCCGTACTCTCCTTGACTGAACTCAAGGGTTACCGGTACACACCAAAGTGCCACATCAACGTAGCAGACTGTTTCAACCATGTCGGTATACCCCGCACAGTTCCCTCACAGCCTTGTTGCTACTTTCTAAAAGGGTATCCCCCAGATCCGGGTTAGGATCTATAGAACTCCCAAGACAGTCCCACAATTTAAAGCAAACAAAGCAATACAATTGAAAACACAGTTATGAACTAACCCTAAGGTACACCTCACTTTAAGTTTGTAATTCCCCAGCAGAGTCGCCAGTTCTGTGATCGGTGGATCTGGAACTGACTGTTTAACGCTGGTTCGCGAAATGTCGCGGAAGCAAGAGTCGCCACCGTCTTTTATTTTCTCCAAATGGAAAGGACAAAAGCACAGAAAAATTCCTTAAAGAGATTGCTCTCGGTTCGGGAGGTAGGTTATAGAAAGGGAAGGTGTTAGCACCCTTTCTATCCATGGTTATCCATGGGCTCTTAGATACTTGCTCAATGTGTTTTCAAAATGGTTTGTTTGCTTTTCAATGTGGGTTTAAAAAGTTTCTTTGAAAAATTCCAGTTCGACTCGTACGTCAGAGTGTTTGAAAAATTTGCTTTGAAAGCTTTTGAAAAAGTGTTGGTGTGAAAAGTCTTTGAATTATTGTTTTGAAGAGAGCAAGTATCCTTGAGCACCTACCTACCTAAGGAATTCGTCTGTGTAAATGTCCTTTAAAGTAGTGCCATCCCACCATTGAGAGGTAGGTAGCACCACCGTTGGAGGTGTTCGGGTCAATTCGAGGGTTCGGGACATGGTGATCACCAGAGTAATGGGAAGACACCTTAGAAGCTACCCTCATGCCAGGTTCCCGGATCATGAGGACTTACTAAGACATCCTCTACTCGACGATCACCTTTCGAGGCAAGGCAACAGTGAGGGCGTACCCTAGGGGTGGTGTGTGCGAATTGTGTGTCGTTTTCATTTGTATTTGTCTTGTCATGTTCATTGTGATCTACGCTTGATTTTATTTTATCCATTCATTCTTGCATGCTTTGTTTAACAGTTAAAAGTTTTGCGGGAAAAAGTAAATCTAAGCTATTACAAATGGCGCGGGTCCACATCGCCAAAATTAAACCGGACCCGATTTGACGGAAAGTAAATAAAGCAAAAGAAATAAAAGTGCGAGAAGTTTAAGTTACAATGCTTCGGGAGAGATACATAATGAATTAAGCGAAATAAAACAAATGTGCAAATAAAATAAATTACGAACGAGGGCGTTGGACCCTTTTGTAAAATATTATTAATAAGGAATTAAAATTAAGAATTAAAAGAAAATGTTTTTTAGTATTTTTGTGTTTTTTTGAGATTTAATAAAAAAAGAATTAATTAAAAACCAAAATGAAATGTTAAACCTAGTTCTAATTATTTTTAAGTTTATTATGAAAGTATTAAAATTTAACCTAAATGCAACCCTAATTAGTTTACAAGTTTAATTATGAAAATAAATAAATCACTAATATTATAGCAAAAAAAAAAGGAAAATTAAAAGGAATAAAAAGTCATTAAACCTAATGCTATATTTCACTAATATTATGGCAAAAAAAAAAAGGAAAATTAAAAGGAATAAAAAGTCATTAAACCTAATGCTATATTTCACTAATATTATGGCAAAAAAAGGAAAATTAAAAGGAATAAAAAGTCATTAAACCTAATGCTATATTTTTGGATTTTTAGTTATTAAAAGGAATTAAAATTGTAACCTATTTTAAACTAAATTTATTTACAAGCATTTATTTAGAAAATAATTAAAATAAAATAAATACTATATTTTTCTCTTTTTTCTGATTTTTGTGATATTTTTATATATATGGTAAAAATAATTATTTAATTAAAACAAATAAAGAAAGTAAAATAGCAATTCAAAATAAAAATAAGAGAAAAAAAATAGAGAAAGCAAACCAGGGAGGGGTTCAGGCCCTAAAGTGGAGGTACAGGCCTTAGCAATCTGGCCCAGTTAAACATGAGATTTGTGGACTTTTCCGGGCCACGTATGCGCGCGTTGACTCATCCTCATGGTGTTCTTTAATCTCAGCCCTTGGATTGCTTCTGGTGGACGCGTGAATGGCACAATAATGTGGACGTATGGTACATCCTGACGCTGGGAATACACACAAGCATTATTAGAAAAATGATATTGAAAGGGGTGGGGGACCTGGGATCGAACCCAGGTCCTTTTGGTTACCTGCCTATCTGCGTGCCACTGAACCACTTTGCGTGTTTTTGAATATATAGAGATAAACAAATAATATAATACAAAAACACCGGTGAATGGAATTTGCGCGCAAAAATTTGAATGAGCCACTCACTGACTGCCACAAAGTCTTCTTCTTCGTTGCTTTGCTTTCCTGAAAAAACAACAAATATTTAACGGGGGTTTTGAACCCCCTCAATACACACTTGTTTTCAAAATAGCGATTAGCACGCCTTGGTTCAGAAATTTGGCGCGACCATTGCAATCATTTCGTCCAAGCCTCCTGATTGTGATCCTGGTACTATTGTGTCTCAATTTTACAGGATAAGAGAATCCCCAATTGTGAGCTCAAGAAACCCTAGACTGCACTCATGGCAACATCACGTATATAGCACGAAAACGCAATCAAACTGTATGGTTAGCATCAGAAACTCATAACAAACATGAATCAATGAATTAAAATAGCAAAGTATGCATAAATTATGATGCACGATCCCAGAAATTTTTGGACACAGTTGAGGTTCAATCTACCAATTCTTGGCGTGTTGATGGATGTTTGGGATTGGAATCTGTTCAAGAGACCACAAGGAAGCCTTTGGAAAAGGAATCAAGCTTTGAATCCCCCTCAAACAAGGATTTCAGTTTTTGAGTTTTATGGAGAATTTTCCAAGTTGGCAATGGTGTTTGGGCGCAGCATTTTGTGTGTTATGGTTAGGGTTTGACTCAGTGCTTATGATGGAAGAGAATTAGCTTGTTAGTTGGCCTTAATTCATGCTCATGAAAGAACTAGTCCTAGGGTTTTCACCATTAACCACTTTTCCCTTTTTTTAAGCCAAGACCAAGACTTAGTGTGCAATTTAACCCTAGCCTGAGTTTTTGAGTTGGCCCATGATACATGGAAGTTGTCCAAATTCAAATGACACTATTCCATTGGTTTTTGAATTTTATTTGAATTTTTAAAGATTTAAAATGAATTAAATTATCAAAAATTAAATAAAATAGAAAAATCAATATTTGGTCTTGAAATTAATCATGGGACACGTGTGTGGCATGACAAGGATGAATCAAGTGGAAGAAAGTGGGCCCTTTTGTCAAAAATTGGAGTTTCAAGGATAGTTGACTTTTGCCATTTTACAAAAATTTCCCAACTTCTACAAGGCATAACTTGCTCAATTTTTAAGCTTTTCTCATGTTCTTGGACATTTTGGAAAGGTCTTTGAGTCCTTTAACCAATGCCTTTGGTCCCATGTCATTTTGATTTACCAATCTCAAGTTATGGTCTTTGACTTAAAGTCCCTTTTTGTTGACTTTTGAAAATGACCTATAATGTTGAAATTGATAACTTTTTGTGAGAGCATTTCTTGGACTTGAAGTATGAAGATGAGTTGTAGGAAATGTCTTTCTCTTCAAAATGAGCTTTGGATGGAATTTTTCTGATAATCCATGTGAAAGTTATGCCCTGGTCAATTTCAGTTGACTTTTTCAGCTGTCCAAATATAACAACTTTTGCATCTTTGATGATTTCTGAGCCAAATTTTGAGAATCATGATCAAGCATCGATCAAATGATGTTTGTGGCTTCAAAATGATATGTTGACCAAAAATTTGAACTTTTGACTGTCAAATGACCATTTTGCCCCTACAGTTGACTGTAGTGCAATTTAGGGTTTTGACTGGGCAATCTTGAGCTGAATGCCTTGAAACTTGATATGAGGATGCTTGACCATGTTTGTAAGCATATGAGACTTGATTGAGCCTTTGAAAACTTCATTTTCTTGATCAGACTCAAAACCCTAATTTTGACTGTATGGGAGACTGTTGCACTGTACAACCCTTGGGGAATTTTGTAGCTTGGCTTGGCAATTTCTTGAGGAATATGGGAGGGCAAATTTTGGGGTATAACAGTTGCCCCTGTTCAATCTTCTTAGACCTGAGGATGCAGATTGGCTGACGTGCCTTTCGTAATCCGATGGTAAAAGATGATTGGACACTAGAGTGCCCAGAAATTTGCGCTCACATAGTGGCAGTGTGGTGGGAATGGGCTTATAGATGCCATTTAGAGATTGATCGCGTAAGAGATTCCTTAGCGAGAACCTGCATACCTGCAAAAGAAAAAATGAGTACCTGACACGTTGCAGGAGCTGATTTTAGATGCTTGGTATAGATGTGTCCTGACTGGTTACAGGAGCTGAGTCTGGAGCTTCAAACGCTGATGAATGAACCAGGGATGGTTACTACCTCAGCATGGATGGTAAGAGAACCTTGGGCGATTTTAACTTCAACAACGCTCGTTGAGAAAAATCTTGGGTGTCTTCTACTGGAATAAGAATCAGGGAGATCTTAGGGTCGATCTGACTGAACCAGAGGAGGCCTTTGACTGGATAAGCATCAGGAAAATCTTAGGGTCGATTTAACTGAACCGGTCTAGGTCTTGAAATATCTTCAACTGGATAAGCATCAGGGAGATCTTAGGGTCGATCTGACTGAACCAAGAGAAGGCCTTTGACTGGATAAGCATCAGGAAAATCTTGGGACGATTTAACTGAACCGGTCTAGGTCTTGAAATATCTTCAACTGGATAAGCATCAGGGAGATCTTAGGGTCGATCTGACTGAACCAAGAGAAGGCCTTTGACTGGATAAGCATCAGGAAAATCTTGGGACGATTTAACTGAACCGGTCTAGGTCTTGAAATGTCTTCAACTGGATAAGCATCAGGGAGATCTTAGGGTCGATCTGACTGAACCAGAGAAGGCCTTTGACTGGATAAGCATCAGGAAAATCTTGGGACGATTTAACTGAACCGGTCTAGGTCTTGAAATGTAGCTTGAGAACTTAACTGGATCTTTCCTGAAAGGTAAAAGTCAGTCATATGCAATGCATGATATGGATCAAGCAATGATGTTCTCAACATAAATGAGATTTGTAAGATATGATGTGTACATGCATGCTATAATGATGTATGTGATGTTTCATGTATATTTTTGTCTAGGAAAGTGAATCCTTGACGGGTGCCGGGAAGTCGTATCCTGGGCTGATGTCGAAGAATAGATTTTGCTTCCGCTGGGGATGATAACTGCAAGGATACCGGTAGGAGAAGATGACTCCGTTGCGGAATAAACTTGGCGAATGGAAGATTCTGCGGGGAGAAAAGATATTCTAGCGATCATGCTGGGAAGCAATACTCTGTGGGGATAGAGATGCTTTGCTGAGTGTTGATAGCAGTAATTTGCTGAGGATGTCTTTGTTGTTGGAAGTGTTAATGGACTTCGCTGGGGATAGGAAAGAACTATGTTGACGATGACCTTTCCGTGGCTTTTGGCTGAGGATAACCCAGTTATATCCTGTTAAGGAAATAACTCTTTGAATAAAGCCGGACGACGCGTTCGTGCTCTGCGAGGGGATAAGCTTCCAGAATCTACTGGGGATAAGCTTACTGCTTGGAGAGATGAATTCCAATTTTCCTGGGGAAACTGGATTGGACTCTTCTGGGGAGTTTTGGAATGTAATTTTATAAGTTGAAAGGGGGAACCTATGTAGGGTTGCATGCTGATGAGTTTGTGTAAAACTGTATCTGAAATGGAGAAGGAACCTGGGTAGGGTTACTTTGATGATGAGTTCGTGTAAAACTTCGTTTTTTTGGAAAGGGAGAACCTGTGTAGGGTTTCTGGGTGACGAGTCCATGTAAAACTGCATCTTGAAGAGAGGGAACCGATGTAGGGTTGCTTGGTGAGGTAAGTTCATGTAAAACTTCTTGATGAACCGGGGTGAGGTTATCTTGAGCTAAATCCATGTAAGACTTCTGGGGGGAACCAGGGTTAGGTTGCCGCAGGATAAGTTCGTGTAAAACTTCTTGACGAACCGAGGTAAGGTCATCTTGAGATAGGTCCATGTGAGACTCTTGGAGGAACCGGGGTTAGGTTACGGCAGGATAAGTTTGTGTAAAACTTCTTGATGAACCGGGGTTAGGTCATCTTGAGATAGGTCCATGTGAGACTCTTGGAGGAACCGGGGTTAGGTTACGGCAGGATAAGTTTGTGTAAAACTTCTTGATGAACCGGGGTTAGGTCATCTTGAGATAGGTCCATGTAAGACTTCTGGAGGAACCGGGGTTAGGTCACTTCGGGATAAGTTCGTGTAAAACTTCTTGACGAACCGGGGTAAGGTTACTTGTGATAAATCCATGTAAGATTTCTGGAGGAACCGGGGTAAGGTTACTTGGATAAGTTTGTGTAAAAACTTCTGGAGGAACCGGGGTAAGGTTATTTGGTTGAGTTTGTGTAAAAATCTCTGGAGGAACCGGGGTAAGGTTACTTGGATAAGTTTGTGTAAAAACTTCTGGAGGAACCGGGGTAAGGTTACTTGGATAAGTTTGTGTAAAAACTTCTGGAGGAACCGGGGTAAGGTTGCTTCGGGATAAGTTTGTGTAAAACTTCTTGATGAACCGGGGTTAGGTCATCTTATGGAGGAGGAGTCTGTGTATGACTTTGTCTGAAGGTTGAGCAGAAACCGGTGTTGGGTTGCATGATTTTGATTAAGTGGATAATTGTCCTGTTTGGTCTCGGACGTTAGCCCACGATCTGGAATTTGTAAAGGTAGATGGTAATCATTTTTATGTTGATCTGTCCTTTGTAATTTGGTTGACAGAGCAATTGGATCGCCTGGATAGCTCATTATTGCCCCTGTTTCGGAGGTGAGGGAAGAGGATACCTGTGCGGGTGATCGACAAATCTTCGGGTAGGCAAATGACGAGATACCGGAACATAGTCGTACGCTTCGATCCCTAACTTTTGCCTGGACCGCCCTTTCGGGTTTTCAGTCCACCGGGATACCCATTTTTGCCCAAGCCGCCTTTTCAGGTTTTCGACTTGCCGGGTGTACATGTTTTTCGTTTCATCCCTTCATTTTGCCCGAACCCTTTTAGTTCGCCGGGAAGCCCTTATTTTTGCCTAGGTATGTCAACCTAGCGGGTCTTTGATTATGCGCAGTATTTTTTCGACTATGTCCACGCTCTCAGAATGTAGGGAGTTGCCCCTGTTGGAAGTATTTTGCCATGCCCCAGATAATGAGCAATGTGCCCCTTGATTGGAGGTTCTTCTGTTCACAAGGTGTTCATCGTGCGAATTTCCCTGCTTGTTCAAACAAGTAGTCATATGCAAACAAGGTTATTTTAAGAATGCAAAAGTCTATGTCTGTCTTGAATTTTGAAAATGCATTTTTTGTAATACAGTGCGATGTCAACTCAATATTTTACAGCAAACCTTCAGGAGTCAGGATACCTTCGTAACAGTATGCTTTCGAACTAACCCATGCTTCAGCTAGGACTTTTAAGAGTTATATCGTGGCCTGGTTCACGGTTTAAGAAACAAAGGATAAAGGCTCAAATTATTTGTACCCACCCGCTCTTCGTGATGTTCTCCAAACCTAAACTCAGTTGATCGTGCGTTAGACCTTGTTTGAGTCTTTGCTTTGATTTTCCGGTGATGATTCGGATATTGAACGTTTATTTGAATAGGCAATCATCCCCTTTTTTGCTGAGGGTTGGTAAGACCTCTTTCTTGATTTTTGTTATCCCTTTCTTTTTTTGCCTGAACTGTTTCCTTTTTTGGAATTACAGTCAGCGGGATGCCCCAGTTTCGTAAGTCTTCTTTATTGGTTTTGACTTTTTGGGCTTTTCATTCATGAATTTTTTTTGATAATGACTGCCTGTCCTTATGATTGTTCGGAACCATCACTGTCTTTTGTTTTTGAAAAACTCATTTAGTGACATTCATTGTGCACTTGGATCGACTGAGAGAACTACCCTGCCCCAGGTTATGATTAAGGGTTTTGATTTTCGAAAATACAAACTCCTACTTCTTTGGCTCTGATGGGTTGACGAGGGATTATCATCCTTATAACTCCAGTGTTTAGGAGTTGAAACAATGCCTGTACCTCATCAGCGGGGTCTGTTCAAAAGCATACTGTAAATTGTGGTATTGTTTTCGTCATCCTCCCTCAAGAGGTTTAGAATTTTCAATTAAGAATTGACCATCGCAAAAAATATGAAAGCAGTTTTAAGCATAGTAAACATAATTAATTCAAGACAGACATGTGTAATGCATTCATGAAATAAAAGAGTTTAACACAATAATTGTTTATCTGAACAAGAAAAGGAAAAATACAACTTGAAATCAAATGAACAAAAATTTAGCCATGCTTTGGCAATGGAGCGGTGATCACGTTGGGAGTCTCCGCAGGCTCGAACTCGATCTCTTTGGCATCGATCATGTTCTGAATTTTGTACTTCAGTGCCCAACAGTCCTCAGTATCGTGCCCCGGGCTATCAGAATGATAGGCACACCTTGCTTCTGGATTGTAGCTAGGAGAGGAGGTCTTAGGATTGGCAGGAGGGTTGATTACTGCAATCAGGTTCATCTTCACCATATGCTGCAATGCTTGTGACCAAGGCATGTTAATGTTGGTGAATTGCCTTTTAGGCCCTTCCGGCCTTTGCTGGTTTCCCCTTTGTGGTTGACGGCGTGGTGCAGAACCAGAGATCATGACTGCCCCTGCATGTTGATCACGGCGACTCTTTTGACTGTATACAGCATTGGATTCCTTCTTTCCCGTGTAAGGTTTTTTATGAATATCAGAAGGTGTGGCCTCTTGAATCTTCCCCGACTTGATACCAGCTTCAATTCTTTCGCCAGTCAGGATGAGGTCGGTAAATCCAGCAGATGAGTTACCAATGAGGTGATTGAAGAATGGCCCGGATAGGGTCCCCAAGAACATATCAACGAGTTCCCGGTCAGTTAACGGAGGTTGCACCCTTCCAGCAAGGTCTCTCCATCTTTGTGCGTACTCCTTGAAACCTTCACTTGACCCTAACGACATACCCTGGAGTTGGGTACGTGTGGGAGCAAGGTCGGCATTGTACTGGTACTGCTTATAGAAAGCAGTCGCCAACTCCTCCCAGTTACGAACTTTGGTCCCATCCAGTTGATAGAACCATTCGAGGTGAGTCCCTGAAAGACTTTCCTGGAAGAAGTGGATCCACAAGTTCTTGTCTGCTGAGTATGGTTGGATTTTCCGAACATAAGACCTGAGATGCAACTTGGGACAAGACGCCCCGTCATACTTGGTAAAGGATGGTGCCTTGAACTTCCGAGGAATAATCACACCAGTTGACAAACCCAGATCTCTAAAATCCAGCCCAGGTACCTGTTGGATCTCCATAGCATTCAGCCTATCCTCCAACTGTTTGTACTTGTCCTCAGCCGGAGGGTACTGTTCGTCGTTAAAATCTGTCTCGCTGTCGGAGACCACTGGACTAGGCACTTCTCTCTCATGGTGACTGCTTTCCCTCACAGATGGGGTTGTCCCCTCAGTTTCCTCCTGCGGTGTATTCCCAGATCTGCGTCTAGGGCTGAACAGAACAATCCTCTTCTTCTTCTTGTCCTTCTTCAAAAACAAAGCCTTCAGATCTTGTTGACCCTGAGCCAAGCCTTTGATCAGCTCCTGAAATTGGGCGTTCTGCGCCTGAAATTGGGCGTTCTGCGCCTGAAGAGCCTTGATAGATGCCTCGGTTGATGATTCAGGATTCATGACGAGACTGCTGAAATAAAAAGCGAAGAAGGTAAGCAACCTGCAGAGGAAGGGTACCTGTTATGTAATGATATGTATGATATGCATGCAATGATTTCAAGGACCTCATGGGGTAAACAGAGAAACTTGTTAGAGTTGGAAACTGGCAACTTGATTGAAAGTACTTCATGTTGTTGAGAGTCCTTCGTCACGGGTCAAAGGCTCACCATATCCAGTGGGTCATAGCCCCTGACTTCATTGGCTAGAGGAACATAAATCCTCTTTGCCCCTTGCTAGATGTTTGATTTATATGACCTGCATCACAAGCCCTTGAGATCCTTGAAATGGGTTAGGATGTATGCAATGGTATGATGTCATGATATGCATGGGGTAATGTAAGTAACCCTGTTATGAGTCCTAATTAAGGACTGCAAAAACCTGCAAGAAACTTAGGATACCCTGTTATGATTCCTAATTAAGGACTACAAACACAACCTGCAAGAGACAAATGTCAGGTAATAAGCATGCAAGTAGTTCAAGTAGGAAGGCACACAAGTCACACAAGAGAAGCCCTTAAAGTTTAGGCCAGCATGGAGTCTGGGTAGTACCCTCTTGAAGTTGGTGGGTTCAACCTGTCCTATCAAAGTAACCGGGTTCTAAGGTTCCCAATATCACGGGATTGCTTTCATTGTTCATCGTTTCGATTTAGCCACTGAACTGGCGACCGAAATATTCCAGGAAAGCAACCCTCAATTGAGTGTAGTATCGAGTATCAACCAACCTCGGACTGCACCAAAGTCAGTTATCTCACTACCCTAAAGAGGCCAAGATAGTTCAATTAAGGTTCCTAAGGTCTGTTGATGCTTCATGACACCACATGGAGGCCCCGTACTCTCCTTGACTGAACTCAAGGGTTACCGGTACACACCAAAGTGCCACATCAACGTAGCAGACTGTTTCAACC
Source organism: Vicia faba (assembly GCA_948472305.1). NCBI lineage: Eukaryota > Viridiplantae > Streptophyta > Magnoliopsida > Fabales > Fabaceae > Vicia > Vicia faba. The sequence continues at coordinate 722,507,123 of OX451738.1, read as the reverse complement.
ATGTCGGTATACCCCGCACAGTTCCCTCACAGCCTTGTTGCTACTTTCTAAAAGGGTATCCCCCAGATCCGGGTTAGGATCTATAGAACTCCCAAGACAGTCCCACAATTTAAAGCAAACAAAGCAATACAATTGAAAACACAGTTATGAACTAACCCTAAGGTACACCTCACTTTAAGTTTGTAATTCCCCAGCAGAGTCGCCAGTTCTGTGATCGGTGGATCTGGAACTGACTGTTTAACGCTGGTTCGCGAAATGTCGCAGAAGCAAGAGTCGCCACCGTCTTTTATTTTCTCCAAATGGAAAGGACAAAAGCACAGAAAAATTCCTTAAAGAGATTGCTCTCGGTTCGGGAGGTAGGTTATAGAAAGGGAAGGTGTTAGCACCCTTTCTATCCATGGTTATCCATGGGCTCTTAGATACTTGCTCAATGTGTTTTCAAAATGGTTTGTTTGCTTTTCAATGTGGGTTTAAAAAGTTTCTTTGAAAAATTCCAGTTCGACTCGTACGTCAGAGTGTTTGAAAAATTTGCTTTGAAAGCTTTTGAAAAAGTGTTGGTGTGAAAAGTCTTTGAATTATTGTTTTGAAGAGAGAAAGTATCCTTGAGCACCTACCTACCTAAGGAATTCGTCTGTGTAAATGTCCTTTAAAGTAGTGCCATCCCACCATTGAGAGGTAGGTAGCACCACCGTTGGAGGTGTTCGGGTCAATTCGAGGGTTCGGGACATGGTGATCACCAGAGTAATGGGAAGACACCTTAGAAGCTACCCTCATGCCAGGTTCCCGGATCATGAGGACTTACTAAGACATCCTCTACTCGACGATCACCTTTCGAGGCAAGGCAACAGTGAGGGCGTACCCTAGGGGTGGTGTGTGCGAATTGTGTGTCGTTTTCATTTGTATTTGTCTTGTCATGTTCATTGTGATCTACGCTTGATTTTATTTTATCCATTCATTCTTGCATGCTTTGTTTAACAGTTAAAAGTTTTGCGGGAAAAAGTAAATCTAAGCTATTACAAATGGCGCGGGTCCACATCGCCAAAATTAAACCGGACCCGATTTGACGGAAAGTAAATAAAGCAAAAGAAATAAAAGTGCGAGAAGTTTAAGTTACAATGCTTCGGGAGAGATACATAATGAATTAAGCGAAATAAAACAAATGTGCAAATAAAATAAATTACGAACGAGGGCGTTGGACCCTTTTGTAAAATATTATTAATAAGGAATTAAAATTAAGAATTAAAAGAAAATGTTTTTTAGTATTTTTGTGTTTTTTTGAGATTTAATAAAAAAAGAATTAATTAAAAACCAAAATGAAATGTTAAACCTAGTTCTAATTATTTTTAAGTTTATTATGAAAGTATTAAAATTTAACCTAAATGCAACCCTAATTAGTTTACAAGTTTAATTATGAAAATAAATAAATCACTAATATTATGGCAAAAAAAAAAGGAAAATTAAAAGGAATAAAAAGTCATTAAACCTAATGCTATATTTCACTAATATTATGGCAAAAAAAAAAAGGAAAATTAAAAGGAATAAAAAGTCATTAAACCTAATGCTATATTTCACTAATATTATGGCAAAAAAAGGAAAATTAAAAGGAATAAAAAGTCATTAAACCTAATGCTATATTTTTGGATTTTTAGTTATTAAAAGGAATTAAAATTGTAACCTATTTTAAACTAAATTTATTTACAAGCATTTATTTAGAAAATAATTAAAATAAAATAAATACTATATTTTTCTCTTTTTTCTGATTTTTGTGATATTTTTATATATATGGTAAAAATAATTATTTAATTAAAACAAATAAAGAAAGTAAAATAGCAATTCAAAATAAAAATAAGAGAAAAAAAATAGAGAAAGCAAACCAGGGAGGGGTTCAGGCCCTAAAGTGGAGGTACAGGCCTTAGCAATCTGGCCCAGTTAAACATGAGATTTGTGGACTTTTCCGGGCCACGTATGCGCGCGTTGACTCATCCTCATGGTGTTCTTTAATCTCAGCCCTTGGATTGCTTCTGGTGGACGCGTGAATGGCACAATAATGTGGACGTATGGTACATCCTGACGCTGGGAATACACACAAGCATTATTAGAAAAATGATATTGAAAGGGGTGGGGGACCTGGGATCGAACCCAGGTCCTTTTGGTTACCTGCCTATCTGCGTGCCACTGAACCACTTTGCGTGTTTTTGAATATATAGAGATAAACAAATAATATAATACAAAAACACCGGTGAATGGAATTTGCGCGCAAAAATTTGAATGAGCCACTCACTGACTGCCACAAAGTCTTCTTCTTCGTTGCTTTGCTTTCCTGAAAAAACAACAAATATTTAACGGGGGTTTTGAACCCCCTCAATACACACTTGTTTTCAAAATAGCGATTAGCACGCCTTGGTTCAGAAATTTGGCGCGACCATTGCAATCATTTCGTCCAAGCCTCCTGATTGTGATCCTGGTACTATTGTGTCTCAATTTTACAGGATAAGAGAATCCCCAATTGTGAGCTCAAGAAACCCTAGACTGCACTCATGGCAACATCACGTATATAGCACGAAAACGCAATCAAACTGTATGGTTAGCATCAGAAACTCATAACAAACATGAATCAATGAATTAAAATAGCAAAGTATGCATAAATTATGATGCACGATCCCAGAAATTTTTGGACACAGTTGAGGTTCAATCTACCAATTCTTGGCGTGTTGATGGATGTTTGGGATTGGAATCTGTTCAAGAGACCACAAGGAAGCCTTTGGAAAAGGAATCAAGCTTTGAATCCCCCTCAAACAAGGATTTCAGTTTTTGAGTTTTATGGAGAATTTTCCAAGTTGGCAATGGTGTTTGGGCGCAGCATTTTGTGTGTTATGGTTAGGGTTTGACTCAGTGCTTATGATGGAAGAGAATTAGCTTGTTAGTTGGCCTTAATTCATGCTCATGAAAGAACTAGTCCTAGGGTTTTCACCATTAACCACTTTTCCCTTTTTTTAAGCCAAGACCAAGACTTAGTGTGCAATTTAACCCTAGCCTGAGTTTTTGAGTTGGCCCATGATACATGGAAGTTGTCCAAATTCAAATGACACTATTCCATTGGTTTTTGAATTTTATTTGAATTTTTAAAGATTTAAAATGAATTAAATTATCAAAAATTAAATAAAATAGAAAAATCAATATTTGGTCTTGAAATTAATCATGGGACACGTGTGTGGCATGACAAGGATGAATCAAGTGGAAGAAAGTGGGCCCTTTTGTCAAAAATTGGAGTTTCAAGGATAGTTGACTTTTGCCATTTTACAAAAATTTCCCAACTTCTACAAGGCATAACTTGCTCAATTTTTAAGCTTTTCTCATGTTCTTGGACATTTTGGAAAGGTCTTTGAGTCCTTTAACCAATGCCTTTGGTCCCATGTCATTTTGATTTACCAATCTCAAGTTATGGTCTTTGACTTAAAGTCCCTTTTTGTTGACTTTTGAAAATGACCTATAATGTTGAAATTGATAACTTTTTGTGAGAGCATTTCTTGGACTTGAAGTATGAAGATGAGTTGTAGGAAATGTCTTTCTCTTCAAAATGAGATTTGGATGGAATTTTTCTGATAATCCATGTGAAAGTTATGCCCTGGTCAATTTCAGTTGACTTTTTCAGCTGTCCAAATATAGCAACTTTTGCATCTTTGATGATTTCTGAGCCAAATTTTGAGAATCATGATCAAGCATCGATCAAATGATGTTTGTGGCTTCAAAATGATATGTTGACCAAAAATTTGAACTTTTGACTGTCAAATGACCATTTTGCCCCTACAGTTGACTGTAGTGCAATTTAGGGTTTTGACTGGGCAATCTTGAGCTGAATGCCTTGAAACTTGATATGAGGATGCTTGACCATGTTTGTAAGCATATGAGACTTGATTGAGCCTTTGAAAACTTCATTTTCTTGATCAGACTCAAAACCCTAATTTTGACTGTATGGGAGACTGTTGCACTGTACAACCCTTGGGGAATTTTGTAGCTTGGCTTGGCAATTTCTTGAGGAATATGGGAGGGCAAATTTTGGGGTATAACAGTGTGAAATGTGTGTAAGATGTGCGTATGCCTCGAAATGTCATGCAGACTATTTCCGGCTTTCTCTCCTTTTAGCCATTGGTTTAGAGTTACCAATTCCTGGTGTTGTATGGTGTGTCGTCGTATTATTGTTGGATTCAAACGAGGGGAACAGGATTTAGCCAAAGTTGAATACTGATTTTATGTTGTGTATGTAGATGTAGATGGACGTATGTAGAATTAGCAGGAATATGTATGTGCGTCGACGCGTGCGAGTGTCTACCTTGTGTTCCAAGTTGTGCGTAGGTGCTGACGTAGACGCAGCCGTCGCGTAGGGACGCGTAGATATATGCATATACTTTGTATTTGTGGAATGTAATCATAGGCGCGACCACGTGTATAGACACGGGTGTAGATATACGCAGATACAAGTGTAGATTTTTTATGTTGCAAGACGTAAGAGTAGCTACGTGTGTGGATATATACGTGGATTTTCCTTCGTTATTTTTCTAACCCAAGTACTTTGATATTTGTCAGATGCTTTTATTCTGTTAATTCTCCGAAATTATTTCAAGACAATATTCATGAGTAATAACCATAGTATTCTGTAAACAAGTCTGAAAGAAGGAAAACATGATTCGAAAGATATAACGAAAACAAATGTTTTATTGATATGCCTCAGATTGGGCGAGAATACAAGATGCAATTCCTAGGAAGAGGTAATTACAGAAAATTTTAAAATAATAAATGGCAATGAACAATGATAATCGTTATTGCTATTTCCCCATAGCTTTGATGTTTTTATCCCCTTGGCTTATGAGTTATATGATTTTAATTTATCCTCACCTTCGTGGTTTGTAGTCGTAACTCCCAGATCACAGTCTTTTTGTTCTTTATTTCCTTATATGAAATCCCTAACTTTTGACTGGGTTGCCCTTTCGGGTTTTCAATCCACCGGGATAAAAATCTTCGTATACCCCTAATTTTTGCCTGGATCGCCCTTTAGGGTTTTCTTCCACCGGGACGCTCCTTTTTTTGCTTAAGTCGTACCTTTTAGGGGTTCGATCTTAGCGAGCTTTTTATACATAGTATTTTTTGACTGCGTCCGCGTTGGTTGGATGCGGTAGTTCTTCCCCATCCATTGTTGTGAGGATGAGACCACCTCCAGAGAATTCTGTTTTGACTATGAATGGACCTTCGTAGTTAGGTGTCCATTTACCACGTGAATCGAGGCGGGGTAGTAAAATCTTTTTGAGCACAAGATCCCCTTCTTTGAATATTCGAGGGTGTACCTTCTTGTCGAAGGCCCTCTTCATTCTCTTCTAATGTAATTGACTATGACACAAAGCCGTTAATCGTTTTTCTTCAATGAGGTTGAGTTGATCGAGTCGAACCTGTACCCACTCTGCCTCTTCCAGTTTTGTTTCCCTCAGGACTCAGAGTGATGGTATCTCAATTTCCACTGGGAGTACTTCCTCCATGCCGTACACAAGTGAGAAAGGAGTTGTGCCTGTTGACGTGCGTACAGAAGTGCGATAGCCGTGCAGAGCGAAGGGAAGCATTTCATGCCAATCTTTGTATGTCTTCACTATTTTCTGGATGATTTTCTTAATATTTTTGTTGGCTGCTTCGACAGCCCCGTTCATCTTTGGCCTGTATGGTAAAGAATTGTGATGCTCGATTTCGAAGTCGTCGCATAATTCCTTCATTATCTTGCTGTTTAAATTAGACCCGTTATCTGTACTTATCTGGCTTGGGACACCATATCTGCATATGATATTCTATTTGATAAAGCGTGCAACCACTTGACTTGTTACGTTGGCGCAGGATGCGGCCTCTACCCACTTGGTAAAGTAGTCGATGGCTACTAATATAAAAGTGGTATCCGTTGGATGCTTTCGGTTTGATCATACCAATCATATCAATTCCCCATATCGAAAATGGCCAAGGGGAGCTCATGACGTTTAGAGGAGTCGGTGGTACATTTATCCTGTCGGCGTAGATATGAAACTTATGGCATGTCTTCATGTAGTGATAGCAATCAGATTCCATTGTTAGCCAATAATGCCCTGCTCGCAGTGTCTTTCTATCCATGGTGTGGCCGTTTCTATGAGTCTCGAAGGTGCCTTCGTGGATTTCTCTCATGAGTGTATCTGCTTCTTTCTTTTCCACACATCTGAGTAATACCATATTGTAATTTCTTTTGATACCACTCCATTACTTAGAAAGAACTTGGAAGCTAACCTGCGCAAGGTTCGCTTGTTAATGATAGAGGCATTTTCCGGGTACTCCTGCCTTTCTAAGTATTTCGTGATGTCATAAAACCAAGGTTTAATGTCGGGTCCTTTCTTAATAGCGAGGCAATGTACAGGCTCTTCGAAATTCCTATTCATAATACACGGTTCGTGATTCGACCAAGTCACCTTGAACATAGCTGATAGGGTGGCCAGGGCGTCTGCCATTTGATTTTCTTCTTGTGGGATATGATTGAAAGTGATTTCTGTAAATTCCGCAGCTAACTTTAAAACATGATCCCGATATGGAATCAGTTTAGGGTGTTTAGTATCCCATTCTCCATTAACCTGGTATATAACTAACATAGAATCCCCGAATACTTCCAGGTGCTTTATTCTTAAATCGATGACAGCTTCTAGCCCTAGTATATAGGCTTCGTATTCGGCAATGTTATTGGTGCAGTCAAAACATAACCTGGCCGTATAGGGGTGGTGGTGATTCTTGGGAGATGTTAACACTGCCCCTACACCGTGACCTAGTGAATTTGAAGCCCCGTCGAACGTGAGTGTCCAACGTGCCCCTGGCTCGGGCCCTTCATCTGGTCCTGGTATTTCGTAGTCAGCTATAAATATGACATCTTCATCGGGAAAGTCGGACTTCATAGGCTGATATTCCGATAGCGATTGGTGAGCTAGATGATCAGCTAGTACACTACCTTTGATGGCTTTCTGTGTGACATATTGGATGTCATATTCTGATAGTAACACCTGCCATCGTGCGATTCTTCTGGTGAGGGCTTGCTTTTCAAACACGTATTTTAGAGGGTCCATTCTTGCCATCAACCATGTAGTATGGGTTAATATATATTGCCTCAACCTCTTGGTAGACCAAGCCAATGCGCAACAAGTCTTCTTCGGGAGTGAGTATCTGGTCTCTCAACCGGTGAATTCCTTGCTGAGGTAATATATTGCGTGCTCTTTTCTACCGGTTTCATCCTGTTGTCCTAAAACATAACCCATCGACCCTTCGAGCACTGTTAAGTACATGATGAGTGGCCTTCCGGGGACTGGTGGTATTAAGACTGGTGGCTCTTGCAGATACTGTTTTATTGCTTCGAAGGTGGTCTGACAGTCGTCATTCCATACTACCGTCTGATCTTTCTGCAACAACTTAAATATTGGTTCGCACGTAGCTGTTAGATGCGATATGAACCTTGAGATGTAGTTAAATCGCCCTAAGAAACCACACACTTCTTTTTCTATCCTGGGAGCGGGCATTTCTTGTATGGCTTTTACCTTGTCTGAGTCTACCTCGATGCCTCGTTGGCTTATGATAAAGCCTAGCAATTTGCCTAATCTGACGCCGAAGGTGCACTCATTTGGGTTCAACCTTAGTCTAAACTTACGTAGCCGCTCAAATAATTTTTACAGATGTGTGATATGTTCCTCCTCTGTATGAGATTTGGCAATCATATCATCGACGTATAATCCAACCTCTTTGTGGATCATATCGTGGAATAATGTGACCATTGCCCTTTGATAAGTTTCCCCTGCATTCTTGAGACCAAATGGCATTACTTTGTAACAGAAAGTTCCCCAGGGTGTCATAAAGGTAGTCTTTTCCATGTCCTCAGGTGCCTTTTTGATTTGGTTATAGCCCGAGAAACCGTCCATAAATGAGAATACCGAGGCTTGAGCCGTGTTGTCCACCAAGACATCTATGTGAGGTAATGGGAAATCTTCTTTGGGGCATGCCTTGTTTAGGTCCCGGTAATATATGCACATGCGTACTTTGCCATCCTTCTTGGGTACTGGTACAATGTTAGCTATCCAAGGCGGATAGTCCACCACCGCTAGGAACCCCACGTCAAACTGTTTAAGAACTTCTTCCCTGATTTTGCTGGACATATCTGGACGGGTTCTTCTGAGCTTTTTCCTGACTGGAGAACAACCTTCTTTGAGAGGTAATCTATGCACCACGATGTTTGTATCTAACCCTGGCATGTCCCTGTAAGACCAAGCAAATATATCCATGTACTCGTGCAATAACTTGATTAGTCTGTCTTTGACGCTCTTCTCCAACATTGCCCCTATCTTGATTTCTTTTGGATCTCCTTCCGTGCCCAGGTTAATGGTCTCAATAGGCTCTTGATACGGTTGTACGCTATTAGCCTTTTGCTCTATTTCTCTTGCCATCTCCTCGGAGAGTTCAAGATCTTCATCATCTTCCTCTTCGGCTTGGTAGATAGGAACATCAAAATCATATCGGGTCGTAGCAGTAGTGTTATCGGAGATTTTGGGCATGGATCTTCACATTTATCATGTTTTGGTGCATATTTTAGTGCTTGGATTTTGGAGAATGTATATGCAAAGAAAGTATTACCATTTTTATATTTAATAGGTAAATGCAAAAGAAAGACAAGGATCTTAAATGAAAACAAAATATAACTTTATTAATTATAAATATTGTCTGAAATAAGAAACAAAGAAAACCCTTACAAGCAACCCCTATGCATCGGGTCCGACATAGGTTCTTTCAAAACAATAAAAATTACTTAGAAAAGAAAGATATCTCGGGAATCTCCACGGCAGTCCATCCTTTAAGCTCTTCTCCTGGGGCTCCCTCTCTGATGAAGTCATTTTCCCTCTTAGTATTGGTCTTGCTTGATATCATTGCCACGTGTCCGTCATGCTCCATTCCTTTACTGATGAACGTCTCCCGGATTGGAGGAAAACATGCTTTGCCTCTTGGAGTAGCCTTTGACAGTTCGTAACCCAAACCAAATCGATTCTTTTTCTCAGGAATTTTTGGGAGTTTTCCCCAGTGTTTCGAGGCATCACCCCCCATAGTCATTTGCAGATCTCTCCATGACGTAACTTTAGTCTTGTTACACTTCTCAACTGGTAATGTTACCATTGAAGCAATTTCCAAAGCCTGGAATGGGGTAGCTATGCAATCTTCGTCAGCACTGATATATCTGTACGATTCAATATGGCTTACAAAAATGTCTTCTTCACCGTTAATTATGATCAACTTCCCTTCTACTAGGAACTTCAACTTTTGGTGCAGGGTCGAGGTTACTGCCCCTGCCACATAGATCCAAGGTCTCCCCAATAAATAAGTGTATGCTGGTTCGATGTCCATGACCTGAAAAGTGATATTGAAGATGTGCGGCCCAATCTTGACTGGAAGGTCCACCTCCCCTAGTACCGAGCTTCGAGAACCGTCAAATGCCTTTACTATCGTAGAACTTGGTCTCATTGTCATGTCGTCTATTGTTAACTTTACCAGGCTTGATTTTGGCAACATGTTAAGAGCGGAACCAGTGTCAGTAAGAACCCTGGACAGATGGGTGGTGCCTATCTGCATAGTAATGTGGAGTGCCTTGTTATGGGCCCTGCCCTGTGGCGGTAGTTCATTATTGCTGAAACCCAGGTAGGACCCGGATGTGAGATTGGCCACGACATTATCAAATTGATTTACCAAAATTTCTTTTGTGACATGAGCTGAACTTAACACCTTCATCAAAGAATCCCGGTGCGCTTCATAATTGATTAGTAACGAGAGTATGGAGATTTTTGCCGGAGTTTGATGGAGCTGATCCACCAATCTATATTCACTCTTTTTGATTATTTTTAGAAACTCCTCTACCTCTTGATCAGTGAAGTCTTTGTTCGGAGATTATGTTTCCTTATTTGTATCAATCACTGTTTTTCCTTTGTCCTTCATTGGAACCGAATCTATCTTTTTCGATGGTTCGGCCCCGTAGATTCGCCCACTTCGGGTCATACCTCCTGTTTCTGCTATGTTTGAAATAGCAGGTCCTTGACTTGCGGATGGCCCGCTCTCTTGTTTCACTTCATTGATGTATACAGCTGAGTCATAACGTCAAGGCACCGCTTTATCATTCTCGTAAGGGATAGGTGACAGTCTCTTAATTACCATCATAGCTTTTGGAGTAGTAGGTATTAAGAGGGTATTCTTAGGTACCCCTCTAGAGACCTCTGCTGATTCTCCCCATGGGATGACTAGAGTCTTCTTGGAAATGCTTGGCGCTTGGAAGGAGATTACCAGTGGTTTTTTCCCTCTGATTGTGGCTACATATTTTTCTTCAGGGTACAATCCGAATTGGACTATCCCCTGATCCACCAAACTTTCCAAAGTTGTTTCAAAAGCTTTATTTTGCTCTAACAGGAACCCACATTCGAACAGATATTCCTTCAACAAGTTGATAGGTGTTTTTGTCTTTATGGTTTCCCCAAAGTCAGTGACCACCTCGATTGCATTTATTGTCGGTCCACCGTGCGGAGGCATGGGGTTTGACTTGATATTAGGCTTGTCGAAGGTGATGTCCTGAGACTCTAGAAAATCCTGAACCTTATGCTTGAAGGCCCAACATTGATCTATGGTATGCCCAAGAGAATTTGCATGATACTCGCACCTAGCGTCGGCATTGTATCTTTGTGGGAGTGGCCCGACCGGAGGTGCTAAAGGCTTGATTTCCACCAGGGATGCCTTAACCAAGTGTTGTAATAATTGGCTTTGTGGCATGGGCAATGGATCAAAATTTCTAGGCGGCCTTTTAAACCTGTCTTGCCTTTGTCCTTGCGGGATCACCAATGGTTGTGTTGTCTTTTGTTGTCATGACACAACATTGACTTCTCCCTCTTTCTTTCTTGGAAATTTTGGAGCTGGTCTTTTCGAATTGTAAGGGGAGCTTGACGATCCCCCTGATATCTTTCCGCTCTTCAAACCAGTTTCGATTCTCTCACTAATAGTCACTAAGTCTGAAAATCCTGGCGTGACGCTTCCCACAATTTTATCATAATAAATCCCTTCTAGGGTTCCCATGAACATATCTATGAGCTCCTTTTCCAGCAGTGGGGGTTGCACATGCGATGCCATTTGCCTCCACCTTTGAGCGTACTCTTTGAAGGACTCTTCCTTCTTTTGGGACAGGTTTTGGAGTTGCAGGCGTGTAGGCTCCATGTCCAAGTTATACTTATAATGCTTTAAGAAAGCATTAGTGAGATCCACCCAAGTTCGGATATGTGTTCGTTCCAACTGCATGTATCAGTCCAAAGATGCCCCACTTAGACTGTCTTGGAAACAGTGAATCATCAGTTTTTGATCATGTGCGTGGGCATGCATCTTTCTGCAGTACATATGAAGGTGATTCCTTGGACAAGTACGCCCTTTATATTTGCTAAAGTCAGGTACTTTGAATTTTGCTGGTATCACCACATCAGGGACTAAACCCATTTCCAGAGCATCTACTTTGAAGGCGTCGAAGCCCTCCACAGCCTTCAGTCTTTCTTCTAGGGCTTTGTACTGATTCATTACCAGTGGGTTGTCCTTAGCTTGAGCACTGGCTTTCTTCAAGGGTGCCGAGGGAGCATCCTCTGGGTCATGATTTCCGTATTATAAGTCCAAGTAATTATCTGCATTATTAGTTGGAATTTGCAGGGTGTGTGATGCTCCCCCTTTTGACGGTGGTGGGATGAATCCTTCAATATCGACCTCTTGCTGGGCCATGGCGGACTTTTGGGGTCCTGCTTCCGGCTCTTTCCTCAGTTGGTGACCGCTCGATGCAGCAACGGTTTGGGCTACCTCTTCAAAGGCTACCTTGGGGATTTGATCCTACCTGTCGATAATGTTCTTCAAAGCTAGAAGAACTTGGCTCAAATCTCCTTTCATTGAGCTTACGTCACCCTTCACCTGATCAAGTTCCTCTTTGAACACAACTTGAGTCTCCTCGATCTGTTCCATTGTTTTCTGTTGATGGGCCCTTGTTTGATATGGGGGCCAAGGAGGTGGAGGTCTTCTTTTACCAATGGCTTAACTGGAGAGATTTTCAAAGCGAATGAGTTTTTTTCCTTTAAAATGACATGCGGGTGTTTTATAAATGCCTGCGTGCAGATGAAGATGTATGATTATGAAATGATTTCTATTTTAACTGTCTTATTTATTAGGGTACCTATTTTTATCCACTTATTATTTTATTTGGTGACCAGCTTAAAAATAGATACGCCTTCGAGATAAGGAAACAAAATGCCTTTATTAAGAGTAACATAATCCAGATATTGAAAAATATTACAAACTGAAATCAAAACTTGTTTGTGTAAACATAATTAAAAAGGAACTAAATTTCCTAAGCGCGCCTGTGGATGTGTGCTCTGAAGCCATCAACCATTTTCCGACAGAGCTGTAGAAAGTCTTTGACGTCCTTCGGAAAAGGAACCATTACATCCTCTGCATCTTTTAAACTTCTAGGGATGTCCTCGATGATATTGTTGGCTAAGAAGACTAGCTTTTCATGTTTGTCTTTGTAGTACCTGTATTCCTGATAAAGATGTGGGATTATTTTGTGGTTATCCCTCCCTGCTTGGGCAATCTTGGTGTACTGCTCTTCCCAATACATATTTTCACCCCTCATTTCTTTATAAAGCCTCCGTTGGATGAGAAAATCCTTTTGAAGACCCCGCAGCTCTAAACATACATGTTCATATTCTCGAGTCCTCTGAGTCAAAAGTTTCTCTGCTTCAATCCTCTCAAGGCGTGCCTTGACCTCTGATTCGTGGCTGTCTTGGAGTTCGGCGGCGAGGTTCTTTATTTGCTCCTCTTGATCTAAGGAAGCTTGTGCCAGACTTTGGATTTGGGCTCTCAAACTTTCCTCTAGCACCTTTTTGTCATGTGTCGCCTTTTCATACCACCTAGTTAACCTCGCAATTTCAGCAGCGGCCACTTCTAACCTTTGGTTGTGGGAATCTAGGTTGAACGTTGCACTTAACAGCCCTTCGGTTGTACGCTTTCGTTTGAGACTTTCTTTCTCCAGGTCCTTTTGACTTTTATCAATTTTCCCGTCCTTTGACTCAAGTATAAGCTGCATGTGTTTCTTTTCTTTGGTCAGATTAAGGAGGTCGACTTCTAGTGCTTCTTTCTCTCTTTGAGCTTGCTTTAAGGCATTTTTCAGATTGTCGACTTCTTCCAAAGATATAGGTGTTATCTTTGGGACCTCTGCCTTGTACTCTGGATCTTTCTCAAATGGAAGCTTGATAATTCGTACCCTATCTTGGACCCATTTGGTGTAGGGTTCTCTTGCTATGGCATTCTTTCTTTCAGCCTTCCTTTTGTTAACCTTATTCCAGGCCCGAATAACCTTGTTGAGCAACCCTTGGTTTTCTATACCCATATTGTGGATGATAAATGGTCGGAGTTGTTCGTTTGAAGGTTTGTCTTCCAAAGGATACCCTAGCTGTCGTAGGGCTAGAGTAGGGTTGTAGTTAATACAACCTCGCGATCTAATCAAAGGGACGTTAGGAAAATCCCCACAGCTAATAATGATGTCACCAATATCCAATTTTCTTGCATACCATAATATTGAGTTTGAAGTGAGAGACCTTAATTTCTGTGGAGACTCACACCTGGTCAGTTCTGGGATCATATAGTCTTCCTTGTAGAGACGAGTCATGAACTAAGTATATAGAAGCGGGATACAACAATTTAGCATACCTCTTCTTTTTTCATACATCATATGCAAAGTGTAATAAATGTCGGCAAGCAAGGCAGGAGTAGGATCCGTATTAAAGACTTTCGCTCCCCAAAATATGCTAATGGTTGCAGGGTCAATATAGTCCATAGTCTGAGGGAATACGATTACACCAAATACCAATTGCCCTAAACAATCAACACAAGATTCCCACTCCTTATAATTAGCAAACTCTAGTGTCTTAGCTTCCAGGTATATTCTTTTGATTCCTTGTATCAGACCTTCCTTTCGATAATTCTGCATCAACTCTGGATAGGGGATCTGTGATCGGTGGTGTTGTACCCCAAAATTTTCCCTCTCCTTCTTCAGGAAATCATCTTGGATTTTCAAGGTCCCTCTGAAACAAATCCAAGTCCTGAGTTATCTTTTTTTGCCCAAGCAGACCATTTACAAGAGCAAGATGATCACACAAGCTCTAAAGACAACGCTTTTATCTTGAGAAATAAATTAAATTCTAAACACTTGAAATGTTTCTTTTAAAAAAAAAAAAGAGTGTTTAAGAAAAAAATCAGCGCTTCAGAACTTCTGGACTAATTCCAGATAAAAACGGTCAGAAGTTGCAAGCTTGGCTCAGCGTAGTCAGAAGTTGGCTTTTCAGCAGCTACATCAGCTCAATCAGAAGTTGTAAACGTGGTTCAGTATGTAAGCCTCAGACAGAACATGACCCTTTCAGCAGTTACACAAGCTCAGTCAGAATTTGCTAAAGGAATGCAAAAGAAGCAGGGAAGTCTGAAGGCTCTTTCAGAACATGTTGAAATCAGAAGATGAAAAGGTCAGAAGAGTGGGTGTTACACTGATACAGAATCTCTAAGCCCAGGAGGTCCAGAAGCAAATCCAAGGAACATATCAGAAAATCAGGAGAATCCCCAGAACTTACTAAGACAACAGGAAGCCCAGGCCAGAGCATGGTTTACGCTGTTCTTTTTTTGAAACAGAACTGCTGATTCAACGTTGGTTTCCATTACCAGAATATTGATATTGATAGGTTTTATCACCATTTAATGCTCATTAATACTTCCAACCACTCTTGAACATTCATCCAAGTAATCCCTTCACGTGTGGCTTGGAAAATGCCTTTCTGCAGACTCTGGCATGGGTCTACACGCCACCGCCCACTTAAGAGGTCACTTCTCTCCAATCCACGCCTGCTGTTGCAGCCTAGGCTGAAGGCTATCTGTTATCACAACTTCCCAGGAATTTCTATCAAAGAGCAATTCAAACTCTGTTGGCGCTTTAATGTTCAAGGCACCCACAAGAACTTTGCCTATAAATAGAGAGTCATTGTCCACTGCAAAAGGGCGTTCAAGAAACAGAAAAATTGCTAAGAGAGAAACAGAAACCCTTAGCAACATAGCGTTCTGAAACTCTGCCAAAATCTCTAGTTTGTTTCATAAACTTTGAATTTCTCATCTTCAAACTTTATCCAATACCCAGTTTTCTGTGTGAACAAAAAAAAACTTCTATTCAAACTTCTGACCCTATATACGCATACACCTTCACCTACCCTTTTCAAAAAAAGAATCTGTCCAGAACACCACCAGAGCCAAAAGCTAGCTTTCACCCACAAACTTTTCCAACAGCCAGGTAAGCACCTGCTGACCTTCATCACGCTGCTAAGCATCATCAGCTGTGCATACTCTAATAAACATAATGTAAATATCATGTTGTTGCTGTTTATATTATGAGGATTTTCATACCTCAGAACGTTCTGAGCCAGTGTAGGACTTGCCTGTAACCTTGTTGGTTCTGCCCTCTGAAACATTTTGACATTTGCTGGATCTGTTCCAAATATGTTTCCTGTTTTGTGGAATAACAACAAAATTGCAGATGTTCTGATTAGTACAGGGAAAAGCCAAGTGTTGACTTTGACGTTAGTACATCTGTAGCCTGTTTTGCTGTCAATGATATCAGAACCTCTGAGAGTTATTGCCTTTCCAGCAGAATCAGAACTTCTGGTTTCTCCACTAACAAACTTCTGTCTTGCAGTGCAGGGGAGTCAGAACTTCTGATTTCCCCACTAACAGGGTTCTGTTTTGCAGGTGCCAGAGTCAGAAGTTCTGACTCATACAGTTTAACCAAGAGGTTGATCATCTGGCAGCGGATCTGAGTCAGAACTTCTGATGACCTCTCAGCAGCGCGCTGGCTCCCTCTCTCTCTCTCTATATCTTGTTTTTTGCTATTTTCTTTTTTGTCTATTTTTCTCGTTGAACCCCCCATGTATAAATGTGTATCCCCATCCCCTAATTGTTGTAATAGCGTAGGATTTTACATTTCCGCTTCTTATTGCTAGTAATTAGGACGTGTATGGCAAGATAAAATCAATGAAATAGAAAAACCTAATTCAAAGAAAAAACTCTTGTATGCAATAAAATACACTTGCACATTAACACCCCTAGGGTTACCTCCACTTGTTGCCTTTCAAAATTGGGCCATATTGCATGTTAGGTCTCTTTGGGCAAAACAAACAATTCAAATGATCATAGTCCCTCGATGACGCTTTCGAAAGTTGCCAAAAAAATGATCAAGTCCCTTAAAGAAAAAATTGCCCAAAGATACTTGGCACCATTGCAATTATGGTCTAAACGATGACCCGCGCCCGTCCCTTTCACATCCTAACACAAGATTGTCCACCAAATGCAATGGTGGAACAAAATTGTTAAAAGGGTTAAAACATAGCAATAATCTTTGAGAAATTTAGGAGTAGACAACCTCTTGGTTACTTGCCAATTTGCAAAACAAAACACTTACCTATTTTCAAAACCACACATCATAACACACTTTCAAAAACAACTTTCAAAAACATTGAAAAACTTTTCAAAAGACATACACCTTTGTATACATCCCAACATGGATCATTACAAAGGTTGCCACCACATTGGCCTCTTTTCAAAAACATTTTCAAATCCACACACAAAGCATCATTTCAAACAATTGAAAATTAAGGCAAGTTGATCTAAGCAAGTAACTAAGAGCCCATGGATAACCATGAATAGAAAGGGTGCTAATACCTTCCCTTTCTATAATCTACTCCCCGAACCCAAGAAAACATCTTAAAGGTTTTTGCTGTGCTTTTTAACCTTTCCTTAGGATAAAATAAAAAGTCGGTGGCGACTCTTGCTCAACCGAAACATTTGTGAAAACAAACGCAAAACCTCAAGTCAGTTCTCCCACCGTATCATAGAACTGGCGACTCTGCTGGGGAATATTGCTGGTTTAAAAGTGGAGTAACATTAGGGCTTAGATCACCCTCTTGCATGACTAATTGTTTGATTTTATTGCTTTACATTTTGGCTCTCTTGTTTGGGTTTGCAATCCTACACCCGGATTTTGGGAAACATTCATAGATAGCAATACGTTGTGGAAACTGTGCGGGGTATACCGACACTGTCGAAGCAATAGCTATATTAGTGCGACATATTTGTGAGTACCGGTAACCCTTGAGTTCAATCAAGGAGAGTACGGGGCCGCTGAGTGATGTCACTAAGCACTAATGACCTAGAACCTTACTTGACCATCTTGGCCTTTTATTAGGGGTAGTGAGATGACCGGCTTTGGTGCAGTCCGAAGTTGGTAGATACTCGATACTACACTCATTGAGGGTTGTTTTCTTGGAATATTTTGGTCGCTAGTTAAGTGGCTAAACCAAAACAATGAACGATGAAAACAATCCAGTGATATTGAGCTCCTTAGAACCCGGTTACTATTTATAGGACAGGTTTTTTAAGCCAACTACACTCAAGAGGGTACTTACCTATGAAACCCCATGCAAGCCTGAAACTAGGGTTTGGTGTGATTTGCTTGTACATATGTTTGTGCATACATCATAAACATCATAAAGCATCATATGCATTCACTAACCATTTCAAGGGTTTGGATCTTCATCTTTGTTCTTGTTTTGTAGGTCATGGAAATTCCTCACAGAAAAACCATTCAAGTTAACCTTGTGAGAATCTCTCCTCAACTCAAGGAGCTCACCTCAAGAATTCCGGAAAGCTCATCCTTCAGTGAAAGACATGGTAGACTGCTCAGCTTAGTCAACACCAACATTGAAGAAGACATGATGAAAGTGCTATTCCAGTTCTTTGACCCTCTTCACCACTGTTTCACTTTCCCTGACTATCAGTTGGTACCCACTTTGGAGGAATTTTCTCAACTCTTGAGAATTCCTATCCTCAATCAACTACCTTTCAACGGTACGGAAAAGGAACCAAAGCCTGAAGATGTTGCTCGAACATTACATCTACAGCCTTCTGACATCAAGGGGCATTGGGAAACCAGAAGTGGCGTCAAAGGATTCTTAGCTAAATTCTTGTTTGAGAAGGCACAAGAGTGTTGGAATTCATTGGACCTATAAGCCTTTGAAGAGATTGTGGCACTCCTTATCTATGGGTTGGTCCTATTCCCAAATTCTGACCAATTGGTAGATGTCAACGCCGTCAAAATCTTCTTGTCCAGAAATCCAATACCAACATTGCTTGGGGACATCCTTCACTCATTTTACACACGAACAATGAGAAAGAGGGGTGTTCTCATGTGCTGTACTCCTCTCCTGGCAAGGTGGTTTATTTCGCACCTTCCACAATCTGTCTTGAAGAATGACCAAGGCTTAAGGTGGTCCCAACGGTTGATGACTCTTACTCACTCTGATGTACATTGGTGTTCTCGGTCCAGAGAAAATGTCATCACCGTCGACCGTTGCAGAGAGTTTCCTAATGTTCCTTTACTTGGAATCAGAGGAGGTATCACCTACAACCCTTGCCTAGCTTTGAGGCAATTTGGATATGCACGAAGAGATGGCCCTCACGACATGTTGATTCCCGACCTAGTTTTTGACTTCGACAACGATGCGCAAGGACTTCGCCAAAGATTCATCAGAGCTTGGGGGAGACCCAACAAGGTTGACAGCAAGACTCTGTGACACAAGAACTCCATCCCTCTTGAACCTTACCTCAAGTGGGTACGAGCCCGAGCCCAGAGCCTAATGATGCCTTATCCTCATGTTCTCCCTGTGATTAAAGAGCCCGTCAAGGAAGGAGAGGTTCCCTACACCATCCTACATCCTGACATGCCTACATCGTGGGAGGAAATGCAGAAGAGTTGGATCCAACTCAAGGAGGAACGAAACACTTTTGAAGCCAGCTTCTACACCAGCGAGAAGAAGGTTTTAGAGCTCACCCGCCGACTCCATGAGCAAGAGGCCCTCAACACCTACATTGCGCCAAAGAGGATGCGCAACGTCTTTTTACCTTGAGAAGTTGTTTTTGTAATATTTGGCCCATGGGGCATTTATGTACTAACAAATCTTTTCTTCTTAATATGACGTGCGTTCTTTTTGTCTGCAACAATTGTGAATTTCCAAAACCCTTGAATGCATTGCATAGATAGCATCTCATGCATCATGTGCATAACAGGTACCCATTTTTCTACAGGTTGCTTAATCTTCTTCGCTGTTTATTTGGAACAGTCATCATGAATCCAGACTCATCCAGTGAGCAAGCAATCAAGGCCCTTCAGGCCCAAAGTGCCCAGTTTCAAGAAATGGTCCTGAGCCTGGCCCAAGGTCAGCAAGAGTTGAAGGCTCTACTCCTAAATAAGAAGAAGAAAAAGAGAACTGCGTTATTCAACACTGGACGCAGGTTTGGGAACACACTCCATAACGAGGCTGATCCAACTACTTCCTCTGCAGAGAAAGATAGTCCCCAAGGGGGAGGAGCTCCTAGTCCTGCAGTCTCTGACAACGAGACGGACTACAATGACGAACAATACCCACTTGCTGCTGACAGATACAAGCAATTAGAAGACCGCTTGAGTGCCATGGAGATTCAGAATGTGCCGGGGCTGGATTTCGGAGATTTGGGGTTATCTTCTGGGGTAGTAATCCCACACAAGCTTAAGGCGCCTACCTTTTCCAAATACGACGGGGCTTCCTGTCCAAAGCTGCATCTAAGGTCGTACGTAAGGAAGATCCAACCTTACACGGCAGATAAAAATCTTTGGATTCACTTCTTCCAAGATAGCCTTTCGGGGTCACAGCTTGAGTGGTTCTACCAACTAGATGGAACTAGTATCCGATATTGGAAAGATTTGGCAACCGCATTTTATAGACAATATCAATACAATTCTGACCTCGCTCCTACGCGTACCCAACTTCAGGGTATGTCTCTAGGAACGGGCGAAGGGTTCAAAGAATATGCTCAAAAATGGAGAGATTTGGCTGGCAGGGTGCAGCCTCCATTGACTGATCGTGAGCTGGTTGATATGTTTCTAGGGACCTTGTCTGGTCCATTTTTCAATCATTTGGTTGGTAATTCCTCCGCTGGGTTTACGGATTTGATCCTGACAGGGGAAAGAATAGAAGCTGGCATCAGGTCAGGAAAGATACAAAAAACTTCCTCCGCAAGTACTGAGAAGAGACCTTTCAAGAAGGAAGCAAGTGCCGTCTATGGTCCTAGAAGACAAGTCAAGCCATAAAGTCGCCAAGCCATCAATGCTTTGGTCATTTCAAAACCTGTTGCTGCTCCACAGCAGTACAATCAACAAAGAGGTGAAAGGCCCAAGAGGCAGTATACTCGGCTGAGTATGACCTTGTCACAAATCTTACCACAGCTATTATCAACCAACCTGGTGACCATCAAAGAGGCTCCAAAGGTCGTGAATACTGCATCTCCTAAGTATAACCCAAATGACCGTTGTGCTTATCATTCCGATAGCCCTGGGCATACTACTGATGATTGCTGGGCCCTGAGAAATAAAGTTCAAGACCTTATCGACGCGAAGGAAATTCAGTTTGAGGCGCCTGAGAGGCCAAATGTTGTAACTGCTCCTATGCCCCAGCATAGAGTAAATGCCATCGAGGAAGATTTGTATGCTGTTTCGGTGAATGATGTTGCTACCCCTCTTTTGACTATTAAGAGGAACCTACTGCTAGCCGGTTTATTTCCGGGTTGTAGCAAGGGTTGCCTCCTGTGTGCTGTTATCCCTACCGGTTGTCCACTGCTGAAATCAGGCATCCAAAGCCTGATGGATAGCAAAGAAATTCTGTTCAAGAAAATTGCTGTTCCGTTTATTCCCACTGAAGAAGTATCTGTCGTCACAATTTTCAATCCTACCAAGGCTCCCCCGAGAAAGCCAGTCCAAATTATGTCTGTTGCACCCATTACTATTACTGTTCCGGGGCCTCTCCCCAATGAGTCTGATAAAGTTGTCCCATGGCATTATGGGGCCGACGTGTATGTGCTTGGAGTGAAGCAGGAGTTCAACACCAATACCAGTATCAATAACATCACTGGTCCCGCCAAGATTACTCGCAGTAGGAGGCTCTTCTCGCCTGACATTGCACCGCCAGTTATCCGAAAACCTCTCATCATCACACCCGCAAGTGTGCATGTTCCAAATCAAGTTCCTGTGTCTACTACTGCCGCCGAGTCCTCTGATGTTCGGGGCAAAGAAGTTGCTACCGATTTGCCTGCCAGGACGGAGGCACCAAAAAAGACTGCTGTTGAAGCCTCCCAACAAGAGATGGAGGAAATCCTTAAAATCATTAAAAAGAGTGACTTCAATGTTGTTGAACAGCTGGGGCATACCCCCTCCAAAATCTCTATGCTATCATTGCTGCTGTGCTCAGAGGCCCATGCAAAAGCCCTGATTTCATTTCTGAAAACGGCCCATGTGCCGCAAGAGACCTCTGCAGATCAATTCACTGACTGTGTGGATAATTTGACAGTTGACAATGGCTTGGGGTTCTCGGATGCTAACCTTACCGCCAAAGGAAAAAATTACAATGATGCCCTGCACGTCTCTATAGAGTGCAGGGGCACTACTCTCGCGCACGTGTTGGTGGATACCGGTTCTTCCCTGAATGTTTTGCCCAAGAAGGCATTGGATCGTTTGGATGGTGAGGGCCTGGAATTGAAACCTAGTAACATCATTGTTAGAGCCTTCGACGGTTCTAAGAGGATGGTGCACGGTGAGGTAGACATTCCTATTCGTGTGGGTTCCCAAGTCTTCGACTCAACGTTCTATGTAATGGATATCCGCCCATCTTATTCCTGCTTGTTGGGTCGACCCTGGATTCACAAGGCTGGGGCAGTAACATCCACTCTACACCAAAAGCTCAAATACCCTGTCAAAGGGAAGATTGTTACTATGCAAGGTGAGGAGGAATACATGGTAAGTCATCTAAATTCATTCCAGTATATCGAGATGGACGGGGAGTTTATTGAAACCCCCTTTCAGCATTTTGAGGAGGTACCTCCAACATTGGCATCGGCTGAAACAGTGGTTGAAGAAGACTTTCCGTTGAAGATGGCGTCCTTGAAGGATGCCCGGGCTGTAATCGAGAAAAGCAAATGTGCAAACTGGGGTCAGCTTCCTGACTTCACTCAAAAGACTGACAGGTTTGGGCTGGGCTTCACTGCAGAGGCTCAGAGGGTTGTTCGCAAAGAAAGGATCAGAAAGGCCCCAGTGTTCATCACCAACCCAAGGGTGAACGCTATCGAGGAGGACGTAGAGGAAGCAGAGTTTGACAGTTGGATCTATCCAACCACCAGCAACGGACCAAGCAACTGGACGGCAAAGGATTTTACACCTATCACATTTGTCACGCAGTAATTAACTCTTTTGATTTTCAATTTGTAACAAACAATATGTTGAAACTTTTATTGGCTCGGTGTCCTACCCGGGGCATCGTAGCTCCATTTGTGAGGGCTTTTTGTATGATATTTCCATATATCATTAATCAAAGCATTGGACGTTTATTGCATTTCAAATCTTGTGCTCTTTTTCTTTTTGTGTTATATATTGCAAAACAGCTATATTTACACACTCTCACTTATACAGGTTTCAATCCACTCTGGATCTCACTGGTAACAGCTCTGCTACTGCCAGTTATGACTTCGAGAATCCGATCAACTTGGCCGAGGACGAAGGTGAAGATGATTGCGAAGTGCTTGGTGAACTCGCAAGACTGCTACTCCAGGAAGAGAGGGCCATTCAGCCGCATGAAGAGCCGGTGGAAACAGTGAACCTGGGTACTGAGACAGATAGAAAAGAAGTCAAGATTGGTGCCAATCTAGAGCTCAGCGTGAAGCAACGATTGATCCAGATGCTACATGATTACATGGAGATCTTTGCTTGGTCATACGAAGACATGCCCGGTTTGGATGCCGACATTGTAGTTCATCACCTGCCAACCAAGGAAGACTGCCCTCCGGTAAAGCAAAAGGTCCGCCGTATGCATCCAGAGATGTCCGAAAAGATCAAAGCCGAGGTTATGAAGCAGTTCGATGCCGGGTTTCTAGCAGTAACCTCTTACCCTCAGTGGGTGGCCAATGTGGTACCGGTGCCGAAGAAGGACGGTAAAGTCAGAATGTGTGTCGACTACAGGGATTTGAACAGGGCCAGCCCCAAAGATGATTTCCCTCTGCCTCACATCGACGTTCTTGTTGACAATACTGCTCAACACAAGGTGTTCTCCTTCATGGATGGCTTTTCAGGGTATAATCAGATCAAGATGGCTCCGGAAGATATGGAAAAGACTACCTTTGTTACTCAGTGGGGCACCTTCTGCTACAAGGTCATGCCATTCGGGTTGAAAAATGCTGGGGCAACCTACCAACGTGCCATGGTTGCCTTATTTCATGATATGATCCATCATGAGATTGAGGTATATGTTGATGACATGATTGCAAGGTCTCAAACTGAGGAGGAGCACCTTGACCATCTGCGGAAGCTGTTTGACCGATTAAAGTTATACAAGCTGAGGTTGAATCCCAACAAATGCACCTTTGGGGTGAGATCCGGAAAATTGCTAGGTTTCATTGTAAGCGATAAAGGTATTCAGGTGGACCCTGCCAAGGTGAAAGCCATACAAGAGATGCCGTCTCCTAAGACAGAGAAAGAAGTCAGAGGCTTTCTGGGACGACTGAATTACATAGCCCGATTCATCTCACATCTAACTGCTACCTGTGAGCTAATCTTCAAATTACTGAAGAAAGATCAAGTAGTACGTTGGAACGATGAATGTCAGACCGCTTTTGAAAAGATAAAAGAGTATCTCCAAGAGCCACCCATTCTTATGCCACCAGTGGAAGGGAGACCTCTGATACTATACTTGACAGTGCTTGACAATTCAATGGGGTGTGTGTTGGGGAAGCATGACGAGTCTGGCCGAAAAGAGCATGCCATTTATTACCTGAGCAAAAAGTTTACCGACTATGAGTCTCGGTACTCACTGCTCGAGAAAACTTGCTGCGCTCTAGTATGGGCTGCTCGCCGGCTGAGACAGTATATGCTGACTCACACCACTCTGTTGATTTCAAAGATGGATCCCATCAAGTACATATTCGAAAAGCCTGCTCTGTCTGGAAGAATAGCAAGATGACAAATGATCTTGACAGAGTATGATATCCAGTATACAACTCAAAAAGCAATCAAAGGAAGTGTACTGGCAGATCATTTGGCACACCAACCTGTGGACGATTACCAATCATTAAACTTTGAATTTCCGGACGAAGACATCATGGTAGTAACAGACTGTGAAGTGCCTGGACCGGATGAAGGACCTGAGGAAGGATCCCGATGGTCTATGCATTTCGACGGAGCCTCCAACGCTTTGGGTAACGGCATCGGCGCTGTGATCATATCTCCCAAAGGAACTCATACTCCACTCACCGCCCGATTGGGTTTCAACTGCACCAATAACATGGCAGAATATGAGGCGTGTATCATGGGTCTTCAAGCTGCAATCGACTTAAGGATCAAGTTTCTGAGTATCTTCGGAGATTCCGCTCTCATGATCAATCAGATCAAAGGCGAGTGGGATACGAAACACCCAAATCTTATTCCTTACAAGGAGTATGTGCTGACTTTGCTTCCCCATTTTGAAGAGATAACTTTTGAGCACTTCCCAAGAGAGGAGAATCAGCTAGCGGACGCACTAGCTACGATGTCTTCAATGTTCAAAGTCAAATGGGGCAATGAGGCTCCCCGGATCATTATCTGGAAATTGGACGAACCTGCATACTGCTGCGATCTTGAGGCCGAAAAGGTGACTGAAAAACCCTGGTATCATGAGGTGAAGAGATACTTGGAAACTCAGGAATACCCTGAAGGTGCATCTGTCAACGACAAGAAGTTCATGAGAAGGTTTGCGGCAAAATTCTTCCTCAGTAACGACATTCTCTACAAACGGAATCATGATTCAACTTTACTACGTTGTGTGGATAAGGCTGAAGCAGAGAAGATCATGATAGAACTGCATGAAGGTACATTCGGGACACATTCCAGTGGACATACCATGGCAAAGAAAATCCTTCGGGCAGGATATTTCTAGTCCACAATGGAAGCCGACTGTTACCAACATTCTCGAACTTGTCATAAATGCCAGATCTATGATGACAAGGTGCACATCCCTCCAGTTCCTCTGAACGTCCTGATGGCACCTTGGCCTTTTGCAATGTGGGGCATCGATATGATCGGTGAGATCCGACCGACGGCATCCAATGGGCATCGCTTCATCTTGGTAGCAATTGATTACTTTACAAAGTGGGTTGAGGCAGCTTCCTACGCCACGGTAACCAAGAGCGTTGTGGCACGGTTCATTCGGCATAATCTGATATGTCGATACGGTGTACCAGAAAGGATCATTACGGACAATGGTACCAATCTTAACAACAAGATGATTACTGAGCTCTGCGAGCAATTCAAAATACAGCACCACAACTCTTCTCCTTACCGGCCGAAGATGAATGGGGCTGTAGAAGCAGCTAATAAGAATATCAAGAAAATTGTGCAGAAGATGACAGTGACCTATAAAGATTGGCATGAAATGTTACCGTTTGCTCTTCATGGGTACCGTACCTCAGCAAGGACGTCAACCGGGGCAACACCCTTTTCCTTGGTCTACAGCATGGAGGCAGTCTTACCGATCGAAGTGCAAATACCCTATCTCCGGATAATGAAGGATGCAGATCTGAGCGAAGATGATTGGATCCAGACACGACTTGATCAGTTAAACCTAATTGACGAAAAGAGACTCACCGCTATCTGTCATGGTCAAACGTATCAAAAACGGATGATCAGGGCATTTAACAAGAAAGTCAGACCACAAGAGTATCAAGTTGGGGACTTGGTAATCAAACGCATCATCCTTCCTCAAAGTGATCCCCGGGGCAAATGGACCCCTACGTACGAAGGGCCATTTGTGGTTAAACATGTGTTCTCAGGAGGAGCCATGATTCTGACCACCATGGATGGTGACGACCTTCCTCACCCCGCCAATGCAGACATAGTAAAAAGATACTACGCATGAATAAAGGACCCGCTAGGTTGACATACCTAGGCAAAAATAAGGGCTTCCCGGCGAACCAAAAGGGTTCGGGCAAAAATAAGGGATGAAAATAAAAAAATCTGTACACCCGGCAAGTCGAAAACCTGAAAAGGCGGCTTGGGCAAAAATGGGTATCCCGGTGGACTGAAAACCCGAAAGGGCGGTCCAGGCAAAAGTTAGGGATAAAGCGTAACACTATGTCTCATTGGATCACCTTGCATCCAGAATTCGGCATCAACTATCTGGCTCAGACTTCGGCATCGATCAATCAGCTTCGTCTTCAACTAAGCAGCAAAGTGACGAGACGCTTGAAGACATAAAGGCGATAGCAGAGTTGGAACCCAGTGGGAATATTGTGCACATAGCTGTTTTGTTTCCTTTTCAAAATTGTATAAACTCTATGTTATTCGGCGGCGTTCTCTTACTAGGACGTCAGTCCCTTGTACAAAAACGCCTATTTACAGGCAAATTTCAAAATCAATACAGATTCAGTTTTCCAAACAATTTGCCAATTGTTTTTTTTTCCGTTTTTCTATTTTGTCTTGCGAAGAACGTCCAATGTTCATTTTTGATATATGCATTTGACATTAAAATTGCTAATTCATAAATACTTGCATATGAAACAAAAGACTAATTACAGGTGACATCAAAGATAGGGGCAATGTAAAGTTGTCTGATGCAGTCTGGTTGCTTTGTCCGCCGAGGTACCAAGGTAGATTTAACTGAAGAATGTGATCAAGTTATCTCAACTCCTCACAGAGTAAGACAAGATAGCAACATTCCCCAGCGGAGTATAGACATTCATCAGCAAGCATCCCCGGCAGTCTTGACCTAAGATTGTTCCCCGGCGGAATATCATCACCCCAGTGCAATTCCACCCAGGAAAGTGGAATTCTTATCCCCAGCAGGTCTTGAAGCTTATCCCCTGCAGAGTACGGACGTCCCTCCCAAGCTTTATTCAAAGTTATTCCCCACAAGGGCTTATAACTGGGTTATCCTCAGCTAATTGCCACGGAAGATCGTCCTCGACGAAGTTCTTCCTATCCCCAGCGGAGTTCATCAAAGTTCCCCAACATAACTTACCAACGCAACCCCCAGAGGAGTTTATCATTGTCATCCCCAGAGGAGTTCATCATTGTCATCCCCAGAGGAGTTCATCATTGTTATCCCCAGCAGAGTCCATCATTGAAATCCTCAGTGAAGCTCTCGTCAAACTTCAGCAAAGTATCTCTTCCACGGAGCAATTCCCCGCAGAGTAGTCTCTCCAACAAGTTTATTCCTCAATGGAGTCATCTTCTCCTACCGGTGTATTCTTGCAACCGTCATCCCCAGCGGAAACAAAGAGCTCTACTCTTCAATGTCAGACCAGGATTTAATTCCCCAGCCGGTCGTCAAGGATTTATTTTCCTAGACGAAAATACATTCATAAACACTTCATATTGCATACATCTTGCTTACATACATGATAAAGTGCATACAACACTATCTCATGTTAAACATCATGACTTCATGCATTTCATACATCATGACATTGCATACGACTGATGTTTTGACTCTTCAGGAAAAAGACAACTACCTCCAACTGTCACAATTCCAGATTCGATTCCTGTATCCAGCCAGGGCATATCTGTTGACGACTATTTCCGGATTCGATTCCTGTATCTAGCCAGGGCACATCCGAAGAGTTTGAAGATTCGATTCCTGTATCCAGCCAGGGCATATCTATCAACTACTACAATTCCAGATTCGATTCCTGTATCCAGCCAGGGCATATCTGTTGACGACTATTTCCGGATTCGATTCCTGTATCTAGCCAGGGCACATCCGAAGAGTTTGAAGATTTGATTCCTGTATCCAGCCAGGGCATATCTATCAACTACCACAATTCCATATTCGATTCCTATATCCAGCCAGGGCATATCTGTTGACGACTATTTCCGGATTCGATTCCTGTATCTAGCCAGGGCACATCCGAAGAGTTTGAAGATTCGATTCCTGTATCCAGCCAGGGCATATCTATCAACTACTACAATTCCAGATTCGATTCCTGTATCCAGCCAGGGCATATCTATTGACGACTATTTCCGGATTCGATTCCTGTATCTAGCCAGGGCACATCCGAAGAGTTTGAAGATTCGATTCCTGTATCCAGCCAGGGCATATCTATCAACTACTACAATTCCAGATTCGATTCCTGTATCCAGCCAGGGCATATCTGTTGACGACTATTTCCGGATTCGATTCCTGTATCTAGCCAGGGCACATCCGAAGAGTTTGAAGATTCGATTCCAGTATCCAGCCAGGGCATATCTATCAACTACTACAATTCTAGATTCGATTCCTGTATCCAGCCAGGGCATATTTGTTGACGACTATTTCCGGATTCGATTCCTGTATCTAGCTAGGGCACATCCGAAGAGTTTGAAGATTCGATTCCTGTATCCAGCCAGGGCATATCTGTTGACGACTATTTCCAGATTCGATACCTGTATCCAGCCAGGGCACATCTGTGAGCAACCGATTGTAGATTCGACACCTGTATCTAGCCAGGACATGGCTGCATGAAGAGATTGAAGATCAAACACCTGTAACAAGCCAGGAAAACATCTATCTTTCTCAAAATACACAAGTTCTCGCTAAGGAATCTCTTATGCGATCAACACTTCCAAATGGCATCTATAAGCCCATTCCCGACAAGGTTCTGTCACATCTCCAGATGGCATCTATAAGCCCATCTCTCTATCCACCATCTCTCCAAATGGCATCTATAAGCCCATTCCCGCCATCACATTGCTGATACTCTACTATGCGAGTGCAAATTTCCGGGCACTCTAGTGTCCAATCTCCTTTTACCTTCGAGTCGCGAAAGGCAAACTTGCCAATCTAACTCTTCAGGTTCAAGAAGATTGAATAGGGGCAACTGTTGTACCCCAAAATTTGCCCTCTCCTTCTTCAGGAAATCATCTTGGATTTTCAAGGTCCCTCTAAAACAAATCCAAGTCTTGAGTTATCTTTTTTTGCCCAAGCAGACCATTTACAAGAGCAAGATGATCACACAAGCTCTAAAGACAACGCTTTTATCTTGAGAAATAAATTAAATTCTAAACACTTGAAATGTTTCTTTTAAAAAAAAAAGAGTGTTTAAGAAAAAATCAGCGCTTCAGAACTTCTGGACCAATTCCAGATAAAAACGGTAAGAAGTTGCAAGCTTGGCTCAGCGTAGTCAGAAGTTGGCTTTTCAGCAGCTACATCAGCTCAATCAGAAGTTGTAAACGTGGTTCAGTATGTAAGCCTCAGACAGAACATGACCCTTTCAGCAGTTACACAAGCTCAGACAGAATTTGCTAAAGGAATGCAAAAGAAGCAGGGAAGTCTGAAGGCTCTTTCAGAACATGTTGAAATCAGAAGATGAAAAGGTCAGAAGAGTGGGTGTTACACTGATACAAAATCTCTAAGCCCAAGAGGTCCAGAAGCAAATCCAGGGAACGTATCAGAAAACCAGGAGAATCCCCAGAACTTACTAAGACAACAGGAAGCCCAGGCCAGAGCATGGTTTACGCTGTTCTTTTTTTGAAACAGAACTGCTGATTCAACGTTGGTTTCCATTACCAGAATATTGATATTGATAGGTCTTATCACCATTTAATGCTCATTAATGCTTCCAACCACTCCTGAACATTCATCCAAGTAATCCCTTCACGTGTGGCTTGGAAAACGCCTTTCTGTAGACTCTGGCATGGGTCTACACGCCACCGCCCACTTAAGAGGTCACTTCTCTCCAATCCACGCCTGCTGCTGCTGCCTAGGCTGAAGGCTATCTGTTATCACAACTTCCCAGGAATTTCTGTCAAAGAGCAATTCAAACTCTGTTGGCGCTTTAATGTTCAAGGCACCCACAAGAACTTTGCCTATAAATAGAGAGTCATTGTCCACTGCAAAAGGGCGTTCAAGAAACAGAAAAATTGCTAAGAGAGAAACAGAAACCCTTAGCAACATAGCGTTCTGAAACTCTGCCAAAATCTCCAGTTTGTTTCATAAACTTTGAATTTCTCATCTTCAAACTTTATCCAATACCCAGTTTTCTGTGTGAACAAAAAAAAACCTCTTTTCAAACTTCTGACCCTATATACGCATACACCTTCACCTACCCTTTTCAAAAAAAGAATCTGTCCAGAACACCACCAGAGCCAAAAGCTAGCTTTCACCCACAAACTTTTCCAACAGCCAGGTAAGCACCTACTGACCTTCATCACACTGCTAAGCATCATCAGCTGTGCATACTCAAATAAACATAATGTAAATATCATGTTGTTGCTATTTATATTTTAAGGATTTTCATACCTCAGAATGTTCTGAGCCAGTGTAGGACTTGCCTGTAACCTTGTTGGTTCTGCCCTCTGAAAAATTTTGACATTTGCTGGATCTGTTCCAAATATGTTTCCTGTTTTGTGGAATAACAACAAAATTGCAGATGTTCTGATTAGTACAAGGAAAAGCCAAGTGCTGACTTTGACGTTAGTACATCTGAAGCCTGTTTTGCTGTCAATGATATCAGAACCTCTGAGAGTTATTGCCTTTCCAGCAGAATCAGAACTTCTGGTTTCTCCACTAACAAACTTCTGTCTTGCAGCGCAGGGGAGTCAGAACTTCTGATTTCCCCACTAACAGGGTTCTGTTTTGCAGGTGCCAGAGTCAGAAGTTCTGACTCATACAGTTTAACCAAGAGGTTGATCATCTGGCAGCGGATCTGAGTCAGAACTTCTGATGACCTCTCAGCAGCGCGCTGGCTCCCTCTCTCTCTCTCTCTCTATATCTTGTTTTTTGCTATTTTCTTTTTTGTCTATTTTTCTTGTTGAACCCCCCATGTACAAATGTGTATCCCCATCCCCTAATTGTTGTAATAGCGTAGGATTTTACATTTCCGCTTCTTATTGCTAGTAATTAGGACGTGTATGGCAAGATAAAATCAATGAAATAGAAAAACCTAATTCAAAGAAAAAACTCTTGTATGCAATAAAACACACTTGCACATTAACACCCCTAGGGTTACCTCCACTTGTTGCCTTTCAAAATTGGGCCATATTGCATGTTAGGTCTCTTTGGGAAAAACAAACAATTCAAATGATCATAGTCCCTCGATGACGCTTTCTAAAGTTGCCTAAAAAATGATCAAGTCCCTTAAAGAAAAAATTGCCCAAAGATACTTGGCACCATTGCAATTATGGTCTAAACGATGACCCGCGCCCGTCCCTTTCATATCCTAACACAAGATTGTCCACCAAATGCAATGGTGGAACAAAATTGTTAAAAGGGTTAAAACATAGCAATAATCTTTGAGAAATTTAGGAGTAGACAACCTCTTGGTTACTTGCCAATTTGCAAAACAAAACACTTGCCTATTTTCAAAACCACACATCACAACACACTTTCAAAAACAACTTTCAAAAACATTGAAAAACTTTTCAAAAGACATACACCTTTGTATACATCCCAACATGGATCATTACAAAGGTTGCCACCACATTGGCCTCTTTTCAAAAACATTTTCAAATCCACACACAAAGCACCATTTCAAACAATTGAAAATTAAGGCAAGTTGATCTAAGCAAGTAACTAAGAGCCCATGGATAACCATGGATAGAAAGGGTGCTAATACCTTCCCTTTCTATAATCTACTCCCCGAACCCAAGAAAACATCTCAAAGGTTTTTGCTGTGCTTTTTAACCTTTCCTTAGGATAAAATAAAAAGTCGGTGGCGACTTTTGCTCAACCGAAACATTTGCGAAAACAAACACAAAACCTCAAGTCAGTTCTCCCACCGTATCACAGGTGGAAATAAAACTGACTGTTTTTTAGCTGGTTTCGCGAAATGTCGCGGTAAGCAAGAGTCGCCACTGTCTTTTATGTTCTCCAACATGGAAAGGACAAAAGCACAGCAAAATTCCTTATTCGAGAATGTTTCTCGGTTCGGGAGGTAGATTTATAGAAAGGGAAGGTGTTAGCACCCTTTCTATCAGTGGTTATCCACAGGCTCTTAGGTACTTGCTCTTATGTTTTCAAAAATTGTTTGCTTTTTAAGTGTGTGTGGGTTTTGAAAAAAAGTTTCGTTTGAAAACTTCTAGGTAACTCTTGTATCAGTCCTCAAGAGTGTATGAAGTGTTTTGTTTGAAAACTTTTTGAAAGTGTGGGGTGCGAAAAGATGTTTTTGTTTGTTTGAAAAAGAGCAAGTACCCAGGAGAATCTACCTACTCTAAGGAATTAGGTTGTGTAAGAGTCCTTTAGATAATGCTATTCCACCATTGAGAGGTAGGTAACACCATCGTTGGAGGTATTCGGGTCAATTCGATGATCGGGACAGTGTGGTCACCGAAGCAATAGTAGGACACCTTAGAAGTAACCCTAATGTCCTAGATCCTTTTTTATCCGAGGTAACCGTTTTGAGGCAACTGGATCTTTTGGACAGAAGGGCGACCTCTAAGACACCCTATACCTGATGACCATGTTCGAGGCAACCAAGTGAGGTGTACCCTAAGAGTGGCATGTGCAAGTGTGTCAATTTTCAGTTATTTTACTCTTGCATGTCATGGTGAGCTATTGTTGATTTTTAAGTTTAAGAGTTAATCTTGTCATACAATTCTAGTTAGCATACATCTAAGCAGTTAATATATGTACAGGAATTTAAAGTGCGGGAATTGTAAATCCTACACTATTACAAGGCTTTCGGGGAGGGGGATTATTTACATGTCCAAAAATATTGGGGGAATAAAGCAGTAAAGCGTAAAAAGGTATCAGCTAAGCTATTACAAACCAGTAAAATAAACGCGCGCGAATCCAAAAAAATCCTAATAATAAGAACTCTTTTTGTTGTTTTATCTTATTTTGGGAAAAAAATAATCTAAATCTTTTTAATTTTAGTTTTGGAAAAATGTTAAGATAATTTAAAGGTTAATTAACAAAATTAATTTAATAGAAAAAGAACTAGCCTAATGTTTTTTGTGGTTTTTTGATTTTAATGTTAATTAAAAGGAAGTCTATGAAAACAAAAATAAAATACAAGGGGAATCCTTCGATCCAAGGAGAAAACGGGAGTTTCGACCCAGGGAGAGAAATAGAAGCTTCGATCCAGAGGGGGTTAGGGTCCTTTCGATTGGGCCAAACAGCAAGGCGTGAGTAGCCTTCGATCCAGGGAAGAGGACTGTCTTTTGATCATGGAGGTCATGGCTTTCGATCCAGGAATGAGATGCCTCCTTCGATCCAGCATGCTAATGGGTTCGATTCAGAGAAGGTGTCTCCTTCGATCTGGGATGTTATACCTGCAAGAGTATGTTAGCGAAATAAAATGCAGGGCCTGGGTATTGAATCCCAGGCCCTTCGATCCTGCACTTGTTGGGGTCTCTTCAGGCTAAATCTGCAGCAAGTGTTAGCAAACGAAAAAACATGACCTGGGGGCCAAACCCAGGCCCTTTGATCCTTTCTAGGATTGTAAATCGAAAGTAACAACAAGTATGAATGTATTATGCAAATATGAGGTTGGATAGTTAACCCTTTCTTACCAACAAATTGGACTTTTAATTTGGGCTCTTCCTGGATGTAGGAACCTTCGATCTGGGCACTTCCTGGATGTAGGAACTTTTGATTTGAGGGCTTCTGGGCGTGGGCACCTTCGATCTGAGGGACTGCTTTGGCTTGGAAAATTCTGGGCAGCGTCTCTCCAATGTTTTGTTCTCCTGCAGATTTTTTGAAGAAGTGTGTATAATTTTCGTTCTATGATTTCCGTGTGATTTTTCGTGTAATTTTTCTTTTGTGTCCCTTGTAATGTGTCACTGGCCTCCTATTTATAGGAGTGTGGTGGTGCACGAAAATGGCAAGGGACAACCATTAAAATAGACATTTAACACTCTGGACAAAAATCAAACACATTAAATCATTTCCTTTTTTGAAACATTCGTGTCCCTTGAATGAACCTGGACGCTTGGATTTCGAGTGCTTTCAGGCCATGCTCTTTGATTAGTGCTGATTTGCCTCTTTCGAATGGACTCCCTGCGTACCCTTCGAATGGGCCTGGCCCAAATATCAATCGAAGGATTCCAATCGAAATGCTTTGCTAACAGGCCAATCAAAAGGTGTTGTTCATGCCAAATGAAGGACATGGTTGACATGTCTGTCGACATTGCCTTGACATAATTCCAATCGAATGCTTGTCCATAATTCCAATCGAAATACTCCTTCAGAATACCAATCAAAATACTCCTTCAGAATGCCAATCAAAAGGTATTTGAAGTACCACTCAAAAATCTTCTTTTTCCTTAGGCAAGAGTTTGTGATCAACCAGGCAGGGGGAAGACTTTGGAAAACATGAGAGGGCAAATTTTGGGGTGCAACAGTTGCCCCTGTTCAATCTTCTTAGACCTGAGGATGTAGATTGGCTTGCGTGCCTTTCGTGATCCGAAGGTGGAAGATGATTGAACACTAGAGTGCCCAGAAATTTGCACTCACATAGTAGGATATCAGCAGTATGATGGCGGGAATTGGCTTATAGATGCCATTTGGAAAGATGGTGGATGGGAGGATGGGCTTATAGATGCCATCTGGAGATTGTTGGTAGGAGGATGGGCTTATAGATGCCATATGGAGATGTGACAGAATCTTGTCGGGAATGGGCCATTTGGAAATGTAATGGATAGTTGTGGAGATGGGCTTATAGATGCCATCGGGGTGTCGATCGCGTAAGAGATTCCTTAGCGAGAACTTGCGTACCTGAGAAAGAAAGATAATTACCTGGCCTGTTACAGGGGTTGATCTTCAAACTCTTCATGCAGATGTGCCCTGGCTAGATACAGGTGTCGAATCTACAATCAGTTGCTCACAGATGTGCCCTGGCTAGATATAGGAATCGAATCCGGAACTTCAAAAGGTTGCTTACAGACGTGCCCTGGCTGGATATAAGAATCGAATCTCTAAATTGTTCATGCAGACATGCCCTGGCTGGATACAGGTATCGAATCTACAATCAGTCACTCACAGATATGCCCTGGCTGGATACAGGAATCAAATCTGGAATTCTTCATCTACAGATATGCCCTGGTTGGATACAGGAATCGAATCTCTAAACTCTTCATGCAGACGTGCCCTGGCTGGATACAGGTATCGAATCTACAATCATTTACTCACAGATATGCCCTGGCTAGATACATGAATCGAATTTGGAATTCTCATCTACAGACATGCCCTGGCTGGATACAGGAATCGAATCTCTAAACTCTTCATGCAGACATGCCCTGGCTAGATACAGGTATCGAATCTACAATCAATCACTCACAGATATGCCCTGGCTAGATACAGGAATCAGATATGGAATTAGTCATCTACAGATATGCCCTGGCTAGATACAGGAGTCGAATCTGGAATTAGTCATCTACAGATATGCCCTGGCTGGATACAGGTATCGAATCTTCAAAATCTTTAGATATGCCCTGGCTAGATACAGGAATCGAATCTGGAATTAGTCATCTACAGATATGCCCTGGCTAGATACAGGAGTCGAATCTGGAATTAGTCATCTACAGATATGCCCTGGCTAGATACAAGTATCGAATCTTCAAACTCTTCAGATATGCCCTGGCTAGATACAGGAATCGAATCTGGAATTAGTCATCTACAGATATGCCCTGGCTGGATACAGGAATCGAATCTTCAAACTCTTCAGATATGCCCTGGCTGGATACAGGAATCGAATCTGGAACTAGTCATCTACATATATGCCCTGGCTGGATACAGGAATCGAATCTTCAAACTCTTCAGATATGCCCTGGCTGGATACAGGAATCGAATCTGGAATTAGTCATCTACAGATATGCCCTGGCTGGATACAGGAGTCGAATCTGGAATTAGTCATCTACAGATATGCCCTGGCTGGATACAGGTATCGAATCTTCAAATTCTTCAGATATGCCCTGGCTAGATACAGGAATCAAATCTGGAATTAGTCATCTACAGATATGCCCTGGCTGGATACAGGAATCGAATCTTCAAACTCTTCAGATATTCCCTGGCTGGATACAGGAGTCGAATCTTCAAACTCTTCAGATATGCCCTGGCTAGATACAGGAATCGAATCTGGAATTGCGACGGTTGATAGTAATTATCTTTGGATTGACCTTTTCCCTGAAAAGGCAACATCAGTTGTATGCAATGTCATGATGTACGAAATGCATGATGTCATGATGTTCTCAAAAATAAATGAGATTGTGTGATATGATGCGTATATGCATGCGTATGGTGTATGATAATGTGATGTTTATGAATGTATTTTCGTCTAGGAAAATAAATCCTTGACGAATGCCGGGAAGATAACTCCTGGGCTGATGCTGAAGATTAGAGTTCTTCGTTTCCGCTGGGGATGTTGATTGTAAGAATAAACCGGTAGGAGAAGATGACTCCGTAGGGGAATAAACTTGTTGGAGAGATTACTCTGCGGGGAATTACTCTGTGGGGAGAGATACTTCGCTGAGGTTTTGATGAGAACTCCGCTGGGGATTCCAATTGATCTGTTATGCTGGGGAATTGATGAACTCCGCTGGGGGATAGGAAGAACCTCGCCGAGGACGATCTTTCCGTGGTAATTGGCTGAGGATAACCCAGTTATAAGCTCTGGTGGAGAATAACCTTTGAATAAAGCTGGGGAGACGCGTTCGTATTCTGCAGGGGACAAGCTTCCAGAATCTACTGGGGATAAGCTTCCAGAATCTACTGGGGAAATTGATTCAACTCTCCTGGGGAAACTTATGAATTGTACTGGGGGAAGTGGCTCCACTGGATGTCTGTATTCCGCCGGGGAACAATCTTACATTAAGACTGCCGGGGATGCTTGCTTGGGAACATCTGTATACTCTGCTGGGGAATGTTGAGATTTTTTGGAGATACCCAACTTCCTTAAGGCTGATAGTAGACTAACTCTGCTTGGGGAGAGTATCACTGACTTACTGGAGATACTGTGCCTTTTCGGGGCTGATTGGAGACCAACTCTGCTCGGGGGAGAGTGTTGCTGAATCTTGTCTTACTCTGCGGGGAGTGAAGGTGTCTTGATCATGTTCTTCAGCTGAACTTACTTTGGTACCTTGGTTGACAGAGCAGCCAGATCGCTTAGACAGTTCTTATTGCCCCAGTTTCTATGGGAGAAGGTACCTGTGGAGGTCTTGATTGACAAATCTTCTTCTGGTAGACAAGTGACGGGATGCCGGGACATAGTCATACGCTTTTGATCCCTAACTTTTGCCTGGACCGCCCTTTCGGGTTTTCAGTCCACCGGGATACCCATTTTTGCCCAAGCCGCCTTTTCAGGTTTTCGACTTGCCGGGTGTACAGATTTTTTTCATTTCATCCCTTATTTTGCCCGAACCCTTTTGGTTCACCGGAAAGCCCTTATTTTTGCCTAGGTGCGTCAACCTAGCGGGTCTTTGATTATGCGCAGTATTTTTTCGACTATGTCCGTGCTCTTAGGATGTAGGGAGGTGCCCCTGTCAGTAGTGTTGCATTGCCCTACTACCAGGAGATCTTCGTTTGATCGTCCAATGCTCCAAGTGATCCAGATGGAGATTTGCCCCAAGTTGGTTGGCCTTTTGAGAGATTCTCCGAATCTTGACTTAACTGCCCCAGATGATAGACCATGATCATGTCTGCCCCTTGGTTGGAAGTACTTTTGTTCACTTAGATATTCGTCGTGCGAATTTCTCTGTTGTTCGAACAAATAGTCATATGCAAACAGTGTTATATCAAGAATGCAAAGCTTATGTCTGTCTTGAAGTTTTTGAAAATGCATTTTTTTTTATAAAAACAAGTGAATTTTTTGTAAACTGTGATGTCAACTCGTTATTTTACCGCAAGCCTTAAGGAGTCAGGATACCTTTCGTAACAGTATGCTTTCGAACTAACCCATGCTTCAGCTAGGACTTTTAAAGGTTGTAGCGTGGCCCGGTTCACGGTTTAAGAAACAAAGGATAAATGCTCAAATTTTTTGTACCCTCCCGTTCTTCGTGATGTTCTTCAAACCTAAACTCAGTTGATCATGCGTTAGACCTTGTTTGAGTGTTTGCTTTGATATACCAGTGATGGTTCGGATACTGACAGTTTATTTTGAATAGGCAGTCATTTCCTTTTGTGTTGAGGGTTTGTAGAGCCTCTTTCTTTTTTTGATTTTTGTTATCCCTGTTTTTTGCCTGAACTGTTTCCTTTTTTGGAATTACAGTCAGCGGGATGCCCCAGCTTTGTAAGTCTCCTTCATAGGTTTTGACTTATTGGGTTTTTATTTCTGAGGGATAATGACTGCCTGTCTTTATGATTATTTGGATCCATCACTGTCTTTTGTTTTGTAAGGACTCCTCTGGTGCCATTCGTTGTGCACTTGGATCAGCTGAGAGAACTACCCTGCCCCAGGTTATGATTAAGGGTTTTAATTTTCGAAAAGAAAAACTCCTACTTCTTTGGCTCAAAGGGGGTTGACGAGGGATTATCTTCCTTATAACTCCAGTGTTTAGGAATTGAAACAATGCCTGTACCTCATCAGCGGGGTCTGTTCAAAAGCATACTGTAGATTGTGGTATCTTTTTTGTCATCCTCCCTCAAGAGGCTTAGAATTATTAACCGAGAGTTGAACATCAAAAAAAAAATGAAAGCAGTTTGAATATAGCGAATGCGAATATATTGATTCAAAACAGACATGT
Organism: Vicia faba; assembly: GCA_948472305.1. Lineage (NCBI taxonomy): Eukaryota > Viridiplantae > Streptophyta > Magnoliopsida > Fabales > Fabaceae > Vicia > Vicia faba. The sequence continues at coordinate 722,468,245 of OX451738.1, read as the reverse complement.
GTAATGCATTAATGAAATAACAACGTTTGACATGAATAAAATGTTTGAACAATCAAAGAAAAATACAACTTGAACATTCGAATGAACAAAAGTTTTTTTTTTCAATCCTAGGGCTTGTCACTTCAAATGGTGAATCTCGCAGGGGTAGTAGAAGAACTCGACTTGACCATCTTGGGTGAATTCCACTGCTCCTTCATCAATTAGGTTTTGGATTTTGTACCTCAACTTCCAACAGTCGTCGGTATCATGCCCCGGGCTACCAGAATGATAAGCACACCTCGCATCTGGGTTGTAGCTTGGAGAAGAAGTCTTAGGATTAGGGTGAGGTCCTATCAACGTCACCAGATTCAACTTCAACAGATGTTGCAAAGCTTGGGACAACGACATGTTGAGCTGGGTGAATTGCCTCCTGGGCTTGCTCTGATCAACCCGTTGCTCTGGGCGAGGTTGTGGTTGGACCTGTGAAGTGGTAGCAATTTGGAGAGGTCTATTCTTCACCATACCAGACCCTTGTCCTTTTGGAAGTTGATTAATGACCTGGTCCCTGACTTGGACTATTTGCTTCATGTTGTATCTCTCTTGGCGAAGCTGGTTGACCATGTCTTTCAACTCTTCTTGCTCCCGAGCCAAGCCTTGGATAAGGGCCATCTGCCCCAGCATCTGAGTCCTCATTGCATCTACCTCAGCTTGCAGATGTTTCAGTCGTTCATCCTTACTGCCCTCAGAACTATTCCCGACCAAAGTCCCCATGAGGAGCGTTCTCAGCTCTTCCTGCCCCTTGGATAGATTTAGGAGGATCTCCCTGAACCGAGTCTCTTGAGCATGAAGATCCTGGTTGCCTTGTTGGGAAGCCATTGCTGAAATAAACAGCGAAGAAGGTAAGTGACCCGTAACAAGGGTACCTGTTATGCAATGATGTGTATGTATGCATGCAATGTTTTCAAGGATCTCGCAGGGTAAACAAGAAAATTGTTAGAATTTGAATTTTGTAGCTTGATTGAAGGAACTTCATGTTGTTGAGAGTCCTTCTTCAAGAGTCAAGGCTCATATATCGAGTGGGTCATAGCCCCTGACTCAAGTCATTAACCTTGGCTAGAGGAAAATAAATCCCCTTTGCCCCTTGCTAGACTTTTGATTCAGCATGACCTGCATCACAAACCCTTGAGATCCTTGAAATGGATTAGTCCTTATGCAAGATGTATGCAATGGTATGATGGTATGATGTTATGTTATGCGTGGAGTGATGTAAGTAAACCCTGTTATGAGTCCAGGTTAAGGACTGTAAACAAACCCTACAAGAAACTCATGTGTTAGATAACAAGCATGCAAGTAGTCAAGTTTGAAAGCACACAAGTCACACAAGACAGCCCTTAGAGTTTAGGCCAGCATGAAGTTTGGGGTACTACCCTCTTGAAGTTGGTGGGATCAAAAACCTGTCCTATCAAAAGTAACCGGGTTCTAAGGAGCTCAATATCATTGGGTTGTTTTCTATGTTCATTGTTTTGATTTAGCCACTGGACTGGCGATCAAAATATACCAAGAAAACAACCCTCAATGAGTGTAGTATCGAGTATCTACCAGCTTCGGACTGCACCAAAGTCGGTCATCTCACTACCCCTAAAGAGGCCAGGATGGTCAAGTAAGGTTCCTAAGGTCAGTTGATGCTTCACGACACCACGCGGCAGCCCCGTACTCTCCTTGACTTGACTCAATGGTTACCGGTACTCACCAAAGTGCCACATCAACGTAGCAAACTGTTTCAACCGTGTCGGTATACCCCGCACAGTTCCCTCACAGTTTTGTTGCTACTTTCTAAGAAGGTATCCCCCAGATCCGGGTTAGGATCTATGAAATATCCAAAACAGGCCCACAATATTTAAAGCAAACAGAGCAAGCAATTGAAAACATGATGATGAACTATTCCTAAGGTACACCTCACTTTTAGTATCCCTAGCAGAGTCGCCAGTTCTGTGATCGGTGGAAATAGAACTGACTGTTTTTTAGCTGGTTTCGCGAAATGTCGCGGTAAGCAAGAGTCGCCACCGTCTTTTATGTTCTCCAACATGGAAAGGACAAAAGCACAACAAAATTCCTTATTCGAGAATGTTTCTCGGTTCGGGAGGTAGATTTATAGAAAGGGAAGGTGTTAGCACCCTTTCTATCAGTGGTTATCCACGGGCTCTTAGGTACTTGCTCTTATGTTTTCAAAAATTGTTTGCTTTTTAAGTGTGTGTGGGTTTTGAAAAAAAGTTTCGTTTGAAAACTTCTAGGTAACTCTTGTATCAGTCCTCAAGAGTGTATGAAGTGTTTTGTTTGAAAACTTTTTGAAAGTGTGGGGTGCAAAAAGATGTTTTTGTTTGTTTGAAAAAGAGCAAGTACCCAGGAGAATCTACCTACTCTAAGGAATTAGACTGTGTAACAGTCCTTTAGATAGTGCTATCCCACCATTGAGAGGTAGGTAGCACCATCGTTGGAGGTATTCGGGTCAATTCGATGATCAGGACAGTGTGGTCACCGAAGTAATAGTAGGACACCTTAGAAGTAACCCTAATGTCCTAGATCCTTTTTTATCCGAGGTAACCGTTTTGAGGCAACTGGATCTTTTGGACAGAAGGGCGACCTCTAAGACACCCTATACCTGATGACCACATTCGAGGCAACCAAGTGAGGTGTACCCTAAGAGTGGCATGTGCAAGTGTGTCAATTTTCAGTTATTTTACTCTTGCATGTCATGGTGAGCTATTGTTGATTTTTAAGTTTAAGAGTTAATCTTGTCATACAATCCTAGTTAGCATACATCTAAGCAGTTAATATATATACAGGAATTTAAAGTGCGGGAATTGTAAATCCTACGCTATTACAAGGCTTTCGGGGAGGGGGATTATTTACATGTCCAAAAATATTGGGGGAATAAAGCAGTAAAGCGTAAAAAGGTATCAGCTAAGCTATTACAAACCAGTAAAATAAACGCGCGCGAATCTAAAAAAATCCTAATAATAAGAACTCTTTTTGTTGTTTTATCTTATTTTGGGAAAAAATAATCTAAATCTATTTAATTTTAGTTTTGGAAAAATGTTAAGATAATTTAAAGGTTAATTAACAAAATTAATTTAATAGAAAAAGAACTAGCCTAATGTTTTTTGTGGTTTTTTGATTTTAATGTTAATTAAAAGGAATTCTATGAAAACAAAAATAAAATACAAGGGGAATCCTTCGATCCAAGGAGAAAACGGGAGTTTCGACCCAGGGAGAGAAATAGAAGCTTCGATCCAGAGGGGGTCAGGGTCCTTTCGATTGGGCCAAACAGCAAGGTGTGAGTAGCCTTCGATCCAGGGAAGAGGACTGTCTTTTGATCATGGAGGTCATGGCTTTCGATCCAGGAATGAGATGCCTCCTTCGATCCAGCATGCTAATGGGTTCGATCCAGAGAAGGTGTCTCCTTCGATCTGGGATGTTATACCTGCAAGAGTATGTTAGCGAAATAAAATGCAGGGCCTTGGTATTGAATCCCAGGCCCTTCGATCCTGCACTTGTTGGGGTCTCTTCAGGCTAAATCTGCAGCAAGTGTTAGCAAACGAAAAAACATGACCTAGGTGCCAAACCCAGGCCCTTTGATCCTGTCTAGGATTGCAAATCGAAAGTAACAACAAGTATGAATGTATTATGCAAATATGAGGTTGGATAGTTTACCCTTTCTTACCAACAGATTGGACTTTTAATTTGGGCTCTTCCTGGATGTAGGAACCTTCGATCTGGGCACTTCCTGGATGTAGGAACTTTTGATTTGAGGGCTTCTGGGCGTGGGCACCTTCGATCTGAGGGACTGCTTTGGCTTGGAAAATTCTGGGCAGCGTCTCTCCAATGTTTTGTTCTCCTGCAGATTTTTTGAAGAAGTGTGTATAATTTTCGTTCTATGATTTCCGTGTGATTTTTCGTGTAATTTTTCTTTTGTGTCCTTTGTAATGTGTCACTGTCCTCCTATTTATAGGAGTGTGGGGGTGCACGAAAATGGCAAGGGACAACCATTAAAATAGGCATTTAACGCTCTGGACAAAAATCAAACACATTAAATCATTTCCTTTTTTGAAACATTCGTGTCCCTTGAATGAACCTGGACGCTTGGATTTCGAGTGCTTTCAGGCCATGCTCTTCGATTAGTCCTGATTTGCCTCTTTCGAATGGACTCCCTGCGTACCCTTCGAATGGGCCTGGCCCAAATATCAATCGAAGGATTCCAATCGAAATGCTTTGCTAACAGGCCAATCAAAAGGTGTTGTTCATGCCAAATGAAGGACATGGTTGACATGCCTGTTGACATTGCCTTGACATAATTCCAATCGAATGCTTGTCCATAATGCCAATCGAAATAGTCCTTCAGAATGCCAATCGAAATACTCCTTCAGAATGCCAATTGAAAGGTATTTGAAGTACCACTCAAAAATCTTCTTTTTCCTTAGGCAAGAGTTTGTGATCAACCAGGCAGGGGGGAGACTTTGGAAAACATGAGAGGGCAAATTTTGTGGTGCAACAGGATCCCTAGGCCTTTTGCCAAAGCTTTGACTTCAATAGTTTGTCCAATACCTACATAGGCCTTTTCTTTGGAGAAATTCAGGATTTTGTCAAATTCTTCCAGAGTCGGTGCTAGCTGGAAGTCTTGGAAAGTGAAACATCTCAATGGAGGGTCATAAAACTGAATTAGGGTAGAGACTGCATCCATCTGTACTTCTACTTTAGTCAAATCCAGGGTATCCCCATAACGGCGAGCATACATCTTCAGAGCTCTCTCAGACAGTTTACCTTTTATAGTTTTGATTTCAGAAAGGTCAGGCTTGCAAGCATTGACGCGAACAAGTTGTTTCCCTTTGGCATCCATTTTTAAGACAGTCACCAAAAATCTTGATTTTGTTTTTTTATTTATTTTGTACCCTGTGAATAAGACAGATACAAAGAACAAATGATGAACATGAGATATACATGAATGCAATGAATGCAATGAATGCATAAGTGTTGGACTGAGTAACGAGGTTTTGTGATAAGTACCCTTAGAAGGTAGGTTCCTTAATTTTGACATGTGGTTAGTCTACCCTCCCAGAAGGTGGTTTCCTTAAGGGCATCATAAATAACACCAGAGGGACAGGGCACAAGGGCCTCCCTTAGGTGGAGCCTCTTTACGGACTGAAACTTTCGTCTCAAAGTCGCGAAAGGTCTCGTCATGAGATTTTGGGTTAAGGTCGTTACAAAGAGTCATGGGTGACCTTCCAAAGTCCTACTCGTCAAGAGGATATCTCTTGATAAGGATTCCTTTTTCGGAAGTCCACCGACTCTAGGCGAAGTCGTCACATAAACTCGCAGGGATGATATACCCCATAAGCTAATAGACGAACCTTCTTTTTAAAGTTTATTGGAAATATATATATTTTTTAGATAAAAACCCGCCTCATAGCAAATATATAATAAATAAAAAATAGACAAGGAAATATAAAATGCAATAAATAAATTAATGAAAATAAATAAACAAAAATAAAACCCAAAAGAGACCTAGAACCTAGGGTTTAAGGAGAGTCCCCAGCAGAGTTGCCAGCTGTAGCAACTGGTTTTTAAATAAAGAGTCGTCACTATCAGTTTTTATCCTAAGGAAGGGAACCTAATAGAAAACCCTAATTCGCAGACAGAGATTCTAGGTTACGAACTCAATTAGATGAAAGGAAGGTGTTAGGCACCTTTCATCCACCTTGTTCACAAGGATATTAAGCCCTAGGTTTAGGGTAAATAGGGTTTTAAGTTTTAATTAGCAAGACTCGCCACGATTTTAGATCGCATGCCTACGTATCCTCTTAGGAGGAATCAGAGTCCCAATTCGTAGTTCGTACGGGTTGGTGTTTTTTAGGGTTTTACGAATATATTTTGAATCACTTCACACTCGGTCGGGAGTAGTGATTGCGGAAATTTTGACTAAGTACGCAGTAAGCCAAAATTAGTTCGAAACCTATTTGCAAAAAGGAATTGTTAGTCAGCTTAATTTGTTCGCGAAAATAGTTTGATGTTTGTTTGTGTTTTTTACTGTATTAATTGTAAAACGTCTTGGTTAATGCATGATTAAAAACTTAATGCAATATCAAAAATATATTCATGAGTTTTAAATAAAATAATTTATACGTGATGATAAATAATAATAATAATAATAATAAAAAAATAAAATAAAGTATTAAATAAATAATATAAAAGTATTATATCAATAATTATAATAACAATAAATAAATAATATAAAAGAAAATATAAGAAAAAACAAAAGAAAGATGGAAAAACAATATGATTTTCTAAAGGGGGTGCAATTTTAGTTCAATAGCAAAAGCAGGGGGTGTGAAAAGTTGACTGGCTAAGCCCAAAACAAGTCTGGACAGGGGGGGGGGGTGCTGCTAGCCTTTGTTCAGTAATTGTGTCAAAGGGAGGTGCGTATAGTATTGGGCTCAGGCCCAAACGGCTATGAGAGAGGGCCAACGTGATCCAATACGCGCGAGTATACGATGCTTATGATGGACCTGGCCTTATGGCCGTCCAATCAAGATCTAATGGTCATAAGCGAAGGGTGTATGATAATACCATGAACACACACGCGTTGGATCATTACAGCCTATACACATGCTTTTCTTTTCATTTCCAAAAGTTATCATACCATTCTCTCTCTCGTTCAACCAAGACCCCAACCCCTTTCGTTAACCCTAAAACCCAGCAATCAACGCCGCTGTTTCCCTCGCCAATAACCCCTTTCGATTGCGAGTTCTAAACCCCGATTACCTCCATCACTCCATAAATCAAACAATAATTAAAACAAAAGCTGAGTATATGCTGTTCTTTACCCCTTTTTGTGATTTCTGGGTTCCAATTTCAGACTCTTTTAGTCCGATTTGTCCTAATCTCTTTCGTCTTGCATGAAATCAGCGTATCGGCGACGCTCAGTGGTTGACGGCGGTGACGTTCGAGGGTTATTAGGGTTTCTGACATGGAAACTCCAATCACCTTTGCTTTGGATCTTCAGCAGCGAAGCTTTCTTCAGGGTTTATCTCCCGATTCTTTTCCCCTCTATCAATCATAAGAAAGCAACCCCTTTCACTGTACTTCTCCTACTCCGTTTATAGATTCATTTAGATCTAGGGTTTTTTGCTATATGCGTTACAAATGCTTAGATTTAGGGCTTATTGGATAAATTAGGGATTTATCAATCAATGTAATTGATTCCCTTTTTTTTAGTGAGATTTGATTTGCTATAAACCTAGATTGCAACTAGTTCTATGCGATTTTGCAGTAATATTTGATTATGTTGTGATTTACTGTAATTGAAGATTTACGGTTTTGTCAAGGATTTGCTTGATGAAGATTTGCAGATTTGAGTGCCATTTTGGATTTTATTTGCAATATTGAATGATTTAATTTTGTAATGATTTGATTCTATTATTTATTCTTGTAACAGCAAACTTGTATTAAAGATTTGGTGAAGATTGGATCTGTCAGTTATCCATATTTAGCTTGCACGAACATCTTCTGAGTCTTTGCCGCGATTTGCCAACTTGCTGGATTGAGCTTGCTGTAGTTTGGTTTGAGACTATTTCTAGAATTTGTTTTAGATTCTTAGGTCTGCAATCTGTACCGGAATTAGTCTTCTGTAATAGGTTATAGATTTCTGAGTTCTTAGCACATTTGTGTATCGTTTTGGATCTCAATTGTGTCATTAAAAGATTTATTTGTGTAATGATTCGATTATGTCATTGATTTAGATGTCTGAGATATTGATTTTGAATGGATTCTGCATAGTTGATTTGCAGATATTGTCTAATTTTTGTTTTGTAATACACAATTTTAAATTAGTTTGACAGTTTCAGATTTTGCTAGATTTAATCGCTTATTGCAGATTTGCTTTCAATGATTTAATCCCAACCTTTGCAGCTTAAGATTTGATTTACATAGTTTAATAATCAGTAAGCTGGGCCCTAGCTGTATTTGTTAACAATTAGTGTAAAAACTCCTTTTTTACAGCTAACCCAAATTGCAATAAAGATGTTGCGCTGGCAATCTAGCTACCAGTTAAAAATTATTATTATTTTTCCCTTACTATGAATTGTAATACGAAAGTTCAACAAGCATGCAAGATAAAACCAAATAATAACCTCTCTCTTTTTTTTAGTAGCAATATTACAGCAAAGATTTTTTTTTTTGTAACCAGGCTCAATTGGCCCAACTTTGGCTTATTCTCAAACAAGACCCTTCTCCTTTTTTTTTTTAAAAACACGATTTTTAGCATTGATAATAATCTTTCAAGATCAATTAGTGAAAATTAACCAACAATAGTTTTATTTTAAAAAGACAGAATGGGCTACCAACATGTTTTTAGCGCCTATTGTTTCTTTCCAACCCATATTGGGCCTCAATTGGCCCAATCAACAAACAACAACATGATTAAAAAAAATAATTTCCTTAGGTAATAATAAAACCAATGGGCTTAGCGTAACGAGCTTGTGTTTCAAATTGCACCTCCTTTCTTGTTTAAAAATGGATTCTTAATTTAAAGTGACAATAACTACCATTCTTAAATGAGTTATCATAATTAAAAGCTTAATAATTACTATTCTTTTGAACTAACTTTCATTTTCGAATCGCATGGACCATTGGCCAACATGCTTCGTGAATCGATTCATGAGTCTTTCTGGTTCAAAAAACCTCATTTCCCTGAATTAAAATACACCCCCTAGTTGAATAAAGACGGGACATCAGATACTGATGTATCGTCTTCAATTAAATATTTCTTTTATTTTAATTTTGAAAAATAAAATCGTCGCAGTAGAGCAAATTTGGGGTATGTCAGCACCTATAATAAAACCAGAAACACACCTAAAAAATTCAACCAAAATGCAGTAGGTCACAAATCCGGAGATACATCTCCGAAAATAGTCCAGACATATTTCGAAGATACACATCTGGATGAACTCACGATTGTCAACAATGACAGAAATCCAATTGTTGCCCTAACCTCCAACCAAATGACAATGCATATTTATATCAACTACCTATTTCAATTGTACTATTATCTAATGTAGCTTAAACAACTTATGTTACAAAAACATCATTCAAAACACACAAAAGAGAATAAAATGAAAAACTTACCAAATCATAGTCGTGGATCAAAAACTTGAATGGAGTGAATAACTTTGTAGCAAATGAAGTAGAATTGAATGAGAGAACTTGATGAAACTTGTTCAAATAAGGTTTGAAAATAGCAAAAGAACTCAAATGGAGTTTTGTTTGTGACCTTTAAGAAAATGAATGAGGAAGAGAAAAGGGTGTAATGCAAATTTATGAATAAAATACGTCTGAAAATACATCTCCGAACCACCCACTGAATTTTAAATTAATGGTGTTTATGAAGATTTATCTTCTGATTCACCATTATAATATACGACGATACATCTCCAGATTAAATTTTAATAAGATAATAGTGACACGTCTATTTACATTATAAGAGGTATGTAAAAAAGGTGTGTCCGGTCTCCGCATAGTCTGAGCTGATTTGTTTTTTTTTTAGTGTGGTGGAGTAGAACTTGGAAAAGTAACTCCCAAAAAATGATAGTATCAAATTAAGTGTACCCACTTTTGATGAAGGTCCAATTGGACCAAGACACTGTCCACTCCATTTTGTCGGGCTTAATTTTCAGGTCCACATAAGCTTTCCTCCTCACATATAAAATTAGCAGTTTATCAAATCGCATTTCACATCTTGTGTTGCCGAATAACAACAATATCTTGTTTCTTATTGAAATATAATTAGCTGTTTGGAAGAGAGAGAAAATGTTAATCAAAATAGGAATGAGAGACGTTCACGTCATTGAGTTATGTTGGCTAGATATCGTTAATTATGTTAGTGGATCATGTGTAAGCAAGCAGTGGTGGTGCAATTTGGATGCTGAGGACAATGATAACTAGAGCTTGAGAATTTTAACGCACTAAGCCCAAAAACCAACAGTTGTGAATGGAATTTCTAGCTTGCCAACCCCATGACACCTCTCCATTTTTTTTTAATTCTCAACTAATGTAGTTTATGATAGTGTAAAAAAAATATTTTTTTGTCGAATATAACTACATATTTTTAAAAATCTGATAATTCTTTTTAAAAAATATTTGATAAACACGAAATAAATTTAAAAAGAAATTTGTAAGGACAAAAAGGACTCAGACAATTTTACTTCATACCATTCAATTAGTTCTATACCTCTTCAAATTAATTGAATTTATTAAAAATAGCTTATAGTTTATAAAACTAAATCAAAATAATTTCTCTCCAAAAACACATGACCCTAAAAATAATAGGTGAATATCCTAAAATTTATGTAAATTTTTACATGTTCTCCAATATTTTAAAATTTTAAATTTTCCAGTTTGAATGAATTTATTAGAGACGCACTTACAAGTTACAACCTTATTTAATAAGAATATATTATTCTATAATATTATATAAATAATTTAAATTTTTTTTGTTAGATTTAACGGAACTTATAATTATCATTGGTTGACAGTGTAAAATTAATTTACATTGTTAGAGCATCATCACTTTTTTCAACTTGAATATTCAAATTAAAAATTTAGTTTTTGATAATTTGAATTTAAATATTTAAATCGTAACTAATCGTACTTGATAAAAAGGGATTGTCAATGTCCATGAGTCTTGAGTCGAGCAGCAATTGAATGTGAAGTGAGGGGGTACCTGTAAGATACTCCGATGTCAAAGTGAGGTTCAAAGTAAGTGCAAGTAAGTAGGAGAGTATGAGTGAAAGAATGAATACTTGACCCTCTCAAGTGAGAGGGTATTTATAGCCCCCAACGCTGGGCCAAGGTCTTCAGCGACGGACCACGATGAGATCTAACAACAAAGACTGCCAGGGTGTACGGGTGTATGGAGTCCAACACATGGCCTCCTCCCTAGTCAACTTCCCCGAGAAAGCAGGAGAGTTAGGCCCGTTATTCTCGGAGTGCAGGATGATGACGATTTGAACACATGAGTTATGTTCTCCTAGTGGAGACGTGGGGAAATGTCCATCAGTCCTCAATTTGGGCTGCATGCTTTTGGGTCTTTGTAAAGGCGCTGGATTGGGCTTCCCCAATGATGGGGCAAGTGTCGGTCTATTCTAGAACAGGAGCCTCCAATTTATTTTCCTTAGGTGAAAGGGTGATGACTTGAGATCAGTTCAAGTGTCGGGGAAGTGTTGTCCGAGAGGGGAAACCGGAAACTCCCATCAAGGATGACTCTGTGACTCATGTCGAGGATTCAGAAAATTCGCGTGTGGTGTGGTCGACCAACCCAGGGAGAAGTTCATTGGTCGACTTCGTTTTCTGCTCATATCGACGCGATTCCTGTTAGGGACCTAGATTCGCAGGGGTGCGAGGAGTTTCCTCGAGTGCTCGTCTTCGACGTGCCCATCTGTAAGGCATTGTAATGATGTCAAGTGTTTGCTCGCCATCGAGAGTGGAACATCATCGATGTGCCCGTATGTAAGGAGTTGTAGTGACGTCGACCATTTTCCCGCCACCGAGGGTGGAATGACGCAGGCGCGTGATTTTATGTGAGACTGCTGTAGGCGACGTGTCCTCTCGCTAGCCCCATGTGGCAGCTGTTTAGGGGGCCATCATTACATAGGGCAGTCCAAAATCCCAAGTAATGATGACTTTTTGCATGCTACCTCAAGAAGTGGGAACTATCAATAAAAAGGGGAATCTGGATATTTATTTGTCATTTTTAAGCTCTCTTCACCTTTCTCCTATGTTCGCCCATGGATCTGCTCTCCTCTAATGCCACCGTAGATGTCTTTAACGATAATCTTCTCCAAGTAAGTGATTTCTTCTTGATCGTGCTTTTTCTTAGATTTTTTAGATTAAACACTTGGGTTTTGTCATGAACGAATGAATCTTTAGATGAAGATTCATGGGCTTTGAAATGAATCTCCATGGATGTTCATCAAAGTTCATGGATGTGGATGAAGATTCATAGGTCTAGAATTTCATTCTGACTCGCGTCAGAGTCATTCCCCTCCCAAATAGTAGGGAGGATTTGGGAAACTTGACCGTTCGACAAAATGTCCCCACGTAGAGCATCGACCATTTTGGTGTTGGCTGTCGAGGGCTTGGGTCGAGGTCCATTCCTCGATGCATTCATTGCCTTTTCACTTGATTTGTTGTGGAAGGGTGAAATTGGTGATGTCGAATTCACTATTTCCCCCTACTTTTCAGGTACGATGGCACACCAAGTCAAGGAAGACATCATGCCTGATACCAACGAGGGTGACACTATGGTCGCCGATGGTCCTTTGGCTTAGGTCGCTCCCAAGCCCCAAAGTAAAAGGTCGTGTTTTTCACAGGACGTTTCTGGCGCGTTTAATTTCCCCGAGGACCAAGAAGAGGGTTCCCCTGCCAACTGGATTCTTCAAATCCCTCATCAAAGTCAGAGGATATGCTCGACATTCCTGGGAAAACGCTTCCCTATGTATGAGTTTGCTTTTAAGGAAACGGGGATGCATTTACCCTTCAACAATTTCCAAGTGGTGGTCTTCCAATGGTTGCAACTGGCACCTTTCCAGCTTCATCCGAATGCGCTCGCGTTTATGCGTGCGTTCAAGCTAGTATGCCAATATCTCCAGATTTGTGCCACTTTATCTCTCTTCTTTTGTATCTTTCACTTACAATAATAGACCATTGGAGGGCGAAAATCCTGGGTGTCGTCCAAACAGTTCAGGAAACTCTTCCGGACGTACCTTGAATCTGTTTGCAACTTCAAAGACAAGTACTTTGTTGTGAAGCCTTTTACTGATGCGGCCATGGCTTCTTTGTACGATCGCTCGAATGAGATCGAGGGTGGTCGAACAATGGTTCGACTGACGACGAGGTTTCCTCTTCAGTAGAAGTGGAAACAATTTGAGCAGAAGCCCAAGTATTATACGGAGAAGCCCGAGGACTTAGACGCCCAGGATAAGATCTCTTACGACAAGATGAAAGCTTATATCAAGAGCTTCTCCCCGATAAAGTGTGTGGAAGTGGACAACAAATTATTTTTTGACGATCAAGGGGAGTATATCTTCGTTCATAGACTGATTAACACAAAAGCGCTCCTCGAGTGATCCCCTAACGAGGAGGGTTTGAGATTTCTAGGTAGGGGATGTGCCCGTGATTTTAGGTTTGTACATTTGTCTTGTTACTGACAGTTTCTTTTTGATTGCAGATTGGATGGCGGCCCTCTCCGAACGTTTACTAAAGTTGAGGCCCAAGAATGCGTCTAACTTAGAGCCGAAAAATCAGGTTGCTCAACTTCAGGAACAGGCAAAAACTTCTACCCGTCCAAGTGGTTAATCTTCTCCTTCAGGGACTCAGGCCCCCCCTCCTGAACAAACGGTGAAAAGGAAACGCGTGAAGGACCCTGAGCATGTAGCGCTTGTCGAAGGAGACAATGGCATCGGGGTAGTTTTCGTGTTGCCTCCCTATTATCTCAATCGAGGTATCTTCAACGGGGAGAATTCCTTAGGTCTTCATGAGGAGGAGAGGGAAGCCATACTGTTTGAGGACAAAGAAACCTGTCGGACAATGTGGCCGCTGTGATGAGGGTTCTTGAAACTGCTTTGACGCTGAACAATGAGGCTACATGCTCTCAGGCCGGTCTTGATAAAACGTATGCCAAAATCCAAAAATTGAAGGGAATTAATGAAAAGCTGGTGAGTGATATTGTCAACCATGAGACGAAGTACGAAGCACAGGTCTAACTCCTCAAATATTTAAATGAGCTACGACCACAACTGGAAGTTGCGACTAAGGAGAACGAGCGACTAGCCTCCCAAATAAAGGAGTTAGAGGGGATCGTGGCGTCTGCCGATGAAGAGACTGACGCGAAGAAAGCCCTTATGACTAGGAAATATTTGATCGCTCGGAGTCGGGTGCATGAACAAGACATCACTGACACTCTCAATTATGGCTTCAACACGGCTATGGAGAAGCTCAAGATCCTTAACCAAGGGGTCGAGCTGGTGGTCGAAGGCGCGAGGCCGTTTAACCAAGTGGTTGACGGGAAGATATTTTATCCCCTCAAGGACAAACCCGGGGAGGAGAGTGATGGGGAGGATGGGAGCTGAGATTAAGTTTCTGAGCCTGCGTGCCCGCTTTTGTTTTAATTTGGATTGGGGGTCTATGTGTGTAATACGATGGCAGAACCGACTGTTAATACTGGTTTTGCTTTTGTATTCGCAAATGTTGTGGTAAGCAAGAGTCGCCACCGACGTTTATTTCATCCAACAAAGGAAAAGGAAAAAGAACAGAAAAAACCTTTTTTCGAGATGTTTCTGAGTATGGGGGGTAGATTATAGAAAGGGAAGGTGTTAGCACCCTTTCTATTTGTGGTTTTCTACGGGCTCTTAGGTACTTGCTCATTTTTAAAATTACTTGTGCGCGCTTGTTTTGAAAAGTTTTGTTTACTTCGTGATAACCCTTGTATCTGTCCTCAAGAGTGTGATGAAGTTGTTTTAAAAACTGTTTTGAAAAGTGTTTATGTGAAAGAGTTTTTGTTTTGAGCAAGTACTTAAGAGTTTTCTACCTACTCGAAAAAAGTCTGTTCGTTTTCCTTTAGACAGTGTTATCCTACTATTAAGGAGTAGGTAGCTCCGTCATTGGAATTTTAAGGGACATTCGAAAGGGACGAAATGGTCACTGAAGGCAACAAGTAAGGATACCTTAGCATTTCGAAGGGAATATCGTCATAAGATCATTTCTCGTAGGCAACTCGAGGGACAATGAGGGACTGTGATCTTTATGACGACTTTTGAATTACGGGTCATTGCTAAGATATCCCTACGCTCGAGGGACACGACCATTATTTCCGAGGAAACCAAGTGAAGCAAAACCCTAGGAGTGAGCATGTGCAAGTGTTTGATTTCAGTTTCATTTATCTTGCGCATTTAGGGTTTTCTATTATTTTAAATTGATTTATCTTGCCATTCAATCCTATTATCCATATATCTAAGCAGTTTATAATTGCGGAAAGTAAAGTGCGAGAAATGAAAACCCTAGCTATTACAAGGCTTTAGGGAGGGGATTACATAATCAAAAACCGGGAAAAAATGCGAAATAGTAAACCTAATTAACTATTACAAACTCGGAGCAGATACAATAATTAATAAAATAATGGAAACAAAACGCGCACGAGTAAATCAAACGGGGAATTAACGTCAAGTTCAGAAACAATTAATTTACGAACAAAGAAAAGATTTTTTTTTTGGATTTTTGTGAAAAATAATAATTAAATTTGCAAATTAACCAAATTTCTAATTTATTTTAATTATGGAAAAAAGGAATTTAAGTTAACCTAATTAAACATAATTAATTAATGCAAATAAATATTTTTATGAAAAAAACTAACCTAATATTTTTTGTAATTTTATGATTTTTATGATTTAATAATAATAAAAAAATAATTTTTGTAAAAAAAATAAGACACCAATAATAAAATAAGAGAAATAAAAAAGAATTGGAATTGGGCCTGATATGATGAGCAATTTGGGGGGTGTATTGCCATTTTTGTGATAGGCCCAGGATGATGGCCCAAGGACCCTGCGTCTGATCTAGTGCATCTTTCTTCTAATGGTCTATCATGAGCTTGCGTATGCTGGGCATTGGATCTGCATGATGATGGATCCCAAGGGTGAAATCTGGGGCATATGGTGGATGCTGGGTATTGAGGTACGCTGGATCTGGAAAGAATATTCAAGAAAAATACAAAAGCAACACGTCTGGGATCGAACCCAGGACGTTTGCTTCAAACCTTCCGTCCCTAACCATCTGCGATGGCTGTTCATTTGTTAATATAACAACAAAATAACATTATATATAAAGTAACGTTAACATCATAAAAAATGTGCGCGTAAATCAAATCTCCCAATGGGAGTTTGCCACCTAGCTTTCTTCTTCCTCAACACTGTCGTCTTAGGCTTAGACTTTTACCTACGGTTCCATGCCTGTAACTACAACCCTGCATCATTCAAAAATCCAGCACAAGCAATATAAATTACCATGGTTTCATCTCAATTGGATCCTCCATGTTCATGTAGGAAGCTTTGACCCAAAAGGTGTATTTGTTGACTTTTGAAAAGGACTTGTAATGTATGAATTTATATATTTTCATGAGTGCATTTCTTGGACTTGAGGGATGAATATGAGTTGTAGGGAATTTAGTTCTCTTCAAAATTAGCCTTGGATGGGAAATTTCTGATAAAATATGAGAAAATTATGCTTGGTCAAAGTTTGGTTGACTTTTCTTGAGAAACCCCAATTTAGCAACTTTTGAGTTTTGATGAATTAGGAGCATTCCTTGGGGAATTATGATCAACCCTTGATCAAGTGATGGGTGTTACTTCAAAATGTTGATGTTTACCAAAAATCTTGAAGTTTGACTGTATGTGGCTCACAGTTGACTTTTAACCTAATACATTTGATTTTCAGGCATTTGAGCAGTTGACTGAGAAAATTTCTTATGCAAGGCATGAAACTTGACATGGATGGTCTTGAGAACATATTAGGACTATGGAGATCATATGAGGCCTTTGGAGCTCACCCATCTTGATGAAAATGGAAACCCTAGTTGGAGGTTCATTGCTTTAGGAGAGAGTTTGTCTGGTCAGCTCTTGGGCATCCTTGAGCAAGTTGAGGATCTCAATAATTATGTGTTGTGTAAAATGGGAGGGAAAATTTTTGGGTACAACAGCTTCCCCTGTTCAATCTTCTTAAGCCTAAGGATGTAGATTGGCTGGTCTGCCTTTCGTGATCTGAAGGTAGAAGATGATTGAACACTAAAGTGCCCATAAATTTGCACTCGCATGAAGTAACGCTGATTGGTGATATTGGGAATGGGCTTACAAATGCCATTTGGAAGAATATGATGAAGGATCGTCGGAGATGGGCTTAAAGATGCCATCCAGAAAAGATATCGGTTGCATAAGAGATTCTTTTGTGAGAATTCCTGTACCTGCCGTTGAGGAGGACTTCGTTGGAGAATGTTGATTTACGTCTGGGAAAATAGAGTATAGGAGCTTCGGTTGTCCATTACTCTATTGGGGAATTAATTCTTGATTGAGGAGGCGGAAGTAGGCTGCATATATGGTTAAGATCCAGGATGCACAGCCACTTACTGGGCAAATGTGAGATCGATCGTATCTGGTCGGGTCCAGGTCTTACAGTGTTGTAAATTGTTGTCTGGAGAGAAGAGAGAGGGAACCTGGATAGTAGGGTTGCTTCGAAACGAAAGCCTGAATAGTAGGGCTATGAGAAGGAACCTGGATAATAGAGTTACTTCAAAATGAAAGCCTGGATAATGGGGCTATGAGAAGGAACCTGAATAGTAGGGTTACTTCGAAATGAAAGCATGGATAGTGGGGCTATGAGAAGGAACCTGGATAGTAGGGTTACTTCGGGATGAGAGCTTGGATAGTAGGGCTATGAGAAGGAACCTGGATAGTAGGGTTACTTCGGGATGAGAGCCTGGATAGTAGGGCTATGAGAACGAACCTGGATAGTAGAGTTACTTCGGGATGAGAACCTGGATAGTAGGGCTATGAGAAGGAACCTGGATAGTAAGGTTACTTCGGGATGAGAGCCTGGATAGTAGGGCTATGAGAAGGAACCTGGATAGTAGGGTTACTTCGGGATGAGAGCCTGGATAGTTGGGCTATGAGAAGGAACCTGGATAATAGGGTTACTTCGGGATGAAATCCTGAATAGTAGGGCTATGAGAAGAAACCTGGATAGTAGAGTTACTTCGAGGTGGAAGCCTGGATAGTAGGGCTTATGGGAAGGAACCTAGATAGTAGATTTACTTCAAGGTGGAAGCCTGGATAGTAGGGCTTATGGGAAGGAACCTGGATAGTATGGTTACCTCAAGATGAAAGCATGGATAGTAGGGCTTATGGGAAGGAACCTGGATAATAGGGTTACCTCAAGATGAAAGCCTGGATAGTAGGGCTATGAGAAGGAACCTGGATAGTAGGGTTACTTCGAAATGAAAGCCTGGATAGTGGGGCTATGAGAAGAAAGCTGGATAGTAGGGTTACTTCGGGATGAGAGCCTGGATAGTAGGGCTATGAGAAGGAACCTGGATAGTAGGGTTACTTCGAGACGAGAGCCTGGATAGTAGGGCTACGAGAAGGAACCTGGATAGTAGGGTTACTTCGAGATGAGAGCCTGGATAGTAGGGCTACGAGAAGGAACCTGGATAGTAGGGTTACTTCGGGATGAAAGTCTGGATAGTAGGGCTATGAGAAGAAACTTGGATAGTAGGGTTACTTCGGGATGAGAGCCTGGATAGTAGGGCTATGAGAAGGAACCTGAATAGTAGGGTTACTTTGGGATGAAATCCTGGATAGTAGGGCTATGAGAAGGAACCTGGATAATAAGGTTACTTCGAGGTGCAAGCTTGGATAATAGGGCTTATGGGAAGGAACCTGGATAGTAGGGTTACTTCAAGGTGGAAGCCTGGATAGTAGGGTTTATGGGAAGGAACCTGGACAACAGGGTTACCTCAAGATGAAAGCCTGGATAGTAGGGCTTATGGGAAGGAACCTGGATAGTAGGGTTACCTCAAGATGAAATCCTGGATAGTAGGACTTATGGGAAGGAACCTGGATAGTAGGGTTACCTCATTTGGTGACGTAGCTTAGTTGACCCGTTTGATTTTGGGAACTGATTTTTTTCATTAGCTGTCTGCAGATATGATATGTATAACTGCTGGAATTGTTGGTGGTAATTGTCTTTCCTGAAAAGATAACAGGGTAGGGTTAATTATATGCGATGCATGAAATGCGTTGCGAGACGATGTTCTCAAAATAAATGAGATTATGCTGTATGTGATATGTATGTGCATGTCATGATGTATGAGCATGAAATACCATTATGACATGTCCGAGTCTGGGAAAATAAATCCCTGACTGCTGCTGGAGAGTATAGCATTCCTGACTATTGTAGAGAACTATGGTTCTTCTACTTCCGCTGGGGATGGTGAATGGAAATGGCTATGCTGGAGATTTACTCCTTGTTGTTTGTGAATTTTATGCCAGGGGGAGACTCTGTTTGAGAATGACTCTGCGGGGAGGTAATTATGTTTGAAGATGAACTTCCGTAGCTAAAGTAATAAGCTTTGTTGGGGATTAAACTTCTGTATTAAGAGAAATAGACTCTGCTTGGGAGATAAATTTTATGACCCGCTTGCGATTATGAAATTCGGTTGGGGGGATATAGATGTCATATTTCTGAAAGACCCTGGTTAGGGAGATTACTTCCTGTTTTGGTGGAGCTGGTATCAACGCTTTAATTTCTTTTAATCTATGGGGAGTGTATCTGTCATGAGGTCGTACGCACTGATGACTGTGTTTCAAAGCTGTCTGTGCCCTAGTACCTACTGGACAGAGTAACTGTCGGGTTTGGACATTTTTGTTTTTGCCCCTGTTTCTTAAGTTACGAGCAATTTTCTTTCCGTTTCTTATGTAAATATTTATGAACAACAATCATATTCAAATGCATATGTCAAGAATAAATCATTGTACATTCTTGCAAAAAAAAAACAGAAAAAGAAAAACAAATAGTTGTATAAAAATGATTTGTATTGATTTTTGAAGTTGGCCTATAACAGGCATTTTTGTACAAGGGAGCTGACACTCTAGTAAGAGAACGCTGTCGAAAAGTGGAAATTTATACAATATTGTGTAAAAAGAAAACATCTATGTACAACAATCCCATTGAGTTCCAATTCTGCTATTGCCGCTCTGTCTTCGAGCGTCTCATCACTTTGCTACTTATCCGAAGCTGATTAGATTGATTGGTGCCGTTCGAACTTGACAGTTGATACTGAGGTCTGATCGCAAGGTGATCCAATGGGACATAGTGATACGCTTTACATCCCTAACTTTTTCCTGAACTGCCCTTTCGGGTTTTCAGTCCACCGGGATACCCTTTGTTGCCCAAGCCGCCTTTTCAGGTTTTCAACTTGCCGGGTGTACAAATTTTTTCATTTTCATCCCTTATTTTTGCCCGAACCCTTTTGGTTCACCGGGAAGCCCTTATTTTTGCCTAGGCCAGTCAACCTAGCAGGTCTTTTATCATGCATAGTATCTTTTCACTAAGTCCGCATTGACAGGGTGAGGAAGGTCATCACCGTCCATGGTGGTTAAAATCATGGCTCCACCCGAGAAGATGTTCTTATTCACAAACGGACCTTTGTATGTGGGAGTCCATTTTCCCCTGGGATCACCTTGCGGCAGTATGATGCGTTTGATCACTAGATCCCCTACTTGATATTCTTGACGTCTGACTTTTTTGTTGAAAGCCTTGATCATCCGTTTTTGATACATTTGACCCTGACAGACAACAGTGAGTCTCTTCTCATCGATCAGATTTAGTTGATCAAGTCGAGTCTGGATCTAGTCGTCTTTATTCAAACCCGCATCCTTCATAATCCTTAAAGAAGGAATCTGGACCTCAATGGGCAGGACTTCCTCCATGCCATATACCAGAGAGTAGGGTGTTGCCCCTGCCGACGTCCGTGCTGAGTTACGGTACCCATGAAGAGCGAATGGTAACATATCATGCCAGTCTTTGTATGTCACCGTCATCTTCTGTATAGTCTTCTTGATGTTCTTGTTAGCCGCTTCAACAACACCATTCATCTTCGGTTGGTAGGGAGAAGAGTTATGATGTTGTATCTTGAATTGCTTACAGAGCTCGGTGATCATCGTGTTATTGAGATTCATACCATTGTCAGTAATAATTCTCTCTGGCACACAATACCGATAGATCAGGTTATACCTGATAAACCGCGCCACGACGTGCTTGGTCACAGTAACAAAAGAGGCCGCCTCAACCCATTTTGTGAAGTAATAAATGGCCACCAGGATGAAACGATGCCCATTGGAAGCGATAGGCCTGATTTCTCCGATCATGTCAATGCCCCACATTGCAAAGGGCCAAGGAGCCGTCAAGACGTTAAAAGGAACCAAAGGCACATGCACATTATTAGCATAGATTTGGCACTTATGACAAGTTCGGGAGTGCTGATAACAATCTGCTTTCATAGTGGACCAGTAATATCCTGCCCGTAGGATTTTCTTAGCCATGGTATGTCCACTTGTATGGGTTCCGAAAGTACCTTCATGTAAATATGTCATAATCCTCTCTGCTTCTATCTTGTCTACACACCGCAGTAAGGTAGAGTCATGATTGCGCTTGTAGAGGATTCCATTACTGAGGAAGAATTTCGCGGCAAACCTTCTCAGAAATTTCTTATCATTGACAGATGCTCCTTCGGGATACTCTTGAGTCTCGAGGTACTTATTCACTTCATGAAACCAGGGTTTGTCTGCTACCTCTTCGGTATCAATCTCACAGCAGTGTGCTGGTTCATCCAACCTTTCAATGGTGATTCAGGGTGTTTTGTTGTCCCACCTGACTTTGAACATAAAAGACATGGTAGCTAGCGCATCCGCTAACTGATTCTCCTCTCGTGGGAAATGTTCAAAGGTTACCTCCTCAAAGTGCGGGAGTAATGTCAGCACGCGCTCTTTGTATGGGATGAGATTCAGATGCTTCGTATCCCATTCACCTTTGATCTGACTTATCACCAAGGCTGAATCCTTGAAGACACTTAAGAACTTGATCCTAAGGTCGATAGCGGCTTTGAGACCCATTATGCAGGCTTCATACTCCGCCATGTTGTTAGTGCAGTTGAAACATAGTCGGGCAGTGAAAGGAGTATGATAGCCCTCAGGAGATATGATTACGGCGCCAATGCCATTACCGAGTGCGTTCGAAGCTCCATCAAAAACCATAGTCCATCAGGATCCTTCCTTAGGTCCTTCATCCGGTCCAGGTTCTTCATAGTCAGTCACCAACATAATATTCTCGTCCGGGAACTCAAAATTCATGGACTAGTAGTCATCCACAGCCTGATGAGCCAAATGATCAGCCAATACACTTCCCTTGATTGCTTTCTGGGTTATATATTGTATATCGTATTCAGTTAAGATCATCTGCCATCTCACTATCCTTCCGCAGAGTGCGGGCTTCTCGAAGATGTATTTGATTGGATCCATCTTAGATATCAATAGAGTAGTGTGGGTCAACATATACTGTCTCAGTCGGCGAGCAGCCCATGCCAAAGCACATCAAGTTTTCTCGAGTAATGAGTATCTTGTCTCACAGTCAGTAAACTTTTTGCTAAGGTAGTACATTGCGTGCTCTTTTCGACCAGACTCGTCATGTTGCCCCAGCATACACCCCATTGAATTGTCTAGCACCGTTAAGTACAATATCAAAGGTATTCCTTCAACTGGAGGCATCCGAATTGGTGGTTCTTCAAGATATTCTTTGATCCTTTCGAAAGCAGTCTGGAATTCGTCATTCCACTTTACCACTTGATCTTTCTTCAGAAGCTTGAATATGGGCTCACAAGTAGCAGTCAGATGTGAAATGAACCTGGCGATATAATTCAAGCGTCCCAAGAAACCTCTAACTTTCTTCTCAGTACGAGGAGATGGCATCTCTTGTATGGTCTTTACCTTTGCGGGGTCTACCTGAATACCTTTGTCATTGACGATGAAACCCAGAAGCTTACCAGACCTTACTGTTGCACCCCAAAATTTGCCCTCCTAATTTCTTTTATTTTGGCTTATACTTTTGCATTCATCTGCATCTATTTCATTAGGTCACTAACATGGCATACCTGGTTGGTGGGCTTACAAGCTCTTATGAGACCTTGAGATGCATAATCATGGGCCAAGTTCAAAGATACGAGGATAAGATCTGTTGACTTCGGTTAAAGTAAGCTTTGAACAATTAACTTTGGGGCCAAGGTCTCCCTTGAATTTTCATCTAATATGTGTTGGGAATTCGAGTTGCATTTGAAGAATAGTATGGTAAAGGAAAAGAAATATTGGTTCAGAAAAGGAAGATTTCATTAAAAATCAGGGTTTCTATTCATTGATAAATGTTCAAGTAATTGAAGATCAGGGGAAATAAGGTTTCATGTTAATCTCGATCATGTTCTTTCATTATCATTTGTGTACATCTTTGATGATTAAAGGTCGTCAGTTAGAGAAGGACCTCGTCGAGATAAGAGACTTGTGGATTGAATCGTAGGATGAGGCATGATACAAAAGGGCAAGGTTGTGAATTTTTTAGGATCAAGATCTTATTGGCTATTCAAATTATTTGTCATTCAAGTTGATTTGGGATTCAAGATTGAAGTTAGGAGTTCATTGAGAATGCAAGTGTGATTTGGATTTGAAGTTTGATTTGAGTTCAAGATGTTCGAAAGTGTTTGGTTGAATTAAAGTCGGCAAAGAGTCTTAAGTATTGGTCATATGGCTTTCTTGGAAGGTAAAGTACAGACTGCGAGGTTTTGTTTCAAGTCGGAGTTCATACACATTACAAAGATGTTCATCGTTATTCCAGATTCAAGTTCACATGTGTTCAAAGTTTATTCGAACCCTTTCATTCATGATTCAAGAAAATACTATCCAATTCCATTCAATTTCATTCAAGTGTAACAATACCTTACAAGAAAATTTAATACTTTCATTCTCATATCTCGTCTCTTCTTGTTTCACACAAACGTGTTTTGAACTTTCGTCATCTTCTTCCTTACTCCATTGCCCTTATATTCTCCTCGTTATCTCTCTCGTCGAGATTTATTTATTTTCCTTTTCCTCTAGCGAGATTTTTTCAAAGGTTATTGTGATCGGTTCTGGTGAAGTATTTGGAATTCTCTTCAAGTGTTTATTTTTTGTGGCTGATTAAATTTGATTGAACTGCACCACACGGCTGAGGAGGGTTACAGGGTTGCTTTAAATGTTTATGATTTAAGCCAAGGACTTGCTAGACAACTTTCAATGCCGTTTTTGGGGAAAGCTATTGAAGGCATATGGCACACAGGAATTGTGGTTTATGGAAATGAGTATTACTATGGTGGTGGCATACAACATTGTCTTGCTGGATCAACACCATATGGAACTCCACTTAAGGTGGTCGATTTAGGTGTTACACATGTTCCAAAGGATGTTTTTGAAATGTATTCGCAAGAAATCAGTCCGCGCTACTTGGCTGAAACCTATAGTTTGCTTACTCACAATTGCAACAACTTTAGAAATGAAGTTGGACAATTTTTTGGTTGGTGGTACAATTCCAGATTATATTCTTCAGCTCCCTAATGAAGTTATGAGCATCCCAATGGGTGCTCTCATGTTGCCAATGATACAGAATTTAGAGACAACATTAAAGGCAGGCGGAGTTCCACAAATGCCACAGTTTAGGCCTTCAACGGTGACTCCTGCATCAAATTGTGCCTCAGTCAACACCCAAAAAAGTTCAACTGGACTTAACTCATCCACAGAGAATAAGGTCATCAATAAGGAAGTAAAAGGCAAAGAAGAAGTTAAGAAGACCGAAAATGCAGTGTCATTTTATATTTAATTAACAATTAGTTATGTATACAATTTCACTACAGTTTGTGGTGGTTTATTAAATTGAAGTTAAGACAACTTGAGTCAATATTATCAATTCACAAATTGTCAAGACTTCGGAATCACATTGATGCTTTAAGAGAGGTTGCTAAACTTCCATTTTCGCCTCTAGATCGTCGAGAACCTGATACTTCTGTTGAGGTGTTTGAAAATTTATCTCCTCATGTCCAAGCTTGTATACCAGACCTCTTGAAGGTTGCTCTGGCTTGTCTGGACAATGTGGCAGACTCTGATGGATCGCTTCGTGCCTTGAGGGCTAAGACTTCCAGTTTTATTGCAAATAATGTAAAGAGGAATTGGCCTCGTGATTTGTATGAAAGAGTTGCTTGAGCATTCAGGCTTGGCAGCAGATCAAATATATGCAGTAGAGTTAATTGGAGGTGCTACCAGAGTGCCAAAGTTACAGGCTAAGCTTCAAGAGTTCCTTGGTAGAAAAGAACTTGATAGGCATCTTGATACTGATGAAGCAATAGTTATTGCTGCTGCTACGGTGGCTGCTGCAACTGCACGGTGGACAACTCATGGACTGAATCCGTTGTGCACTCTACTCCCTACAATTTACTTTTACCCATCCATCTGTTAGGCCCTGCATAGAAAGATTAAAAAGCAAAAGTCAATAAACAGTTAACAGTTCAGTTCTAAGAAATTGTAACAAAGCTGAATTCTAACCATTCCAAAACAGATTACTAACAGAATTCCTCTTAAACTAACTTGTAACCATAACAAACTTCTAACCAAAGTTTCTAACAGAATGCCAACTTTTCTAACTAACTCTATAATTCCAATAACTAACTTCCTCATAACAGAATTTTTGACAACTAATTTTAACTAATTCCATAACAGAATTTTATAACCAAACTCCTAACAGCTCTACAGTATAAGATAGAGTAAATTCACCTTGGTTGAAGGGGTTTTTTTTCCCAGAAATTCCACAGAAGAAGGTGTCTCATCTTCATCCATAAAAAACTCCAGAAAAATTATCAATCCCTTTCTCTCTTAAAATCGATTCAGTCATCATCTTCATCTCCCTTCAATCCTCATCATCACTTGAATCTTCACGATTCTTCAATCGCGATGATCCTCACCATAACTTCACCTCCTTAATCCTCATCACAGAACCATGAACACCATCAACTTCATTACCCCTGCTTCAAACAACAACAACACGTTATGGCAGCGTTTCTGCATCAAATCAGAATTCATTACTAAAAAAAAAGATCATAGAAAAAGCTTGAAGGCTTACCTTTATTTTTATCTTCAAATTGCTGAGCCTTTTTTTATTGCTTCAAGCTTCAGACTGATTCATTTTCGGTGTAAATCGTCTTCTTCTCATCATTTTCATTTTCTATGTTCATCAGCATTTAGCAAACCGCATTAACCTCCTGCAACAAAAAAAAACTCTCGGCACCCTCTTCCATATTCACCCTCTGAATTCATCTTCATCTCCTTCAATTATCATTCAATAATAACCACTTCTTCTCCACCGTCTCCCCTCTGCTTCCTTCTCCATGACCACCAAGAAATCTTCACAAGAATTCTCTCTCCCTCTGAAATTCTCGCCAATCTCCTGCTTCACTCTAATCATCATCTTCATACATTCATCGTATCATCGTTAATCTTCTTCAAACTACTACATTGTTCTTCAACAAACTTCGATATGCTTCTGCAACATCACAATAACAACGAATTCATCGCATCAATGATCCGCAACAACTTCACATAAGGATTCAAAGAAAAAAATTTCACTGAGTAATAACATGCAGACAGATACGCACAAATCAGAAAGCGAAGTAGAAGATGAAGAGGAAAAGAAAAATGAAATCGCATACCTGATTCGTCGCCTTGAAGAAGCATCGAACGTTCTCTGGAAATTAAGGTTCTTGTATTCGTCTTCTTCTCATAGCCTTTTACTGTGTGTGTTCGTTTGTTTGAAACGAATGATCAGAGACGGAGAAAACTGAATGTGAATCGAAGAAGATGAGAGGGAGAAATCGCGCCGCGAGAGAGGAGGAGAACCAAGGGAGCTCAAACGTCACAGATGGTGGAAGAATTGGAGTTCGCCGGAGAGGACTGAAGATGGTTACGGTTTCGTTCGAAGAAGAGAATACGGAGATGAAGAGGCGGCGACCAGCGTGGTTACAGCGGTGTGTTTGATCGGTCGCGGCGGAAGGCAATCTCATAACCTAATTTAGAATGCATTTTTTCCACATGTTTATTTTCCTTTTTTATATTTTATTTGTTTTAATTCCCATAAATAATAGTTTAAACAAAAGAAAAGTTGGGCTGGCAATATTGTAGTTGGACCGAGTTGCATGTCATTAAGGCCCATGGTTATATTTTTTGGAAGTTGATTTTTGTTGAAGCTATACAAGAAAAAAAAAAGGGCTTATTGGACATTACAAGATGGGCCTAGCGCCTGATTTCTAGTCATACATACACCTGAAAATCACTTTTACACCCCCATTCTTGTGTACATAACCTTTGGTATCTCGCTTAGTCTAGCCCACGATTTCGACTTTTTTTGGCCTATAAGAGATCTGAAAAAAATATGTTTCTAACTCTTTAGTGTCTTAAGAATATTTAGACATTTGTTGTAGATTTTTCTTAATTGACTTTCATTCTCGTTTAAATTCTTTTTTCTAATGTGTTCAAAAAGCGATGTGTATGCGTTTACTTGTGTGGTTTTTGATCTGAATTTCGATCGCTTCTTGGCAAATAAAATTCACAAGTTATGGTTCTAATTCTTTGGTGTCTTAGGGATTTTTAGAATATTTTTCCTTATTTTTAAGTTTATTTGCATTTTACTTTGAGTCTTTTTTTTTTGTAAAGTTGTTCTAATTGGTCATCACTCGATTGAAGCTTGGGTTAAATAATTGTTGAAAACTATTTTGGGCCGATCTTTGGACCATAATCAAAGGTTGATTTGTACATAATGCGTGTTTTGGCTTGATAATTTTTGGATTAAGAATTGAAGCATTTTTCCAATTAGCTTTTCTAGCCTTGATTCTTATGTGCTTATTATGGACTATCGTTGAAAAGTTTGGTAGCTTTTAATGCAATTTTTGCTCACTTTCATGTGTTGATGACATTGCTGCCCGAGTTTCAAAGTTGTTGTTCCGAGGCTCGTTCGGACTGCTTTTCTTCTTGATTCTACCTTGATTTGAGTTGTGATTTGATTGTGTAACTTCGGTCACGTTTGCCTTGTCGTTACTAATGTGTCTGTTGAGTTGTGCAAGACTGCTTGGAGTTTTCAGGGTTTCTCTATTTTGTTTGCTGCGTTACGAACCTCTGTTCGTTTGAGCAACTTCTGTAGAGTTTTCCTATCACTTGCGTGGCTTTGAAGAGGCAACGGACCTTCTCCGTTCGGTATCATCGCAACTTCAATTGATCCCTCATCCCCGAACTTTTACCTCTTTTCTATAAAAATCATGATAAGTAGGGCTTTACTGCAAGCTATGCATGCTAACATTAGGTAGATGTTTCCCTTTCATTCATCCTTGACTTAGGGCTACCATTGCATAATAAAATTAGGTTTAGAAATAGACTGGTCTCCCTGTGACTTTTCTTTCCCTTTTGCATACGCATTTAAAACAAAAATTTCTTTTTTTCAAACTTCAAAAATACTAAAAAATCTACTGACGAGAATCATATCTTCGTTAAGTATGTGAGACGATAAGCGGGTCTCTTCTCGACCTTATTGATCTTTTATTCTAAGCTTTGGTGTGGTTCAAGTCTCAAAGACTCATTTCATGAATAAGTAGAGAAATGGCTAAAATCTCTCCCTTGAGGTCAAATAGCTGTTATCTACAAGCAAAAACACCGACAAATACAAACTCTTTTGTCTCCGAGCCTTCCTTTCAAAAAAAAATCTTTTCAAAAGAATATATTAGTTCACTTCTGTGCTGATGCGTAAGTCTCCAAAGGTCGAGTTGCGGCAGAAGGCGAAATTAATATCGTTCATTAAAAAAAAACGAATTCAAACTTTTGTACGTCCAGGCAGATTTCTTTCCAAACTTTTCAAGAGAGCATGTTAATTCACTTCTGTGCTGACGCGTAAGTCTCCAAAGGTCGAGTTGCGGCAGAAGGCGAAATTAATACTGTTCATTAAAAAAATACAAACCAACAAAAACATATAAGCTGAACTACAGCTGCTCTGATTCTTCAAAAAGGATACGTAGGCATCGCGGTAGGGCCCGAACGAGCACAACTTTTATTTTCCCTACATTCTTCTCTCTTTTCTTTTGCATGCATTCCCTCCAGTAGTATAGTAAACAGTAAGCATAGATTAGACACACCCATAAGATAGACAACAAGAGTGGATACCATAGAGTACTACGGGCGTGTGGGGTGCTAATACCTTCCCCTCGCGTAACAGACTCCCTTACCCTTATCTCTTGGTCGTTCGACCTTGATTTCACCCTTCTCAGGTTTACTCGACGTTTACCTTTCCCTACATGTGGGATAAAAGACGTTCGATGGCGACTTCATTGTTTGATGATTTTCAGCCGGTTGTTTCAGTTGGCGACTTCACTGGGGACAAGGTCGACCAAATGCTGGTCCATCCCGGAGTCGCTCCTAGCTCTTGATTTCTTTTCTTAGGGTGTTTATTTTTATGCTTTCCGTTCATTCGTTCATTTTTAAACATACCTGTGCATATGCATGTATTACACTCTACTGCCTTCCATATATTGCTGTTGTACTGTATCTGCTTCTTGCTTGGGTGGGAATGTTACTATTGAGGTAAAAGGCCCAGTACCCAGACCAGAGTGCACTAGGACACCTAGGAATAGAGTGGGGGCATGACGGCTATAGGACGTGGTCCGATTAGTGCGGTCTTGTCATATACCATGCTCGGATGAGGTTCAAATGAATTACTATCGGCACCCACGTCTGTGGGTAAGCCCATAGCACTTTCAGGAGGACCCGTGATTTTTGAGTTACCATTACCTTACCCTGACCTAGTCTTCACCCGTGAGTGGGGAGGGATTTGTCATTACAGGTACAGTTGGTAACTATGTTCAAATGGTTACTCATGCTCAGATAGAGACTGTGATAAGATGGTGATTAGTGGTTCTAATGATCATGTTATGGACTTCTGTCGGTGACTTATGCATATGGTGTTCTGTTGGTAACTATATGGTTCTCAGATTTATTTTCTGAGTTCCTGACTTGCTTACTTGGAAGTTCATTCAAGCCTTTGATCTTGGCATTCCCAGCATACTCAGAATTGCTCAACAATATCTGATGTTCCTGAAGCCTTGATCTTATGCTACTTAGATCTACATAGTACTCGGCTCTTATATGTGCGGAAGCTATGCCGGACCTTTGATTTGATAATATTCATATGGTTCAGAAGCAACGCAACAATCATATTCAGAAATGATGGAACCTTGAACCCATTTGATCTCATGCCTTTGCGTACATAACATGGTTGACCACATGCTTAACATACATGTTCTGTGATTTCCAAGGAATCGTATTTGTAAACCTTGTGTTAAAACTTTCCATCTTTTACTTACGTAAAATCAAAATCAAATCATGTAAATTCCTTGGAAATGACGGAACATGACATGGCATCCGTTCATGCATATTCATGCATCCATAATAGGTACTCAAAGATTGGGGATTCTCTTTCGGACATGGTTCTCCTCGGAGGTTTACCTTTGATTTCTTACTGCACTTGTTCAGGGATCGGTTAGGGAATAACTCCATATGGTATACCTACAAGCTTTGGTCCATGGTCAGAAATTTCTTCGAACAGGAAGATAATTGATTAAAGACTCAAGATGAACCAGGTCATGGAAGCTCTAATGATGATCAATAAACTTATGGCTGCGGCAAGTTCTCTCTTCACCTCA
Organism: Vicia faba; assembly: GCA_948472305.1. NCBI lineage: Eukaryota > Viridiplantae > Streptophyta > Magnoliopsida > Fabales > Fabaceae > Vicia > Vicia faba. Next base: position 722,437,812 of record OX451738.1, on the reverse strand, counting down.
TCTTCTTTTGGGAATTGCTTCCAACTATGGAGTGCTACGCAATCCTGAGTTCTTGGAACATCTTATCAGCAGATGTTTCCCATTTTACCATAGGATCTTATATCACTTCTTCATTCTTATTGACCAAAATCAGATGTGGTTACCACGCCGGGGCATTATACCTTTTAATCAGGGGCATCCTCCATAACTCTGTGTTCCCTAATTTGTTCAACAAGAGCCAGTCTTTATTCCCCAAGTGAATTCATGGGGAAAAGCTTTTAAGCCAAGACATAAGAATCCTGATGAGCATGTTGATGCAGTTCTTCCCAGCTCTGATCTTCGAGGACTTCCTCCCACAAACATCTCTTCTGATTATGATATGTATGCTAGATACAACCCCTATTCTGGGGTACCCGGCTTTGATATTAAAGATCACAAAGGGGTTATAAAAGCCCAACACCTGTTTGGCGTCTCTTCCAAAACTCTCTTTCACCAGGTGGATGTCTCTTTTGTTTTGATAGAAGACAAACTGTATTAGTTTTTGTGGCGTAGTATGCTTGATGATGCAGTTTTCAGTTGAAAAAGCATTCAGTTGTTCTCCTGAAAGAATCTTCTATATTATTCTGGGGCAATTGATCATTCGATTGAAGAGAGTACGTCATCTAGAGACGAAGTCTAAAACGAGATCAACCCGGAGACTGTGGTGTCCAAATCCGGAATTCTCTCACTCACCTCATGCATCTTCATGAACCTTCATGCATCTATAGCAGGTACTCAGAAGATTCAAGTTATGAAAAGAATCAGATGGGGTTGTTTATTGGGGGTACGCAAGCAATAGCCTGTAGTCAGAAATCCCCAAGAGGAAAAATATCCAGTTGAAGACTTAGTTGAGTTGGGTGGAAGTTTTGAAGACAGTGTCGGCAAAGAAAAGTGATCATGTATACGTTATTGCAACAGGAGATGTCAGTCATCCCCAGCCTATGGGACATTTTTTAAATCATGAGATACTTTGTGGGTCTCACCCAGAGCTTCGTGTTCTAGGATTTTCTTGCTAGCAACTAGTTTCTGGTCTCCAAGAGGACCCATGGGGTAAAACTTACCAGCAAAGACATAGAAAGCTTGAGAAGCAGGTTGATACAATCTCAATGCATTGTATCCAGTTACTTCCTCGTATGTTAGAAGCTCAGTGGTTTAAGCTTCGTGCTTTGGGTCATCCTCCAACAAATTTCTCTCCTGATTTCGATACAAATACTAGATGTGTCTCCCACTCTGGGGCACTTAGTTAGGATATTGAATACTGCAAGGGGTTGAAGTATGAAGTTTGGTACTTGTTTGGATTCTTTTCCAAGGTTCAGTCCATGTTTGGAGAACCATTTCAGGCTCTTTTTTTATCCTCAGCTGGATGCTTCTTATGTGTAAGTATAAGATGGGGTGACGCTTCTCTGATGAAAAGTATAAGATATCGAGTTCTTAGATATCTGCTGCTGTGTAGAAGAAAAATACCTCAAAGATCGAATGCTATATTCAGAGTTTAGTTTCTTCTATGTAGTAGAAGATTCTTTGTTACAGTTTCTGAATTTTTGCCTCCGTGCAGTAGGAAACTTCTCTCTTATGAAGTAAGGGATGAAGTTTACTTTCTTCTGTGAAGTAGAAGATTCTTTGTTACAGTTTCTGAATTTTGCTTCTGTGTAGTAGAAGACAGAGACTCTTTTGCGTAGTGGGAGACGCTCCGGAATTCAATGGCTGGATTTCTCTTCTGTGTGATAGAAGATGGTTGGCATTTCTTCTTTATGCTAGAATATACTTTGCAATTCAATTTATGCAAGTTCACTTGATAAGGTCCTCATAACACATGGTGAAGGAACTTGTTGTGATTACTATATTGGGGCACTAAGCCATTCCATTGAAGATTGTTGGGCTTTCAAAGAAAATATGCAAGACCTGCTGGATGCAAAGGCTATTAATTTCAGGCCAGCCAGTCAGATTTGAAGTTTCCATTGACTCAGTAGATATCAAGATTGGCAGATCATCATCCGAAGCAACAAGTCCATACAGAGACTAATCTCCTCAACATGGCATTTTCAAATTACGTTTGCATTCTCATTCGTAATCTTTCTTGTCTTGGTTCAATACTTTCTTATATGCGAAACTTGCTTATTATTGAATATTAATTATAATGCATTGAGTATGTTTGTTTTGAGTTAATCCATTCGTATTCACTCATTAATGTTTTCCTTTGACTTTTTGATACTTAACTCTTGTTAAATATAGCAAAAAAAACCTCTGGAGGGAGGATGACGAGTAATATACCAAAAATTTCAAACGGTGTGCTTTTGAATAGGACCCTGCTGACGATGTACATGCCTTGTTTCAAATTCCCAAACACCGGAGATATAAGGGAGATAGACCCTCGTCAACCCCTTTGAGCCTTGAAGTAGGAGTTTCTTTTCTTTTCAGAAAAACCCTCACATTTAACCCGGGGCAGGGTAGATTTCAGTTAATCTGATTGGGCGTTCAAAACTTGTTAAGAGTGCACATCAAAGGATACAACAATGGCTATCCTTCAGAAGGTTGAGAAAGAACAAAATCACAATGAATGACTTTCATCTATCAGTAGCGTGCATCAAAGAGAACGATATCCCAATAGGTATCTCTCGCACATCAAGAGGTCAAAAAGATGACGATACCATAATGGTTGTTCCTCGTCAACCAAACAACAAGGTAGTCACACCTTTTTCAGAAAATCAAAGAATGACTCGAAGTCACACGACTGGTTCAAATTAAGAGAAATGATAAAAGAAAGAAACAAAAAGCCCCGCTAAGCCGAAACTTGAGAAGGCAAGTCGCTTAGGCAAAAGTCAGGGAATCCCGCTGGACTCCAAAGTCAAAATCAAAAGACAAGTCGCTTAGGCAAAAGTCAGGGCATCCTGTTGGACTTCAAAGTCAAAATCAAAAGGAATTTGTCCAGGCAAAAGTTAGGGAATACAAAAAGAAAGCGAAAAGTGCGAAAAGTGAAAAGGGATTACCGAAAAAGATCCTCCATAAAGAATAAAGTCGTGTGATCAAATACCAAGAATGAAAGGGTGAGTGACTGTCATATCCTCCTCAACCATGGTAAACTCTTTTGAGGGATGAGTGCTCGTATTAGTTTAACTGAATTTAGGATTGGAGAACATCATGGAGAATGGGTGGGCACCAAATATTTTGAGCCTTAAATCCGTTTTTTCTAAAACCATGAACCACGCCACGTTACAACCCTGAAAAGTCCTAATTGAAGCAAGGGTTAATTCGAAAGCACACTATAACAAGAATACGGTAACCTGACTCCAAGGAGGCTTGCAAAAACTTTTGAGTTGGTATCACTCCATCTTTTTACTATCTTTTGTACAAATTTTTGATGTTTCAAAATATTTTTTATATAAATCTTTTAACTTCAAGACAAACATGAGCTTTGCATTACAATTATCATTCTTATGATAAACATTCTTTGCATATGAGCAAGTGCATAAATATCGAGTAAGTTTGCTTAATGAGCATCAAATGAAAATTTGATAATCTCCAGGGACAAATTGCTTCAGGTTACCGTTTAAAGGTAAATCATTTGTGAGAATGGCCTTAATCTGGGGCAAATCTTCTATTGACTCCGCTGAGTAAAAGAATACCGGTTTGAGAAATGATCTGAAGTAGATTGCAAAAGTTGGTCGCCCAAAGTTTCTGACAAGCAGTGGTGCATTACTTTCAGTTGGTCCCAAGGGACATATTTCCTCAAGTATCTGATTAGAGATTGAAGCAGTTCAAGTAGAGGAGTATGGTTGTGAGGTAACCTATATTCAAGAGCCAACCACTCTAAGGTTATGTTGCCTTCGAAAATACTCAGATTTCTCATCCCTCTGTGAGCATGAGGTAAAGGAAAGGTTTGTCGAGATTCTGTTAAGCAAGGGGCAGGTGTGTAGAATATTCCGTCGAGTAGGTATTCAGCCAATCTGAGGCATTCAAGTTGGGATTTCATCCCTCAAAGGGCAGTCAAACTGGGGCAGTTATGTCGAGATTTGATAAATCTCTCTAAGATTTTGTTGATTAGGGGAGAATCTTTTCAGAATTCAGAGATGCACGAGAATTCAATCAAGCATAGTTGGAATCATCTCCAATTTTAATTATCTGATGTTCATAACACTGGGGCAGTTTATCTTGGTGGTATAAATCTAAAAAAGTCCTCTCGAGGCAATTTTTCTGCAAAAGCCTTACAGACTGGGGCAAGAATTCATGTAAGGGCTTTCTCTCTCCTCCAGTGGTTGATCAGATCACGTCCATGTACAGGCTAAATGACCTATGAATGTGAAAATCATGTCGAGAAGTCAAGATTGTTATCTTTAACTTATTAGGGACTCGAGTCCACTTACTGATATCCTTTGTCCTAAGTCAAGGTTATTACCCCCAGTTGAAGTTTGGATTGTTATCCTCAGTAAGATATGAGCTGTAACGCAAAGATTATTTGGGTTTGTTTATTCGTACAAGACGCGATGGGAATATTGCTTCCTAGGGGGATGCCTACTCCTAGTAAAATACCTCCTGCTACTTAACATAGACCTATCTACCAAGGGGTTCCTCTTTTGAGATTTTTTTCTCCCCAGTAAAGCATCCTCGTTTCTCTGCAGTAGGAGAATGTTCTTTTTCCCTGGAAATATAGAAGTTGTTTAAAGTCTGGTTGACCCCTTTTCATTGGACTGCAATTTATTTTTGCAGCGTCTCCTCTAAAATCCATTTTTAGTGGCATTTCTCCTCGGAGTCGATGTAGTGAAGTTGCAATCTTGCATCACGGTTTTTACCCGGTAATTGATAACTCAAATTGTCTATTCTTCGGTAAGGTTTTCCATTCCAAACAGGGGCATGTCGCCCCAACTTCTATTTTTGCAAGTATTGTTGGTCTTTTATGACAAGATGCATACCAACAAATGAATCAAGAAGGGTCTGTATGTGACTAACGTGAAGATGTTCGTATAATGAGACCCAATTTCCCCAGTGGAACTATTCTTCTTTCCCTAATGGAGCAAGTGTCCTTTCTCTCTGGTGAGGTGTACATGAAGAATTCCAGTCATAACTCTTTCGTTACCAGTGGTAGAAGATTTTATTGAGGTATCCCCAATGGAGTTTCTATCTCAGGATGTTGTTTCTGCCCCAAGTGAGGATCTTTTACCTCCCAACAATGTTATCCCCAGTGCGGCCTGAGTAGAATTCTTTTTATTTAAGAATTTATATACTCCCCAACAGAAGTTATCTTTGTCAAAGAATTTCTATGCCAGAAGTTTCCATTCCCAGCAAAGCTCTCCTCTTTCCAACAGAGGATAAAGAACTTATTCCCCGTGAAGTTGGGAGTTTGATCAGAATCCAAGATTTTCACTGGACTACAATTTACTTTTGTAATGATATTCCCAGGAAGTTACGTCCCCAGTGATCGATCTTTAGACATTGATGATTCCAAATCTCGGTTCCCCATTGAAGTACAAATTGCCTTTTCTCTACAGAAAATCTGGAGTGCAAGAATAATTGTCCTGAAGTTCACAGACTTCTCAGCAGCCGATTATTGATATTTCTTCATAATGCATTACTAAACTTGCATCATTACATTGCATCTCCCAAAACTCGTAGCATTTCCATCGCATGGAGCATTACGCTATAAAAAAAAATTCAAACATGCATGAGTATAAGCCAATTGTGTCCACTTGTGGTAACCAGATTATTATGCGCTCAGATTTGATTTACCTCCACAAGAAGCTTAGGGTAATTCTATTATGTTTCCCCAGCAAATTTTGTTTTGATTCACCACCAGTCGGGTCTTTGGTATTTCTCCATTCCCCCAGTAACTTTTTGGTTTGCGCTTTCCCTTGTAAGCCTTTGGTTATTTTACCCGCGTTTGCTTTGTCGTTAGAGTATGAGTAAGAGTTGGCTTATAACCTTTCTTGCTTTTCAAGTGTTTGAGTATCCATACTTGGTGTGTGGTAATTCTGACAATTTCCACTCTTGAAGAATTAACATCCCGCCTCTGGCCTGAGGGATTTTTAGTTCTTGCGTATTTGCAACTTATCGAAAGCCCAATGTGTTTTGGCAATCTTTGTTAGAGTCTGCTTTGACCAATCTCTTTCTCTTGTAAATTTCACCTTCTATCAGTGCTCTTTGAAGGCCCTGTTTAGTCGGTTCCTTGTTTTGGTTTATCCGTGTTAGTCGGGTCCTCCTTTCGTTAGCCTAGCCAACTTTTTATAATTAAGAGTCTTTCAATGTCTCTTCAAAGTCCAGTTGTCTGGCGCCCTTGTTTAGGCGAATGCGTCCTTTTTTGGGCTTTTCTCGGTTAGTCTCATTCCTGTGTTCGCTAGCAATTCTAAACATTTGTTTCTTGATGATCAATTTCGCTCTTGTGTATCTAACTCTGACCAGATATGCATACCTTTATCATTTGTTGAGAGTCCCCTTCGGCTGGTCTCTTTGCAGTTGTAAGTTCGCCTTCGACCGTCGTTCTCTTATTAGGAATCTACCTTCGGCATAGTATTCCTGGATGAAGATTCCCCTTCGGATGGTTTCTTTATCCTAAAGTCCACCTTCGGCTGGCATCCTTTAAAATCCACCTTCGGCTGGTACCATTTGTTGAGAGTCCCCTTCGGCTGGTCTCTTTGCAGTTGTAAGTTCTCCTTCGACCGGCGTTCTCTTATTAGGAATCTACCTTTGGCATAGTATTCCTGGATGAAGATTCCCCTTCTGCTGGTTTCTTTATCCTAAAGTCCACCTTCGGCTGGCATCCTTTAAAATCCACCTTCGGCTGGTATCATTTGTTGAGAGTCCCCTTCGGCTGGTCTCTTTGCAGTTGTAAGTTCGCCTTCAACCGGCGCCCTTTTCTTAGGAATCTACCTTCGGCATAGTATTCCTCGATGAAGATTCCCCTTCGGCTGGTCTCTTTATCTTGAAGTCCACCTTCGGATGGCATCCTTTAAAATCCCGCTTCGGCTAGTATCTTTCAAAACCCCGCTTCGGCTGGTATCATTTGTTAAAATCCATCGTCGACTGGTATGATTTGTCAGGAGTCCTATTTGTTGGTCTCTTCCCTCAGCAAGTTCACCTTCGATTGGTGTTTTCTTTGCAAGAGCTTTCTTCGGTCTGTCTCTTTCTTACGTATCCGATACCGACCACGGATATGTATTCTTGATACCTGTTTTATATGTTTTCTACCAACCCCAGACATATATTCTTGTATCTTTGATGTCTCTTCCTTACGTATCCGATACCGACCACGGATATGTATTCTTGATATCTCTTTCTTACGTATCCGATACCGACCACAGATATGTATTTTTTATACCTGTTTTATATGTTTGCTACCAACCCCAGACATATATTCTTGTATCTTTGATGTCTCTTCCTTACGTATCCGATACCGACCACGGATATGTATGTTTGATATCTCTTTTGTGCGTATCCGATACCGACCACGGATATGTATCTTTGATATCTCTTTCTTACGTATCCGATACCGACCACGGATATGTATCTTTGATATCTCTTTTGTGCGTATCCGATACCGACCACGGATATGTATCTTTGATATCTCTTTCTTACGTATCCGATACCGACCATGGATATGTATCTTTGATATCTCTTTTGTGCGTATCCGATACCGACCACAGATATGTATCTTTGATATCTCTTTCTTACGTATCCGATACCGACCACAGATATGTATTTTTGATACTTGCTTTATATGTCTGCTACCAACCCCAGACATATGTTCTTGTATCTTTGATATCTTTTGTGCGTATCCGATACCGACCACGGATATGTATATTTTCTATCTCTTTCTTACGTGTCCGATACCAACCACAGATATGTATTTTTGATGTCTCTTTCTTGTATATCCGCTACCAACCCCGGATATGTGTCTCTCATACTTTTTTCGTATGTCTGCTACGGACTTCAGGCATATATATTTTGATATCTTTCTTACAGGTGTTTGTTACCAAATCCCAACAGATGTTCCTTGATAACCAAGTTATTCTGTTGCATGTCAAACCCTGGTTAAACATACACCTAACCCCGATAACCCCTTTAACCTAGAAAGCAAAAAAAAATATAAAATACAAAAAAATAATAATAATACCTGACTAACTCCGGAGCGCAAATTTTCGGGTTCTTTTAGTATTTAATCTTCCTCCACCCTGAAAGTTCGAAAGGCTGACGCCAATCTAACCTTCAGGTTGAAGACGATTAAATAGGGGCAGCTGTTGCACCCCAAAATTTGCCCTCCTAATTTCTTTTATTTTGGCTTATACTTTTGCATTCATATGCATCTATTTCATTAGGTCACTAACATGGCATACCTGGTTGGTGGGCTTACAAGCTCTTATGAGACCTTGAGATGCATAATCATGGGCCAAGTTTAAAGATACGAGGATAAGATCTGTTGACTTCGGTTAAAGTAAGCTTTGAACAATTAACTTTGGGGACAAGGTCTCCCTTGAATTTTCATCTAATATGTGTTGGGAATTCGAGTTGCATTTGAATAATAGTATGGTAAAGTAAAAGAAATATTGGTTCAGAAAAGGAAGATTTCATTAAAAATCAGGGTTTCTATTCATTGATAAATGTTCAAGTAATTGAAGATCAGGGGAAATAAGGTTTCATGTTAATCTCGATCATGTTCTTTCATTATCATTTGTGTACATCTTTGATGATTAAAGGTCGTCAATTAGAGAAGGACCTCGTCGAGATAAGAGACTTGTGGATTGAATCGTAGGATGAGGCATGATACAAAAGGGCAAGGTTGTGAATTTTTTAGGATCAAGATCTTATTGGCTATTCAAATTATTTGTCATTCAAGTTGATTTGGGATTCAAGATTGAAGTTAGGAGTTCATTGAGAATGCAAGTGTGATTTGGATTTGAAGTTTGATTTGAGTTCAAGATGTTCGAAAGTGTTTGGTTGAATTAAAGTCGGCAAAGAGTCTTAAGTATTGGTCATATGGCTTTCTTGGAAGGTAAAGTACAGACTGCGAGGTTTTGTTTCAAGTCGGAGTTCATACACATTACAAAGATGTTCTTCGTTATTCCAGATTCAAGTTCACATGTGTTCAAAGTTTATTCGAACCCTTTCATTCGTGATTCAAGAAAATACTATCCAATTCCATTCAATTTCATTCAAGTGTAACAATACCTTACAAGAAAATTTAATACTTTCATTCTCATATCTCGTCTCTTCTTGTTTCACACAAACGTGTTTTAAACTTTCGTCATCTTCTTCCTCACTCCATTGCCCTTATATTCTCCTCGTTATCTCTCTCGTCGAGATTTATTTATTTTCCTTTTCCTCTAGCGAGATTTTTTCAAAGGTTATTGTGATCGGTTCTGGTGAAGTATTTGGAATTCTCTTCAAGTGTTAATTTTTTGTGGCTGATTAAATTTGATTGAACTGCACCACACGGCTGAGGAGGGTTACAGGGTTGCTTTAAATGTTTATGATTTAAGCCAAGGACTTGCTAGACAGCTTTCAATGTCGTTTTTGGGGAAAGCTATTGAAGGCATATGGCACACAGGAATTGTGGTTTATGGAAATGAGTATTACTATAGTGGTGGCATACAACATTGTCCTGCTGGATCAACACCATATGGAACTCCACTTAAGGTGGTCGATTTAGGTGTTACACATGTTCCAAAGGATGTTTTTGAAATGTATTCGCAAGAAATCAGTCCGCGCTACTTGGCTGAAACCTATAGTTTGCTTACTCACAATTGCAACAACTTCAGCAATGAAGTTGGACAATTTTTTGGTTGGTGGTACAATTCCATATTATATTCTTCAGCTCCCTAATGAAGTTATGAGCAGCCCAATGGGTGCTCTCATGTTGCCAATGATACAGAATTTAGAGACAACATTAAAGGCAGGTGGAGTTCCACAAATGCCACAGTTTAGGCCTTCAACAGTGACTCCTGCATCAAATTGTGCCTCAGTCAACACCCAAAAAAGTTCAACTGGACTTAACTCATCCACAGAGAATAAGGTCATCAATAAGGAAGTAAAAGGCAAAGAAGAAGTTAAGAAGACCGAAAATGCAGTGTCATTTTATATTTAATTAAAAATTAGTTATGTATACAATTTCACTACAGTTTATGGTGGATTATTAAATTGAAGTTAAGACAACTTGAGTCAATATTATCAATTCACAAATTGTCAAGACTTGGGAATCACATTGATGCTTTAAGAGAGGTTGCTAAACTTCCATTTTCGCCTCTAGATCCTCGAGAACCTGATACTTCTGTTGAGGTGTTTGAAAATTTATCTCCTCATGTCCAAGCTTGTATACCAGACCTCTTGAAGGTTGCTCTGACTTGTCTGGACAATGTGGCAGACTCTGATGGATCGCTTCGTGCCTTGAGGGCTAAGACTTCCAGTTTTATTGCAAATAATGTATAGAGGAATTGGCCTCGTGATTTGTATGAAAGAGTTGCTTGAGCATTCAGGCTTGGCAGCAGATCAAATATATGCAGTAGAGTTAATTGGAGGTGCTACCAGAGTGCCAAAGTTACAGGCTAAGCTTCAAGAGTTCCTTGGTAGAAAAGAACTTGATAGGCATCTTGATACTGATGAAGCAATAGTTATTGCTGCTGCTACGGTGGCTGCTGCAACTGCACGGTGGACAACTCATGGACTGTATCCATTGTGCACTCTACTCCCTAAAATTTACTTTTACCCATCCATCTGTTAGGCCCTGTGTTGTACCCCAAAATTTGCCCTCCCATATTTCTCAAAACATTTCAAGAAAAATTCACAAGTCCAACCCGGCGCATCATATTCATGTGTTATTTCGCCAAGATATCTCTGATAACATATTCTCAAATTCAGGTTCGTCTCAAGAGTCAATTCTTTAAAGAAGGTATCCGAATGTGTGAGTTTTCTCGAGGAAATATGGTGAAAAAAGTGTGTTGAAAGTGCAGTTTTTACGCGCTAAAAAATTCATAACTTGAAGATCGTGGCTCGTTTTGAACCCGTTCTGGTGGCCAAAATTCCGTCTTGACATTATCTACGTTTTCATCTCTCACGACTGGAAGCCAATTTCGATCAGAAGGTCTTCAAAAATGTAGATTTATCAAGTATTTTCGTACAAAATATTTGTGACAGAAGTTTATTTGCGTCATGTTCAGAAAATCATAACTTGGTCGATTTTCATCGTATCGAGCTGGTTCCGGCGCCAAAATTTCACAAATTGAGTTGGCTACATTTTCACAGAAGGTATTGAGTTCAAACGGTATTCAAAAGGCCTTCGTTTTTTCTCAGAGTGCGTGACACGCCGAAAATCCTGAATGCTGAATATTATTTCATCTGGGCCGAAACTTCGAAAATTCATAACTCGGTCAATTTTTATCGGATTGGGCTCATATTTTTACACAAGGTCACTGACTCATAGATTTACAACTTTTCTTCAAAAGTCGAGACCGGATTATGCTCCGATCAATACCAGTTTTTTATTGAAGAACGTGTCAGAGTCGACACTGGAGCCCAAAATAAGTTTGTCTGAGCTGAAACTTCAAAAATTCATAACTAATTCACCGTTTATCCGATTGAGCCGATTTTCGGACAAGAGTTAGTTATCGATGTCAGCTATGTTTTGTTTTCACATTTCAACTTCAAAAATTGCACTTAAGTCCCTGCGATTTAGCCTGGAAAGTGACGAACTCAAGTGAACATTGGAGGCCCAATTGCACATTCAAAACCCATTTTCTTTACCCTAATTTCCATTATATAATCACCTTCTTTTCACACAAACGAGGGAGGAGAAAAAAGAGAAAAAAAAACTTTGCCACAATATTGTCAGAATATCAAATTCTTTCAAGAACCCTAAAACCTTGAAATCCTTATTACAAATCCCTCTCTCACTACAAACAAGCCATCTCAGTTACAAACCAACATCTCACTACTTCTTCAGTAAGGGTAAGGCTGGCTTGATCTCCATGATCAATAGGGCATAAAAGCATTCATGTCACTAATTTTCCAGTAAGGGTAAGATTGATTTGATCTCCATGATCAAAAGGGTATAATCATTCATACATGCCATATTGTGCCTAAACATTAAATTTCTTCACATATTGGTTTTATTTGCATTTTATGATTTTATTTAATGTGTTCATGAGATTCAACACTGCAGATTTTAGACAGGATCCCATGCAGGTTCATTAAGGAACGTTGAGGCCAGAACACAAATGGCCAAAAGCCAAATGGCCAAAACAGAACAGCTTACACATGACACCAATACATGGCGAGGCAGACATCTTGAGAATGTTAAGGAACGTTGAGGGCAGAGCACAAATGGCCAAAAGCCAAAACACAAATGGCCAAAACAAAACAGTTTACACATGACGCCAATAGCTGTTTCACCCCTCCAATCAGGCTCGTATACTCCTAAACTTTCTCTTTATTTGTATTATGTTCCTTTAATTAATTAATCGTTATTCTTTTTATTAATCACTAACCAATTAACATTTTTTCCTAATAAAATCAAAAACACAAAAAAATATATTTTATTTATTAAAATTAAATTCAACACTTTATTTTTGTAAATAAATATTAATTCAATTAATTTAGTTTAATTAGGAAATAACTTTAATATTTTTGCAATAATTAAAATTAATTTAGACGATTAGGTTTTTATTAACTTTGATCAAATTTATTTTTATTTCCTTAAATATCAAAAACTCCAAAAATATTTTAATTAATTAATTAGTTTATTAATTTAATTGGTAACTTAATTTAATTTCTTTTAATCCAAAAATAACAAAAAAAATCATTTTCTTTCAAAAAAAGGGTCAAAACCCAAAAAACTCGCATCCGATTTAATTTCTCGCACGCGATCCATTTTATCATATTATTGTATCTGTTTCCCGGAATGTAATAGCTTTTAATTAGGACTTTAATTATTTACCGCTTTATTTTACTTTCCGCAATTTAAATTAAAGGGTTTGTTTTTGGCGATGTAAATACCTGACGCCTTGTAATAGCTTAGATTTAATATTCCGCAATTTACTTCCCGCAAATTATTAAACTGTTAATTATGCATGACAAGATTTGTATGACAAATAAAATCAACCCGTAGCTCACAATGATGCATGATCAAAGATAAACATAAACTGAAAAACAACACATGTGCACATGCCACTCCTAGGGTACGCCTCATTGGTTGCCTCGAACGTGGTCGTCAAGTATAGGGTGTTTTAGAGGTTGCCCTCCTGTCTAAAGATCCAGTTGCCTCGAAACGGTTGCCTCAGATACAAAGGATCTAGGACATTAGGGTTACTTCTAAGGTGTCCTACTATTGCTTTGGTGACCACACTGTCCCTTATCATCGAATTGACCCGAATAACTCCAACGATGGTGCTACCTACCTCTCAATGGTGGGATGACACTATCTTAAGGACTCTTACACAACCTAATTCCTTAGAGTAGGTAGATTCTCATAGGTACTTGCTCTTTTCAAACAAACAAAACATATTTTCACACTGACACTTTCAAAAGTTTTCAAACCAATTTTTCATACACTCTTGAGGACAGATACAAGAGTTACTTAGAAATTTTTCAAACGAAACTTTTTTCAAAACCCACACACACACACTTGAAAAGCAAACAAATTTTGAAAACATAAGAGCAAGTACCTAAGAGCCCATGGATAACCATGGATAGAAAGGATGCTAACACCTTCTCTTTCTATAAATCTACCTCCCGAAACGAGAGACATTCTCAAAGAAGGAATTTTGCTGTGCTTTTGTCCTTTCCATGTTGGAGAACATAAAAGACGGTGGCGACTCTTGCTTACCGCGACATTTCGCGAACCAGCATTCAAAAACAGTCAGTTCTATTTCCACCGATCACAGAACTGGCGACTCTGCTGGGGATACTTATAAGTGAGGTGTACCTTAGGATTAGATCATACTTATGTTTTCAATTGCTTGCTTTGATTGCTTTATATTTGTGGGCATTGCATCGGAGTTTCATGGATCCTAACCCGGATATGGGGATACCCTTTTAGGTAGCATAAGCTGTGAGGGACCTGTCCGGCGTAGATCGACACGGGTGAAGCAGTGGCTACGTTGGTGTGGCACCTTGGTCTGTACCGATATCCCTTGTGTTGCAACAAGGAGAATATGGGTCTTCTGAGGAGTCATTAAGCACCAACCGACCTTAGAACCCTAATGTAACCCAACTTGGCCATAGAACAGTAGCAGTATGCGACACTCATTGAGGCTAAACTCCCGTGATGGTTCCGGCTGCAAGAAAAGATTGCGATGCTGGAGTTATGACCGGTTGAGGGTAGTCAGTGATATTGAGATCCTCTAGAACCCGGTTACTATTTTCTAGGACAGGTCTTAACCAACGAAACTGAAAGAGGGTAGTACCTAAACTTCATGCTGGCCTAAACTCTAAGGGCTCTCGGTGTGACTTGTGTGCCTTCAAACTTGACTACTTGCATGCTTGTTATCTGACACTTGAGTTTCTTGCATGTTTTGTTTACAGTCCTTAATCTGGACTCATAACAGGGTTCACTTACATCACTCCACGCATAGCATAACATCATATCATCATACCATTGCATACATCCTGCATAAGGACTAACCCATTTCAAGGATCTCAAGGGTTTGTGATGCAGGTCATAATGAATCAAACTATCTAGCAAGGGGCAAAGGGGATTTATTTTCCTCTAGCCAAGGCTAATGACTTGAGTCAGGGGCTATGACCCACTCGATATGGTGAGCTTTGACTCTTGAAGAAGGACTCTCAACAACATGAAGTTCCTTCAATCAAGCTACCGGATTCAAATTCTAACAATATTCTTGTTTACCCCGCGAGATCCTTGAGAACATTGCATGCATACATACATATCATTGCGTTACAGGTACCCTTTTTGACAGGTCACTTACCTTCTTCGCTGTTTATTTCAGCAATCATCATGAATCCTGAATCATCCAATGAACAAGCTATCAAGGCCCTCCAGGCCCAGAATGCCAAGTTCCAAGAGATGGTCATGAGCCTAGCCCGGGGACAACAGGATTTGAAGACTCTGCTCTTGAAGAAGAAGAAGAAGAGGACTGTGCTGTTCAACCCTAGACGCAAATCTGGGAATGGATCACAAAATAAGGTTGATCAAGCTACTTCCTCTGTAGGGAAAGACAGTCCCCAAGGGGGAAGGGTGCCTAGTCCTGTAGTCTCCGACAACGAGACGGATTTCAATGATGAACAGTACCCTCCCGCTGAATACAGGTACAAGCAACTAGAGGACCGTCTGAGTGCCATGGAAATACAGAAAGTGCTCGGCCTGGACTTCGAAGATCTAGGTCTATCCTCTGGGGTGGTGATCCCTCACAAATTCAAGGCACCTTCTTTTGCAAAGTACGACGGGGCGTCCTGTCCTAAGCTGCATCTCAGATCATATGTAAGGAAGATCCAACCTTACACTGTTGACAAGAATCTATGGATCCATTTCTTCCAGGAAAGTCTTTCAGGGACACAACTCGAATGGTTCTATCAACTAGATGGAGCCAGTATTCGTAACTGGGAGGACTTGGCTACTGCATTTTATAAGCAGTATCAGTACAATTCCGACCTCGCTCCTACGCGTACCCAACTCCAGGGTATGTCACTAGGGACGGGTGACGGATTTAAAGAGTATGCTCAAAAGTGGAGAGACTTTGCCGGAAGGGTGCAACCACCTCTAACTGACCGTGAGCTTGTGGACATGTTCTTAGGGACCCTGTCTGGACCTTTCTTCAACCACCTGATTGGGAATTCTTCTGCTGGGTTTACAGATTTGATCTTGACTGGGGAAAGAATTGAAGCTGGTATCACGGTTGGGAAGATTCAAGAGGCCACACCTTCTGATACTCATAAAAAGCCTTACACTGGGAAAAAAGAGTCCAATGCTGTGCATGGTAAAAAGAGTCGTCATGATCAACATGTAGGGGCAACCCAAATCTCTAATCCTATGCCTGCTCAGCAAAGACAAGGGCAGCAACGTAAGGAGGTCGCACCCAAACGACAGTTCACTAAGATCAACATGTCATTGGATCAAGCACTACAACAAATGTTGAAGGCATGGCTGATTACCTTAAGGGCTCCTCTCCGGAATCCAAACACTTATGCTCCTAACTATCATCCCAACGCCCGCTGCGCTTAGCACTCTGATAGCCCGGGGCATACTACGGACAACTGCTGGGCTCTGAAGAACAAGGTCCAAGACATGATTGATGCCAAGGAAATCCAGTTTGAAGCACCAGAGACTCCAAACATAATCACTGCTCCTTTGCCAAATCACTGAAGGCTTTTATTTTATTTGAATTTCCGAGTTGTATTTTTCTTTGCTTACACAAACAATTAATGTCATAGCAAACTCTTTTATTCCATTAATGCATCGCATATGTCTGTTTTGAATTAATCCAATTATATTCACTATATTCAAATTGCTTTCATATTTTTGTGATGATCAACGCTCGATTAATAATTCTAAGCCTCTTGAGGG
Organism: Vicia faba; assembly: GCA_948472305.1. Taxonomy (NCBI): domain Eukaryota; kingdom Viridiplantae; phylum Streptophyta; class Magnoliopsida; order Fabales; family Fabaceae; genus Vicia; species Vicia faba. The sequence continues at coordinate 722,421,296 of OX451738.1, read as the reverse complement.
AGGATGATGAAAACGATACCACAATCTACAATATGCTTTTGAACAGACCCCGCTGATGAGGTACAGGCATTGTTTCAATTCCTAAACACTGGAGTTATAAAGAAGATAATCCCTCGTCAACCCCTTTGAGCCAAGGAAGTTGGAGTTTTTCTTTTCTAAAATTAAAACCCTTAATCATAACCTGGGGCAGGGTAGTCTTCTTAGTTGATCCAGGTGCACAACGAATGGCATCAAAAGAAGTCCTTCTGAAACAAAAGACAATGATGGTTCTGAATAATCATAAAGGACAGGCAGTCGTTATCTTTCAAAATAAAAACCTATTAAGTCAAAACCTATGAAGGAGACTTACAAAAACTGGGGCATCCCGCTGACTGTAAACCGGACAGGCAAAAAACAGGGATAACCAAATCAAAAAGGAAGAGGTTTTACAAACCCTCAACCAAAAAGAAATGACTGCCTATCCACAACAAATTGTCAATATCCGAACCATCACCAGAATATCAAGACAAAGACTCAAACAAGGTCTAACGCACGGTCAACTGAGTTTAGGTTTGAAGAACATCACGAAGAGCGGGTGGGTACAAATACATTTTGAGCCTTATCCTTTGTTTCTTAAACCGTGAACCAGGCCACGTTATAACCCTCAAAAGTCCTAGCTGAAGCATGGGTTAGTTCAAAAGCATACTGTTACGAAAGGTATCCTGACTCCTTAAGGCTTGCGGTAAAATAACTAGTTGACATCACAGTTTACAAAAAAATCACTTGTTTTTAGGAAAAAAATGCATTTTCAAAAACTTCAAGACAGACACAAGCTTTGCATTTCTGATATAACATTGCTTGCATATGACTATTTGTTTGAACAACATAGAAGTTTGCACGAAGAATATCTAGTGAACAAAAGCACTTCCAACCAAGGGGCAGACATGATCGAAGTCCGTCATCTGGGGCAGTTAAGTCAAGATTCGGAGAATCTCTCAAATGCCAAATACCAGGGGCAAGTCTCCATCTGGATCACTTGGGGCATTAGACATGAATTCCAGCAACGAGTCTTGCATGATCAGACATCTTCTGGTGGTATGGCAACGCAACACTACTGACAGTGACTACTCCCTATATCCTGAGAGCATGAACATAGTCGGAAAAACGCTACGCAGAATCAAAGACCCGCTAGGTTGACACACCTAGGCAAAAATAAGGGCTTCCCGGCGAACCAAAAGGGTTCGGGCAAAAATAAGGGATGAAAATGAAAAAATCTGTACACCCGACAAGTCGAAAACCTAAAAAGGCAGCTTGGGTAAAAATGGGTATCCCGGTGGATTGAAAACCCGAAAGGGCGGTCTAGGAAAAAATTAGGGATCAAAAGCGTACGACTATGTCCCGTCATCTCGTCACTTGCCTACCAGAAGAAGATTTGTCAAATCGGCAGTCATCAAGCGCCTTCACAGGTACCTTCTCCCATAGAAGCTGGAGCAATAAGAATGGTCCAAACTGTACTAGCTGCTTTGTCCACAAGATACAAGGTAGATTCAGCTGAAGAACGTAACCAAGATACCTTCACTCCCCCGAGAGTAAGACAGGTTCAGCAATACTCTCCCCCGAGCAGAGTTTGTCTCCCGTCAGCCCTGAAAAGGCACAGTACCCACAGCAACTCAGCAACGCTCTCCCCAAGCAGAGTTAGTCTACTGTCAGCCTTAAGGAAGTTGGGTATCTCCAGAAAATCTCAATATTCCCCAGTGGAGTATACAGATGTTCCTCAGCAAGCATCCCCGACAGTCTTAATATTCCTCGACAGAAATATAAGATTGTTCCCCGGCGGAATACCAGACACCCCAGTGGAGCCATTTCCCCAGTACAATTCAAAAGTCTTCCCAGGAGAGTTGAATCAATCTCCCCAGTAGATTTCTGGAAGCTTATCCCCAGTATATTCTGGAAGCTTATCCCCCGCAGAGCGCAAAAACATCTCCTCGGCTTTATTCAGAAGGTTACTCCCCACCAGAGCTTATAACTGGGTTATCCTCAGCTAATTACAACGGAAAGATCGTCCTCGGCGAAGTTCTTCTTATCCCCAGCGGAGTTCATCAAATCCTCCAACAGGGCTTATCAACGGTATCCCCAGCGGAGTTATCGTTAAAGTCTCAGCGAAGTATCTCTTCCCCACAGAGTAGTTCCCCGCAGAGTAATCTCTCCAACAAGTTTATTCACCAACAGAGTCATCTTCTCCTAATGGTTTATTCTTGCACTCATCATCCCTAGCGGAAACGAAGAACTCTACTCTTCAACATCAGCCCAGGATTTAACTTCCCGGCATTCGTAAAGGATTTATTTTCCGGGACGAAAATACAATTCATAAACATTTACATACATAATGCATGCATACACGCATCATATCACACAATCTCATTTATTCTCTGAACATCATGACATCATGCATTTCATACATCATGACATTGCATACAACTGATGTTTTGCCTTTTCAGGAAAAAGGTCAATCCAAAGATGATTACTATCAACTGTCGCAATTCCAGATTCGATACCTGTATCTAGCCAGGGCATATGTGTGAGTGATTGATTGTGGATTCGATACCTGTATCTAGCCAGGGCATATCTACATTAAAGAGATTTCAGAGATAGCTTGGAAATGCTCCAAACACGGATGCTATTCTATCGCTTATTCAGAGGTTCCCTTCAGATATAGCTGGGAAATGCTCCAGATATGGATGCTATTCTTTTGCTTATTCAGATTTTCTCTCCAGAGATAGCTCAGAGATGCTCCAGATATGGATGCTATTCTTTTGCTTATTCAGAGTTTCTCTCCAGAGATAACTTAGAGATGCTCCAACCACGGATGCTATTCTATTGTTTATTCAGAGATGTTCTTCTAGAGATGGTTCAGATGCGATCCAGACATGGCTACATTCTGATACTTATTCCAGATTCCCTTCTAGAGATGGTTCAGATGCGACCCAAATATGGCTACATTCTGATACTTATTCCAGATTCCCTTTCGGAGATAGCTTGGAAATGCTCCAAATATGGATGTTATTCTTTCGCTTATTCAAGAGTTTCCTTTCAGATATAGCTGGGAAATGCTCCAGATATGGATGCTGTTCTTTTGTTTATTCATATTTTCTCTCCAGAGATAGCTTAGAAATGCTCCAGATATAGATGCTATTCTATTGCTTATTCAGATTCCCTCTCAGATAGCTTAGAGATGCTCTGGACCCGGATGCTATTCTATCGCTTATTCGGAGTTTCTTCCCAGAAATGGCTCGGAAATGCTCCAGATCCGGACGCTATTCTATTGCTTATTCAGATTCCCTTTCAGAGATAGCTTAGAGATGCTCCCGACGCGGATGATATTCTATTGCTTATTCAGATTCCCTTTCAGAGATAGCTTAGAGATGCTCCCGACGCGGATGATATTCTACTGCTTATTCAGATTTCTCTCCGGAGATGGCCTAGAGATGCTCCTGACCCGGATGTTATTCTACTGCTTATTCAGATTCAAACTTCTAAAGACAACTTAGAGACGCTCCAGACCCGGAGGCTATTCTATTGTTTAGTCCAGATTCCTTCAAGAGACAGTCCAGATACGATCCAGATTCGGATGACATTCTGTCACTCACTCAGATACAATATGGATATACCTCAGACGCGACGGTCATCCTACTATTTTTTCAGACGTCAGCAATCAGATATAGACTAGATATGCTCCAGACACGGAAGCTATTCTATTTCTTATTCAGATTCAACTATCCATTACACTTCCAAATGGCATCTATAAGCCCATTCCCGACAAGATTCTGTCACATTTACAAATGGCGTCTATAAGCCCATTTCTGACAAGGTTCTGTCACATCTCCAGATGGCATCTTTAAGCCCATCCTCCTATCCATCATCTCTCCAAATGGCATCTGTAAGCCCATTCCCGACATCACACTGCTGATACTCTACTATGCGAGTGCAAATTTCTGGGCACTCTAGTGTTCAATCATCTTCCACCTTCGGATCACGAAAGGCACGCAAGCCAATCTACATCCTCAGGTTTAAGAAGATTGAACAGGGGCAACTGTTGTACCCCAAAATTTTCCCTCCCATATTTCTCAAAACATTTCAAGAAAAATTCACAAGTCCAACCCGGCGCGTCATATTCAGGTGTTATTTCGCCAAGATATCTCTGATAACGTATTCTCAAATTCAGGTTCGGCTCAAGAGTCAATTCTTTAAAGAAGGTATCCGAATGTGTGAGTTTTCTCGAAGAAATATGGTGAAAAAAGTGTGCTGAAAGTGCAGTTTTTACGCGCTAAAAAATTCATAACTTGAAGATCGTGGCTCGTTTTGAACCCGTTCTGGTGGCCAAAATTCCATCTTGACATTATCTACGTTTTCATCTCTCACGGATGGAAGCCAATTTCGATCAGAAGGTCTTCAAAAATGTAGATTTATCAAGTATTTTCGTACAGAAAATTTGTGACAGAAGTTTATTTGCGTCATGTTCAGAAAATCATAACTTGGTCGATTTTCATCGTATCGAGCTGGTTCTGGCGCCAAAATTTCACAAATTGAGTTGGCTACATTTTCACAGAAGGTATTGAGTTCAAACAGTATTCAAAAGGCCTTCGTTTTTTACTCCGAGTGCGTGACGCGCCGAAAATCCTGAATGCTGAATATTATTTCATCTGGGCCGAAACTTCGAAAATTCATAACTCGGTCAATTTTTATCGGATTGGGCTCATATTTTTACACAAGGTCACTGACTCATAGATCTACAACTTTGCTTCAAAAGTCGAGACCGGATTATGCTCTGATCAATACCAGTTTTTTATTGTAGAACGTGTCAGAGTCGACACTGGAGCCCAAAATAAGTTTGTCTGAGCTGAAACTTAAAAAATTCATAACTAATTCACCATTTAGCCGATTGAGCCGATTTTCGGACAAGAGTTAGTTATCGATGTTGGCTATATTTTTTTTTCACATTTCAACTTCAAAAATTGCACTTAAGTCCCTGCGATTTAGCTTGGAAAGTGACGAACTCAAGTGAACATTGGAGGCCCAATTGCACATTCAAAACCCATTTTCTTTACCCTAATTTCCATTATATAATCACCTTCTTTTCACACAAACGAGGGAGGAGAAAAAAGAGAAAAAAAAACTTTTCCACAACACTGTCAGAATATCAAATTCTTTCAAGAATCCTAAAACCTTGAAATCCTTATTACAAATCCCTCTCTCACTACAAACAAGCCATCTCAGTTACAAACCAACATCTCACTACTTCTTCAGCAAGGGTAAGGCTGACTTGATCTCCATGATCAAAAGGGCATAAAAGCATTCATGTCACTAATTTTCCAGTAAGGGTAAGATTGATTTGATCTACATGATCAAAAGGGTATAATCATTCATACATGCCATATTGTGCCTAAACATTAAATTTCTTCATATATTGTATTTATTTGCATTTTATGATTTTATTTAATGTGTTCATGAAATTCAACACTGCAGATTTTAGACAGGATCCCATGCAGGTTCATTAAGGAACGTTGAGGCCAGAACACAAATGGCCAAAAGCCAAATGGCCAAAACAGAACAGCTTACACATGACACCAATACATGGCGAGGCAGACATCTTGAGAATGTTAAGGAACGTTGAGGCCAGAGCACAAATGGCCAAAAGCCAAAACACAAATGGCCAAAACAAAACAGTTTACACATGACGCCAATAGCTGTTTCACCCCTCCAATCAGGCTCGTATACTCCTAAACTTTCTCTCTATTTGTATTATGTTCCTTTAATTAATTAATCGTTATTCTTTTTATTAATCAATAACCAATTAACATTTTTTCCTAATAAAATCAAAAACACAAAAAAATATATTTTATTTATTAAAATTAAATTCAGCACTTTATTTTTGTAAATAAATATTAATTCAATTAATTTAGTTTAATTAGGAAATAACTTTAATATTTTTGCAATAATTAAAATTAATTTAGACGATTAGGTTTTTATTAACTTTGATCAAATTTATTTTTATTTCCTTGAATATAAAAAACTCCAAAAATATTTTAATTAATTAATTAGTTTATTCATTTAATTGGTAACTTAATTTAATTTCTTTTAATCCAAAAATAACAAAAAAAATCATTTTCTTTCAAAAAAAGGGTCAAAACCCAAAAAACTCGCATCCGATTTAATTTCTCGCACGCGATCCATTTTATCATATTATTGTATCTGTTTCCCGGAATGTAATAGCTTTTAATTAGGACTTTAATTATTTACCGCTTTATTTTACTTTCCGCAATTTAAATTAAAGGGTTTGTTTTTGGCGATGTAAATACCCGACGCCTTGTAATAGCTTAGATTTAATATTTCACAATTTACTTCCCGCAAATTATTAAACTGTTAATTATGCATGACAAGATTTGTATGACAAATAAAATCAACCCGTAGCTCACAATGATGCATGATCAAAGATAAACATAAACTGAAAAACAACACACGTGCACATGCCACTCCTAGGGTACGCCTCATTGATTGCCTCGAACGTGGTCGTCAAGTATAGGGTGTTTTAGAGGTCACCCTCCTATCTAAAGATCCAGTTGCCTCGAAACGGTTGCCTCAGATACAAATGATCTAGGATATTAGGGTTACTTCTAAGGTGTCCTACTATTGCTTTGGTGACCACACTGTCCCTTATCATCGAATTGACCCGAATAACTCCAACGATGGTCCTACCTACCTCTCAATGGTGGGATGGCACTATCTTAAGGACTCTTACACAGCCTAATTCCTTAGAGTAGGTAGATTCTCATAGGTACTTGCTCTTTTCAAACAAACAAAACATCTTTTCACACTGACACTTTCAAAAGTTTTCAAACCAATTTTTCATACACTCTTGAGGATAAATACAAGAGTTACTTAGAAATTTTTCAAACGAAACTTTTTTCAAAACCCACACACACACACTTGAAAAGCAAACAAAATTTGAAAACATAAGAGCAAGTACCTAAGAGCCCATGGATAACCATGGATAGAAAGGGTGCTAACACCTTCCCTTTCTATAAATCTACCTCCCGAACCGAGAGACATTCTCAAAGAAGGAATTTTGCTGTGCTTTTGTCCTTTCCATGTTGGAGAACATAAAAGACGGCGGCGACTCTTGCTTACCGCGATATTTTGCGGACCAGCATTCAAAAACAGTCAGTTCTATTTCCACCGATCACACCTTGCATAGAAAGATTAAAAAGCAAAAGTCAATAAACAGTTAACAGTTCAGTTCTAAGAAATTGTAACAAAGCTGAATTCTAACCATTCCAAAACAGATTACTAACAAAATTCCTCTTAAACTAACTTGTAACCATAACAAACTTCTAACCAAAGTTTCTAACTGAATGCCAAGTTTTCTAACTAACTCTATAATTCCAATAACTAACTTCCTCATAACAGAATTTTTGACAACTAATTTTAACTAATTCCATAACAGAATTTTATAACCAAACTCCTAACAGCTCTAAAGTATAAGATAGAGTAAATTCACCTTGGTTGAAGGGGTTTTTTTCCCCAGAAATTCCCCAGAAGAAGGTGTCTCATCTTCATCCACAAAAAACTCCAGAAAAATTCTCAATCCCTTTCTCTCTGAAAATCGCTTCAGTCATCATCTTCATCTCCCTTCAATCCTCATCATCACTTGAATCTTCACGATTCTTCAATCGCGATGATCCTCACCATAACTTCACCTCCTTAATCCTTATCATAGAACCATGAACACCATCAACTTCATTACCCCTGCTTCAAACAACAACAACACGTTGTGGCAGCGTTTCTGCATCAAATCAGAATTCATTACTAAAAAAAAAAGATCATAGAAAAAGCTTGAAGGCTTACCTTTATTTTTCTCTTCAAATTGCTGAGCCTTTTTTTATTGCTTCAAGCTTCAGACTGATTCATTTTCGGTGTAAATCGTCTTCTTCTCATCATTTTCATTTTCTATGTTCATCAGCATTTAACAAACCGCATTAACCTCCTGCAACAAAAAAAAACTCTCGGCACCCTCTTCCATATTCACCCTCTGAATTCATCTTCATCTCCTTCAATTATCATTCAATAATAACCACTTCTTCTCCACCGTCTCCCCTCTGCTTCCTTCTCCATGACCACCAAGAAATCTTCATAAGAATTCTCTCTCCCTCTGAAATTCTCGCCAATCTCCTGCTTCACTCTAATCATCATCTTCATACATTCATCGTATCATCGTTAATCTTCTTCAAACTACTACATTGTTCTTCAACAAACTTCGATATGCTTCTGCAACATCACAATAACAACGAATTCATCGCATCAATGATCCGCAACAACTTCACACAAGGATTCAAAGAAAAAAATTTCACTGAGTAATAACATGTAGACAGATACGCACAAATCAGAAAGCGAAGTAGAAGATGAAGAGGAAAAGAAAAATGAAATCGCATACCTGATTCGTCGCCTTGAAGAAGCATCGAACGTTCTCTGGAAAGTAAGGTTCTTGTATTCGTCTTCTTCTTATAGCCTTTTACTGTGTGTGTTCGTTTGTTTGAAACGAATGATCAGAGACGGAGAAAACTGAATGTGAATCGAAGAAGATGAGAGGGAGAAATCGCGCCGCGAGAGAGGAGGAGAACCAAGGGAGCTCAAACGTCACAGATGGTGGAAGCATTGGAGTTCGCCGGAGAGGACTGAAGATGGTTACGGTTTCGTTCGAAGAAGAGAATACGGAGATGAAGAGGCGGCGACCAGCGTGGTTACAGCAGTGTGTTTGATCGGTCGCGGCGGAAGGCAATCTCTTAACCTAATTTATAATGCATTTTTTACACATGTTTATTTTCCTTTTTTATATTTTATTTGTTTTAATTCCCATAAATAATAGTTTAAACAAAAGAAAAGTTGGGCTGGCAATATTGTAGTTGGACCGAGTTGCATGTCATTAAGGCCCATGGTTATATTTTTTGGAAGTTGATTTTTGTTGAAGCTATACAAGAAAAAAAGGGCTTATTGGACATTACAAGATGGGCCTAGCGCCTGATTTCCAGTCATACATACACCTGAAAATCACTTTTACACCCCCATTCTTGTGTACATAACCTTTGGTATCTCGCTTAGTCTAGCCCACGATTTCGACTTTTTTTGGCCTATAAGAGATCTGAAAAAAATATGTTTCTGACTCTTTAGTGTCTTAAGAATATTTAGACATTTGTTATAGATTTTTCTTAATTGACTTTCATTCTCGTTTAAATTCTTTTTTCTAATGTGTTCAAAAAGCGATGTGTATGCGTTTACTTGTGTGGTTTTTGATCTGAATTTCGATCGCTTCTTGGCAAATAAAATTCACAAGTTATGGTTCTGATTCTTTGGTGTCTTAGAGATTTTTAGAATATTTTTCCTTATTTTTAATTTTATTTGCATTTTACTTTGAGTCTTTTTTTTTTGTAAAGTTGTTCTAATTGGTCATCACTCGATTGAAGCTTGGGTTAAATAATTGTTGAAAACTATTTTGGGCCGATCTTTGGACCATAATCAAAGGTTGATTTGTACATAATGCGTGTTTTGGCTTGATAATTTTTGGATTAAGAATTGAAGCATTTTTCCAATTAGCTTTTCTAGCCTTGATTCTTATGTTCTTATTATGGACTGTCATTGAAAAGTTTGGTAGCTTTTAATGCAATTTTTGCTCACTTTCATGTGTTGATGACATTGCTGCCCGAGTTTCAAAGTTGTTGTTCCGAGGCTCGTTCGGACTGCTTTTATTCTTGATTCTACCTTGATTTGAGTTATGATTTGATTGTGTAACTTCGGTCACGTTTGCCTTGTCGTTACTAATGTGTCTGTTGAGTTGTGCAAGACTGCTTGGAGTTTTCAGGGTTTCTCTATTTTGTTTGATGCGTTACGAACCTCTGTTCGTTTGAGCAACTTCTGTAGAGTTTTCCTATCACTTGCGTGGCTTTGAAGAGGCAACGGACCTTCTCCGTTCGGTATCATCGCGACTTCAATTGATCCCTCATCCCCGAACTTTTACCTCTTTTCTATAAAAATCATGAGAAGTAGGGCTTTACCGCAAGCTATGCATGCTAACATTAGGTAGATGTTTCCCTTTCATTCATCCTTGACTTAGGGCTACCATTGCATAATAAAATTAGGTTTAGAAATAGATTGGTCTCCCTGTGACTTTTCTTTCCCTTTTGCATACGCATTTAAAACAAAAATTTCTTTTTTTCAAACTTCAAAAATACTAAAAAATCTACTGACGAGAATCATATCTTCGTTAAGTATGTGAGACGATAAGCGGGTCTCTTCTCGACCTTATTGATCTTTTATTCTAAGCTTTGGTGTGGTTCAAGTCTCAAAGACTCATTTCATGAATAAGTAGAGAAATGGCTAAAATCTCTCCCTTGAGGTCAAATAGCTGTTATCTACAAGCAAAAACACCGACAAATACAAACTCTTTTGCCTCCGAGCCTTCCTTTTAAAAAAAAATCTTTTCAAAAGAATATATTAGTTCACTTCTGTGCTGATGCGTAAGTCTCCAAAGGTCGAGTTGCGGCAGAAGGCGAAATTAATATCGTTCATTCAAAAACAAACGAATTCAAACTTTTGTGCGTCCAGGCACATTTCTTTCCAAACTTTTCAAGAGAGCATGTTAATTCACTTCTGTGCTGACGCGTAAGTCTCCAAAGGTCGAGTTGCGGCAGAAGGCGAAATTAATACTGTTCATTAAAAAATTACAAACCAACAAAAACATATAAGCCGAACTTCGGCTGCTCTAATTCCTCAAAAAGGATACGTAGGCATCGGGGTAGGGCCCGAACGAGCACAACTTTTATTTTCCCTACATTCTTCTCTCTTTTCTTTTGCATGCATTCCCTCCAGTAGTATAGTAAACAGTAAGAATAGATTAGACACACCTATAAGATAAACAACAAGAGTGTATACCATAGAGTACTACGGGCGTGTGGGGTGCTAATACCTTCCCCTCGCGTAACAGACTCTCTTACCCTTATCTCTTGGTCGTTCGACCTTGATTTCACCCTTCTCAGGTTTACTCGACGTTTACCTTTCCCTACATGTGGGATAAAAGACGTTCGATGGCGACTTCATTGTTTGATGATTTTCAGCCAGTTGTTTCACTTACCCCGAAGGTGCACTTGTTCGGATTCAACCTCAGCATGTATGTCTTCAACCTGTCGAATAACTTTTGTAGATGGTCGAGGTGCTCTTCTTCGGTTTGAGATCTGACTATCATGTCATCAACATAAACCTAGATCTCACGGTGAATCATATCGTGGAACAAGGCGACCATGGCTCGCTGATACGTTGCTCCAACATTCTTCAACCCAAAAGGCATCACCTTGTAACAGAAGGTGCCCCACTGTGTGACGAAGGTTGTCTTCTCCATGTCTTCAGGAGCCATCTTAATCTATTTGTAGCCAGAGAAACCATCCATGAAGGATAAGATTTTGTGTTGTGCGGTGTTGTCAACTAGAACATCAATGTGGGGAAGCGGAAAGTCATCCTTGGGGCTTTCCCTGTTCAGGTCTCTGTAGTCCACACACATCCGTACCTTGTCGTCCCTCTTAGGTACCGGAACGACGTTAGCAACCCACTACGGATAGGAGGTGACGGCTAAGAACCCTGCGTTGAACTGCTTCATGACCTCTGCCTTGATCTTCTCTGACATTTCAGGGTGCATGCGGTGGACCTTTTGCTTAATCGGAGGACAATCTTCCTTAGTCGGCAGACGGTGTACCACGATATCAGTGTCTAAACCAGGCATGTCTTCATATGACCAGGCGAAGATCTCAAGGTAGTCGTGGAACATCTGTATCAACCGCGGTTTGATCTTAGTTTCCAGATTTGCACTGATTTTGACTTCTTTTCTGTCCACCTCCGTGCCCTAGTTTATCGTCTCAACTGGCTCTTCATGAAGCTGTATAGCCCTCTCTTCCTGCTGTAATAGTCTAGCAAGTTCTCCAGGCACTTCACAGTCGTCCTCACCTTCGTCCTCGGCTTGGTTGATCGGATTTTCGAAGTCATAACTGGCAATAGTAGAATTGTTATCAATGGGATCTAGAGTGGATATGGATCTGCAGTTTGATATGTGAGTGTGTGTAAGAGCATAGTTGTATTGATAAAGTGAAAGTAGAAAAGGAAAACAGAGAGCACAAAATTTGTATGCAAGGAACGTCCAATGTTTTATTGATGATATATGAAATGACATATAATAACCCTCACAAATAGAGCCATTGTGCCTCGGGTAAGACACAAGGCCATAAAGTTTAAATTGTTTATTACAAACTTGGAAAACAAGTAAGACAATTACTGCGGAATAAAAGAAACTGGTATAAAATCTCTGGTCGTCCAATTACTCGGTCCACCATTGGTAGTCGGCTAGATCCAGCTGTCAATATCAAATCTTTCCTCACTGTCTTCAATAAAATTGACCCCACTATTGCTGATGCGTAGGGGAGGTCCTCCAGCTCGAGTGCGTCGAACAACCCTTTGAGCTCCTGAAGTAAATCCCAAACCAAATTTGTCAGTTTTGTGAGTAAAATCATGGATCTGTCCCCAGTTGGTACACCCAGCTTCTTCGACCACTGCTCTGGCGTCCTTGAGAGAAGCCATCTTCAAAGGAGGTTTGGTGCTCGTAGTAGTCTCGGTTGACGCCAAAATCTGGGGAACCTCTTCAAAGTTTTGACAAAGAGTCTCTATGAATTCCATGTCCATCTCCACATACCTGAAGAAGTTCAGGTGGCTCACCATATACTCCTCTTCGCCATGCACAGTGACAATCTTCCCCTTCACCGAATATTTCAGCATTTGGTGCAGTGTAGAAGTAACAACCCCAACTTCATGGATCCAAGGACGACCCAACAAACAAGAGTACGAGGGCCTGATGTCCATCACGTAGAAGGTGGAACCAAAGGTCTGAGAGCCTACTTTGACAGGGATGTCTACCTCCCCATGCACCATTCTCTTCGACCCGTCAAAAGCCTTTACCACAATGTTACTAGGCTTTAAGGTCAAGCCTTCACAATCCAGCCGATCAAGAGCCTTCTTAGGCAGAACATTCAGTAAAGACCCAGTATCCACTAGCACATGAGCCATAGTGGTGCCCCTTCATTTGATCGAGACATGCATAGCATCGTTATGCTTCCTCCCTTTCGGTGTTAAATCGACATCTGAAAAACCCAGCCCATTGTCAGCAATCGAGATGGCCACACAGTCTTTGAATTGATCGACTGAGGTTTCTTGCGGCATATGTGCAATCTTGAGGAATGCAATCAAAGCCTTTGCATGGGCCTCCGAACATAATAACAGAGACAACATCGATATCTTCGAGGGGGTCTTCCCTAACTGCTCGACCATATTGTAGTCGCTCTTCTTGATTATTTTTAAGATTTCATCTATCTTTGCTTAGAGGATTCCACAACAACTTTTCTAGGTTCCTCCATTCGGGCAGGCTCACCTATAACTTATTTGCCTCGGGTCTCGGATGACTCATCGGCAGGGGTAACAACTGGAGTAAGAACGGGAGTAGTAGCTAAAGTACTAGCAGGAACAACAAATGGAATAACAACAGGCTTATTGACAGTCTTCGGGGAGATCTCGGGAGAGAAAACCCTTCCACTTCTGGTAATCTTGTTGGCCCCGACAATGTTACTGACATCGGGATCAGCCTCTTTAACCTTTAAATCTTGTTTAACGCCATGATAGTAAACATCGGCACCATAATTCCACAGGACAACTTTGTCCGAGGCATATGGGACATGACCAGGAAAAGTGATTATTAATGGAGCGATTCTCGGAGCGGGTGTAATCCTAATAGGTCTTTTAGAGGAGACCTTGGAAGGATTGGCGGAAATGGTTATAATGGCAACATCTTCAAATGGAACAGTTGGAATCAAAGTCTTTTCGAACAAAATTTCTCTGCTATCCATCAAGCGTTGAACACCTGCTTTCATCAAATAGCAACCAATGGGCAGAGATAAACACATGTGGTAACCTTCACCACATCTCGAAAATAAACTGGCCAACAACAAATTCTTCTTAACAGTCATAAGAGGAGTAGAAGCTTCATCAACAGAGGTAATGAACAAATCAGTATCAATGGCATTAACTCCATGGTTGTGCTTAGGCATGGGAGCAGTTATGACATTGGGCTTCTCCGGAGCATCAAACTCAATCTCCTTGGCTTCAATCAGATCTTGTACTTTATTTCTCAGAGCCCAGCAGTCATTTGTATCGTGGTCAAGACTCTCAGAATGGTAAGCACACCGAGCGTTTGGATTGTACCGAGGAGATGTGGTATTAGGATTCTTGGGAGCCTCTTTCAAGGTTGCCAAGTTGGATCTTAGCAGATGGGGTAGAACCTCAGTCAATGTCATGTTAATTTGGGTAAACTGCCTTTGCAGTCTTTCTACCCTTTGCTGATTGTTGCGTTGTGGGGTAGTCGCAAGCCTAGGTATTATCACAGCACTTACCGTTGGATGGTGTTCATCTCTGCTTTGACCTCTTGGGCTATAGATAGCACTGGATTTATTCTTGCTTGCAAAAGGCTTCTTTACTAAGCTCGAAGAGGTGTCTTTCTATATTTTGCCACTCCGGATCCCAACTTCTACCCTCTCTCCTATTAATATCATCTCGGTAAAACCAGCTGAGGAGCTACCAATCAGATGATTGAAAAATGGACCAGACAGGTTCCAAGAAACATGTCAACCAACTCCCTATCAAACAAAGGGGGTTGGAATCTCGCATCCAGATCTCTCCACTTCTGCGCATAATCCTTAAAGCCTTCACCTGCACCCATGGACATACTCTGGAGTTGAGTACAAGTAGGGGCAAGGTCGGCGTTGTATTGATACTGCTTATAAAAAGCAGTAGCCAAATCCTCCCAGTTTCGGACATTGGTTCCCTCTAGTTGGTAGAACCATTCAAGCTGAGTCCCTGACAGACTGTCTTGAAAGAAGTGAACCTACAAGTTCCTATCAGCAGTGTGAGGCTGGATCTTCCTTACATAGGAACAGAGATGGAGCTTTGGGCAAGAAACCTCATCATACTTTGCGAAAAATGGAGCCTTAAATTTCTGCGGGATGACCACTCCCGACACTAATCCCAATTCTTCAAAGTCCAACCCATATATTCTCTGGACTTCCATAGCGCTCAACTGATCCTCTAACTGCTTGTATCTATCCTCAGTGGAAGAATACTTCTCATCATTGTAGTCTGTATCATTGTCATAAACTTCAGGGCTAGGATCCTTCTCCCTTGTATCCCTCTCTTGATTCTCCCCTTCTTTGGACGAGGAGGTCAGATCGACTGGTTGCTTTAACGGCCCCCTGAACCTCCTGCCCAGATTCAGAACACCAGAGACCTTCTTCTTCTTCTTCTTCTTCTTCTTCTTCTTCTTCTTCTTCTTCTTCTTCTTCTTTTCCTTCAGGATGAGGCCCTTCAGATTTTCCTTCCCTTTTGCCAAAGTTATGAACATCTGTTGAAATTGGCATTTTGTGCCTGAAGATCTTTGATGCTTTGTTCAAAAGAAATTTTTGCTGAAATAAACAGCGAAGAAGATGAGAAACCTGTCATGGTACCTGTTTATGCAATGTCATGGATGGTATGCGTATGCAATGATTTCAAGGACTTGTAAAGGCTCAAATTTGTTTAACCAAAAAGAAACACACGTTAATTGTATTAATAAGTTCGAACTGTTACAAAGAATGCCCTTTAGGATTACAATCAAACAAACAGAACTTAAAACAAAAAGAAAACTAGGTCTCCCAAGAGCGCATCCTCTTTGGTGCAATTTAGGCGTTTATGTTCTTTTCTTCAAGAAGTAGTCTAGTGAGCTCCAGGACCTTCTTCTAGCTGGCATAGAATTGAGCTTCGAACGTATACCGCTCCTCTTTAAGTTGAATCCAAGATTTCTGTAACTCCTCATGATCAGCTGGCATGTTAGGATGATGAAAAAGATAAGGAGTGTCTCCTTTAGCAACTGTTTCCACAATCATTGGTAGGACAACAGGGTAAGGCATCCTAAGACTTTGGGCGCAGGCTCGTACCCATCGGAGATAAGGCTCAAGAGGGCTAGAACTCTTGTGCCTTAGTGTCTTACTATCAATTTTATGTACCATTCCCCAAGCTCTTATGAACCTTTTGCGGTAACCCTGAGCGTCATTCTCATAGTTGAAGGCGATTCCTTGGATAAGCATATCATGAGGACCATCCCTTCTCATATAACCAAACTTCGGCAGTGCCAAACAAGGGTTATAAGTGATTCCTTCCCTAATTCCTAAGAGATGGACATTAGGGAATTCACCATAGTGATCGATGATGATAACATCTTCCGAGGACCGTGAACATCAATGAATGTCTGAATGTGTAAGGGACATCAGCCTATGAGACCATTTCATACCCTGCTCATTCTTCAAAATAGACCTGGGTAGGTGCGAAATAAACCACCTAGCCCATATAGGAGTGCAACACAGGAGGGTTCCCCTTCTCTTTAGAGTGCGAGTGTTGTACCCAAAAAATTTCCCTCTCATTTATCAAGACTTTTCTCACAAGACTTCTTTGACTCAAGATAATATTAGGGTTTGGTCAGCTCAAGACATCTCATCTTGCACTGATAACCCAAAATTAGGGTTTGAACCACATTTTTGATACATCTTAGCATCAGGTGACTTTCATACATCATTTTGGACCCCTAAGATTGCTCATGATAAGTTTCAAACCTTGAACCACATTTTTGATCAGTCAATTGGACAGTTGACCTAAAAATCAGTTGTATTGGGGAAAAAGTCAACCATGGCCAATTTACAGTCAAACTTCATAATTTTTGAACCACACTAACATTTTAGACTCATATATACCATTTGATCAAGTTTGGATTACAACTCCTCAAGAAATTTGATCAAATCATCAAAAGGGCAAAATGGTAAAAATTAGGGTTTTGACTGAGAAAGGGAAATTTCTGATTTTTAACCTAGCCAATGACCAATTGAGTTCAAGAATGATTTCAAGGATTCAATGGCATCATCTTGACTTAATTACATGGTTCAAAACATCTCAAGTTCATTGGATTGATAGATGAAATTTACAGTCAACTGTACACTAAAAAGTCAAACTTTGACTTTTTGGTCAAAATCAAGTACCAAGGGTCATAATTTATCAAAACATTTCCAAATGTGAAACTTGCTCACCAAGAAAACCAAATTTGAGAATTAGGGTTTTAATTTGAAAATTTTCATAACTTAGAAATTTTCTAAGTATAAAATTTTTCTTATTTTTCTCAACTTTACACCACTTTTTCACCATGATGCATTTTGATTCAAGGAAAATTCCCAACATGAAAGTTGTAGACCTCCATGAAATCTACAACTTTGATTCACAAAATTTTCCCTAAAGATGCTTGTATCTCAAGATATAAATTTGTGAATACATGGTCATGAACTTCTTAACTTAGTGAAATTTTGCCCTAATTTAGGCAGGTTTTGGACCCAACTTCATGGCAACTTTTCACCTAGTTCCAAGAGGTATCTCAAAATTCATTTCAAATATGGATTATAGAGAAAATTGCAAGATTTCCAAAATGTCCAAGAAATCTCCAAGATCATTTTTGAGTAGGGAGAATCGAAGAGAGGAAATTGGCATTTTCTCACTTTTTGTTCAAGCCATTTTCATGAAGAACCAAGTTGCAAACCAATCCTATGCTGGCTATTTCATGCTTTACAGGTCCTAAACTTGCTACACACTCCTTAATTAAATGCTTACTCAGTTTACAAAGCCTCTATCCATGCTTTTGAACCTTTATCCAATTGATAATTCCATTTATGGCAAAAAGGTTCCATTGCCATTTTAATAAAGGGCAACTTTTGCAAACTTTGTGATCTTGAGAATTGGACCTGTCCCCTTGATACAAGCAAGTACCACAGACCAAATGCAACTTGTAGGGAAGAAATACCAACCCTAAGCAAGTTTGTACAAGCATGAGAGTTTTGTCTTGTCACTTTGCTTCAAGTACAAGAAAAGTTGCAAAAAGGCTAGGGCTTGTACAGTTGATAGAGAGCTGACTTAAAACCATTTCTATACTAATATGCAAACGATATACAACACATAGAACACTAAGAAAAGGCCTGAAACACTTAGAGCAAGAAAAGCACCAAAAATTGTTCAAAACATACAGTTTCTGCACAAATACATCCAGCATCCATTTGGCTCGTGCGTTTTGTGTTTAGACCATTCCAACACCTTATATACTTGATATCAAACTCATCCAAACTATCATCCATGTTCTGTAACCTCTGTTTCACCATATGCCATTGTTAACTTTGAAGCTTGCAGTTGGACTTGGTCAGGGAGTTCTAGCCATTTTCAGAGCAAGGTAAGGGTTGGAATAAATTCAGGGAAGCTCAAGGAAGCTCAAGCAATCATCAGGCTTCCATTAGAGTCACTATATTACCATACACGATTCCAGCTGAAGGAGGTAATTTTTCAAACTCTATCTCCTTGTACAGGAAACCTGAGGCTACGATCTGTGAATAAAAAAAATAGTTCTCATCATAACGACGCTGTACATATCATTATCTTGCATTTATATTACTTGTGCTAAGACAATTTGGAGGTTGAAATCTCTGAAAATTTTAGGTTAGGATTTAGGGGTTTCAAAATTCTCTTTTATCTTTGATAGTTAGATTACATAGTTTATATGGTTGGAATCGTGAATTCAAATGCTACATTTTTTATGTTATAAGTTTTCATTTTTATGCAAGCATGAGGAAGTTACAGGTTGAACCGACCATGGCATGAGGAAGGAGAAGGCAGGACAGGGACAAAGCTGTATTGGGCTTTTTGGCTTCCTGGGCTTTTTGTTTTTGCTAGCACTACCACTGATTTGCTATCTCACCCCTGCTAACTCTTTCATATTTTATTTTTTTTCATTTTTATATTTAATACTTTAAATTATTTTCTTTAATGATAAAAAACCCTAAAAAATAATTTAATTATTTTTACACTTTTATTTTATTTTTTATTATTTCTCACATGAAAAATTAATTGATTTTGATAGGATTTAATTTATTTTCTTAATAAACTAATAAATATAATTAAATATACTTAATATTTTTATTTTACATTTCATACTTACAAATACCTATTTTTTGCATATATTTATTTTTAATATTTATATACAATATTATTTATTATTTTCATACAAAAAAATGCACAAAATAATAATATAGAAACATTATTTTCTTTTAAATGAAAATTAGGGTTTAATCCCTTTCAAAAGAATTAAATATTTTTCCTTATATTTTTTAGGTTTAAATTCAATCTTCTTTTACACAAAAGCAAGACATAAAACATCTTTTCTCATATGTACATTGCATTATATTCTAAATATTGTATTACACTTATTTTAATTCGCACAAATTCGATTTGGTTGTAATAATGTATTTAGTTTTATATTTGTACAAATCCCCATTCAAACTTGTATTCCCCCCCTCCCATAAAATTGTTGTAATAGCTTAGTATATTTACATTATGCAATTTATTGCTTTTATATGCTATGATTAGTAATTAGGGTTTGTATGACAAGAACAAAACAAAGCAAGAATAGAAAACCCTAAATACAAGACAAAATCAAAAGCATGAAAAATGATACACTTTGCACACAAGCACCCTTAGGGTTTCTCCCACTTGGTAGCCTAAAACAAAATAGTCATATTACGCATGCGAAGTATCTTGGAAAAACAAAACAAATATAAAGATCTTAGTCCCTCGATGACGCTATTCAAAAGTTGCCTCACAAAATGATCTTAGCCCCTCAAAATGCTAAGATACTTTACAAACATTGCTAATCATGGTTATACGATGACCCACGCCCGTGCCGTTTACATCCAAAGATAGGGTTGCTTACCAAATCAATGGTAAGTCAACAATGTCAAAGGAATAGAAAATGCATGAGAAAGACATTTGAGTAGGTAGATAGCTTCTAGTTACTTGCTCCATTTCAAACAAAATCCTTCCTATTTTCAAAGCAAACACACACATTTCAAAAACATCTTACAAACATTGAAAACATTTTCAAAAAGACAAACAACTTTGTATACATTCTTACGAACGAGAATCATTACAAAGATTGCCTAAACGAATGGCCTCTTTTACAAAATACTTTCAAAACCACGTCAAACTCCATTTCAAACAAACCAAAGCAAGTGATCTAAAACAAGTAACTAAGAGCCCATGGAAAACCATGGATGAAAAGGGTGCTAGCACCTTCCCTTTTCATAATCTACCCCCCGAACTCAAGAAAACATCTCAAAGGTCTTTCCTATGCTTTTTCACCTTTCCTTTTGGATAAAAGAAAAGTCGGTGGCAACTCTTGCTAACCGCGACATTTGCGATAAAACGCAAAAACTCAAGTCAGTTCTCCCACCGCATCACAGAACTGGCGACTCTGCTGGGGATTAATTATAAAAGTGGGGTTACCTTAGGGTTTAGATCACATTTATTTGCTTTATTTGTTTGACTTGTTTGCTTTACATTATGGTTCTTTGTTTGGGTTTGAATCCTCTACCAGAATTTGGGAAACATTATAGGTAAATAGCAATACGTTGTGGAAACTGTGCGGGGTATACCGACATGGTCTAAGCAATAACTATGTTAGTGTGACATATATGTAGGTACCGGTAGCCTTTGAGTCAATCAAAGAGAATACGGGGCCGCTGAGTGATGTCATGAAGCACTAATGAACTTCTAGAACCCTTTACTTGACCAACTTGGCCTTTTAGGATGTAGTGAGATGACCGGCTTTGGTGCAGTTCGAAGTTGGTAGATACTTGATACTACACTCATTGAGGGTTGGTTTCTTGGGATATTTCGGTCGCCATTAAAGAGGCTTGAGCTGAAACAATGACCAAGGAAATAATACAGTGATATTGAGCTCCTTAGAACCCGGTTACTATTGTTAGGACAGGTTGAGCGAACTAATCTTCAAGAGGGTACTTACCTATGAAACCCCATGCAAGCCTAAACTAAGAACTTGTTTGATTTGCTTGTATATACATATTTGTGCATAACATCATGGACATCATGAACATCATATGCATCCACTAACCATTTCAAGGATTTTGGAGATTCATCTTTGTTCTTGTTTTGTAGGATATGAATTCACTTCGCAGGAAAACTATCCAAATCAACCTTGTAAGAATTCCTCCACAACTCAAGGAGCTAGCTTCAAGGATCCCTGAGAACTCTCCATTACCCGAGAGACATGGTCGTCTACTCAACTTGGTCACCTCCAACACAGAGGAGGATATGATGAAGGTTCTCTTCCAATTCTTTGACCCTTTGCATCATTGCTTCACATTTTCTGACTATCAGCTTGTGCTTACTTTGGAAGAATTTTCTCAACTCTTGAGGATTCCTATTCTCAATCAACTACCTTTCAATGGTACGGAAAGAGATCCAAAGACAGAAGAGATTGCTCAAGCTTTGCACTTGCACTCATCTGATGTCACAACTCATTGGGAAACTAGAAGTGGTGTCAAAGGCTTCTTAGCAAAGTTTCTGTTTGAGAAGGCCCAAAGAAGTTGGAATTCCCTATACTTGCAAGATTTTGAGGAGATTGTGGCTCTTCTCATCTATGGGATGGTCTTGTTCCCCAATCCTGACCAACTCATAGATGTGAGCGCTGTCAAAATCTTCATGTCTCGCAACCCGGTGCCTATATTGCTTGGGGATATCCTACACTCTTTTCACACTCGTACAATGAGGAAAAGAGGTGTTCTTATGTGTTGCACTCCTCTCCTGGAAAGATGGTTTATTTCTCATCTTCCCCAATCAGTCTTAAAGAATGAGCAAGGTTTGAGGTGGTCATAAAGGTTAATGACGCTTAAACATTCAGATATTCATTGGTGCTCTCGATCCAAAGAGAATGTTATCATTGTTGACCGTTGTGGGGAATTCCCTAATGTCCCTCTCCTTAGCATTAGGGGAGGCATCACCTACAACCCATGCTTAGCTCTAAGACAACTTGGTTATGCCCGAAGGGATGGCCCACATGATATGCTGATTCAAGGTTTGGTTTTCGACTACGACAACGACGATCAAGGACTTCGCCAGAGATTCATCCGAGCTTGGAGGATGTTAAACAAGGTGGATAGCAAGACTTTGGGACACACAAATTCCATCCCTCTTGAGCGTTACCTCAAGTGGGTACGAACCCGCGCTCAAAGTCTTATGATGCCTTATCCTTCCATTCTCCCAATGATTATTGAGCCTGTTAAGGAGGGAGAAGTTCCATACACTATCCTACATCCTGACATGCCCACATCACTTGAAGATCTACAAGGGGATTGGATACAACTCAAAGGATAGCATGATACTTTCGAAGCCCAATTCTACGCAAGCGATAAGAAGGTTTTGGAACTCACTCGGCTACTTCATGAGGAGCAGACTCTAAATACCTACATTGCACCAAAGAGGATGCACAATGTCTTTTTATCTTAGAAGTTTTGTATTATTTTTCTCAAGGGGCATTGATGTACTCAAATTCTATCTTATTAATATAATGTGTGTTTCTTTTTGTTTAAAACAAATTTGAATTTTTAAATCCTTGAAAACATTGCATGTATACATATCATTCATCATAAACATAAACAGGTCTTTGCAACAAGTTTCCTCATCTCTCTGCTGTTTATTTCAGTAAGATGGATCTCGAACAAACGGTCAAAGACCTTCAAGCTCAAAACACACAATTTCAACAGTTACTCATGACCTTAGCCAAGGGGAAAGAGGATCTGAAGACTCTGCTGGAAAAAGAGAAAGAGAAAAAGAAGAAAGAGAAGAAGCTAGCTGGTGTGGTAATCATGGGCAAAAGGTTTCAAGGAGAAGCTAGAAGGACTTTAGATTTTCCAGCAACATCTGATGAAGGGGAAAGAAAAGGAAAAGAAACAGCAGTTCCGTCAGACTCTGAAGAAGAGGAGGAAGAAGAGGACTATTCTGAAGAGCAATACCCTCTGGCTGATGATAAGTACAAACACCTTGAAGAGCATTTAAGCGCTATGGAAATCCAGAGAGTACCGGGTCTAGATTTTGAAGAGTTGGGGCAGGTGTTAGGAATTGCAATCCCACCGAAGTTTAAAGTGCCATTATTTGCAAAATATGATGGAGTGTTGTGTCATAAAATGCACCTCCGATCATATGTCAGAAAGATTCAGCCGTACTCTGCCGACAAAGACTTGTGGGTCCACTTTTTCCAAGACAGTTTATCAGGAACACAACTTGATTGGTTTTACCAATTAGAAAGGGCCGACGTCCGTAAGTCCTGGCCGCAACTTTCTATAAACAATACCAGTACAATACCGATTATGCGCAAAAGTTGAGAGATCTAGCCAGAAGAGTGCAACCCCCTCTGTTTGAAATGGAGTTGGTGGACATGTTCTTGGGAACTCTATCAGGCCCTTTCTTCAATCATCTGATTGGGAGTTCCTATGCAGGGTTTACTGAATTGATATTAACCGGCGAGAGGGTGGAAGCTGGTATAAGAAGTGGGAAGATTCAAAAAGATTCGTATGCCTCTACAGCTGTGAAAAAGCCCTTCACTAGGAAGAAGGAAGTATCTGCTGTTTATTCACATAGGAATCAAGGAAGAACTGAACACCGACCAGTGGTGGGGGCCGTTATGATCCCAAAGCCCACATCTGACCAGCCTAGAAATAACCAGCCAAGGGTGGAAAGGGCAGTCTGGCAATTCACCAAGATTAACATGACTCTAGCCCAGGTTCTACCACATCTTCTGAAATTGAATCTGGCAACTTTAAAAGAGGCCCCAAAGAATCCCAATACTGCATCCCCTCACTATCATCCAAATGCCAGATGCGCATACCATTCTGAAAGTCCAGGGCATGACACTAACAACTGTTGGGCTCTGAAGAACAAAATTCAAGACCTTATTGATGCAAAGGAGGTTGAGTTTGATACACCTGAGAAACCAAATGTTATTTCCGCTTCGATGCCTAGGCATGGTCACAATGCCAATGCTGTCGAGGAAGATTTATTTGTTTCCACAATAGATGAACTCTTGACTCCGCTCTCGACCATTAAGATGAATTTGTTAAAAGCTGGTGTATTCCCATGATGTAAGGAAGACTACCGTATTTGCTTATCCTCGTCAATTGATTACCCTTTTCTAAAGACAGGTATCCAACGTCTGATTGACAACCAAGAAATTCTGTTTGAGAATGCTCCCGTCTTACCCGTTCTTGTTAAAGACATTTCAATTATAACCATCTCCGTCAATCCTTCCAGGGTCCCTAAAAGACCCGTTAGGATTACATCTGCTCCAAAGACTACTCCACTTAAGATTACAATGCCCGGGCCGGTCCCGTACGAATCAGATAAAACAGTACCATGGAATTACGATGGAGAAATCTACTACCATGGTATTAAACAAGATGAACTGACTGCCGAAGAAGAGAGCTCCGAAGAGGAAAATTCTGACATTAGTAACATTACCGGAACTAGCAAGATTACCCGTAGCGGTAGAATCTTCTCTCCAGAAATTTCCCCTCCAAAGGAAGTTTTTGGACCCGTGGCTATTCCGAAGATTACCTCTGCACCAGTAATTATACCCGCAAGCGTACCTACCAACAAAGACGACACAATTCCTGTCCCTACCAATACTTCTACTACTAAGATTAGAGGAAAAAACATTCAAGAAGAGCCTGCCCGGACGAAGGTTCAATCACTAGCTATCCCCGAAACATCCAAGAAGGAAATGGAAGAAATCCTGAGGATAATAAAGAAAAGTGATTATGATGTGGTTGAACAGTTGGGGCAGACTCCCTCCAAGATTTCCATGCTAGCCTTGCTGCTGTGCTCTGAGGCACATGCAAAAGCTCTGGTAAAATTTCTGAAGACAACTCATGTACCACAAGA
Source organism: Vicia faba (assembly GCA_948472305.1). Taxonomy (NCBI): domain Eukaryota; kingdom Viridiplantae; phylum Streptophyta; class Magnoliopsida; order Fabales; family Fabaceae; genus Vicia; species Vicia faba. The sequence goes on along the minus strand of OX451738.1, from coordinate 722,396,336 downwards.
GACGTCTGCTGACCAATTACAAGAATGTGTGGCCAGTTTGACAGTTGATAACGGCCTGGGCTTCTCTGATGCTGATTTGACACCCAAAGGGAGAAAGCACAACGAGGCATTGCATGTCTCTGTGGAGTGTAGAGGAACAACCCTAGCCTATGTCTTAGTAGACATTGGCTCATCTTTGAACGTCCTACCAAAGAAAGCTCTTGACAAATTGGATTACGAAGGGCTGACGTTAAAACCCAGTAACATAATTGTGAGAGCATTTGATGGCTCGAAGAGGATGGCTCATGGGGAGGTGGACATCCCAATAAAGGTAGGAACTCAGAATTTCAATTCAACCTTCTATGTGATGGACATCCGTCCCTCTTATTCCTATCTGTTAGGACGGCCTTGGATCCATAATGCTGGTGTTGTCACCTCTACGCTACACCAGATGCTGAAGTACCCGGTCTAAGGAAAGATCATAATTGTCCATGGGGAGGAGGAGTATATGATTAGTCATCTGAATTCTTTCCGATATATGGAGTTGGATGTCAAGTTCATCGAAACTCCTTTTCAACATTTTGAGAAGGTCTCTCAATAAGTAGCGGCAACCAAGGCAGTATCCTCGATTCCCAAGATCACAAGACCTCCACTTCGGATGTCATCTCTAAAGGACGCAAAGGCAGTAATAGAGGAGGGTGGATGCACCATCTGGGGGAAGCTTCCAGACATTCCATATAAATCAGACAAATTTGGCTTGGGGTTTACTTTAACTGCTCAGAAGGTTGTGCACCGTGCCCGTGCCGGAGGGCCACCTTTGAAGATTAGCAACCAAGGGGTCAATGCAGTAGAAGACAATGAAGAGGATGGCAAATTGGAGGATTGGATATTTCCTACTGTCAACGGAGGACTTCACAACTGGGAAGCCAGAGACTTTGTCCCAATAACTTTCATCTCTCAGTAATTTATCTTTTATATTTCTGTTGGACTTGTAATATTCACGAACAATTCACACTTTAAAAACCTTGTGTCTTACCCGAGGCACAATGGTCCATTTGTAAGGGTTTTTATTTCATCTTCATATGACATTCAATGAATCATGGACGCTTTTTCACATATAAACCTTTTGTGCTCATTGTCTTTCTTTTACATTTTTATTGTTTAAAGATGGCTATACCCTTACACACACCCACACTCACAAATGCAGGTATCCCTCCATTCCGGATCCCATGGGTAACGATACTGCTATAGCCTTCAGTGACTATGAAGATCCAATCTACCAAGCCGATTACGAAGGAGAGGAAGATTGTGAGGTGCCATGGTGTTGTACCCCAAAATTTGCCCTCCCATTTCTCATTGATCTCTCCTCACAAGGCTCTTGAAGCTCAAGACTCAGTTAGGGTTTCATCTGCTCAAGACCTCCCCTTGCACTGTGGACTCAAAATTAGGGTTTGTGTTTGCACAAAGTTGTTTTGAGCCAAAGTGCCCAATATGACTTTCATGCTTCATATTGGACTCCCAAGATTATCCATACCAAGTTTCAAGTCTTGATTCCAAGTTTTGCCCAGTCAATTGGACAGTTGACCTAGAATCAACTGTATTGGAGAAAAAGTCAACTGTGGCCAATTGACAGTCAAATCTCATGAAATTTGATCCACATCAACATTATGAACTCATATGAACCATTTGATCAAGTTTGGATCACAATTCCACAAGAAATTTGATCAGATCACCAAAAGGGCAAAATGGTCATTTTTAGGGTTTTGACTGTACAAAGGCAATTTTTGACTGTTTGACCTAGCCAATGGCAAACCAAGCTCATATATGGACTCAAGGACCCCATGGAATTATCTTGACATGTTCATCAAACTCAAAAGATCCCAAGTACACAAGATTGACAGTTGAATTTCCCAGTCAATTGATCAATTTTGACTGTATACTGAAAAGTCAAACTTTGACTTTTTGGTCAAAATCAAGGGTCAAGATTCATTTTCCATCAAAATATGCCAAATCATGAAACTTGTTCACCAAGAAATCACAAATTGCAAATTAGGGTTTGAAAATGGAATTTTTCATAACTTAGAATTTTTCTAAGTTATGAAAAACTCTAATTTTTTTCCAACTTTGCCCCATCTTTTCACCATGATCCATTTTGATTCAAACAAAAGTCAAAACATGAAAGTTGTAGATTGTTGCATAATCTACAACTTTGATTCACAAAGTTTTCTCATTTGAAGCTTGTATCTCAAGTTATAATTTTTTGAATAAGGGCACTAAACCATTTTTAACTTAGTAGAATTTTAACCTATTTTGACAAGGTTTTCTACCCCATTTCAAGGCCATTTTTCATACCCTTCCACTTGGAATTTCAATTTGCATTTCAAAGATGGATTGTAGTACACATTCCAAGCTTTCCAAAATGTCCAAGAACTTCTCAAACAACTTCATGGTTAGGGAGAATCGAATTTCACAATATAGCAAAAACTCACTTGTGAATTGGTCATTTTTCATGTTCATAAGATTATGCAACTTCTCAAAACCAGCATGCCCTTGATTACAGGTCCCTAAACCAAGTTACACTCATAAATTTAATGCATATTCTTTGTACCAAGACCAAGTTCTTTGAGTTCAAGCTTTGTCTAAAGGATTAATCCCAATTTGGAAAAAGTAAACTATCCATTTTTGCAAAAGTTCACTTTATGTCAAATGAGAAATCCAACAAGTACAAGCTAAATCTGAATGGCACAAGATTATGGACAAATTGCTCTGATCAAGAGAAGATTATGCAGCCCATTAGGAGGCCCCCTACATGCCTAGAACATCAAGTGGCATTTTGTTGCTTAGAAAAGAAGAAAGGTCCATAACTTGTAAGAACTTGAACCTCAGCTTACAAACACAACACAAAGGATATCAAACATACTCAGCACATCCTAACCAAGCTAAGACACGACCCTTGCATCTCCAAAACACCCTCCATCTCAGAATCACCCTCAAACTGCAAAAACAGAGTTGCCTCTGCAGTTTGAGTGCCAACTCCCATTTCCCTCGAGCATTCTTGCCAAAACCTATTCCTCTACCTTCCTTACATCATATGCAAACTATCCAGAAGCTAAGGCCTGACCTGTAATCCCTCTAACAGCTTCCACCATTTTCACATTTTTGTTTTGCAGTTGAAGTTCTCTAGCTTGATTCAGAAGCTCTCAAGACAAAGTAAGCATTGAAACAGCATCCCTGGACCTCAAGGAAGCTTTTCCAATCATTACCTTGCACTGAAAGTTCCTCATTCTCCAGATAGAAGTCCAACTGAATAGGTAAAAGTTTGAATTCGTATCTCTCTTATCATGCATATTTAGTCTTAAGTTTGTGAAGAAACAAGGTCCTACTCATAGCCCTGAACATGTACATAGCTTTACTTTTCATTTCTTTTGCCTGAGTAGAGAGAATTTGGAGTTTGAAAATGACAAGAAAATTAGGTTAGGATTTGGGGGAGGAGAAATTCTCCCTCATCTTAGAGAGTTAGGTCAAGTTCTATACATGGTTGGAATCGTCTCTTCATGCTGAGCATTTTTCATGTTATGAGTTTTTGCTAAAAAGCCAGGAATCAAGAGTTGCAGGATCAAGAACAGGGCGCGCGTTTTTTTGAAATGTTTTGGCTGGAGGTTGAAGACAGTGGTCTTCCGGGCTGGGCCTGAACATTTTTATTATTTGCACCCCATGATTGCTATTGCACCTCCTTGGCCCATTTGCTCCATTTCTTTATATTTTTGACTTTTTCTTTTTTTGTTTGACTTGTTATTTTTTTCTCAGCATATTAAAATTTTGAAAATATTTTTCTCACCATTTTTTTGATTTTTATTTGATTTTATTTGATCTTTCTTTAGTTATACATAAATATACATATATATTATTATTTAAGATAAATAGAAAAAACATGTAAAAAATACTTCCATTTTTATTTTTATTTCATATTACTCTCTGAAAATATTTTACACAAAAAATACTATTTTCTAAAAAATATTAAATATTATTATTATTTATATATAGTACATATTTGAAATAATATAAATATACATATATATATATATATATATTAATATACTTAGAGAAAATACCAAAAAATGCACATATTTTATTTTTTAATATTTAATACTAAAAAATACCCTTTTTTATAAATATACTATATTTCATTTTATTTTGTATGTAAATAATAAATATCATGAGAATTAATTAATTAATATCCATTTTAATTGAAATTAGGGTTTTTGCCCTAAAAATTGAAAATACCTAAAAATAATACCTTTTTATTTTCTTATTTTACTTTACATAAATAATATTTTTTCATACATATAAAAACTTTCTTTTTGCATTTTGCATATTTATTTAATTTCTATTTAATTGTGCAATTTACTTACCTTGCAAATATCCAAAAATGATGTAATAATTTAGATTTAAATCCTTGTCTAATATCCCCCATTTGTAAATTTGTATCCCCCTCCCTACATTATTATGTTGTAATAGCGTAGGAATTTAAATTTCGCACTTTATACGCTTTCTAATTATGCCATGTTAGAATTAGGGTTTGCATGCGAAAAAACGATAAAAAATAGTTTGACCTAATACAAGATAAATGAGCATGAAAATAAACAACACTTCTCACACTTGCACCCCTAGGGTATTCCACTTTGTTGCCTTCAAATAAATGGGCCATGTTGTATGTTGAATTTCTTTGGGCAAAGCAAACAATATGAATGATCATAGTCCCTCGATAAAACTTTTCAAAACAAACAAAAACAAATGATCAAAGTCCCTTAAAGAGAATTGCCCAAAGATATTTAACGCCGTTGCAATTATGGTCCGAACGATGACCCGCGCCTGTCCCTTTTCATCTCCTAAAGACAAGATTGTCCACCAAATGCAATGGTGGAACAAAATTGTCAAAAGGTTTAAAACATAATAAAAATCTTTGAGGAAATTTTTAGGGTAGATAAACTCTTAAGTACTTGCTAACTTTCCAAGAAAACACTTGCCTAATCTCAAAACCCACTTCACAAACACTTTCAAAACCAACTTTTCAAACCCTTGAAACATCTTTTTAAAAGATAAAACACCTTTTGTAAAACATTCGAGTAAAGAATTGTTACAAGGTTAGCCTAATACAAGGCATCTTTTCAAAACATTTTCAAAACCACACACGTAAAGCACCATTTCAAACAATTGAAAACCAAGGCAAGTTGATCTAAGCAAGTACCTAAGAGCCCATGGATAACCATGGATAGAAGGGGTGCTAGTACCTTCCCCTTCTATAATCTACTCCCCGAACCCAAGAAAAATCTCAAAGGTTTTTGCTGTGCTTTTTAAACCTTTCCTTAGGATAAAATAAAAAGTCGGTGGCGACTCTTGCTCAACCGAAACATTTGCGAAAACAAACGCAAAACACAAGTCAGTTCTCCCACCGTATCACAGAACTGGCGACTCTGCTGGGGATTAGTTTAAGTGGAGTAACCTTAGGGCTTAGATCACCCTCTTGCATGACTAATTGTTTGATTTGTTTGCTTTATTCTTTGGCTCCATTGTTTGGGTTTACAATCCTCCACCCGGATTTTGGGAAACATTCATAGATAGCAATACGTTGTGGAAACTGTGCGGGGTATACCGACACGGTCTAAGCAATAGCTATATTAGTGCGACATATTTGTGAGTACCGGTAACCCTTGAGTTCAATCAAGGAGAGTACGGGGCCGCTGAGTGATGTCACTAAGCACTAATGACCTAGAACCTTACTTGACCATCTTGGCCTTTTATTAGGAGTAGTGAGATGACCGGCTTTGGTGCAGTCCGAAGTTGGTAGATACTCGATACTACACTCATTGAGGGTTGTTTTCTTGGAATATTTTGGTCGCTAGTTAAGTGGCTAAACCAAAACAATGAACAATGAAAACAATCCAGTGATATTGAGCTCCTTAGAACCCGGTTACTATTTATAGGACAGGTTTTTAAGCCAACTACACTCAAGAGGGTACTTACCTATGGAACCCCATGCAAGCCTGAAACTAGGGTTTGGTGTGATTTGCTTGTACATATGTTTTGTGCATACATCATAAACATCATGAAACATCATATGCATTTACTAACCGTTTCAGGGGTTTGGATCTTCATCATTGTTCCTGTTTTGTAGGTCATGGAAATATCTCGCAGAAATACCATTCAAGTCAACCTTGTGAAGATCTCTCCTCAACTCACGGAGATCACTTCAAGAATTCCGGAAAATTCATCCTTCAGTGAAAGACATGGTAGATTGCTCAGCCTAGTCAACACCAACATTGAAGAAGACATGATGAAAGTGCTATTCCAGTTCTTTGACCCTCTTCACCATTGCTTCACTTTCCCTGATTATCAATTGGTCCCCACTTTGGAGGAGTTTTCTCAACTCCTAAGAATCCCTATCCTTAATCAACTACCCTTCAACGGTACGGAGAAGGAACCAAAGCCTGAAGATGTTGCTCGAGCACTACATCTACAACCATCTGAAATCAAGGGGCATTGGGAAACCAGAAGCGGCGTCAAAGGATTCTTAGCAAAATTCTTGTTTGAAAAGGCACAAGAATGTTGGAACTCATTGGATCTTCAAGCCTTTGAGGAAATTGTGGCACTCCTGATCTACGGGTTGGTTCTGTTTCCAAACTCTGACCAATTGATAGATATCAACGCCGTCAAAATATTCTTGTCCAGAAACCCGATACCAACATTACTTGGGGACATTCTTCACTCATTTTACACACGAACAATGAGAAAGAGGGGTGTTCTCATGTGCTGTACTCCTATCCTCGCAAGGTGGTTTATTTCGCACCTTCCACAATCTGTCTTGAAGAATGATCAAGGTATAAGGTGGTCCCAACGATTGATGACTCTCACTCATTCTGATGTACACTGGTGTTCTCGGTCCAGAGAAAATGTCATCATTGTCGATCGCTGCGGAGAATTTCCTAATGTTCCTTTACTTGGAATTAGAGGAGGTATCACCTACAACCCTTGCCTAGCTTTGAGACAATTTGGATATGCACGGAGGGATGGCCCTCATGACATGCTGATTCCTAGCCTAGTTTTTGACTTCGACAACGATGCGCAAGGACTTCGCCAAAGATTCATCAGAGCTTGGGGAAAACTCAACAAGGTTGATAGCAAGACTCTGGGACACAAGAACTCCATCCCTCTTGAGCCCTATCTCAAGTGGGTACGAGCCCGAGCCCAAAGTCTTATGATGCCTTATCCTCATGTTCTCCCGGTGATTAAAGAGCCCGTCAATGAAGGAGAGGTTCCCTACACCATCCTGCATCCAGACATGCCTACATCATGGGAGGAAATGCAGAAGAGTTGGATCCAGCTCAAAGAGGAACGGAACACTTTTGAAGCTAGCTACTACGCCAGTGAAAAGAGGGTTCTAGAGCTTACCCGCCGACTCCACGAGCAAGAGGCCCTCAATACCTACATCGCACCAAAGAGGATGCGCAATGTCTTTCTGCCTTGAGAAGTTTATTTTGTAATATTTGGCCCATGGGGCATTTATGTACTAACAAATTTCTTCTTATTAATACGACGTGCGTTCTTCTTTGTCTGAAACAATTTTGAGTGTTCTAAACCCTTGAATGCATTGCATGCATAAGCATACCATTCATCATGTGCATAAGCAGGTCTCACTCCAGGGTTCCTTATCTATCTGCTGTTTATTTCAGTAGGATGGATCTCGAGCAAACAGTCAAAGACCTACAGGCTCAGAACGCACAGTTCCAGCAACTCTTGATGACCTTGGTTAAGAGTCAAGAGGATATCAAGACTCAGCTGGAAAATAAGGACCCAGTGAAGAAGAAGAAGAAGAGGGTTGGAGTGGCCACTTTGGGGAGAAGATTCAACGGAGAAGCTCGGAGAGTGCTCGATTTTCCTCCCACTTCTGATGAAGGGACTAGTAAAAGAGATCAAGTTGTGGTGCCTTCCGAGTCTGATGCGGAAGAGGAAGAAATTGAAGAGGAGGAAGACTATTCCGACCAGCAGTATCCTCCAGCTGATGACAAGTACAAAAGTTTAGAAGACAGATTGGCTGCCATGGAATTGCAAAGGGTACCGGGTTTGGATTTTGAAGACATGGGCTTGGTCGCCGGAATTGTGATTCCACCAAAATTCAAGGTACCAGTGTTTGTGAGGTACGACGGGCTATCCTGTCCCAAAATGCATCTCAGGTCTTATGTGAGAAAAATTCAACCCTATACGGCAGATAAAAACCTCTGGATTCACTTCTTTCAAGACAGTCTGTCGGGAGCTCAGTTGGAATGGTTTTATCAGTTAGAAGGAACCAGTGTTAGAAATTGGGAAGATTTAGCCACCGCTTTCTACAAACAATACCAGTATAATTCCGATCTTGCTCCTACTCGTACCCAACTTCAGGGTATGTCGCTAGGAACAAGTGAGGGATTCAAAGAATATGCACAGAAGTGGAGGGATTTGGCTGGCAGGGTGCAGCCTCCTTTAACCGATCGTGAACTCGTTGATATGTTTCTTGGGACCCTATCTGGGCCATTTTTCAATCATTTAATTGGTAACTCTTCCGCGGGGTTTACTGATTTGATCTTAACAGGCGAGAGAATTGAGGCTGGCATCAAGTCAGGAAAAATTCAAAAGGGTGTTACTGCAAATGCTGAGAAGAAACCTTTTAAGAAGGAGACAGCTATGGTATATTCTCAGAAAGGAGCGGGGAAGATGGAGCGTCGGCCGACTGTGGGGGCCGTAATGATTCAAAACACTCCAAGTGAGCAACCTCGCTATAACCAGACCAGACCAAATCAGCAACGGGTAGAAAGGCCACACCGGCAATTCACCCGTATTAATATGACTCCAGCACAGGTGCTTCCCCATCTGTTGAAATTAAATCTTGCCACTATCAAGGAAGCGCCAAAGAATGTGAATACGTCTTCCCCGCATTATCATGCCAATGCTAAGTGCGCCTATCATTCAGACAGTGTTGGACACGACACCAATGATTGTTGGGCACTCAAGCATAAGATTCAGGACCTGATAGAGGCTAAGGAAGTAGAGTTTGACGCTCCAGAAAAACCCAATGTGATATCTGCACCTATGCCGAAGCACGGTCGGAATGTTAATGCCATTGAAGAGGATCTGTATGTTGCTGACGTTAGTGATCTGACTACTCCACTGTTAACCGTTAAGTTGAATTTGTTGAGGGCCGGGATCTTCCCGGGGTGTAAGGAAGATTGTTACTGTTGCCACTCTCTGCCGTTTGATTGTCCGCTATTAAAGAAAGGCATCCAAGGCCTCATGGATAGCCGACAAATTTTGTTCGAGAAAGTTCTTGCCGTTCCAGTTCATGTTGAAAATGTCTCAATCATAACCATTCACGCCAATCTTTCCGAGGCCGTCAAAAAGCCAGTTAAGATTACACCAGCTGCAAAGTCTATACCTTTGAAGATAACAAGGCCGGGGCCTGTTCCCTATGTCTCCGAGAAGTCGATACCTTGGAACTATGGTGGTGACATCTACTACCATGGTATCAAGCAAGTTGAAATAATTGAAGAAGATTCAGATGATGAAGAAGCCAGCATTAGTAATATTGCGGGCACCAGCAAAATCACCAGGAGTGGGAGGATATTTTCTCCAGAGATTGCTCCTCCAAAAGCAGTCTTTGGACCCTCATCAGCTAAAGAAGTCATCCCGGCACCAGTGAAGCTCTCCACCAGAACTCCTTTGATTGAAGAAATTTTCATTCCTAGTGCTGTCTCTCCTACCATTGCCGATAAAGGAAAGGGAATACAAGATGAACCCGTCAGGACGAGGGCTCAACCTTTGGTAATTCCAGAAGCTTCCAAGAAAGAAATGGACGAGATTTTGAGGATAATCAAGAGAAGTGACTACGATGTGGTGGAACAGTTGGGGCAAACCCCCTCCAAGATCTCCATGCTGGCACTATTGCTTTGCTCAGAAGCGCACGCTCAAGCTTTGATTAAGTTTCTGAAGGCAGCTCATGTGCCCCAGGAAACCTCTGCGGATCAATTTCAGAATTGCGTGGCTAGTCTGACTGCAGACAATGGATTAGGTTTTTCTGATGCCGACCTGACCCCTAAAGGCCGAAACCACAATGATGCGTTGCATATTTCAATCGAGTGTCGCGGAACCACCCTTGCACATGTTCTGGTTGATACCGGTTCATCACTGAATGTTTTGCCTAAAAAGGCCTTGGACCGGCTAGATTGCGAAGGATTGGAATTGAAGCCAAGTGATATTGTCGTCAGAGCTTTTGATGGGTCGAAAAGAATGGTCCATGGAGAAGTTGAAATTCCTGTCAAGATAGGTACTGAGGTGTTTAAATCCACTTTCTACGTAATGGACATCCGCCCATCGTACTCCTGCCTGCTGGGTAGACCTTGGATACACCATGCTGGGGCAGTCACCTCGTCCCTGCATCAGATGCTGAAGTACCCTGTCAAGGGAAAGGTCATTACTGTCCACGGCGAAGAAGAGTACATGATTAGCCATTTAAATTCTTTCCGGTACGTGGAAGTTGAAGGGGAGTTTATTGAGACACCATTTCAACATTTCGAAGAAGTGTTTCCTGAGATAGCAGTGGCGAAATTGACAGCTGAGACACCAAGGCAGATGGCCAGGATGGCATCTCTGGAAGATGCAAGGGCTGCAGTTAAAGAAGGGAAGAACTCAGCGTGGGGGCAGCTACCCGATTTTCCGCATAAGGCCGACAAGTCTGGATTAGGTTTCACAGCTGCCGGTCAGAAGGCTATGCGCCGGTCAAAGATTGAGAGGGCGCCAGTCAAAATTTCTCCTTACAGAATCAACGCCTTGGAAGATGAAGACCAGGACGGCAGCATTGAAGATTGGATTTATCCAACTGTCAGAGGAGGGTTGAGCAATTGGGAGGCAAAAGACTTTGTCCCCATCACTTTTATTCCTCAGTAATTTATCTATCGAACATTTCCTATTTTGGTCTGTAATATTTTTACTTTCAAACAATCCGTACACTATCTTTTTCACCTCCTGCTTTGCCCGGGGCATGTAGGTCTACTTGTAAGGGTTTTGACTATTTTTCATAATCATATGCCATGTTTAATGATTCATTGGACGTTTTTCATTTGATAAACTGCTTGTGTTCATTTCCTTTCCTTTTGCATTTTTGTTTAAGGATGGCTATCCCTTACACACACCCACCACTCACCAATGCAGGTACCTATCCACTCCGGATTCCATGGGTGACTATTCTGCTGTATCTTTCAATAACTCTGAAGACCTGGTCAATCTAGCCGAGTATGAAGATGACGAAGGTTGTGAAGTACCAGGGGAACTAGCCAGACTTCTGCAACAAGAGGAAAGAGCCATCTTACCGCATGAGGAGCCATTGGAAACTGTCAACTTGGGAACCGAGGAGAATCGGAAGGAGGTGCAAGTGGGTGCCAACCTGAAACCAGAAGTTAAGGAACGCTTGGTACAGTTACTGAATGAGTATGTTGAAATCTTCGCTTGGTCCTATGAAGACATGCCAGGTTTGGACACAGATATCGTGGTTCACCGTCTCCCCACAAGAGAGGACTGTCCACCGATCAAGCAAAAGGTTCGCCGAATGAGGCCTGACATGTCCGAAAAGATCAAAGCAGAAGTAATGAAGCAGTTCAATGCTGGCTTTTTGGCTGTTACATCCTATCCTCAATGGGTCGCTAACATTGTGCCAGTGCCTAAAAAGGATGGCAAAGTCAGAATGTGTGTGGACTACCGGGATTTGAATAGGGCCAGCCCTAAGGATGACTTCCCGCTACCTCATATTGACATCTTGATCGACAATACAGCTCAGCATAAGGTGTTTTCCTTCATGGACGGGTTCTCGGGCTATAATCAAATCAAAATGGCCCCCGAGGATATGGAGAAAACAACTTTTGTCACACAATGGGGCACTTTCTGTTACAAAGTGATGCCGTTCGGGCTAAAGAACGCCGGGGCAACTTATCAACGCGCCATGGTAGCTTTATTTCATGACATGATACATCATGAGATTGAAGTTTACGTAGACGATATGATAGCTCGGTCGCAAACAGAGGAAGAGCACCTTGAACATCTGGAAAAGCTGTTTGCCAGATTGAAAGAATACAAATTAAGGCTGAATCCAAGCAAATGCACTTTTGGAGTTAGGTCCGGTAAACTCCTGGGATTCATTGTAAGCAACAAAGGCATTGAAGTCGACCCGGCGAAAGTAAAGGCAATACAAGATATGCCTGCTCCCCGTACTGAAAAGGAAGTTAGAGGTTTCTTGGGGCGCATAAACTATATCGCCAGGTTCATCTCACATCTGACCTCTACCTGTGAGCCAATTTTCAAACTCTTGAAGAAAGATCAGGTAGTGGAATGGAACGACGATTGTCAAGCTGCTTTTGATAGAATCAAGGAATATTTGCTAGAACCTCCTATTCTGATGCCACCCGTCGAAGGAAGACCTTTGATCATGTATTTGACCGTCTTGGATAATTCAATGGGGTGTGTTCTGGGCCAGCATGACGAGTCTGGTCGAAAAGAGCATGCTATTTATTACCTTAGCAAAAAGTTTACCGACTGTGAGGCTCGCTACTCACTGCTCGAGAAAACTTGCTGCGCTTTGGTATGGGCTGCTCGCCGACTAAGACAGTATATGCTGACTCATACTACTTTGTTGATATCCAAAATGGATCCTATCAAATATATCTTCGAAAAGCCCGCATTATCTGGAAGGATAGCTAGATGGCAAATGATCTTAACTGAGTATGACATCCAGTACACCACCCAAAAAGCTATAAAAGGGAGTGTATTAGCTGACCATCTGGCTCATCAGGCCATTGAAGACTATCAACCCATGAGATTTGACTTCCCAGACGAGGACATCATGAATTTGGACAACATTGAAAGTGACGGACCGTATGACGGACCCGAAAAGGGATCCCGATGGACCCTGTACTTTGATGGTGCTTCAAATGCACTTGGAAATGGTATTGGCGCAGTACTCATTTCTCCGGAAGGTTGTCACACTCCTTTCACAGCCCGACTTTGCTTCAGCTGCACAAACAACATGGCTGAGTATGAAGCCTGCATCTTCGGTCTCAAGGCTGCTATAGACTTGGGGATCAAATCTTTGGTCGTATTCGGGGATTCGGCTTTGGTCATCAGCCAGATCAAAGGAGATTGGGATACCAAACATCCCAATCTTATTCCATACAAAGAACATGTTCTGACATTGTTGCCTCATTTCGAGCAAATTACCTTCGAGCACTTCCCGCGAGAAGAGAATCAGCTAGCAGATGCTCTAGCCACAATGTCCTCCATGTTTAAACTCAACTGGGATAACGAGGCTCCCCAAGTCACCATCGAGCGAATGGATGAACCTGCGCATTGTCACGAGATTAATATCGAAGAAGTAGTGGAACAACCTTGGTTCCATGAAATCAAAAGGTATCTCGAGACCCAAGATTATCCTGAAGGGGCTTCCGTGAATGACAAAAAGTTCTTAAGGAAATTCGCTGCTAAGTTCTTCCTGAGCAACGGCATCCTTTACAAACGAAGCCATGATTGCATATTACTCCGGTGTGTGGATAAAGCTGAAGCAGAGTTGATTATGACTGACATACACAGCGGACCATTTGGCACTCACTTAAGCGGGCATACAATGGCTAAGAAGGTCCTAAGGGCAGGCTATTACTGGTCTACCATGGAGGCTGACTGCCATCAGCATTCCCGTACTTGTCACAAGTGTCAAGTCTATGCTGACAAAGTTCATATCCCTCCGGTTCCCCTCAACGTCCTGACTGCTCCGTGGCCCTTTGCAATGTGGGGCATTGATATGATTGGAGAAATCAAGCCCACGGCTTCCAACGGACATCGCTTCATCCTGGTTGCCATTGACTACTTCACTAAATGGGTCGAAGCAGCTTCCTTCGCCTCTGTCACCAAAAATGTGGTTGCCCGCTTTATCAAACATAACCTCATATGTCGGTATGGTGTTCCCGATAGGATCATCACAGACAACGGTACAAATCTGAATAATACAATGATCACTGCATTATGCGAACAGTTCAAGATTTATCATCACAATTCATCTCCCTATCGGCCGAAGATGAACGGTGCTGTTGAAGCTGCGAACAAAAACATTAAAAAGATTATTCAGAAAATGACAGTCACTTACAAAGACTGGCATGAGATGTTACCGTTTGCTCTGCATGGATACCGCACGACGGCACGTACTTCAACTGGGGCAACCCCATTTTCTCTGGTTTATGGCATGGAGGCTGTTTTGCCTATGGAAGTTCAGATCCCTTCTCTAAGGATCATGAAAGATGCAGGTTTGAATGAAGAGGATTGGATGCAGACCCGACTTGATCAACTCAATCTGATCGACGAAAAGCGACTTGCTGCTATATGCCATGGTCAGACGTATCAAAAACGGATGATCAAGGCTTTCAACAAGAAAGTTAGGCGTCAAGTGTATCAAGTCGGAGATCTAGTAGTCAAACGGATTATCTTACCGCAAAGTGATCCCAGGGGCAAATGGACTCCTACATATGAAGGACCATTTGTGATCAAGAGTATATTTTCTGGTGGTGCAATGATTCTGACCACCATGGACGGTGACGATTTGCCACACCCTGCGAACGCAGATATAGTCAAAAGATACTACGCATAAAGTAACCCGACAAGTCGAAAACCCGAAAGGGCGGCTTGGGCAAAAAAGGGCATCCCGGTGAACCGAAAACCCGAAAGGGCGGTTCAGGCAAAAGTTAGGGATAAAAACAAAAAAATCTGTACACCCGGCAAGTCGAAAACCCGAAAGGGCGGCTTGGGCAAAAAGGGGTTTCCCGGTGGATCGAAAACCCGAGAGGGCGATTCAGGCAAAAGTTAGGGAATTAAAGCGTATGACTAGGTCTCGTCGGATCACTTCAAAGACAGTCTCTTCATCAACCGGTTCCAGGTTTGATCAATCCGGCCATCGTCAAACGAAGCATCGAATGGACAGAGGTTCAGAGTTGTGAAAGCTACAGCAGAACGGAATCCCATGGAATTATTTCACATAGCCATCTTTATTTTGTATAAATTTTTCAAATATTTACGGCAAGATCCTCTTACTAGGATGATTGTTTCCTTTGTACAAATATACTCAAAGAAAATCAATACAAATACTCTTCCCAAAATTTGTGTCATTTCCCTTTTTCTGTTTTTTTTAGCACTATTCACTTTATTTTGAGAAACGTCCAATGTTTTGTTAAATAGGCATATGCATTTGAAACATGATCAATTCCTAATTAAAACCTAAGAAAAGGATTACTGATAAGATGAAAGTACAGATGGATATTTTGACACCTTTTCAAAGGAAATCCCTCAAGACCTGTAATCCACATCCCTGGCAAACCCTGAGGTCTCTCTCCAGCAGACCCTCGAAGCTTGTCCCCAGTAAGGTTCTGAAAGGTATTCCCCGCAGAATACGGACGCCCCTCCCGGGTTTTATTCAAAGTTATTCCTCACAAGAGGCTTATAACTGGGTTATCCTCAGCTAACAACCAGGTGAGATCGCGCTCGCCAAAATTCTTCCCATCCCCGGCGGAGTTCCTCAAAATTCCCCAATAATAACTTATCAATACTATCCCCGGAGGAGGTTATCTTTGCAAAATCCCCAGCCAGAGAATCTTCCAGAAATCATTTTCCCTCAGAGTTTAATCTTCAGTACCTCCAGCAGGTCAAAGGCTTCAAATGGACAATCCCCAGTGGAATCAGACTTTTAAGCCTTCTCCCCACAAAGTTTTTAGAAGAAAAATCTTGAGCTCCCCAGTAAAATTTCCAGAGGTACTTCTCTCCTGGCTGAAGATTCTCAATCTAGTCTCCCCAGCATTAAGTCTACTAGTTTGGTACTCCCCAGTAGAAGACTCCGGGATTTCCCCAGAAGATTGGTATCCAACCCAAGCTCCAAGTTCCCCGGCAACAACCCAGGACTTACTTTCCCCGGCAGCAATCAGGATACTTCTATCTTCCGCTGTCCTGGATTCATTTATCCTATGCAAGACAGCTCTCCAGCTTACATGCACATCCATTTACATCCATAACAAAATATACATTATGTCATGCATCATAGCATTGCATACGACTAACTCTTTGCCTTTTTAGGTAAGATCAGTCGACAGACTAAAATCATTCAAATCTTCAAGACTTCTGAAAACAGTTTATGGATTCTTCCCAAGTAACGGATGTTAATCTATCAGCTTGTTCAGATGCAACCTCTGAAATTAGTTTCCGGATGCTTCCCAACAACGGATGCGACTCTATTGCTAATTCAACTTCAAGACTTCTGAAAACAGTTCACGGGTTCTCCAAGTAAACGGATGTTAACCTATCGCTTGTTCAGATTCTTCTCAAGACTTCTGAAAACAGTTTATGGATTCTTCCCAAGTAACGGATGTTAATCTATCAGCTTGTTCAGATGCAACCTCTGAAATTAGTTTCCGGATGCTTCCCAACAACGGATGCGACTCTATTGCTAATTCAACTTCAAGACTTCTGAAAACAGTTCACGGGTTCTCCAAGTAAACGGATGTTAACCTATCGCTTGTTCAGATTCTTCTCAAGACTTCTGAAAACAGTTTATGGATTCTTCCCAAGTAACGGATGTTAATCTATCAGCTTGTTCAGATGCAACCTCTGAAATTAGTTTCCGGATGCTTCCCAACAACGGATGCGACTCTATTGCTAATTCAACTTCAAGACTTCTGAAAACAGTTCACGGGTTCTCCAAGTAAACGGATGTTAACCTATCGCTTGTTCAGATTCTTCTCAAGACTTCTGAACACAGTTTATGGATTCTTCCCAAGTAACGGATGTTAGTCTATCAATTTGTTCAGATGCAACTTGCTGAAAACAGCTTACAGGTTCCTCCCAACAACGGATGTCAACCTATTGCTTGTTCGGACCCCTAATTCAGAAATGGTCCAAAGCTTGGACAATTTCCTAATATTCCCTTCCAGATGGCATCTTTAAGCCCATCCCCGACAAGTTTCTGTCACTCTCTCAGGTGGCATCGTTAAGCCCATCTCCAAATGGCATCTCCAAGCCCATTCCCGCATCCAGTGCTTTGACGAATGCAAATTTCCGGGCACTCTAGTGTCCAATCTCCTTTTACCCTCGAGTCGCGAAAGGCAAGCCTGCCAATCTAACTCTTCGGATTCAAGAAGATTGAACAGGGGCAACTGTTGTACCCCAAAATTTGCCCTCCCATTTCTCATTGATCTCTCCTCACAAGGCTCTTGAAGCTCAAGACTCAGTTAGGGTTTCATCTGCTCAAGACCTCCCCTTGCACTGTGGACTCAAAATTAGGGTTTGTGTTTGCACAAAGTTGTTTTGAGCCAAAGTGCCCAATATGACTTTCATGCTTCATATTGGACTCCCAAGATTATCCATACCAAGTTTCAAGTCTTGATTCCAAGTTTTGCCCAGTCAATTGGACAGTTGACCTAGAATCAACTGTATTGGAGAAAAAGTCAACTGTGGCCAATTGACAGTCAAATCTCATGAAATTTGATCCACATCAACATTATGAACTCATATGAACCATTTGATCAAGTTTGGATCACAATTCCACAAGAAATTTGATCAGATCACCAAAAGGGCAAAATGGTCATTTTTAGGGTTTTGACTGTACAAAGGCAATTTTTGACTGTTTGACCTAGCCAATGGCAAACCAAGCTCATATATGGACTCAAGGACCCCATGGAATTATCTTGACATGTTCATCAAACTCAAAAGATCCCAAGTACACAAGATTGACAGTTGAATTTCCCAGTCAATTGATCAATTTTGACTGTATACTGAAAAGTCAAACTTTGACTTTTTGGTCAAAATCAAGGGTCAAGATTCATTTTCCATCAAAATATGCCAAATCATGAAACTTGTTCACCAAGAAATCACAAATTGCAAATTAGGGTTTGAAAATGGAATTTTTCATAACTTAGAATTTTTCTAAGTTATGAAAAACTCTAATTTTTTTCCAACTTTGCCCCATCTTTTCACCATGATCCATTTTGATTCAAACAAAAGTCAAAACATGAAAGTTGTAGATTGTTGCATAATCTACAACTTTGATTCACAAAGTTTTCTCATTTGAAGCTTGTATCTCAAGTTATAATTTTTTGAATAAGGGCACTAAACCATTTTTAACTTAGTAGAATTTTAACCTATTTTGACAAGGTTTTCTACCCCATTTCAAGGCCATTTTTCATACCCTTCCACTTGGAATTTCAATTTGCATTTCAAAGATGGATTGTAGTACACATTCCAAGCTTTCCAAAATGTCCAAGAACTTCTCAAACAACTTCATGGTTAGGGAGAATCGAATTTCACAATATAGCAAAAACTCACTTGTGAATTGGTCATTTTTCATGTTCATAAGATTATGCAACTTCTCAAAACCAGCATGCCCTTGATTACAGGTCCCTAAACCAAGTTACACTCATAAATTTAATGCATATTCTTTGTACCAAGACCAAGTTCTTTGAGTTCAAGCTTTGTCTAAAGGATTAATCCCAATTTGGAAAAAGTAAACTATCCATTTTTGCAAAAGTTCACTTTATGTCAAATGAGAAATCCAACAAGTACAAGCTAAATCTGAATGGCACAAGATTATGGACAAATTGCTCTGATCAAGAGAAGATTATGCAGCCCATTAGGAGGCCCCCTACATGCCTAGAACATCAAGTGGCATTTTGTTGCTTAGAAAAGAAGAAAGGTCCATAACTTGTAAGAACTTGAACCTCAGCTTACAAACACAACACAAAGGATATCAAACATACTCAGCACATCCTAACCAAGCTAAGACACGACCCTTGCATCTCCAAAACACCCTCCATCTCAGAATCACCCTCAAACTGCAAAAACAGAGTTGCCTCTGCAGTTTGAGTGCCAACTCCCATTTCCCTCGAGCATTCTTGCCAAAACCTATTCCTCTACCTTCCTTACATCATATGCAAACTATCCAGAAGCTAAGGCCTGACCTGTAATCCCTCTAACAGCTTCCACCATTTTCACATTTTTGTTTTGCAGTTGAAGTTCTCTAGCTTGATTCAGAAGCTCTCAAGACAAAGTAAGCATTGAAACAGCATCCCTGGACCTCAAGGAAGCTTTTCCAATCATTACCTTGCACTGAAAGTTCCTCATTCTCCAGATAGAAGTCCAACTGAATAGGTAAAAGTTTGAATTCGTATCTCTCTTATCATGCATATTTAGTCTTAAGTTTGTGAAGAAACAAGGTCCTACTCATAGCCCTGAACATGTACATAGCTTTACTTTTCATTTCTTTTGCCTGAGTAGAGAGAATTTGGAGTTTGAAAATGACAAGAAAATTAGGTTAGGATTTGGGGGAGGAGAAATTCTCCCTCATCTTAGAGAGTTAGGTCAAGTTCTATACATGGTTGGAATCGTCTCTTCATGCTGAGCATTTTTCATGTTATGAGTTTTTGCTAAAAAGCCAGGAATCAAGAGTTGCAGGATCAAGAACAGGGCGCGCGTTTTTTTGAAATGTTTTGGCTGGAGGTTGAAGACAGTGGTCTTCCGGGCTGGGCCTGAACATTTTTATTATTTGCACCCCATGATTGCTATTGCACCTCCTTGGCCCATTTGCTCCATTTCTTTATATTTTTGACTTTTTCTTTTTTTGTTTGACTTGTTATTTTTTTCTCAGCATATTAAAATTTTGAAAATATTTTTCTCACCATTTTTTTGATTTTTATTTGATTTTATTTGATCTTTCTTTAGTTATACATAAATATACATATATATTATTATTTAAGATAAATAGAAAAAACATGTAAAAAATACTTCCATTTTTATTTTTATTTCATATTACTCTCTGAAAATATTTTACACAAAAAATACTATTTTCTAAAAAATATTAAATATTATTATTATTTATATATAGTACATATTTGAAATAATATAAATATACATATATATATATATATATATTAATATACTTAGAGAAAATACCAAAAAATGCACATATTTTATTTTTTAATATTTAATACTAAAAAATACCCTTTTTTATAAATATACTATATTTCATTTTATTTTGTATGTAAATAATAAATATCATGAGAATTAATTAATTAATATCCATTTTAATTGAAATTAGGGTTTTTGCCCTAAAAATTGAAAATACCTAAAAATAATACCTTTTTATTTTCTTATTTTACTTTACATAAATAATATTTTTTCATACATATAAAAACTTTCTTTTTGCATTTTGCATATTTATTTAATTTCTATTTAATTGTGCAATTTACTTACCTTGCAAATATCCAAAAATGATGTAATAATTTAGATTTAAATCCTTGTCTAATATCCCCCATTTGTAAATTTGTATCCCCCTCCCTACATTATTATGTTGTAATAGCGTAGGAATTTAAATTTCGCACTTTATACGCTTTCTAATTATGCCATGTTAGAATTAGGGTTTGCATGCGAAAAAACGATAAAAAATAGTTTGACCTAATACAAGATAAATGAGCATGAAAATAAACAACACTTCTCACACTTGCACCCCTAGGGTATTCCACTTTGTTGCCTTCAAATAAATGGGCCATGTTGTATGTTGAATTTCTTTGGGCAAAGCAAACAATATGAATGATCATAGTCCCTCGATAAAACTTTTCAAAACAAACAAAAACAAATGATCAAAGTCCCTTAAAGAGAATTGCCCAAAGATATTTAACGCCGTTGCAATTATGGTCCGAACGATGACCCGCGCCTGTCCCTTTTCATCTCCTAAAGACAAGATTGTCCACCAAATGCAATGGTGGAACAAAATTGTCAAAAGGTTTAAAACATAATAAAAATCTTTGAGGAAATTTTTAGGGTAGATAAACTCTTAAGTACTTGCTAACTTTCCAAGAAAACACTTGCCTAATCTCAAAACCCACTTCACAAACACTTTCAAAACCAACTTTTCAAACCCTTGAAACATCTTTTTAAAAGATAAAACACCTTTTGTAAAACATTCGAGTAAAGAATTGTTACAAGGTTAGCCTAATACAAGGCATCTTTTCAAAACATTTTCAAAACCACACACGCAAAGCACCATTTCAAACAATTGAAAACCAAGGCAAGTTGATCTAAGCAAGTACCTAAGAGCCCATGGATAACCATGGATAGAAGGGGTGCTAGTACCTTCCCCTTCTATAATCTACTCCCCGAACCCAAGAAAAATCTCAAAGGTTTTTGCTGTGCTTTTTAAACCTTTCCTTAGGATAAAATAAAAAGTCGGTGGCGACTCTTGCTCAACCGAAACATTTGCGAAAACAAACGCAAAACACAAGTCAGTTCTCCCACCGTATCACACATGGGAATTGGCCAGACTACTATAACAAGAGGAAAGAGCTATTCAGCCTCATGAGGAACTGTTGGATACAATAAACTTGGGTACTGAGGAAGATAAAAAGGAAATCGAGGTGGGTGCCAACCTAGAGCCGAGTGTCAAGGAACGTCTAATTCAGCTATTGCATGATTATGTTGAGATCTTTTCCTGGTCATACGAAGACATGCCGGGACTTGATACAGACATCGTGGTACATCATCTACCCACAAGAGAAGACTGTCCACCAGTGAAACAAAAAGTTTGCCGCATGAGACCTGACATGTCAGAGAAGATCAAAGTGGAAGTTATGAAACAGTTCAATGCTGGATTTCTGGCTGTCACTTCTTATCCTCAATGGGTAGCCAACATTGTTCCCGTGCCTAAAAAGGACGATAAAGTATGAATGTGTGTGGATTATAAAGATTTAAACAGGGCCAGCCCTAAAGATGATTTTCCACTTCCACACATCGACATCCTGGTTGATAATACGGCCAAACACAAAGTATTTTCCTTCATGGACGAATTCTCAGGATATAACCAGATCAAAATGGCACCTGAGGACATGGAGAAAACTACGTTTGTCACACAGTGGGGCACGTTCTGCTATAAAGTGATGCCATTCGGGCTGAAGAATGTTGGGGCAACCTATCAGCGTGCCATGGTAGCTTTGTTCCATGATATGATACATCATGAGATAAAGGTCTACGTAGATGACATGATAGCCCGATCACAAACTGAAGAGGAACACCTTGATCAATTGCAAAAGTTAGAGGAAATGCCTGCTCCTCGTACTGAGAAGGAAGTCAGAGGATTCTTGGGACGCCTGAACTACATTGCAAGATTCATTTCTCACCTAACATCTACCTGTGAACCAATCTTCAAACTGTTGAAGAAAGATCAAGTAGTCAGATGGAATGATGAATGTCAGATTGCTTTTGACAAAATCAAAGAGTATTTACAAGATCCTCCTGTCTTGATGCCACCAGTCGAGGGAAGACCACTGATCATGTATCTGACCGTTTTAGAGAACTCAATGGAGTGTGTATTGGGGCAGCATGACAAGTCTGGCTGAAAAGAGCACGCTATTTACTACCTGAGCAAAAAGTTTACCGACTGTGAAACCAGATATTCACTGCTCAAGAAAACTTGCCGTGCTCTGGTATGGGCTGCTCGCCGGCTAAGACAATATATGTTGACTCATACCACTTTGCTGATATCTAAGATGGATCCGATAAAGTACATCTTTGAGAAGCCTACTCTGTCTGGGAGGATAGCTAGATGGCAGATGATCCTAACGGAATATGACATACAGTACACTACCCAAAAAGCTATAAAGGGCAGTGTGCTAGCTGATCATCTTGCCCATCAAGCTGTAGAAGATTATCAGTCCATGAAGTTTGAATTCCCGGATGAAGACATCATGACATTAGACAACTGTGAAGAAATTAGGCCATATGACAGACCTGAACAAGGATCCCGATAGACCTTGTTCTTTGATGGGGCATCCAATGCACTTGGTAATGGTATCGGTGCTGTACTCATATTTACAGAAGGGTGTCATACTCCCTTTACTGCTAGACTTTGCTTCAACTATACGAACAACATGGCAGAATACGAAGGATGCATCTTTGGTCTCAAGGCTGCCATAGACTCGGGGATCAAATCTTTAGTTGTATTTGGAGATTCAACTTTGGTCATCAGTCAGATCAAAGGAGACTGGGATACTAAGCATCCAAACCTTATCCCTTACAAAGAACATGTTTTGACATTGTTACCACATTTCGAGCAGATTACCTTCGAGCATTTCCCCCGAGAAGAAAATCAGCTAGCAGATGCTCTAGCCATAATGTCATCTATGTTTAAACTTAACCGGGATAAGGAGGCTCCCCATATCACCATTGAACGAATGGACGAACCAGCACACTGTCACGATATTAATACTGAAGAAGTAGTGGACCAGCCTTGGTTTCATGAAGTCAAAAGGTATCTCGAGGCTCAAGAATATCTAGAAGGAGCTTCAATCAATGATAAAAAGTTCCTAAGGAGATTCTCCGCTAAGTTCTTCCTAAGTAATGGCATCTTGTACAAACGTAATCATGATTCTATTCTGCTCCGTCGTGTGGATAAGATTGAAGCTGAAAAGATCATGGCTGAATTACATGAAGGCACCTTTGACACTCACTCTAGTGGGCATACGATGGCGAAGAAAATCCTATGGGCAGGCTATTATTGGTCTACCATGGAAGCAGACTGTTATCGGCACTCCCGGACCTGTCATAAGTGTCAAATCTATGCAGACAAGGTGCACGTGCCTCCGGTTCCTCTAAATGTCTTAACAGCTCCTTGGCCCTTGGCTATATGGGGAATCAATATGATTGGAGAGATCAAGCCTACAACCTCCAATGGACACCGTTTCATTCTAGTGGCCATTGACTATTTCACGAAGTGGGTCGAAGCAGCTTCCTTCGCATCTGTTACTAAGAATGTTGTTGCCCGCTTCATCAAGAAGAATCTTATTTGCCGGTATGGTATCCCAGAAAGGATCATCACTGATAACGGTACAAATCTTAACAATACTATGATCACTGCCTTGTGCGAGCAGTTCAAGATTCAACATCACAATTCGTCCCCCTATCGGCCGAAGATGAATGGTGCAGTCGAAGCTGCTAATAAAAACATTAAAAAGATCATACAGAAAATGACAGTCACCTATAAAGACTGGCATGAGATGCTACCATTTTCTCTCCACGAGTACCGTACCACGGCTCGCATGTTAACTGGGGCAACACCCTATTCCTTGGTTTATGGAATGGAGGCTGTCTTGCCCATTGAGGTTCAGATCCCCTCTTTAAGAATTATGAAGGATGCAGGTTTGAATGAGGATGACTGGATCCAGAATTGACTTGATCAACTGAACTTAATTGATGAAAAGAGACTTACTACTATTTGCCATGGTCAGATGTATCAAAAACGGATGATCAAGGCTTTCAACAAGAAAGTCAGACGCCAAGTATATCAAGTTGGAGATATGGTGATCAAGCGCATCATCTTGCCACAAAGTGATCCTAGGGGAAAATGGACTCCTACCTATGAAGGACCATTTATAATCAAGAACATCTTCTCCGGTGGGGCAATGATCTTAACCACCATGGACGACAACAACTTGCCACACCCTGCGAACGCATAAATAGTCAAAAGATACTCCGTATAAGAGACCCGCTAGGTTGACACACCTAGGCAAAACAAAGGCATCCCGACGAACAAAAAGGTTCGGGCAAAAATTAGGGATAAAATAAAAAAATCTGTACACCCGACAAGTTGAAAACCCGAAAGGGCGACTTGGGCAAAAAAAGGGTTTCCCGGTGGACTGAAAACCCGAAAGGGTGGTCCAGGCAAAAGTTAGGGAATTAAAGCGTATGACTATGTCTCATTGGATCACTTTAAAGACGACTTCAATCTCTTCATAGACAAACTCTGAACTTCTGATCAATTCAATCATCTTCGGACGAAGAAATGAATAGACAAGATATTTAGAGATACAGAGGCTATAGCAGAATGGGAACCCCATGGGATTATCGCACATAGCTATCTTTCTTTGTAATAATTTTTCTTATTTTTATGACACCATCCTCTTACTAGGATGTCTGTCTCCTTTGTACAAAATACTTATTCAAAGTGAATACAAAGATATCCCTTTAAAGTACAGAAAACTATTTGTCCTTTTCTTTTTACACTTGTGTTTTATTTGCAAAAACGTCCAATGATTCATTAATGAACATATGCATTTGAACATAATTACTGTTTACAAATAAACAAAATGAAAAAGAACAATTACTGACAGGTTGAAAGAATAGGAAAACGTCTTTAGGCTATTCCATGAGCAATCCCTACAGTACATCATTAAGATCCCCAGCGGAGCTGAAACTTCAAACTATTAATCCACGGTGGAAACCATCCAGTTTCTCCAAAATTCCCCAGTAAGTTATCTTGAAGCCTGAAAATCAACCGGATAACAGTTAACTTCTGTTACTCTCAAACCTAGGATAACTCCCCGGTAAGGTGACAGACGACCGAAACTCTTGAACTTTTTCCAAACAGGAATAAGCTTTTTCCCCACAGAGTTTTCATTGTTCCCTAACAGAACGAAGATTCCCATTGTTAAATCCCCAGTAGAAGCCATCAAAATTCTCTGGATTCCCCAAGCAAATTATTTAAGCAGTATATGGCATTTCTCACAACAGATTGTCAATACCCCAACTTCAAGATATGAAGAATCCACATATCCTCAACAGCGGTCAAGGATTTATTTTCCTCAGCAATACAGAGAATCAGTTTGCATGCGCATACATTACATCCACATATTAGAAACATTGATAAAACACATATATTGCATCATACATTTCATGCAACATAATTTCATGTTCCAGCTAACACTTTACCCTTTTCAGGATAAGATTAACAGCTATCGCTAACAATATGCAATCATGACATAGTTCAGATATGCTCCAGACGTGGAAGCTATTATGTTACTTATTCAGATTCAGCTTTCAGATACAATTCAGATACGCTCCAGACATGGAAGCCATTCTGTTACTTATTCAAATTCAGCTTTCAGATACAATACAGATATGCTCCAGACATGATTTCCATTTTGTTACTTATTCAGATTCAGCTTTCAGATACAGTTCATATACACTCCAGACACGAAAGCCATTCTTTTGCTCATTCAGATTCAATTTCAGATACAGCTTGGATACGCTCCAGACACGGATGCTATTCTGTTGCTCATACAAATTCAGTCTCCAGATACAGCTCAGATACGTTCCAGATACGGACAACATTCTGATACTCATTCTTTTGACTTACAACTTACAATTCAACAAACATTCTTGGATGGAATCTACAAGCCCATCTCCAACAAGATTCTATTACCTCTCCAAATGGCATCTTTAAGCCCATTCCCTCAACTACACTTTGTCGAGTGCAAATTTACGGGCACTCTAGTGTCCAATCATCTTTTACCTTCGAGTCACGAACGACAAAGCTCGCCAATATAACTCTTCAGGTTCAAGAATATTGAACAGGGGCAGCTGTTGTACCCCAAAATTTTCCCTCTCATTTATCAAGACTTTTCTCACAAGACTTCTTTGACTCAAGACAAGATTAGGGTTTGGTCAGCTCAAGACATCTCATCTTGCACTGATAACCCAAAATTAGGGTTTGAGTTTGCATAATGATTTTTGGACCATCAATGCTTCAAGTGACTTTAATACATCATTTTGGACCCCTAAGATTGCTCATGATAAGTTTCAAGCCTTGAACCTAATTTTTGATTAGATAATTGGACAGTTGACCTAAAAATCAGCTGTATTGGGGAAAAAGTCAATCATGGCCAATTTACAGTCAAACTTCATAATTTTTGATCCACATCAACATTTTAGACTCATATATACCATTTGATCAAGTTTGGATTATAACTCCTCAAGAAATTTGATCAAATTATCAAAAGGGCAAAATGGTCAAAATTAGGGTTTTGACTTAGAAAAGGGCAATTTCTGATTTTTAACCTAGCCAATGACCAATTGAGTTCAAGCATGATTTCAAGGATTCAATGGCATCATCTTGACTTAATTACATGGTGTGATACGGTGGGAAGAACTGACTGTTTTTGGAATGCTGGTTTGCTTTTTGCGTTTGTTTTTGCAAAATGTCGCGGTAAGCAAGAATCGCCACCGACTTTTATTTTATCCAACAAGGAAAGGAAAAAAGCACAGAAAAATTCCTTTTTCGAGAT
Source organism: Vicia faba (assembly GCA_948472305.1). Classification (NCBI taxonomy): domain Eukaryota; kingdom Viridiplantae; phylum Streptophyta; class Magnoliopsida; order Fabales; family Fabaceae; genus Vicia; species Vicia faba. The sequence continues at coordinate 722,369,148 of OX451738.1, read as the reverse complement.
ATTTCTGAGTACGGGGGGTAGATTATAGTAAGGGAAGGTATTAACACCCTTTCTATCCGTAGTTATCTACGGGCTCTTAGGTACTTGCTCATCATTTTCAAAATTGTTTTCTTTGTGCTTGTGGGTTTGAAAAGTTTTTTTTTTATCTTCGATTTAACTCTTGCTTCTGTCCTAAAGAATGTAATGAAGTGTTTTTGAAAACTTTGTTTGAAAAGGAGTGTAAGTGTGAAAAAATTTGTTTGGATTGAACAAGTACTTAAGAAATAATCTACCTACTCGAAAAAAGAATCGTTCTGTATTCGTTTCCTTTAGACAATGCTATCCCACTATTAGTGAGTAGGTAGCATCGTCGTTGGAGTTTTGAGGGTCAATTAGAAAAGGGACGTATGGTCACTAAAGCAATGCTAGGATATCTTAGTAGTAGCCCTAATGTCTTAGATCAATTAGCCGAGGCAACTTTTCCGAGGCAACTTTGATCTTTGGATAAGAGGACGACCTCTAAAATGACCTATACTCAATGACCATGCACGAAGGCAACCAAGTGGGGTGTACCCTAGGAGTGCGCATGTGCGAGTGTGTTATTTTCGGTTATTTTTATCTTTGCACATGTTAAGGGTGATCTAATTTGATTTTAGATTAAGCATTCATTCTTGTCATGCAAACTCTATTATCAAACATCTAACAGTTGTAATTTGCAAAATTAAAATGTGGAAATTAAAACTATTTATTACAAGGCGTCGGGTATTTACATCGCCAAAAGCAACCCTTTGAAAATAAAATAAAGCGGTAAAATAAATAAATTTACTAATTAATTATTATATACTGGAAGCAGATACATTAATTGGATAAAGAAAAATAAAGCGCGACGCGAAATTAAATCGATTGCGAATTAGGGTTTTGACCCTTTTTTTAAAGAAAATGCCTTTTTTGTTGTTTTTATTTTAAGAAAAGAAATTAAATCCTAAAATTAAATACTAAAATAATTATTAAATTAATTAAATGGAAAAATAATTAATGTCATGTTTTTGAAGTTTTTGTTAATTTAAGAAAGAAATTAAAATAATTAAAACCTAATTAATTCTAATTAATTTTATTTATTTACAAAAATAAATTGATGTTACCTAATTAATATCCTAATTAATTAATTAGTATTTATTAATAAAAAATAAAATTCTGAAATTTTATTGGATAAAAAGTATTTTTTGTGATTTTTTTGATAAAAAGAAAATTTGTTATTGGTTAGAAATTAGTTAAAACAAAATAAAATAATTAAATTAAATAAACAAAGTATGAGAAAAAGAGAATGGGCCTGATCATTTGGAGGTGCAGAAAGCAATTTTGCTGGCCTAAATATGCTGATCCAATTGACTTTTTGGGATCCAATACACGCGCGTTGACTGGCTTATGGTGTGCCTTTGATGCTGACCACCAGATCTGGCCATCTGGCCATCTGGCATGTTGAATAGTGAGAGTCCATAGTGAATCTCCAACTTGAATATGCACATGATTTCCTGAAAAAAACAAGAAAATGCAATTTGTTGGAGGCAGGGATCGAACCCCTGACCTCCAACCTTTGGGTCCTTAAGGCCAACGTAGCCACCACCAGAGCGCTTGTGTTTATTTGTTATAACAATGCAAACATAATGTAATATATAAAAACAAAATCAATGGCCAGAAAAAAAAGCGCGCAATTATTTGAACCAACGAGTGAGGGAGTGTCAACGCATCGTCCCTGTCCTCTAAAAATTGCAATTTTTACCTGCGGATTTTTATTCGCAACTAAAATCGTAGCTTCATTCCAAATCTTCCTCAGGCCATATAAATGAGTTCTAGGACCATGGTTGAACTCGTCATCCTCTTCTGATCATAACCATAGCCATTGTTAAAGCTAATTTATCCTAAAATGAAAAGCCCTAAAAACGAACGAAAAACCCTAGCAATGGTGATCTGTGATATAGGTTAGATAAATGAAATTGATTAATGCCAAAAGCTTGCAAATGGCATGGTGATCACAAAGATGCAATTATTTTTTACAATGGATGCAAGAACAAAGATTTTCGATTTCAAGAAAATAGTGAATCTGTGGATGACTTACAACGCACCAGGAGGTCTGAAAACGCGTTGTCTTGGTTGCTTTCTCTTGTGGAGATGGTCAGGAAGAGATTGAGACAAGTTTCAAGTCTTAAAATTGCCTCTAGGATTGATTTCAAAGTCACACTTTTTCTTGGTTTTTGCCAATTTGGTTCTGCCTCTCCAATTGATCTCCAACCCTTCTTTTTGCATGTCTCGCTTCCTTATGTAATGCACAATGTATTAGGGTAAAAAATTCTGTCCAAATCTTCCTCCATTGATGATTTTGATATGGATTTTATCCTCCATTAAAGCTTTCCAAAATTGGCTCATTTGTAATCTTTTTGTACCCACATGGCTTGATACGAGTTTGGAAGGATTCAAGCTGTCTATTGAAACCTGAAATGATCACAAGATCTTTAGTTTTCAATGTTTTTGATTTTATGTGATTTTATTTGATTTAAAATGAATTAATTCAAATAAAAATCAAATTAAATAATAAATATATGATATGGACACATGGCCAAGGATATAGCACATGGGAAATAATTCAAACTCAAAACAAGTGAAAAAGAATGGGCCCATTTGGCAAAATTGGAAGTTTTGAGGATAGTTGACTTTTGGCAATTTCGCAAAAAAGTCCAACTTCAACAATGCATAACTTCTTTAATTTTGAACTTTTGGAGGTGTTCTTGGACTTTTTAGAAAGCTTGAGATGTCCTCTAATCAACCCTTTTTAGGTCATCTCATTTTGATATTCCATTCCCAAGTTATAAGCTTTGACAAAAAATGTATTTTTGTTGACTTTCAAAAATAACCTATAATGTCAAATTTCATAACTTATTGTGAGTGCATATTTTGATCTTGGGGTATGAAGATGGATTGTAGGGAATTGAATCCTCTTCAAAATGAGCTTTGGTTGGGTCATTTCTCATAAAGAATGGGAAAGTTATGGTTGGTCAAAGTTGGGTTGACTTTTCCTACAAAACCCTAATTTAGCAACTTTTGAATCTTGATGAATTTTGAGTAATCCTTGATGAATCATGATCAACCCTTGATAAAATTATGAAATATCCTTCAAAATGAGAATGCTGACAAAAAATCTTGAAGTTTAACTGTATTTGGGTCACAATTGACTTTTGCCGTAGCACAATCATTTTTGGACCTTTTGAGCAATTGAATGAGCAAAATTCCTCTGCAAGGCTTAAAACTTTACATGGATGATCTTGAGAACATATTAGGACATTTGTGAGCACTTGGGGTCCTTTGGACTCAATGATCTTGATGCAACACAAAACCCTAATTTGAGTAGACTGCCTTAGGAGAGAGCTTGTCTGACCAACTCTTGGGCTATCTTGAGCAACTTGGAGATTTTTCTTGCGATGTTTTGAGAAATATGGGAGGGAAAATTTTTGGGTACAACAACTGCCCCTGTTCAATCTTCTTAAACTTGAGGATGTAGATTGGCTTTTGTGCCTTTCGTGATCTGAAGGTGGAAGATGATTGAACACTAGAGTGCCCAAAAATTTGCACTCGCATGAAGTGGTAATTGTCTTGTGATGTCAGGAATGGGCTTACAGATTCCATTTGGAGATTAGTGACGGGAGTACGGGCTTAAAGATGCCATCTGAAGGAGTGTCGATTGCATAAGAGATTCCTTAGCGAGAGCTTGTATACTTGTTTTTGAGGAAGATTCCGCTGGGGAAGTCTGATCTTTGTTGAGGGAAAGGAACTCGTCCGTAATTCAACTGAGGTGTCGAGATTTAGGAACTTGCCCGTAATTCAACTGAGGTGTCGAGATTTAGGAACTTGCCCGTAATTCAACTGAGGTGTCGAGATTTAGGAACTTTCCCGTAATTCAACTGAGGTGTCGAGATTTAGGAACTTGCCCGTAATTCAACTAAGGTGTCGAGATTTAGGAACTTACCCGTAATTCAGCTGAGGTGTCGAGATTTAGGAACTTTCCTGTAACACAACTGGGGAAACATCTTTGTCGATATTTAAGAACTCGCCCGTAATTCAACTGAGAAAACTTCTCTGTTGAGATTTAGGAACTTGTCTGTACTTCAACGGAGGAACACTTTTGTTGAGATTTAGGAACTCGCCTGTACTTCAACTGAGAAAGCATCTCTACTGAGATTTAAGAACTCATCCGTAATTTAACTGGGGGAAACATCTTCGTCGAGATTTAAGAACTCGCCCGTAATTCAACTGAGAAAACTTCTCTGCTGAGATTTAGGAACTTGTCTGTAATTCGACAGAGGAACACTTTTGTCGAGATTTAGGAACTCACTTGTACTTCAACTAAGAAAACATCTCTGCTGAGATTTAAGAACTTGTCTGTAATTCAACTGGGGAAACATCTTCGTCGAGATTTAAGAACCCGCCCGTAATTCAACAGAGAAAACTTCTCTGCTGAGATTTAGGAACTCGTCTGTAATTCAACAAAGGAACACTTTTGTCGAGATTTAGGAACTCGCCTGTACTTCAATTGAGAAAACATCTCTGCTGAGATTTAAGAACTCATCCGTAATTTAACTGGGGGAAACATCTTCGTCGATATTTAAGAACTCGCCCATAATTCAACTGAGAAAACTTCTCTGCTGAGATTTAGGAACTTGTCTGTAATTCAACGGAGGAACACTTTTGTCGAGATTTAGGAACTCGCCTGTACTTCAACTGAGAAAACATCTATGCTGAGATTTAAGAACTTGTCCGTAATTCAACTGGAGGGAAACATCTTCGTCGAGATTTAAGAACTCGCCCATAATTTAACTGAGAAAACTTCTCTGCTAATATTTAGGAACTTGTCTGTAATTCAACGGAGGAACATTTTTGTCAAGATTTAGGAACTCGTCTGTATTTCAACTGAGAAAACATCTCTACTGAGATTTAAGAACTTGTTCGTAATTCAACTGGAGGGAAACATCTTCGTCGAGATTTAAGAACTCTCCCGTAATTCAACTGAGAAAACTTCTCTGCTGAGATTTAGGAACTTGTCTGTAATTCAACGGAGGAACATCTATGTCAAGATTTAGGAAATCTCCTGTACTTCAACTGAGAAAACATCTCTGCTGAGATTTAAGAACTTGTCCGTAATTCGACTGAGGTAAAAGCTTCAAAACTTTGAATTTTGTGAGAAATTAACCGCATCCTTCCTGAAAGGTAAAGGTTAGTTGTATGTAATGCATGATATGTATCAGGCAATGATGTTCTCAAAATAAATGAGATTGTGTTGTGTGATGCGTATATGCATGTGTCATGATGTATGAAAATGTAATGTTTTTATCCGGGGGAAATAAATCCCGGATAGCTGATGGAGAAAAGAGTTGAATTCTTCGTTTCCGCTGGGGATAGCGAACAAAGATGATTGTGAGAATAAACCTGCAGGAGAGGATAACTCCATTGGGGAATAAAATTATGAGGATACTAATCTGTGGGGAAGAGATGCTCTGCTGAGGATTCCGCTGATAAATTCCGCTGGGGATGAATTACCATTGCTGGTGGTACTGAATCCTGTTGGGGGTTGAATTCCTGTTTGTGAAAGGAATGAACTCCGCTGGGGATGAACTTCAGTCGCGACTTTACTGGGGATAACCTTTTAGACTCTACTGGGGACCATCTTCAGAGTCTAGTGGGGATGATTCTCCACACTCCATTGGGGAAGCTTTTTTCGACTGCGCTGGGGAAAAATTCAAACTCCACTGGGGATATTTTATACTCCGCTGGGGATAATAAGACTTTTCAGTGCTGATGGTAGATAAACTCTGCTTGGGGAGAATATTACGGATTCATTCACAATTGCAAGTCTTAGCTGGGGAGAGTTAACATTACTGTCCTTTTCTTGCTCTGCGAGGAGTGAATGTACCTTAGTCATGTTCTTCAGCTGAATCTACCTTTGTACCTGGTGGATAGAGCAACTATAAATCTTGGACAAATCTTATTTGCCCCTGTTTCTGATATTATAATTAATCGTCTTTTGTTTCGCACATAAATATTCATGAGCAGCAATTAATGTCAAATGCATATATCAAAAATGAACATTGGACGTTCTTTGCAAAACAAAATAGATAAAGGAAAAACAGTTTGAAATTTCTTTGAAGATGAATTGTATTGATTTTGAAGTTTGGCCTGTAAATAGGCGTTTTTGTACAAGAGGCTGACGTCCTAGTAAGAGAACGCCGCCGAACAATAGAGTTCATACAATTTGTGAAAAACAAATAAAAACAACTATGTGAATAATCCCACTGGGTTCCAACTCTGCTATTGCCTTTATGTCCTCGAGCATCTCATCACTTTGCTACTTGTTTTAAGGTAGATCAGATTGACTAGTGTCGTCCGAGCTTGATGGTTGATACTGAAGTCTGGTTGCAGGGTGATCCAATGAGACATAGTGTTACACTTTAATCCCTAATTTTTTCCTGGACCGCCCTTTCGGGTTTTCAGTCCACCGGGATACCCTTTTTTGCCCAAGCCGCCTTTTCAGGTTTTCGACTTGCCGGGTGTATAGATTTTTTCATTTTCATCCCTTATTTTTGCCCGAACCCTTTTGGTTCGCCGGGAAGCCCTTATTTTTGCCTAGGCCAGTCAACCTAGCGGGTCTTTGATTATGCGTAGTATCTTTTCACTATGTCTGCATTGACGGGGTGAGGAAGGTTGTCACCATCCATGGTGGTTAGAATCATAGCTCCTCCTAAGAAAATGTTCTTAACCACAAATGGCCCTTCACAAGTAGGGGCCCATTTGCCCCTGGGATCACCTTGGGGGTAAGATAATGCGCTTGATAACCAGGTCCCCAACTTGATACTCTTGTCGTCTGACTTTCTTGTTAAATGCCTTGATCATCCTTTTTTGGTACGTTTGACCATGACAAATAGCAGTGAGTCTCTTCTCGTCAATTAAGTTCAGATGATCAAGCGGGGTCTGAATCCAGTCATCTACGCTCAAACCTGCATCCTTCATAATCCTAAGAGAGGGTATCTGAACTTCAATGGGCAAGACGACCTCCATGCCATAAACCAAGGAATAAGGTGTTATCCCTGTTGACGTCCGTGCAGAGGTACGATACCCATGAAGAGCAAAAGGTAACATCTCGTGCCAGTCTTTGTATGTCACCGTCATCTTCTGCAAAATCTTCTTAATATTCTTATTAGCCGCTTCTACAACCCTATTCATATTCGGCCGGTAAGGAGAAGAGTTGTGATGTTGTATCTTGAACTGCTTGCAGAGTTCGGTGATCATCTTGTTATTGAGATTTGTACCATTATCCGTAATGATCCTCTCTGGTACACCATATCTGCAGATCAGATTGTGCCGAATGAACTGTGCTACGACGTTCTTGGTTACAGTAGCAAATGAAGCTGCTTCAACCCACTTCGTAAAGTAATCAATAGCTACCAGGATGAAATGATGCCCGTTAGATGCCGTAGGTCTGATCTCACCAATCATGTCGATGCCCCACATTGCAAAAGGCCACGGAGCCGTCAAGATGTTCAGAGGTACTAGAGGTATGTGCACCTTATCAGCATAGACTTGGCACTTATGACAGGTCTGAGAATATTGATAACAATCAGCTTCCATGGTGGACCAATAATATCCTGCCCGTAGGATTTTCTTTGCCATGGTGTGTCCACTCGAATGAGTCCCGAAAGTACCCTCATGTAACTCTACCATAATTCTTTCTGCTTCGTTCTTATCCACACAGCGCAGTAAGGTGGAATCATGGTTATGTTTATAAAGAATGCCATTGCTGATGAAGAACTTCACCGCAAACCTCCTCAGAAACTTCTTGTCATTAACAGATGCACCCTCGGGGTATTCCTAGGCTTCAAGATACCTCTTCCCCTCATGAAACCAGGGTTTATCTGTTACCTCTTCAGCCTCAATGTCGCAGCAATGTGCAGGTTCGTCCAATCTCTCAATGGTAATCTAGGGAGCTTCGTTGTCCCATCTAACTTTGAACATAGAAGACATCGTAGCTAGCGCGTCCGCCAACTGATTCTCCTCTCTAGGGAAGTGTTCAAAGGTTATCTCCTCGAAGTGTGGAAGCAACGTCAATACATACTCTTTGTAAGGAATAAGATTTGGGTGTTTCGTATCCCACCCGCCTTTGATCTGACTGATCACGAGAGCGGAATCTCCGAAAACACTTAGAAACTTAATCCTTAGGTAAATAGTTGCTCGAAGACCCATGATGCACGCTTCATACTCCGCCATGTTATTGGTGCAGTTGAAACATAGTCGGGCGGTGAATGGAGTATGAGAGCCTTCCATAGATATGATCACGGCGCCAATGCCATTACCCAAAGCGTTTGAAGCTCCATCAAAGTACATAGACCATCGGGATCCCTCCTCAGGTCCTTCATCCGGTCCAGGTGTTTCACAGTCAGTTACCAACATGATGTTCTCATCCCGAAATTCAAAGTTCATAGACTGGTAATCATCCACTACCTGATGTGCCAAATGATCTGCCAACACAATTCCCTTGATTTCCTTTTGGGTCGCATATTGGATGTCATACTCAGTCAAGATCATCTTCCATCTCGCTATTCTTCCGGACAAGGCAGGCTTTTCGAAGATATACTTTATTGGATCCATCTTTGATATCAACAGAGTGGTGTGAGTCAGCATATACTGTCTCAGTCGGCGAGCAGCCCATGCCAAAGCGCAACAAGTTTTCTCGAGAAACGAGTATCGGGTCTCGCAGTCGGTAAACTTTTTGCTAAGGTAATAAATAGCGTGCTCTTTTCGGCAAGACTCGTTATGCTGCCCCAGCACACACCCCATTGAATTATCGAGTACTGTCAAGTATAAGATCAAAGGTCTCCCTTCAACTGGAGGCATCAGAATAAGTGGCTCTTGGAGATACTCTTTAATCCTTTTGAAAGCGGCATGGCATTCGTCGTTCCATCTTACCACTTGATCTTTCTTCAGCAACTTGAAGATTGGCTCACAAGTAGCAGTCAGGTGTGGGATGAATCGGGCAATGTAGTTCAGACGTCCCAGAAAGCCTCTGACTTCTTTTTTTGTTTGGGGAGTTGGCATTTCCTGTATAGCCTTCACCTTTGCAGGATCCACTTGAATACCTTTATCACTTACGACGAAACCCAGCAGCTTACCAGATCTCACTCCGAAGGTGCACTTGTTCGGGTTTAACCTCAGCTTGTACAACTTCAACCTATCGAATAACCTCTGAAGGTGGTCAAGATGCTCTTCTTCAGTCTGGGATCTTGCAATCATGTCGTCGACATATACCTCAATCTCATGATGGATCATGTCATGGAACAAAGCGACCATGGCACGCTGATATGTTGCCCCAGCATTCTTCAATCCAAAAGGCATGACCTTGTAGCAAAAGGTACCCCATTGAGTAACAAAGGTCGTCTTCTCCATGTCTTCGGGAGCCATTTTAATCTGATTGTAACCGGAGAAACCATCCATGAAGGATAAAACCTTATGCTGAGCGGTGTTGTCAACCAGAACGTCGATATGAGGCAGAGGGAAATCATCCTTGGGGCTCGCCCTGTTCAGATCCCTATAGTCAACACACATTCGAACTTTACCATCCTTCTTCGGCATAGGAACCACGTTGGCAACCCACTGCGGGTAAGAAGTAACTGCTAGAAAACCGGAATCAAACTGTTTCATAACTTCGACCTTGATTTTCTCAGACATATCTGGGCATATTCGATGGACTTTCTGTTTCACTAGAGGACAGTCTTTCTTGGTAGGCAGGCGGTGAACCATGATATCGGTATCCAAACCAGGCATATCTTCATAAGACCAGGAAAATATCTCAACGTAGTCACGCGGCATCTGAATCAACCATTGCTTAACACTAGACTCCAGATTTGCACCGATCTTGACCTCTTTCTTGTCTATCTCTGTACCCAGATTTATTGTTTCCAGTGGCTCTTCATGCCGTTGTACGACCCTCTCTTCCTGAAGTAACAGTCTAGAGAGTTCACCAGGCACCTCACAATCATCTTCACCTGCGTCTTCGGCTAAGTTGATCGGACTTTCGAAGTTATAACCGGCAGTAGCAGAATCGTTATCAGTGGGATCCAGAGTGGATGTAGACTTGTATATGTGAGTGTGTGTAAAATAGTTGTTTTGCAAGATAAAAAAGAAAAACAAGGAGCGCAAAATTTGAAATTCAAGAAAATGTCCAATGCTTTTATTAATGATATATGGAGATGACAAATATCAAGCCCTCAAAAACAAAGCCGCGGTGCCTCGGGTAAGACACCGGACCGCAAAGTTTAAAATTGTCTGTTACAAATTCAAAACAAAAGTCTCATTACTGGGTAATAACAGAAACAAGCATAAAATCCTTTGCCGTCCAATTGCTTAGTCCACCATCAGCAGTCGGGTATATCCAGCTGTCAATATCAAACTCTTCTTCATCATTCCCAATAGCATTCACTCCTGCGTCATGTTTGGGCATAAGTGCCATTATGACATTAGGCTTTTTAGGCGCTTCGAACTCAATCTCCTTAGCATCAATCAGATCCTGCACCTTATTCTTCAAAACCCATCAATTATTCGTGTCATGCCCCGGGCTATCGGAGTGAAAAGCACAGCGGGCGTTCGGATTATACATCGGTGATGTAGTGTTGGGATTCTTCGGGGCCTCCTTCGGAATCACCAAGTTGGTCTTTAATAACTGCAGAAGAATCTGAGACAGGGTCATATGGAGCTAAGTGAATTGTCTTTGCGGCCTCTCGGCTCTTAGTTGATTGTTGCATTGTGAGGCAACAACAGGTCTTGATATAACAACTGCATTGACTGCTTGGCGGCGCTCAGGTCTATTATGGCTCTTTGAACTGTAAACAGCGCTAGATTCCTTCTTAAAAGGCTTCTTTTCGGTACTTGATGAAGCACCCTTCTGTATTTTACCACTCTTGATACCGACCTCAACTCTTTCCCCTGTCATAATCAGCTCAGTAAACCCGGACGATGAACTTCCAATCAGATGATTAAAATACGGACCAGACAGGGTCCCCAGAAACATATCTACTAACTCCCTATCAGCCAGCGGGGGCTGTACTCTTCCAGCAAGGTCCCTCAATTTCTGAGCGTAGTCTTTGAAACCTTCGCTCACACCCATAGACATACCCTGAAGTTGGGTACGCGTGGGAGCAAGGTCGGTATTGTATTGGTACTGCTTGTAAAAAGCAGCAGCAAGGTCTTCCCAATTACGTATACTAGCTCCTTCCAGCTGGTAAAACCATTCAAGTTGAGTCCCTGAAAGACTATCTTGAAAGAAGTGGATCCAGAGGTTCCTGTCAGCGGTATATGGCTGAATCTTTCTAACATACGAACGGAGGTGTAGCTTTGGGCAGGAGACCCCTCTGTATTTAGCAAAGATTAGTGCTTTAAACTTGTGGGGAATCACCACCCCAGATGACAAACCCAAATCTCCAAAGTCCAGACCAGGGACTTTCTGGACCTCCATTGCGCTCAACCGATCTTCGAGTTGCTTATACCTATCCTCAGCCGGAGGATACTGGTCTTCATTAAAGTCAGTCTCGTTGTCAGAAACCACAGGGCTAGGAGCCCTCCTCTCTTCTTGATTCTCTCCCCCTCTAGATGAGTGAGTTAAATCAACCTCTTCTCGCAAATTGTTTCCGAATCTGCGACTCATATTCAGGAGGACCGTCTTCTTCTTCTTCTTCTTCTTCTTCTTCTTCTTCTTATCCTTCAAGATAAGAGTCTTCAGATCTTGCTGACCCTTAGCCAAGTTCATAAACATTTCCTGGAACTGAGCGTTTTGAGCTTGCAGAGCCTTGATAGCTTGATCAGTTGATGTTTCAGAAGACATGATGTGCTAAAATAAACAACGAAGAAGATAAAAGACCCGTAATGGGTACCTTTGATGAGGTGCATGGAATGAAATGCATATGATATGATTTCAAGGACGTCGAGAGATTCAAATTCGTAAACCAAAATGAAACACACTTTTATTAGATAAACTTGAAACAATGTTTGATAAATGCCTTTAAGGCGTTACAAAAAGAAAAAATTGAAAAGTAAATCAAAGCTAGAAATAACAAAAGACATCAGCGCTCCCATGGGCGTTTTCCTCCTGTGCTGACATAGTCGTTGAGGACCTTCTCATTCTCCAGCTGTCTTGTAAGCTTTAGAATCTTCCGCTCCTTCTCGTGATACTTTTCTCTGTAAGTATCCCGTTCCTCTCTTAGCTGCACCCAAGACCTCTTTAATGCCCCAATGTCAGTAGGCATGTGTGGGTGGAGGATGGTAGGTGAAACCCCTTCTTCATCACCATTCTTAACAATTACCGGTAAGACAGCTTCGTACGGCATTCCCAGCTTTTGGGCACGGATTCGAACCCATCGGAGATATGGGTCCATCGGAAGAGAGGTCTTCATCCCTAACTCATGCGGATCAGACCTGTGTACCCTGTTCCAAGCTCGTATGAACCTGCGACGATGCTCCTCACTATCCCCTTGGAAGTCAAAGACAATGTTCGACATTAGCAACTCATGACGTCCGTCCCTCATAGCTCTACCAAACTGACGTAAGGCTAAACAAGGATTATAGGTGATCCCTCCTCGAATTCCAAGTAGTGGAACATTGGGGTATTCCCCACAGCGATCAATAATAGCCACTTCTTCCATGTCTTTAGTGCTCCAGATAATGTCAGTGTGAGCAAAAGACATAATTCTGTAGGCCCAACCCATGCCTTCCTTATTCTTCAAAACAGATTTGGGAAGGTGAGAAATAAACCACCTCGCCAGCAATGGTGCACAACACATAAGGGTTCCCTATTTCCGAGCAGTACGAGCATAAAGAGCGTGCAGAATGTCACCTAAGAGAGTGGGCACCGGATTGCGGGACATGAAAATCCTTACTGCATTCACGTCAACAAAGGAATCTGAATTTGGAAAAAGAACCAAACCATATATGAGAAGAGCCAGGATGTCCTCGAATGCCTGAAAGTCCAAACTGTCCCAAAACTGATTAGCCCGATCAACCAAGAACTTAGCCAAGAAGCCCTTTGTCCCACTTCGAGTCTCCCAATTATACACTACCTCAGCCTTTTCCAGGTGGAGGGCTGAAGAAATATCTTCCGGCCTAAGGGCTTTCTCCCAACCTGTAAATGGCGTCTGCTCTAAAATAGAAATACCAAGTAGATCAGAGAACTCCTCCAGAGTAGGTACCAACTGATAGTTCGGGAAAGTGAAGCAGTAGTATAATGGATCAAAGAACTGGCATAAAACACTCATCATCTACTCATCTAATCTTGAAGTGACCAAACCAAGGAGGTGCCCATGTCTTCTGATAAAGGAGGAAGTATCTGGAACCTTTGCAACCAAATCTCTAAGCTGAGTAGGAATCTGTACAAAGCTGATCCGAATAGTGTTTCTACGCATAGAGGCCATGACCTACAAAACAGAAACAAAGATGAATCCCCTCTGTCTTTGAAATGGGTTAGTCTGATGCAAGATGCATGCAATGTCATGATGCATGATGTCATGATAGAAACACACCATAAGTATTCACAGATAGCAAACATGGTAAGGGCAAACAAGTCACACAATAACCCTTAGATTTCAGGCTGGCAAGGAGTTTAGGTATTACCCTCTTTCAGTTCAGTTGGTTCAACTGGTCCTAGTAATAGTAACCAGGTTCTAGAGGATCTCAATATCACTGATCACCCTCGATCGGTCATAATTCCAGTTTGGCAACCTTTTCTTGTGGCCGGAATCATCGCGAGAGTTTGGTCTCAATGAGTGTAGCATATTGCTACTGTTCTATGGCCAAGTTGGTCAATTATAGGTTCTAAGGTTAGTTGCTGCTTAATGACCCCTTAGAAGACCCATATTCTCCTTGTTCCACAACAAGGGATATTGGTACAAACTAAAGTGCCACACCAACGTGGCTACTGCTTCAACCGTATCGGTCTACGCCGTACAGTTCCCTCACAGTCTATTGCTACTTACCTAAAAGGTATCCCCCAGATCCGGGTTAGGATCTATAGTAACTTCGATTAAAACCCACAAAGATAAAGCATACAAATCAAGCAATTGAAAACATTATGATGAACTATTCCTAAGGTACACCCCACGAAAAATCTTCCCCAGCAGAGTCGCTAGTTCTGTGATACGGTGGAAAGAACTGACTGTTTTTGGAATGCTGGTTTGCGTTTTGTGTTTGTTTTCACAAAATGTCGCGGTAAGCAAGAGTCGCCACCGACTTTTATTTTATCCAACAAGGAAAGGAAAAAAGCACAGAAAAATTCCTTTTTCGAGATATTTCTGAGTACGGGGGGTAGATTATAGAAAGGGAATGTATTAGCACCCTTTCTATCCGTAGTTATCTACGGGCTCTTAGGTACTTGCTCATCATTTTCAAAATTGTTTTCTTTGTGCTTGTGGGTTTGAAAAGTTTTTGTTTTAACTTCGATTTAACTCTTGCTTCTGTCCTCAAGAATGTAATGAAGTGTTTTTGAAAACTTTGTTTGAAAAGGAGTGTAAGTGTGAAAAAATTTGTTTGGATTGAGCAAGTACTTGAGAAATAATCTATCTACTCGAAAAAAGAATCGTTCTGTATTCGTTTCCTTTAGACAATGCTATCCCACTATTAGTGAGTAGGTAGCATCGCTGTTGGAGTTTTGAGGGTCAATTCGAAAAGGGACGTACGGTCACTAAAGCAATGCTAGGACATCTTAGTAGTAACCCTAATGTCTTAGATCAATTATCCGAGGCAACAATATCCGAGGAAACTTTTCCGAGGCAACTTTGATCTTTGGACAAGAGGGCGACCTCTAAAATGACCTATACTCAATGACCGTGCACGAAGGCAACCAAGTGGAGTGTACCCTAGGAGTGCGCATGTGCGAGTGTGTTGTTTTCGGTTATTTTTATCTTTGCACATGTTAAGGGTGATCTAATTTGATTTTAGATTAAGCATTCATTCTTGTCATGCAAACCCTATTATCAAACATCTAACAATTGTAATTTGCAGAATTAAAATGCCGAAATTAAAACTAATTATTACAAGGCGTCGGGTATTTACATCGCCAAAAGCAACCCTTTGAAAATAAAATAAAGCGGTAAAATAAATAAATGTCCTAATTAATTATTACATACCGGAAGCAGATACATTAATTGGATAAAGAAAAATAAAGCACAACGCGAAATTAAATCGAATGCGAATTAGGGTTTTGACCCTTTTTTAAAAGAAAATGCCTTTTTTGTTGTTTTTATTTTAAGAAAAGAAATTAAATCCTAAAATTAAATACTAAATTAATTATTAAATTAATTAAATGGAAAAATAATTAATGACATGTTTTTGAAGTTTTTGTTAATTTAAGAAAGAAATTAAAATAATTAAACTAAAGTTAAAACCTAATTAATTCTAATTAATTTTATTTATTTACTAAAATAAATTTATGTTACCTAATTAATATCCTAATTAATTAATTAGTATTTATTAATAAAAAATAAAATTCTGAAATTTTATTGGATAAAAAGTATTTTTTGTGATTTTTTTGATAAAAAGAAAATTTGTTATTGGTTAGAAATTAATTAAAACAAAATAAAATAATTAAATTAAATAAACAAAATATGAGAAAAAGAGAATGGGCCTGATTATTTGGAGGTGCAGAAAGCAATTTTACTGGCCCAAAAATGCTGATCCAATTGACTTTTTGGTATCCCATACACGCGCGTTGACTGGCTTATGGTGTGCCTTTGATGCTGACCACCAGATCTGGCCATCTGGCCATCTGGCATGTTGAATAGTGAGAGTCCATGGTGAACCTCCAGCTTGAATATGCACATGATTTCCTGAAAAATAACAAGAAAATACAATTTGCTGGAGGCAGGGATCGAACCCCTTACCTCAAGCCTTTGGGTCCTTAAGGCCAACGTGGCCACCACCAGAGCACTTGTGTTTATTTTTTATAACAATGCAAACATAATGTAATATATAAAAACAAAATCAATGGCCAGAAAATAAAAAAAGCGCGCGATTATTTGAACGGACGAGTGAGGGAGTGCCAACGCATCGTCCCTATCCTCTAAAACCTGCAATTTTTACCTGCAGATTTTTATCCGCAACTAAAATCGTAGCTTCATTCCAAATCTTCCTCAGGCCATATAAATGAGTTCTAGGACCATGGTTGAACTCGTCATCCTCTTCTGATCATAACCATAGCCATTGTTAAAGCTATTTTTTCCTAAAATGAAAAGCCCTAAAAACGAACGAAAAACCCTAGCAATGGTGATCTGTGATATAGGTTAGATAAATGAAATTGATTAATGCCAAAAGCTTGCAAATGGCATGGTGATCACAAAGATGTAATTATTTTATACAATGGATGCAAGAACAGAGATTTTTCGATTTCAAGAACATAGTGAATCTGTGGATGACTTACAACGCACTAGGAGGTCTGAAAACGCGTTGTCTTGGTTGCTTTCTCTTGTGGAGATGGCCAGGAAGAGATTGAGACAAGTTTCAAGTCTTGAAATTGCCTCTAGGATTAATTTCGAAGTCACTTTTTCTTAGTTTTTGCCAATTTGGTTCTGCCTCTCCAATTGATCTCCAACCCTTCTTTCTGCATGTCTCACTTCCTTATGTAATGCACAATGTATTAGGGTAAACAATTCTGTCCAAATCTTCCTCCATTGATGATTTTGATATTTGATTTTATCCTCCATTGAAGCTTTCCAAAATTGGCTCATTTGCAATCTTTTTGTACCCACGTGGCTTGGTACGAGTTTGGAAGGATGCAAGCTGTCTACTGAAACCTGAAATGATCACAAGATCTTTAGTTTTCAATGTTTTTGATCTTATGTGATTTTATTTGATTTAAAATGAATTAATTCAAATAAAAATCAAATTAAATAATAAAAATATTATATGGACACATGGCCAAGGCTAGAGCACGTGGGAAATAATGCAAACTCAAAACAAGTGAAAAAGAATGGGCCCATTTGGCGAAATTTGAAGTTTTGAGGATAGTTGTCTTTTGGCAATTTTGCAAAAAAGTCCAACTTCAACAATTCATGATTTCTTCAATTTTTAACTTTTGGAGGTGTTCTTGGACTTTTTAGAAAGATTGAGATGTCATCTAATCAACCCTTTTATTCTCATCTCATTTTGATATTCCATAACCAAGTTAGAAGCTTTGACAAAAAAGGTGTTTTTGTTGACTTTCAAAAATGACCTATAATGTCAAAATTCATAACTTCTTGTAAGTACATATTTTGATCTTGTGGTATGAAGATGTATTTCTGGTAATTTCATCCTCTTCAAAATGAGATTTGGTTGGGTCATTTATCATAAAGTATGAGAAAGTTATGCTTGGTCAAAGTTGGGTTGACTTTTCGTACAAAACCTTAATTTAGCAACTTTTGAATCTTGATGAATTTTGAGTAATCCTTGATGAATCATGATCAACCCTTGATAAAATGATTATATAACCTTCAAAATGAGAATTATGACAAAAAATCTTGAAGTTTGACTGTATTTGGGTCACAGTTGACTTTTGCCCTAATACAGTCGATTTTTGGACCTTTTGAGCAATTGAATGAGCAAAATTCCTCTGCAAGGCTTGAAAATTGACATGGATGATCTTGAGAACATATTAGGACATTGGTGAGCACTTGGGGTCATTTGGAATCAAGGATCTTGATGCAACACAAAACCTTAATTTGAGTAGACTTCCTTAGGAGAGAGCTTGTCTGACCAACTCTTGGGCTATCTTGAGCAACTTGGAGATTTTTCTTGCGATGTTTTGAGAAATATGGGAGGGAAAATTTTGGGGTACAACACATGGTTCAAAACATCTCAAGTTCATTGGATTGACAGATGAAATTTGCAGTTAACCGATCAAAAGTCAACTGTACACTAAAAAGTCAAACTTTGACTTTTTGGTCAAAATCAAGTACCAAGGGTCATAATTCATCAAAACATTCCCAAATGTGAAACTTGTTCACCAAGAAAACCAAATTTAAGAATTAGGGTTTTAATTTTAAAATTTTCATAACTTAGAAATTTTCTAAGTATAAAAATGTTCTTATTTTTTCTCAACTTTACACCACTTTTTCACCATGATGCATTTTGATTCAAGGAAAGTCCCCAACATGAAAGTTGTAGAACTCCATGGAATATACAACTTTTCTTCACAAACGTTTTCCCAAAGATGCTTGGATCTCAATATATAAATTTGTGAATACATGGTCATGAACTTCTTAACTTAGTGAAATTTTGCCCTAATTTAGGCAGGTTTTGGACCCAACTTCATGGCAAATTTTCACTTAGTTCTAAGCGGTATCTCAAAATTCATTTCAAGTATGGATTATAGATCACATTGCAAGCTTTCCAAAATGTCCAAGAACTCTCCAAGATCATTTTTGAGTAGGGAGAATCGAAGAAAGGAAATTGGCATTTTCTAACTTTTTGTTCAAGCCATTTTCATGAAGAACCAAGTTGCAAACCAATCCTATGCTGGCTATTTCATGCTTTACAGGTCATAAACTTGCTACACACTTCTTAATTAAATGCTTACTCAGTTGACGAAGCCTCTATCCATGCTTTTGAACCTTTATCCAATTGATAATTCCACTTATGGCAAAAAGGTTCCATTGCCATTTTCATAAAGGGAAACTTTTGCAAACTTTGTGATCTTGAGCATTGGATCTGTCTCCTTGATACAAGCAAGTACCACAGACCAAAGGCAACTTGTAGGGAAGAAATACCAACCCTAAGCAAGCTGGTACAAGCATGAGAGTTTTGTCTTATCACTTTGCTTCAAGTACAAGAAAAGTTGCAAAAAGGCTAGGGCTTGTACAGTTGATATAGAGCTGACTTAAAACCATTTCTATACTAATATGGAAACGATATAAAACACATAGAACACTTAGAAAAGGCCTGAAACACTTAGAGCAAGAAAAGCACCAAAAACTGTCCAAAACATACAGTTTCTGCACAAACACATCCATCATCCATTTGGCTCGTGCGTTTTGTGTTTAGACCATTCCAACACCTTATATACTTGCTATCAAACTCATCCAAACTATCATCCATGTTCTGTAACCTATGTTTCACCATCTGCCATTGTTAACTTTGAAGCTTGCAGTTGAACTTGGTCAGGGAGTTCTAGCCATTTTCAGAGCAAGGTAAGGTTTGGAATAGATTCAGGGAAGCTCAAGGAAGCTCAAACAATCATCAGGCTTCCATTAAAGTCACTACATTTCCATACACGATTCCAGCTGAAGGAGGTAATTTTTCAAACTCTATCTCCTTGTACAGGCAACCTCAGGCCACGATCTGTGAATAAAAAATGTAGTTCTCATCATAACGAAGTTGTACATATCATTATCTTGCATTTATATTACTTGTGCTAAGAGAATTTGGAGGTTGAAATCTATGAAAATTTTAGGTTAGGATTTAGGGGTTTCAAAATTCTCTTTGATCTTTGATAGTTAGATTACATAATTTATATGGCTGGAATCGTGAGTTCAAATGCTACATTTTTTATGTTATAAGTTTTCATTTTTATGCAAGCATGAGAAAGTTACAGGTTGAACCGGCCATGGCGCGAGGAAGGAGAAGGCAGGACAGGGAAGAAGCTGTATTGGGCTTTTTGGCTTCCTGGGCTTTTTGTTTTTGCTAGCACTACCACTGATTTGCTATCTCACCCCTTGCTAACTCTTTCATATTTTTTTTTCTTTTCATTTTTATATTTAATACTTTAAATTATTTTCTTTAATGATAAAAAACCCTAAAAAATAATTTAATTATTTTTACACTTTTATTTTATTTTTTATTATTTCTCACATACAAAATTAATTTATTTTGATAGGATTTAATTTATTTTCTTAATAAACTCATAAATATAATTAAATATAATTAATATTTTTATTTTACATTTCATACTTACAAATACCCATTTTTTGCATATATTGATTTTTAATATTTATATACAATATTATTTATTATTTTCATACAAAAAAATGCACAAAATAATAATATAGAAACATTATTTTCTTTTAAATGAAAATTAGGGTGTAATCCCTTTCAAAAGAATTAAATATTTTTCCTTATATTTTTTAGGTTTAAATTCAATATTCTTTTACACAAAAGCAAGACATAAAACATCTTTTCTCATATGTACATTGCATTATATTCTAAATATTGTATTACATTTATTTTAATTCGTGCAAATTCGATTTGGTTGTAATAATGTATTTAGTTTTATATTTGTGCAAATCCCCATTCAAACTTGTATTCCCCCCCCCCCCCCCCCCTCCCATAAAATTGTTGTAATAGATTAGTATATTTACATTATGCAATTTATTGCTTTTATATGTCATGATTAGTAATTAGGGTTTGTATGACAAGAACAAAACAAAGCAAGAATAGAAAACCCTAAATACAAGACAAAATCAAAAGCATGAAAAATGATACACTTTGCACACAAGCACCCTTAGGGTTTCTCCCACTTGGTAGCCTAAAACAAAATAGCCATATTATGCATGCGAAGTATCTTGGCAAAATAAAACAAATATAAAGATCATAGTCCCTCGATGATGCTATTCAAAAGTTGCCTTACAAAATGATCTTAGCCCCTCAAAATGCTAAGATACTTTGCGAACATTGCTAATCATGGTTATACGATGACCCACGTCTGTCCCGTTTACATCCAAAGATAGGGTTGCTTACCAAATCAATGGTAAGTCAACAATGTCAAAGGAATATAAAATGCATGAGAAAGACATTTGAGTAGGTAGGTAGCTTCTAGTTACTTGCTCCATTTCAAACAAAATCCTTGCTATTTTCAAAGCAAACACACATATTTCAAAAACATCTTACAAACATTGAAAACATTTTCAAAAAGACAAACATCTTTGTATACATTCTTACAAACTAGAATCATTACAAAGATTTCCTAAACGAATGGCCTCTTTTACAAAATACTTTCAAAACCACATCAAACACCATTTCAAACAAACAAAGCAAGTGATCTAAAGCAAGTAACTAAGAGCCCATGGAAAACCGTGGATGAAAAGGGTGCTAACACCTTCCATTTTCATAATCTACCCCCCGAACTCAAGAAAAAATCTCAAAGGTCTTTCCTGTGCTTTATCACCTTTCCTTTTGGATAAAAGAAAAGTCGGTGACGACTCTTGCTAACCGCGACATTTGCGATAAAACTCAAAACCTCAAGTCAGTTCTCCCACCGCATCACAACGAGCATACAAAGAGTGTAGAATATCCCCAAGTAATGTAGGCACTGGATTATGAGACATAAACACTTTAATAGTATTCACATCTACAAGTTGGTCCGCATTAGGGAAAAGTACCATCCCGTAGATGAGGAGTTCCAATACCTCTTTGAAAGCTTATAAATCAAGGGTATCCCAAAAATAGCAACCCTTCTCGAATAGAAATTTAATCGGGATTCCTTGGACATTCCCCTAGTTTCCTAATTTGTCTCTACGTCAGACCGTTGCAAGGACAGAGCTCGAGCAATCTCTTCGGGCTTTGGATGTTCTTCCATACCGTTGAAAGGTAACTGATCAAGAATAGGTACCCCTAACAACTGAGAAAATTCCTCCATCGTTGGCACTAGTTAGTAATCCGGGAAGGTGAAGCAGTGGTGCAAAGGATCAAAGAACTGAAATAACACCTTTAACAATTCTTCATCAGGTTTTGAAGCTACCACGTTGAGCAACCGACCATGTTTTTCAGTGAAGGGAGAGCTTTCAGGAATCCTTAATGCCAAGTCCTTTAGTTGGAGAGGCACTTTCACAAGGTTAATCTGGATAGTATACCTACGGGCGGATGCCATATCCTACAAAACAAAGCAAAGATGAGCCCTAAAAAATCCTTGAAATGGTTAGTATGATATGTCGTGCTTATGATGTCATGATTATGCTAAAAATCACATGTATAGCAAACAACAAACAAGTCACACCAAGTCCTTAGGTTTAAGGCCTGCATGAGTTTTAAGGTCATACCCTCTTAAAGTTGGATTGGTTCAACCTGTCCTATAAATAGTAACCGGGTTCTAAGGGATCTCAATATCACTGATCTTTCCCCCAAGCTTCATTCAATAGGCGATTGACTCGCAACCAAACAAAACTCAAGAGTTAAACCTCAATGAGTGTAGCATCGAGTATTTGTCGACCTTGGGAATACACTAAAGCCGGCCATCTCGCTACGTCCTACTGGCCAAGTTGTGCGATTAAAGGTTCTAAGGTCAGTTGATGCTTTATGACACCACACGGAGGCCCCGTACTCTCCATGATTGACTCAAGGGTTACCGGTACCAACAAAAGTGCCACATCAATGTAGCTACTGCTTCAACCGTGTCGGTATACCCCGCACAGTTCCCCCATAGTTTATTGCTACTTACCTAAAAGGTGTCCCCAGATCCGGGTGTAGGATCTACATAACCCCAACAAAAGCCTTGAATATAAAGCAGGAAAAGCAAGAGACAAGCAAGAAATTTTTAGAAGTGACCTAAATCCTAATGTATACCCCATTTATATAAATTCCCTAGCAGAGTCGCCAGTTCTGTAATACGGTGGCAGAACCGACTGTTAATACTACTTTTGCGTTTGTATTCACAAATGTTGCGGTAAGCAAGAGTCGCCACTGACTTTTATTTCATCCAACAAAGGAAAAGGAAAAAGAACAGAAAAAACCTTTTTTCGAGTTGTTTCTGAGTACGGGGGGTAGATTATAGAAAGGGGAGGTGTTATCATCCTTTCTATCCGTGGTTTTCTACGGGCTCTTAGGTACTTGCTCATTTTTAAAATTGCTTATGTGCGCTTGTTTTGAAAAGTTTTGTTTACTTCGTGATAACCCTTGTATCTATCCTCAAGAGTGTGACGAAGTTGTTTTGAAAACTGTTTTGAAAAGTGTTTGTGTGAAAGAGTTTTTGTTTTGAGCAAGTACTTAAGAGTTTTCTACCTACTCGAAAAAAGTCTGTTCGTTTTCCTTTAGACAGTGCTATCCTACTATTAAGGAGTAGGTAGCTCCGTTGTTGGAATTTTAAAGGACATTCGAAAGGGACGAAATGGTTAATGAAGGCAACAAGTAAGGATACCTTAGCATTTCAAAGGGACTATCGTCACAAGATCATCTCTAGTAGGAAAATCGAGGGACAAGGAGGGACTATGATCTTTATGATGACTTTTGAATTAAGGGTCATTGCTAAGATATCCCTACGTTCGAGGGACACGACCATTATTTCTGAGGCAACCAAGTGAGGCAAAACCCTAGGAGTGAGCATGTGCAAGTGTTTGATTTCAATTTCATTTATCTTGCGCATTTAGGGTTTTCTACTATTTTAAATTGATTTATCTTGCCATTCAATCCTATTATCCATACATCTAGGAAGTTTATAATTCCAGAAAGTAAAGTGTGAGAAATTAAAACCCTAGCTATTACATGGCTTTGGGGAGGGGATTACATAATCAAAAACCGGAAAAAATAATAAATGCGAAATAGTAAACCTAATTAACTATTACAAACTCTTAGCAGATACAATAATTAATAAAATAATGGAAACAAAACACGCGCGAGTAAATCAAACGGGGAATTAACGTCAAGTTCAGAAACAATTAATTTGCGAACAAAGAAAAGATATAACAACAAAATAACATCTGCGCTGGCTGTTCATTTGTTAATATAACAACAAAATAACATTATATATAAAGTAATGTTAACATCATAAAAAATGCGCGCGTAAATCAAATCTCCCAATGGGAGTTTGCCACCTAGCTTTCTTCTTCCTCAACACTGTCGTCTTAGGCTTAGACTTTTACCTACGGTTCCATGCTTGTAACTACAACCCTACATCATTCAAAAATCCAGCACAAGCAATATAAATTACCATGGAGACCATGAATCAACTGGGCTTGAAGCCATGAATACCATGGTATCCACGCCTAGCCCTAATTTTGCCTGTAGAAGGAAACCCTAAAACGAGCTTGGAAACCCTAAGAATGGCAAACCATGATTCCTGCACTTAAAACTTAATCAAACGATTCAGAAAGCATTGAAACCTTACGATAAACAAGAATACATGATTAAATTCCATTGAAAACTCATGTATGCATGTAATCAAAAATAAAAAAGAGTTGGATAACAGAGTTGCAGATTTTATGATTCTGAGTGTTTTGGTGCGTGGAAAGGGTGCAGTCAGCTTCATTAGGTCTCCAGGAACGTGTTGCAATCCTTAAATCGCCTTGATGATGGCTGTAGTATGGAATCCGATGCTCACTTTTTTGTCCAAAAACTGAGTTCTTGCTCTTGCAGTTTACACGTCCAACCCCCCTTCTTGTGCTTGGGAATTGTTCTATATATGTGGTAGACTGAATTAGGTCAACAAAAAGCATTCATATCCTTGCCAATTATCAATATTTGATTTGATTTCATCCTTGCATTATTTCTTTCTAAATCAAGCCAAATCATACCATTTTCATCCCAATCACCTTTGGTACGATTTGATTTTGTTTGACAGCATATTTGCATTGTAATTCCATTCAAAATCAGATCAAAAACAAATCTTCATTATTTTATATCATTTATTTGATTTAATTTGATTTTTAAATGATAAATATAAAAATAAATTAAATAAATAAAGTCAATAGTATGTGGGAGAGTGTTTGGATCGTGGATCATGTTAGAAGTAAGATGCAATCATAAAAAGTTAGGCCCATTTGACAAAAAAATGCAATTTTGGGTATTGTTGACTTTTGACAATTTTCCAAAAATGGCCAACTTTGATAATGCATATTTCCTTCAACTTTGACCCTAAGACGGTGTTCTTGGACTTTTTAGAAATATTAGGATGTCCCCTAAATAACCCTTTTGGTTTTATCTCAATTGGATCCTCCATGTTCATGTAAGAAGCTTTGACCCAAAAGGTGTTTTTGTTGACTTTTAAAAAGGACCTATAATGTATGAATTTATATCTTTTCATGAGTGCATTTCTTGGACTTGAGGGCTGAATATGAGTTGTAGGGATTGAATTCTATTCAAAATGAGCCTTGGATGGGAAATTTCTGATAAAGTATGAGAAAGTTATGCTTGGTCAAAGTTTGGTTGACTTTTCCTGAGAAACCCTAATTTAGCAACTTTTGAGTTTTGATGAATTAGGATCATTCCTTGAGGAATCATGATCAACCCTTGATAAAATGATGGGTGTTACTTCAAAATGTTGATGTTGACCAAAAATCTTGATGTTTGCTGTATGTGGGTCACTGTTGACTTTTGACCTAATAAAGTTGATTTTCAGGTATTTGAGCAGTTGACTGGGCAAATTTCTTGTGCAAGGCATGGAACTTGACATGGATGGTCTTGAGAACATATTAGGACTATGGAGAGTATATGAGGCCTTTGGATCTCACCCATCTTAATGAAAATGGAAACCCTAGTTGAAGGTTCATTGCTTTAGGAGAGAGTTTGTCTGGTCAACTCTTGGGCATCCTTGAGCAAGTTGAGGATCTCAATGATTATGTGTTGAGTAAAATGGGAGGGCAAATTTTGGGGTACAACAATGTGCCAATGATTTTTGTAAAATTTTGATAAGGGCTTTGCCCGATTCTCTTTTGTTTGGGAATGTGTGCCCACAATTTATAATATTTGGACAACGTCGGCCTACATAGTTGACTCTTGTATATGCCTTTATTTTTCCTTCTATTGTATGTTAGATATTTTCCCATTGTTGTGCTTAACTTGTTTATTATGTGAAATATGGAATTTCGATGAGTGGAGATTTGTGCTCGACCTCAGTTGTGGTCGACACATGTTGGGATGTGTCGAGGAAAAAGAGTAGGAGTCTGTAGGGACGAGATCAAGATTGCAGTCGGGGTCTTGACTTCGTGGCGTGAACTTCTCATCGCGAGCTGGGTGTTCTGCCTGTTGGGTACTTCGACGGTGGATCTCGGTCGAGGTGTCCTCGTCGGGCTAAGGTTCCGCTCGACCAATAAGCAAGAAACCCTCCTTTCCTTATTGGTTGGATTCTATGTTCGTACCTTAACATGCTTCTGTGGTCGAGCGACCCCTGTCGTTTTTCGAAGAGGCTACGTCAACTGCCGAGCCCCGGTGTTATTCGGGGACCTAGCTGTAATATTGTTTCAACTTTGTAGCGTTCCATGGTCGAGGTAGTGGTTTTCCACTTAGGCATTCGAGGTGGTAGGCTCCAGTGCCAGTTGCTCCACAGTCGTGGTATGGTCCTTCCCAGTTGGTGGTCAACTTTCCTTCGCTAGAATCTTTCTGATTTCTCAGCAATACTAGGCTGTCGACCTGGAATTCATGTTTTATGACTTTGGTGTCATGACGCAGGGCTATATTCTATTTCAGTGTTGCTTCGTGAAGAGCTGCCCCCGAGAGGATTTCTTCGACCAGGTCGAGTTCTTCCCTTAGGGCCTCGTCATTAAGTTCCTCGTCTAAAGGGACTTCAGTTCACCTGGATGGCTCCATGATTTCCACGGGAATTATGACGTTGGTGCCATAGGTTAGTCGAAACGGGGTTTTTCCAGTCGTCGAGTATGGTGTCGTTCAGTAAGCCCATAGGACATTGTGAAGCTCTTCGACCCACCCCCTTTTGGATTCGCCCAACTTGCGGTTGAGTCCTCGCAAGATGACTCTATTCGTGACCTCGGCTTGCCTATTGGCATGAGGATGTTCGACAGACATGAAGTTCTGTTTGGTGTTGAGCTTGGCGATGAACTCTTGGATGCTTTAATTAGTGAACTACATCCCGTTGTCAGTGACAAGCGCTTGTGGTATTTCGAATCGGGAAAGCACGTTTCGTTTGTAGAAACGAAGGATGTTATGTGATGTGATTCTGGCCAAGGCTTCGGCCTCTATCCACTTTGTGAAATAGTCGACAGCCACAATCAGGAATTTATTTTGATATGATCCTTGTACGAATGGTCTGAGGATGTCCATCCCCCACGAGGCTAACAACCATGGGGATGAAAAGTTTTTGAGTTCATGTGGGGGTGTGAGGTGCATGTCTGCGTGTGTTTGACATTTTTTTTCATTTTTTGACATGTTCCTTTGTGTCTTGCTGCATGGTGGGCTAGTAATAGCCCGCTCGCAGCGCCTTTCGTTCCATAGATCTTCCTCCCAAGTGTTGGGCATTAATTCCCTCGTGGATTTATCGTAATAACTCGAAGATTTTGAACTCCGTGATGCATTTCAGGAGTGGCATGAAGAACCCCCGCATATAGAGTTTATGCTCGAGTACTATGTAAGAGAAGGCTTGTCGTTTGGTCATATTGGCCTCTTTTTGGTCAGCGCGTAATTCTCCCTTTGTGAGATAATTAAATACCAGGGTCATCCAACACGAACCATCCCCGATGGCATTCACCTCGGCCGGCTTAATGGGTGTTTCAATAGTCGAACGAGAAAGGGATTCTTGGGTAGCATATTTCTTCCCACCTTTTTTATTTGTGCTCGCGAGTCTTGAAAGTATGTCGGCCTACGTGTTCTGTTCGCGGGGTACATGTTTGATTTCCACCCGGTCAAACTTCTTCATCCTTTATTTGACTAGGTTCAGGTATTCGATGAGGCTATCATTCTTAGTCTTATATTCTCCTCGAACTTGAGATGCAACAAGTTGGGAGTCTATGAACACTTGTACTTCTCGGGAACCTAGGTCTTCTGACAACCTTAATCCTGCGAGCAGGGCCTGGTATTCAGCCTGGTTGTTCGACGTGGGAAATAACAAGGCGAGTGAATGTTCGATCATGATGTCCTCTTCATTTTCGAGGTGGATTCCTGCTCCGCTTCACGTCGAGCTGGAAGCTCTATCTACAAAGATGGTCCATTTGTGTTTCCCACCTGCAGAGGGTTCATGGGTGGTCATCTCCGTAAAAAATTTGGCCAATGCTTGGGCTTTAAGGGCTTTCCTACTCTCGTACTGGACGTCGAATTCCAACAGCTCTAGGGACCATTTTAGCATTCGACTGACATGTCTGGTCGACCTAGGAGCTGTCTGACGGGTTGGTCTATTTGTACGACGACCGTGTGATCTAGGAAGTAATATATGAGTCTCCTCGCCGCGTTAATGAGTGCTAAGGATACTTTTTTAATTTTTTATATCTGACCTCAGGGCCTTGCAACTCTTTTCTAGTAAAGTACATTGGTTTCTTCCCGTCTAGTGTCTCGTGGACGAGGGCCGCGCTTACAATCTCGATGGAGATGGCCAGATAAAGGAACAAAGTTTCCCCATTCTCTGGTTACGATAACATGAGCGGTTATGAAAGGATTCACTTGAGGTGGACGACGTCTTGCTCGCACTCCTCGATCCACTTGAAATCCGTCTCTTGATGCAAGAGTTTGAAAAATGGGAGTGCGTGTTGCATGGACTTCGCCATGAAACGGGAAAGCAAGGTAAGCATACCATTCAGGACTTGTATGGATTTTTTCGAGCTTGGCTTGGGGAGCTCGGAGAATGCTCGGAATTTATCAGGGTTGGCCTTAATTCCTCGTTCAATCAGATAAAAACCTAGGAATTTGCCTACATTAATCCCGAATGTGCATTTCTCTGTGTTGAATCTCATTTTGCATTGCCTTGATTGGGCGAACACTCTTTTGAGGTGGTCGAAGTGGTTGGTTTCTGCTCGAGATTTGAATATCATGTCATTCATGTATACTTCAAGCATGTCCCTAATCTCCCTGTGGAAGACTTTATTCATCATCCACTGGTATGTTGCTCCTACGTTTTTAGACCGAAGGGCATTACGTTGCAATAGTAATTTCCTGACCCGGTCATGAAGGAGATGCAATGTTTCTCACTCATCACCATGGGAATTTGATTATAGCCTGAGTAGGTGTCCAAAAATGATAAAATTTTATAGTCAGCTGAGTTGTCGACCAACAAGTCGATGTTAGGTAAGGGAAAAGCATCTTTGGGACATGCCCGATTGAGATCACTATAGTCAACACACATACGCCATTTTCCATTATTTTTCTTAATAAGTACAACGTTTGGGATCCAAGTTGAATACCAGACCTCAAATAAAATTCGCCTCTAGGAGGTCTTTTAAAGCTTTTTCAGCAGCCTCCGCTTTTTCGGAAGACTGCCTACGCCTACGTTGTAATACTGCCCTAGTGGCTGGATCCACAACAAGTTGGTGACAGGCGACCTCAGGGTCGAGTCCAGGCATCTCTACAGCGCTCCATGTGAACATGTCAGCGTTCTCACTCAAGTAGGCTTTGAGTTGTCTCCTTTCTAGGTCGGGGAGTCCGACACAAATCTTCACGCCTTGATAACGTGAAAATACATAGCATATTTGACCCGATTTGCATAAATAATGTTACTGTTTTATCTCAATTATGTTGCATTATGTTGGCATTTCATGTTTGTTTTAGGTAATTATTTCATCCAAGGCCTACATGAGAAAAGGAGAAAAAGTGGGAAAGAAGCGGACTCAAAATCATAAAAACAATAGAAATAGCAGAAGAATTCATATCAGAAGGCTGTGACGATCGTCACACCTTCCATTCCCCCCAAAACAAGCTAAACATGTGTGCACCTCGGCACACAAACCATGACGACCTCCACAAGTTAAATATGTGTGCCCCACGGAACACAATGCATTCCATTCAACACAACCATTTTCTATTTGACACGCGAAGATTTCTCCATGATTCTCCATGTTGCCAGTGCCAACGACTCTGTATTATTTTCCTCCTAGTCTTTCTCCACGCACGGATTTTTCGAAGCATGAAGTCATACTCCTAGATTTTCACAAGCAGTTTTGTTACAAAAGAGCAATATAAAAGAAGGACAATTTACGGCTCTCGTAGGGGTCTCTCTCGTTTTTGTTATGTTATTTCACATTTTTGTTTTCTTTCACACCATTATTCCAGTTTCAACAGTTCAGAGCTTTGTTTAGAACTTAAGAAGATAAAACCTTCACGTAAACAACAATAGTTTTCTACACCGGAAAACTATTACAACATTAGTTTCTTTTATAGCTTCCTGAACTTTATTTTTAGTTTTATATTTTTTTCTACCTTCAAGTTAGTTTTTTGTAAGCAAATCCTGCCGGCATATTATGGAGGATTACTACCAGTACTTGAGGAGTTGTAGAAATTCTATTGTTTTCATTATTTAATTCCAGGTTTTTAATTCAATTAAATCATTGTTCTTTATTTACCAATCATGCCTGAATTATTATATGTCTACTTTTATTTTGTGTTCATAATTAATAATATGTCCGACTAATTTCCCTGATATCGGTATGTAAGGTCACAAGCCGAAGGGTTTGGTAATAAATTGGCACAAACATTTTATAAAAATACTTTTCTGGTTTGGTTTCCAAATTTCAATATAAAATTGTTTTGTTACGAGAGTAAAAGACATACTAAGGCTAAAACCAATAATCACGAGAGCTTGAGTTTTTAACCAGATAGTGGTCATCGAACATTGGTTTTAAATACAGCGAGAGTGGTTTACGATTAATTAGAGTCTATTTGTTTTCAAAAAGTATCTTTGGATTTTAAATGAGACAACGAGAGCAAGCATTTAAGTTTAATTATATAACCCGAATAAACAATCACGAGAGTGTGAGATAAAGGCTTTTAAACTGATAATTACTACTGAACAATGTTTTGAATACTCAAAGCTATGCAATGATTTACTGAATTCCCGAAGTCAGACGTATTACATACTGGCGTCCAATTATTAAATATTTCAATTAAGTATAACCTTATTTTTCATCTAACCCAAAACCTAAGATTTATTAGCCTTAGCTTTACACAGTAGCTTTAGATAGCACTAATTCGATTACAAGTCCATGTGGGTTTGATATCTTTTAAAACTACGTGATTAAACTGTGCACTTGTAGTTAACACACCCGATAGACTCTTAAAGTCACGATAAAGTTTTTCGAACCGTTGCCAGGGACTAATTTAGTCGATATTGTAAATCATTTGTTATGCAGTATAGACTAAGGCAACAATTTTATTTTATTTTTACCAGTTAATCCTATACCCCCGCCACTGTACAAACCACCGATACCATACCCTCAACGGTTAACTAAATATAAAAATACAGGACAATTTAAGAAATTCGTTGAACTTCTGAAACAACTAAATATCACTATACCTTTTACAGAAGCCATCACGCAAATGCGCTCCTATGCTAAGTTCCTTAAAGAAATCTTATCCAATAAGAAAAAGATCTAGGATAATAAAACCGTTATGCTTACTGCAGAGTGTAGCGGTATAATCTAAAATAACATGCCCCCTAAACTGAAAGACCCCGGTAGCTTTTCCGTACCACGTGTAATTGGAAAATTCGTCATGGACAAAGATCTATGCTACTTACGAGCCAGTATAAGTCTAATGCCCTTATCGATTTGCAAAAGACTAAATATGGGAGAATTGCGATCAACAAGAATGTCCATACAACTAGTCGGTCATTTAGTGAAGTTTCCTTTAGGAATGCTCGAAAATGTTCCTATACATATTGGACAACTTTATACCCCACCGATTTCATTATTATGGATATCAAGGAAGATTCCAAAATCCCTATTATTTTAGGAAGACCATTTCTCGCCACCGTCGGAGCCATCATAGATGTAAAAAAAGGTAAACTGACATTTGAGGTCGGCGAAGAAAAAGACGAATTCATCCTCTCATAATTTTTTAAAGCAAGAGCCATAGATGATTCATGTTATTTCTTGGACGTCATTGATGAATGCATTAAAGAAATGGAGAAACAACAGAACAAATATTAAGAAGCTATAAAAATTCCAATTCCTCCAATCCTTGAAGATGATAATTGGTGTGATAATATAAGGATGACAATCTAAGTGAATGTCTCGCGCTAACTTCTGACCCTATGCCTTGTTTAAGGAAACCAGTTGTCGAACTTAAAACATTACCAAAAGATTTAAGATATGAGTTCCTAGACACAGAACTTGAATAACCCGCCATAGTCAATGCAGATTTAGGATAAATAGAAACAGAAAAATTACTACATGCCCTAAGGAAATACCTGACTTCTTTAGGCTATAACATCTCTGATCTAAAAGAAATAAGCCCCTTAATTTGCATGCATCACATTATTCTTGAGGAAGACTGCAAGACCTCGAGAGAACATTAGAGAAGAATAAAGCCAGTTCTGAGTGATGTAGTTAAGAAAGAAGTACAAAAGTTATTAGAAGCAGGAATCATATATCCAATATCCGACATTAAATGGGTTATCCTGGTACATGTTATACCAAAGAAAAGAGGTGTTACAGTTGTCAGCAATGCAAAAGGTAAATTTGTAGCACAACGTACTCAAACCGGATGGAGAATGTTCATTGACTATACGAAGTTAAACAAAGTCACTCGAAAATATCATTTTCCTTTACCTTTCATTCATCAAATGCTTGACCGACTAGCTAAGCATTCCCATTTTTTCTATTTGGATGGTTATTCAGGATTTTTCCAAATCCCTATACACCCTAAAGATCAAGAAAAGACTACATTCACTTGTCCTTATGGTGCATTTGCCTATAGACAAATGTCGTTTGGACTATGCAACCCTCCCGCAACATTCCAAAGATGCATGATGTTAATTTTCGTTGATTTTATGGACGACATCATGGAAGTATTTATGGATGATTTCTATGTCTGTGGGAAAAGCTTTGAAGGATGCTTATCGAACTTAGAAATGGTACTTGAACAATGCGTAAAAGTGAATCTCGTATTAAATTGAGAAAAATGCCATTTCATGGTCCAACAAGGAATCGTACTTAGACACATACTTCCCGACAAGGGAATTAAGGTTGACAAATAAAAAATAGAATTTATAGAAAACCTTCAACCTCCAAAAACCTTAAGAGAAATACGAAGTTTCTTAGGACACGCCAGTTTTTACTGACGATTAATTAAAGAATTCTCTAAAATTACCAAATCGCTAACTGGCCTGTTAATGAAAGACGCTGAATTCAATTTCAACGAAAAAATGCTTAAAAGTGTTCGAACAATTAAAAATAGCTCTTATTATCGCACCTATTATGCAACCACCTGATTGGGGATTACCTTTCAAAATCATGTGTGATGCTAGTGACAATATTGTAGGCGAAGGTTTAGGACAACAAAAAGATAAAAGGCTTCACGTGATCTATTATGCCAGTAGAACTTTAGATCCCACACAGATGAACTACGCCACAACCGAAAAGGAACTTTTCACTGTCGTTTTTGCCTTAGATAAATTCCGTCTTACCTAGTAGGAGCAAAGATAATTATCTATACTGATCATGCTGCAATTAGATACTTATTAAGCAAAAATATGCCAAACCAAGATTACTTAGATGGATCTTACTCCTGCAAGAGTTCGATTTAGAAATCAAAGACAAAAAGGCACTGAAAATGTAGTAGCCGATCACTTATCTAGACTGGAAGCAATTAAGCCTGAACAAGTTCCTATCAACGATAATTTCCCTTACGAACAACTCATAGCCCAGTTAGAAAACAACACCATTGAACGCCCCATAACTCGTAATACTAAGACTGACGAAGTCGTAGAAGCAGTTTACACTAAGAACACATTGTCGTGCTACACCGACTTTTTTAACTATTTGGCCGCTGGAGTTCTTCCACCGGATCTAACCTATAAACAAAAGAATAAGTTCTTCCACGATCTTAAACAATATTATTGGGATGAGCCTCTTCTATTCAAGAGAGGCGCCGACAATATTTCTCATCGATGTGTTCCTGAAGATGAAATAGAAAACATAATTTCCCATTGTGATGCTGCTCCCTATGGTGGTCATACAAGAACTTCAAAGACTTGCGCTAAAATTTTACAAGCTGACCTCTATTGGCCAAAATTATGGAAATATGTTCGTACTACAGTCATAAACTGTGTCTGGTGCCAATGCACTGGCAACTTCTCTAGACACGACGAAATGCCTCAAAAGGGCATTTTAGAAGTAAAAGTCTTTAATGTGTGGGGAATCAATTTCATGGGACATTTCCCATCCTCTTTTGGAAATAAATACATACTCGTTGCTGTAGATTACATATCAAAATGAATTGAGGTTGTAGCTTCTCCAACAAATTACGCACGAGTAGTAATCAGGCTCTTTAAAAATATAACTTTTCCCAGATTCGGTGTGCAAAGACTTGTCATCAGTGATGGTGGTTCTCATTTTATTTCGAAAATCTTTGAAAAACTATTAGTGAAATATGGAGTCCGACACCATGTAGAAACACCATATCATCACAATCAAGTGGGCAAGTAGAGGTCTCCAACAGAGAGATTAAGCAAATCTTAGAAAAAACAGTTGCTACTTCTAGGAAAGATTGGTCGTCCAAATTACATGAGGCACTATGGGCATATAAAACAACCTATAAGACACCCATAGGAACAACACCATTCAAACTAGTTTATGGAAAATCGTGTCATCTGCCGGTAGAACTTGAGCTTAAAGCTTACTGGGAAATCAAAACCCTCAACTTATGTTACACTGCCGCAGGCAAAAAGCAAATCCTGGATATCCATGAGTTAGAAGAACTTAGACTAGATGCATATTAAAATGTCAGGATCTATAAAGAAAGAACAAAAAATTGGCACGACAAGCGTATATCTAGGAAAAAGTTAAATGATGGCGACATAATGCTTCTAGTTAATTCCATACTTAAACTGTTCCCAGAAAAACTTCGTTCTAGGTGGTCTGATCTGTTTTTTGAAATAACTAAGGTCTTCCAAGTGGAGCTAAATTGCAAACTGAGTTAAACTGCTTAAAGGAAGATTTCACCAAACTGCGTATCGAGTATCATGGTTTTATGGACTTATTAAAAGAACAAGTGGACCACATTTTCCAGCATATATACTCCTCGGCTCTTAATACTAACAGTAGTGGCTGACATTGTTTGACAGTCTGCAAAATTTTAGATTTTATTGTTTTTCTGTTTTACTTTATGTTTACTTTATGTTTTCTGTTTTTTTTGCTTCTCAGACTATTATTAGAAAATTAAAATTTTTTGGATTATATTAAAATGTTTGGCATTGTATGTGATATTTACATTTATGCTATGCCTTATTGTTACACTATTACTCTACTTCGTGCTGATATAAAATATATCTGTGCGCCTGAATGTATCTATCTATAATGTTTAATTTTTAACTATTATGGAAATTATGAATTTTTATACCGTGCCGTTCGCCACATATTCCGTGACGACCACCATACTCTTTTGAAGTGTGCAGCTCGACCCACATTATGTGCCCCTCGGGACAGATTAAAATACAACGCATGTATTTGTTTCGAACAGATACCAGACTCATTGTTTTATTTCATCTTCTTCCAAATTGTTAAACCCCATTAAAACCCTTTTTTCCATGACCGTTCCACATCCTCTATTTCAAAAATAATCATTAAACACCATTGAATTCCAATCCCTGCATTCTTTATTGTTATGTAATTTAAGCACTTGAGGAACAAATATCAAAATCCATAGCCTTCTGTCATCTTTGTGAAACCGAACCATTCCACCTTCCTTGCATCTAATTATGTCTCGAAGAGTTCAACAACTAAGAGGAGAGCCCGACCTTTTTGTAATCGTGTTCAGAAACGACAAAGACGGGGTGCACCAAGAAGCTAAGTACCAAAAGTTTTATCAATGTTTGGTTACCGCTATAAGGTATGTTGATATCAATTGCCTACGTGAGTTGGGATTGTTAGACAATGTGCAATGTCTACTTCATAATTTTGACTTATCTCATGTCTGCACACTGAACCACCCAACTTATGAATGTTTGACCTTGGAATTTTTGAGCTCTTTCTCCTACAACACTCCAGCAGATAACAACATGTACCTCACCGGCACTGTAAACTTTCGATTTTTTAACGACAAATATTCTTTGAATCAAGAGGCTCTGAGCGATTTGTTACATTTTCCCCGTGGAGGAGGAATGCACAACCGAATCCCTCCAAAAGTCGATTGGGCATCGAAAACATTCGATCTATGGAAAGTTTTACTGGTGAGTGACCTTCTAGTTAGGAGGTTCTTTTTGCTTCATCTATCCATAATCCTTCCAGCCGTTACTTTCACCGCATACTTGCCAACACAATTTTCGGGAGGGCAAACAACAACAAAGTTAATTCTAAAGAATTATTTTTCCCGCACTGCACCTTCACGCCTGGTTGGAAGATTAACTCCAGTGTGTTCCTCTTGGCACATATCTAGTATGTCTGTGAATGAGGTACTACCCCTTTCTGTATTGGAGGTTTAGTTACCTCTATAGCACATGCTTTGAACTTGGCATACAAACTAGCGAATCTGCCTTCACTACCAGCTTTGTTTATTGATATTGAAAACTGCCGTGTTGGACACCATATTAAGGCTAGAGATGATGGAAGGTACAATATTATGGTGCGGAACAAAGTAGTTCCAAGTATTATTTTTCCAAATCCCTAGCTTACCAATGTAACAAATATGGATAAGTGGTGTTATGATCGTAGTGCTCCTGCTCTTGTTGAGAATGTTCAAAATAATCTAGGTGTCCCAAGAAATACTGAGCCAGATAAAATGGAGCAAGTGTTAGAGGAAGACGCTCCACAGCCTAACACTCACCCACATACTGCACAAGTTCCTACCTAGAATCTTGCAGATTCATCATCCGGGCACGATCCTCGAAGAAGAAGAAATCAGGGGCAACCGACTACTCTTGATGACATTTATGCTGAAATGTTGCACCATAATGAAGCTAAAGCTAAACACTATCAAAGAATGGAAGCTCAACATAACAAGATGATGCAAGAAGTCTGACAACTTCAGAGAGACCAACACGAATACGCCTACTGTCATGACAGAAGTATGTCAGGGCTTACTGAAGAGATGCAAGCATTGACTTATCTGGTTGATGGCCTGCATGATTTTGTTACTCATGTCATACTACAGGGATATGGTGTAGAGCCTTTCCAAGGAAGAGATGATGCACGTGGACGAGCCCGAGCACGGGCACATCGTGGAGTGCGTGGCCGAGGCGAAGAGTAGTCATTCATCTCATTTCCTTCCTTCCTTTCTCGCCTTACTTCGTTGCATTGGGGACAATGCTCAGTTTAAGTTTGGGGGAGGAAGATTTACCGCTTTCATTTACCTCTTTCTATGTAGATTTTCATTACTGAAAGTTTCTTTTCAATAAAATAATTTATGTACTATCAAGTCGTTATATGCAAATTTTATTTCATTATTTGACTCTCTCACTTTATTGAGCCATAACAAACACTTTTACTTGACACATTCGAAGAGTATATAGGTTGTTAACTCTTAAATATATGTTAGAATTTTTGAGTGAGATTTAAACAAAACTGATACCGTCTTAACACTCTAAATCCCCCGTTTACGCGAGACCGGTTTAAGTACCTATTATACCGAAACCTCAAACTTTAAAGTATCAATGAGTAGTTTATATAAGAAGTCAACACCGTCTTAAAAACAAACTACGTATAGGGTCGATGAATAAAAGTGAATGGTCTTAAATCATTTTCCTAAACATCTTATAATGATGAATTGAAAACAAGGAATGCACTAATTAAGTTAGGTCAGGTGACCGAGTCTCCCTGCCTTGATGAGAGTCTTGATGACATCCTTAAGGTGGACGCAGTCTTTGGTCAGGTGACCGTGGCTATAGTGGTATTGACAATATTTCATTCTGTTAGCCCCGGGCTTTGTAGGGGAAGATCGGGGATGCCTGAAACCACCGTCCTTGAACTCAGAATTGAAGCACTCTACAAGGATACACTCGCAGGAAGCGGTCAGTGGGGTGTATTCGGTGAACCGTCCGGCTGGTCCTCTGTGCTCGTGGGGCTCACGATTTTTCTCATCCCTTCTCTTCTCCCCGGTCTTTCAAGAAGGGCCCGCGTCGTGGTTCCCTGGGGTGATAGTTGTTCCATTGTTCCTCGAATCGCAGGCTCTGTTGGCTGCCTCTTTTTCCTCTTAGTCCATGTATAACTAGGGTTTTTCGAGGAGGGCGTCAAAATACCTAGGGGGTTCAATGCCGAAGACCTTTATAAATTCAGTGCCCAGGAGAAGTCCCCTCTCGAGTAGGTATCTCTTCATGCGGTTGGTGCATGGGACCTAAATGGCCTCATAGTTGAACCAATCAATGTACTCTCTGAGGGTCTCGTCGCTTCTCTGGACGATTGCCTCGAGGGTGGCTTCCTTCTTTGGATGTAGATGAGATGAAGTGAAGCTACTGATGAATTGGTTTTTGAGACTCCTCCATGAGGTGATTGACACAGGGGAGAGGTTCTTATACCAATCTATGGCTGTTTTCCTCAAAGTCGTGGGGAACAACCTGCATTTGATTGGGCCCCAATGTTGTTGTAGTGGAGCATCGCTTTAAACCCATCGATATGGCTGACATGGTCAGCAATGCTGTCGTACTCCTTCAGTAGATGGGCTTCTCCATTCTTTTAGGAATGTGAGCTTCCATGATGGCTTGGGATAGTGGACTGTGAGGGTCGTCTTCGTTGCATCTTTCTGGAGAGCAAGAGGGGGACAAATTATAGCGACAGTCTTTATGTCGGTCTTGACCACAGGGAGGATCCATTGGCTGAGACTGCTTTTATTAATTTCATCTGTTCCTTTTACATTTATGGGATCACCTTTGTTTGTGCGGGGGAGTGTGGCCGTGTTTCTTGACAACTTTGGCATGAGTCCTCTCCAAAGCAGGACCTCGCCCAGTGCGGCGGGGAGTAGGGCTTCGAGAATCGTTTCATCTGTGTCTCCACGGGAGAGATCAGGAGTGGTCCTTGTTTTGTTGGGGAGGAGAAGCTCGAGAGTCAGGTCTTCTGTGTCTTCTAGGGGCCCGACATGTCTTCTCCAGCATCAACAAGCGCTTACCTTGTGCGAAGATCATGTAGTTCGTCTAGTTAATCATCGCGACTAGTGCCCTGATTGTGGCGTCAGCACCCTCAGGAACGGGGACCTCCTGATATGTATTGGGCTCATAATTCTACAGAGGATGGTAGTCGTCGTCGCGTGGTTGCGAGCGGGTGGATGAAGAGGAAGTCCGTCTGTCCATGTGGTCTTGTTTGGGACTGACCACGTCATTATTAATTCTTGTATTGTTGTTGTTGGCATCGGTGAAATGGACGTTTTGGTTATCGTTGATAGCTTGGTAGGCCATGACAATTGAAAGGTTGGTAAAGAGTTGCTTTAGTCTTGAATGGAAGACGGGGAAGTTGGATTCCCATAAACGACGCCACTGATCGTACCTGACTGCTGTTGTATTTTCCTAGTTTTATTTGCCTTTAGTTTATGGTTTTGTAAGGGGTTTATGCTCAGACATATTTCAACACCTTTTGTGTACTTTGTGCTACTTAACTTATTGTACTAATGTGATTTCAATGCTTTGGTTAATTTCTTACCTCTGTCATATTATGGATAAAAAGGGAGAGTAATATTGATGTGCACTAACCACTAACTGATGGCTGTTATTGAGGGGGAGAATATTATGGTTCTCGGGTGTTTATCTGAGCATGTAAGTGGTAGTAAACAAAGAAAAGACAAAAAGAAGAGAAAACACTTGGTAAAAATAGGAAAAGTATGGAAAAAGAGAGAATCATGACTTTTGCCTTTTTTTTAATTTCAAACAAACAAAAATAGTAACATAATAAAAAATAGTAAATAAATATTTTTTTTTGTATTTTTCTTTAATTTCTAAAATGGTAAAAATAATAAAAAATTGATGAAAATGCACTTAAAATGAAATGAAACCTAAATTTATTTATTTAAATTTTACTATTTAAGGGGCACAAGTGAAAAAAAATCTTTATTTTTATTTTTATTTTTCTTCTGAGATACACACATTAAAAGCTAAATTATAAAGAAAGAAAATTACACTCAGACAAAATTGGGGTGCTACAACTCCCCATACTTAATTATTTTTAACTTAGAGAATATGAATGACGAGAGTATTCATATAATCTTTCTGAAAAACAATTAAGTATGAAGGACCTAAATTTTGTCATTTGATAAGTGAAAGGAAATGACAATATAGGAATCTTGAATGATTGTCTTTGTTAGGGAATGATCATCACTAACATGAGTGTTGATGCCTAGATTGACAATAAGATCATCTCCAAAATGGGTGTCAGTGCCTAGATCAACAATAAGATCATCTCTAACACATGTATTGGTGCCTAGATCGACAACAAGATCATCTCTAACACGAGTGTTAGTGCCTAGATCGACAACAAGATCATCTCCAACCCGAGTGTTAGTGCCTAAATCCCCAACAAGATCATCTCTAACATGAGTGTTAGTGCCTAGATCGACAAAAAGATCATCTCCAACACGAGTGTTAGTTCCTAGATCGACAAAAAGATCATCACCAACACTTATGTTAGTGCCTAGATTGACAAGATAATCTCCAACACGAGTGTTAGTGCCTAGATCGACAACATAATCATCTCCAACACGAGTTTTTAGGCTTGGATCGACAACATGATCGTTACCAACACGAGTGTTATTGCCTAGATCCACATCAAGATAATCTCCAACATGAGTGTCCGTGCCTAGATCGACAACAAAATCATCTCTAACACGAGTTTTTGGGCCTAGATCGACAACAAGATCATATCTATAGGGTATTTTTTAGGAAAGTTACAAGGGGGACTTGTCGAGAATTAACTAGGGAAGGTCCACTATGGAAGATTTTTCAGGAGAAACTCACTAGGAAGAACACTTCTTGGGGAGAAACTTTTTGGGGACACTTTTTGAGGATTATTACTAGGGAGAAGACCCGCTTGATAGGTTGTGAAATGATTTTTCAGGAAGAGGGATCCTTGGGGAAAAATAAAGGTAAGTGGTTGTTCAGCTTCACTAAAGGGCTTCACGGGGATTTAAAGGTCAAATGATTGATGCCAATGGTGATTGGCCTTTGAGGTGTTTGATTTTTGCTTATTATTACAAGGCTGTCAAGTATTTTACATATGTTTCATGCCAGATGTTGTTGAGATTTTCCATGATGGATAATATGAGATGCTGATGTTCAGTATCAAAAATAAGTGTTTTGTTTATCGTATCCATAAGGGCTGGTGCGATATTAATGTCGTTCAATAATCACTATGATTTTAAGTAGGATTTTTCAAGATGTTTGATGGTTTATAGTTACAGAATGTAAATCTATAAATGATAGATAAAGTTTCAGAGATATGAGAATTTGCTGGGATTGGATTTAATCCATCGATTGAATACATAACTTACTAAAAAGTTATATAAAACCTAGATATTTATCAATTTCATCACATATCGCTCAAAAATAGAGTTTATGTCTAAGCTTCTGATGAGAGTTTCACCTTACTGTTTAATCAACAATTTCCCAATCAATTAAGAAATAAGGTAGAATTACGAATCTATACTTGCGTGAATGTTAAAGCTAAATCTATGTCTAGAATTTAGAATCTAATAGATGATTATCTTAGATCAAGATTAGAATCGTATTTATCAATATCAATTCTAATCTATAAAGTTAAATAGTGAAACAAAGATAACATCGATATTAATTCATAAATAGATTGTATATAACGCCATGATTAATAAACATACATACTGTTACAGTGAACTACATCCAATCTCAACAGGAAAAGGATTTAGATACTCATGGTATCTTGGTAAAAATAAGAAGAATGAAGATGAGTATGCATCAATTGTGATTTCTCAATAGTTGCTGCATTTCATGCTTCCATTCTTTAAGAGTCACACTTTCCTATTGTTGATGTGTTTCTCTCTCTCTCTCTGGAATTATCTCTTCTAGTATCTCTTTCCTGCTACCGTCTTGAAGTTTATATATATAATTTTGGTTCTACTGCTTTCAGTTAGAAAAGATGGGCTTTCTTAGAGAGCAATCCTTTCTTCACGATGAATTCTTCTCCTACCGCCCTATTTCGCTTAGCGAGATATGGCTCACAAAGCGAGCTTCTCATTTCTTCCTCGCTATGTTTCGCTAAGCGAAGGTGATGAATTTTGGACTTTGAAAACATTATGCCTGACTTTGCTTGCAGTTCGCTGGAGTTCG
Source organism: Vicia faba (assembly GCA_948472305.1). Classification (NCBI taxonomy): domain Eukaryota; kingdom Viridiplantae; phylum Streptophyta; class Magnoliopsida; order Fabales; family Fabaceae; genus Vicia; species Vicia faba. Next base: position 722,327,045 of record OX451738.1, on the reverse strand, counting down.
CTTAGAGAAGTAGCCATATTTTGAATTATGAAGTCATTATGCCAGACTTCGCTTGGAGTTTACTGGAGCTCCCTTAGGGAACCCTAGCTTTGCTTTCAATATTTTGTTTAAGTGCGACAATCTACACAAATTCAAGCACAACAACAGTAAACATGCACCAACTCAATTCTATTCAACAATCGAGGACCTAAATTTTATCATTCGATAAGCGGAAGGAAATGAAAAGATAGGAATCTTGAAAGATTGTCTTTACCGGGGAATGATCATCTCTAAAACGAGTTTTGGTGCCTAGATTGACAACAAGATTATCTCCAAAATGAGTGTTGGTGCCTAGATCAATAACAAGATCATCTCTAACACGAGTATTGGTGCCTAGATCGACAACAAGATACTCTCTAACACGAGCTTGGTGCCTAGATCGACAACAAGATCATCTTCAACACGAGTGTTGGTGCCTAAATCACCAACAAGAGCATCTGTAACACGAGTGTTAGTGCCTGGACGACAACAAGATCATCTCCAACACGAGTATTGGTTCCTAGATCGACAACAAGATCATCACCAACACGAGTGTTAGTGCCTAGATCGACAACAAGATAATCTCCAACACGAGTGTTAATGCCTAGATCGATAATAAAATCATCTCCAACACGAGTGTTTGGTCTTAGATTGACAACAAATCACCAACAACACGAGTGTTAATGCCTAGATCCACAACAAGATAATCTCTAACATGAATGTCGGTGCCTAGATTGACATCAAAATCATCTCTAACACGAGTGTTTGGGCTTAGATCGACAACAAGATCATATCTAACACGAGTATTGGTGCCTAGTTTGAGAAAGTTAAAAGGTTTTTGGGAATATCTAAAGGGGATTTATTAGGAAATTTATAAAGAAGATTTGTCGGGAATTAACTAGGGAAGGACTATGGAAGATTTTTCAGGAGAAACTCACTAGGCAGTGAAACAACCGGCCGAACAATCATCGAGATAAAATCAATAAAGTCTCCATCGTACGTTTTTTATCCTACCAGAAGGGAAAGGTAAACATCGCTAAACTTGAGAAAGGTGAAATCAAGGTCTCACGACCGAGAGATACGGGTAAGGGAGTCGATTATACAAGGGGAAGGTATTACACCCCTTATGTCCATGGTATTTCATAGGATCCACTCTTGTTGTTCTAATCAAAGGGTATGTTCTAATCTAAAGCTTACGAGCTAAAAGAAAAAAAATGCAACAGGGAATGCATGCAAAATAAAATACGGGGAAAAGAAGGAATATTTACAAATTTTTACTCGCTTAGGCCCCACGACCAAATGCCTACGTATCCTTTTAAGGAATTAGAGCGTCGTAGTTCGGCTCAAAATTTTCCATTTATTGTGTTTTTTATGAACAACATTAATTTCGTTTCTACCACAGCTCGACCTTTAGAATCTCACGCGTTGGCATATGAAGGAATTAACATGTTCTTACCTAACGAGGTATTTTCAAAAGAAATGTGCCCGAAGGCGGATAATGCTAAATTCATGCTCTACCAAGTAGACATAGTTCCACTTGACCTTTGGGAATTTACGTGTTGTATTGCACAGAGTAGAATTAACACATCCTTTTTAGATTTTCAAAGAAAGGCCCGTAGGCGAAAGAGTTTGAATTGGTTGATTTTTTACCTTGAAAAAGGATTTAAGAAATGTTAGAGTGTTTTATGAATTTTCCAAAGAAAAGAGTTTTAGTCTTAATCGTGCAAAAGGGAAATAAAAACATCTAAGGGAAACTATCTATCTCTATCCCTAATGTTATCATACAATGATTGATCCTATGGACGATTTTGAAAGGGAAAACACTACCTAAATTAGCATTTATCGTTTGATATCCTAATGTCTACCTCAACTTAAAGATGATTTGAGCGATCCTATGGGAGCACACAAAGTTTTAAAGAAAGGCACAACACAAGTGCAATAAAAAAAAGTTGAATCCAAAACCAAAACAAAAATTGAGTGTGATATATCAACAAATATCGAATCCAATGGATTTCAAAGTGGGACTAAGGAACTCTTTCCACTTGATTTTCTCAAGCACCGATATCGAGCAATAACTCGAAGCGCAATGTTTAAAGAAACGCGAGCTAACATCATCTAAACGAATGAAAAAATGTGGGTGTTGGTTACAAACCATTTCTTCCACTTGATTGACTCAATGGACAAGAATAAGCACAATTTAAAGCATCAACGTATGGTGCGAGCTAAGAACGAAATAGACTAGAAAGTGTGGGGGCCAATTGCGGGACCTTTTTCCACTTACTGGCTGGATAACAAGCACAAAGTAAACGGGAAATAGGATTTGCCTTAATCAAGGTCTTTTGCATACAAATAAACACAAGTAAATGCACATACAAAAATGCCTTCTAAAGATCTTTAAAAAAAATTTGTTCACCTAAAGTAGGGACTCCCAGTCATGCATCTCTATTCCTACATCTCATGGGAAATAAAAGAAATTACAATGCGGAACTAAAACCAGAATTAGAGCAATATCAAATGAACAAAAGTTTGTAGCAAGCAAGCAAAACAAAGAAACCCGGAAAACTTTGTGCAAGCTTCACCAATAAAGCACATAGTCAGAAATCAGACATAATGATAATAAGCATCAAAGCATCATGTGAAAGAAATCACACACGTATCCAATATCATGCCCATCCTGCACAACACACAAAACTATACAAGCACAAATAATCCTCACATAAGATGGTGCGAGAAACTGAAGAATAAAAAAACACAAGAAAGGGGGTTTGAATTAGGGTTTTCAAAAACTAAATCTATAAAACACATTGGTTATCCTGATTCTTTTTGAAATCAAAGCTACTCTAGTCCACCCGTCAAGGTGATTTCACCTCTCTCAGTCGAGGTCTTAATCCACTAATCAAGATGATTACAAAAATTACGAAGACAACTGCCAACGTCTTCTTGAGATCTAACCACAACTTTGTTTCTCAAGGAAGTACGGTTTTAAGCAAATATACAATGTGTTTACAAATGCTTCTAACAAGCTATATCAGAACTGTGATGTTTACACAAGTTATAGTACAAAGAATAACTTTACACAAGATAAAATATGTGAGACATTTTGAGTGCTCTTGTTATGCGTGAATATGTTGTTTGATCCATCTTCATCATCCCTTTTATATAGAAGAAGTTTTAGATCCATTGGAGACATAAAAACTTATTTTTGGAAGGTTGATTATTTGAGGTGTTAACATTCTTTCCAAAAATACAGATCTTGTTTCCAGTAATAAAGTTCTAGCCGTTACTTTCTTGATTGATATTAATGTGATGTTTGGATCAGCAGATCTTCATATCTTTGAGTGCTTGGTATTAGAACATCAGTTAGCTGAGTACATTGAAACTTATTTTTTCTTCCAAATCTTTCTTATCAGAGTATAATAGGCAGCTTGGTGCTTCAGAAGTTTGTCTTATGCATCGAAACTTCTTATAAGAATATTCTCTTCAGAGGTTCACATATGATCATTCAAGTCATTACCATCTTAGTTATCATTAAAACTTCTCTGTACATTTAATCAAACAATTAAAGAGCATAATTGTTCTTAATAATAACTATGTATCTGTTATCATCAAAACTTATGATTAAGATGTAGAACCAAACTATGTTCTAACAATATCCCCCTTTTTGATGATGACAAAACTTACATATTTTAATGAATAATGTTCTAGTTTAATAGTATAAGATATTATCAGAGTCTCCCCCTGAGTTTAATACTCAGATACAATAGAAATAGTTTATGAATAAAAACTTCTCTGAAGATGTTTACTCGTCAAAAGTTTGATCAGAGAATATGATGGAAGATTTGAGAAGCCTATGTTTAAGACTGGTAATGCACACCACAAGTTTATAGTGAAGAGTATTATTGAAAGCTTTCAGAATCAGAAGTTACATTATATCAAAATGTTTGAGACTTAGTCCAAAACTGTAATATCAAAATATTTTCACTTCTCCCCCTATTTGTCATAAATCAAAAAGAATAAAATAAGGAAAATAGAGAAAAACACAGTTAACTAGAGCAACAAAAATTCATATATTAAACAAAAAAGAACATACATAATATAAGCAAAAACATCAAAACAACGACAAGTGAAATAAATAACTAGATCCAAGTTTGTGGAGGTGGAAGGAGCGTGAACAATGCTTCCATAAGACCTTTGATATGAGTGTTGGATTCTTATTGCTTGATTAGAATTCTATTAGTCTCTTTGTTGGTTTCGTCTTGTTTATCCAGCCTTTCCCTAACAACCTCATTCTCTTTCTTCAACTCATCCAGAGTTTTCAGCATGAGAGAAGTTGGCGCAATTTCTTCAACAGTCACATTCACAGAAGATTCTTTAACTGACTTTCCTTTTTCTTGGTAAAAGACCAAAGGTTGAGGTTCAAGAGATGGTTCTCAAAATTATAATTTCTGTAGAGATTCCAAAGGAGTGTTATCTAGTTGTAAAATAGATTTCTTTTCCCAGAGTTTCAAAACTTGATCCTTGAAGACATTTAGCTGATCAAAGAAGTTCTGCTGAGCATACTCATAGATAAGTTCCTTTAGCTTGATTGGTTCAGAATGAAACCATTTTCTGAACTGGTTCAGAGGGAGTCTGAAGCAGCTGGGTTGAAGTTGTTGATGCAAACCTGCTTCAGAGTAGAGACCCATTCCTGCATTTCCATTTCAAAATCCAACAACAATTTACCAACACCTGGTTTGGTTGGTTTTGGTTTGTGTTTTGGAACAACTATTTTTTTAGAGGATTTAATTAGGTTGTCCAAGGCTTGTTGATCAACTGTAATTCGCAGATGATCTGCTGATTGTTCTATGCGAGTGTGATAATCTGAGGAGTTGTGAATATAGAGAGGTGAGTTTTGTGCTGATGTATATGGAGGGAGTATCTAGGATGATATGGATGTTCTGAGTTTGAAGGATGATGATATCCTGTGGTTCAGGATTTTTGAGAGGACAAGTTATGCCTGGTATTTTTAGTGTTCTTTCAGGCATTTGTTGTTTAAGGACAACATTTGGATTTTCTGGTTTAGAAGCATCAATGAATGGATCATAATGGTTAATATCAGAAAGAACCTGGGAAAGTTCTAGCTGAGTTTGAGCAGTATAGGTAGAGGGTGAGTTAATCAGAGTTTTATTAGTTGTTGTGGTGGTGTTGGTTTCAAAAATAAAGTCATCAAGGGTTTGTGGTGAGTGATGTTCAAAATGTTTTAAAGATGAATAGGGTTCAAATGTTGATAAAAGTAATGATACGACAATAGAAATGAAAGAAATACCTAGTTTCTTAGCCTCTTTAGGAGTCTTCTTAGAAGTTCCTTCACCAACAACTTTCCTTTTTTTTTTGAATTTCTGATGAGTACATCTGGTGGTTGAGGAATATTCTGAATGTTAACATCAGGAACGATTCCATCTTTTTTGAAAGAATCCAGATATTAAACAATGTCTTCACGAGAATCTACTTGATTGAAGAGAGGAAAGTCATTATGAGGATTTCTTCTTGTTGAGAGGACTTCCTTTAGGATATGGGTTGGGTCCTTCTTGATTTGATCTATGATTTTCATCTTCTTGAGATTTTTGGTAGTTAGGGTTTTCCAACACAAGTTTCCATCTCACTTACTTGATGAGCTTCACTCAGATGTTCTATCAGCCTGCTTTCAGTCAAAATATCTGAGATCAACCTTCCCAATGGAATCCAATCTCTTTTGTATTTCTCATCTGCTCTTAATTCCTTGACAATGCTTTTCAGATGATTAAACATAATAAATGGAAGGTTGATTCTTACCTTGGTAGCAATAAAGTACATAAGATGTTTTTAATCAATGCTGATGTAGTCAGGAGAACTTATTGGTTTTCTATGATGGATGCAACTTAGAATAATTCTAGCTCAGATTCTAAGATAGTCTTTCAGATCTTTAATCTTGTTGGAGTGCAGTCCAGAAACAAAAATTTCTTGAAAAACTTTGTTCATATCAAATCCTTTTTCTGCCATGTCACTACACTTGATTCTGGTTCCACCATGTCTAATAAGGGTTGCAATGAGTTTCTCAGTGATTATTACTTCTTCCCTATTACAAAAGAAGTAACTTGAAGATTTGACACTTTCGCATGAATCCAAAATTCCTTAACCAATTTAGGGAAAACTAGCCTAACCAACCTATCAAAGAAATTTGTCCATCCTTGAAATTCAACATCAGGAACAAGATCATGCCCATTTTCTTGAAGACTGTTGAAAACTTCCATAAGTTCACATAGAAATTTAAGATTCTTGTTGGTGTGAGGAGGGTTCTTTGTGGTTCAGCGTAGCTTTCTTTTTTGAGAATGAAACTTAATTTAGGAACATTGTTTGTGTGGATGAGACCTTCTAAGGAGTGTTGTTGAGAAGAGAGAAAAAGTTGCAGAGAAAAACAAGTTCGTGAGGGTTATGGTGAGAAGTGTTTGCGAGAAAAGCATATAAATAGACAACACAAAAACATGAAATTAATTTTAATTAAAAAAAATTAAACATAATCATTACACGCATTAAATGATTTCTAACAAGGGAGATGCATGAAGATATTTAAACATTTACCGATGTGACTCGTTCCTCAATGCATCAACTTAAACATTTTGGCCAACCGGAGTGTGAACATGTGTTCAAACTCAGAGAGTGACGTTACATTTTAGGTTGACATGTGTTGATATGGTGAACTACTGATACTATTTTGAAATGAAACATTTTTTATTATTATGTTCAGATCTTCTAGATAGTCTCTAAGTCAATTTTCTTTCTCACTTCTGAAGAATTAGTGCTCAGATTGTACATAAAAAATAATAATTATCAGAACATTCTGAAGGTTAAAAAATTGAAATTAATATATTTTCATTATGGACAAGATTCCATACTGAGATGTTTCAGAATGAAATTAAATCTATCTCGAGCAAGGGGTTTTGTAAAAATTCCATACCATTGATGGTCTGTATCTATAAATTTTAAGAAAAGAATCCCCTTCTGAGTATAGTCCCTAATGAAATGATGCTTGATTTCTATATGTTTAGCCTTAGAATGTAAGATATGATTTTTCTTTCTCAAGAAGTTCTTTTTCTTTATATTCTATCTCCAGCAAAATCAGCATCGCAATACCCTACTAATTTGTATTCCTTGGATTTTCTATAACATAGACCAAGATTAGTAGTACCTTTCAGATACTTGAAAATTCGCTTAACTGCTCTTAAGTGAGATTCTCTAGGATCTGATTGGAATCTAACACATAAACAAACGCTATAGAGAATATCAGATTTTGAAGCGGTTAAGTAAAGGAGAGAACCAACCATACCTCTATAGATCTTCTACTCTACTTTCTTACTTACCTTTTCCTTTTCCAGAATGCATGTACGATGCATTGGGGTTTTGCTTGGTTTACTTTCTGACATGTCAAATTTCTTGAGAAGTTCTTTAACATATTTACTTTGATGTATAAATGTTCCTTCTGGAGTTTGGTTTATTTGAATTCCCAAAAAGAACTTGAGTTCTCCCATCAGACTCATTTCAAACTCTACTTGCATAGTCTTAGAAAATTCTTTGCCCAAGGAGGCTTTAGTAGACCCAAATATAATATCATCCATATAAATTTAACAAACTAGAATATCATTTTTAATAGTTTTATAGAATAAAGTTGTGTCCACTTTCCCTCTGGTAAAATCTTTTTCTATGAGAAAGTTACTTAGTCTTTCATACCATGCTCTGAGAGCTTATTTCAGACCGTATAAAAATTTCTTAAGTTTATAAACATATTCTGGATGTCTTGTATTTTCAAAACCAGGGGGTTGGTGCACATAGACTTCTTCATCAATATAAGCATTTTAAAATGCACTTTTTACATCCATATGATAAAGAGTGATGTCATTATTTACAACAGATGAAATTAAAAGTCTGATAGATTCTAACCTGACGACTAGAGCAAAGGTCTCAATATAGTCTATGCCTTCTTGTTGACTATAACCTTGTGCAACCAGTCGTGCTTTGTTTTTGAAAACTTCCCCTTGTTCATTTATCTTGTTTCTGAAGACCCACTCAGTTCCAATGATATTGAATCCTTTTGGTTTCAGAACTAGATCCCATACATCGTTTCTAGTAATTTGATTAAGTTCTCCCTGCATTGCAAGAATCCAATCATTGTCTTGAAGTGCTTCACCTATGGTGGTTGGTTCTATCAGAGATACCAATCCTAAGAGAGACTCTTCAACTGTCTTAAATGTAGATCTTGTTCTAATTTGATCATTCTTCTTTCCCATAATGAGATCTTTAAAGTGTGCTGATCTGCTTCTTGACTGTCTTTTTTGAAAGGGTTCTTCAGATGTTTCTGTAGCATTGGTGTTGATTGAATTTCTTCCTTTTTTTTCATTGGTCTTTGTTTCTGAGCTTTTGTCTTCAGAAGATCTATCTTCAGTACATGTAATTTCAACTTATATATCTGCAAAATTTTCAACTTGCTTTGACTTTTGAGAGCCAAGCTTATAATAAAATCTGATACTAATGGGTTCTTCCATAATTCGTGTTTCTGTGTCATATACTCTATATCCTTTTTTAGCGTTTAAAGTATCCTAACATGAAGCACTTTTGTGCCTTATAATCAAACTTGTTCAGATGTTATTTTGTGTTCAAAATATTACAAGTACATTCAAAAGGATAAAAGTAAGAAATGTTGGGCTTTCTGTTCTTCCACAATTCATATGGAGTCTTATCCAGAATAGATTTTATGGAGATTCTATTCTAAATGTAGCACACTGTGTTAACTGCCTCTTCCCAAAAGTGTTTAGCAATGTTAGTCTCATTGATCATGGTTCTGGCCATTTCTTGTAAAGGTCTATTCTTTCGCTCTACAACTCTGTTTTGTTGGGGAGTTTTGGGACAAGAGAAGTCATGAGAAATGCCAGTTTCATTGAAAAAAATTTCAAAACCTTTTTTCTCAAATTCTCCACCATGATCACTTTTGACTTTTACAATTCTAAACTCAATTTCATTCTGAAATTGGTTATAGAATGTAGAGAACACAGAGTGTGACTCGTCCTTGTGTCTTAAGAACTTTACCCATGTCCATCTACTATAGCATCTACGATCACTAATCCATATTTCTTGCCGCTTATATATGTAGTTTTCACTGATCAAAACAGATTTATATGCAGAAGTTCTAATGGTCTTGAGGTAGAAACAACATTTTTAGATTTAAAATAAGGTTTTGCAAACTTACCTTTTTGACATGCTTCACACAAAGCATCTAAGTTGAACTTTAGGTTTGGAAATCCTTTGACCAGAATGAGTTTGTTAATATGAGATATTCTTCTCATATTAACATTCCCCAATCTTCTGTCCCAGACCCATTTCTCATCATTAACAGACATAACAAATTTTACATTCTGACTTTTCAGTTCAGAAAGTTTAATATTATAAATGTAGTTCTTTCTCTTACCATTAAATAGGATTGTTCCATCTTTCTGACTAACGGCTTTGAAGGACTTTTGATTGAAGATTATATAATAACCGTTATCACTTAATTGAATTATGGATAACAAATTATGCATTAATTCATCTACTAAAAGAACATTAGTTATATAGGGAAGTGTACTATTACCAACAGTTCATGAGCCAATTATTTTTCCTTTCTGTTTGCCTCTGAAACCTACATATCCTCCAGATTTAAGTTCCAGGCTTTGGAACATATGCTTTCTTCCCGTCATGTGTCAAGAGCATTTGGAGTCCAGGTATCAAGACTGGTGTTTCAACTTTGTTGCTAAAGATATATGCAAAATAAATAATTTTATCCTTAGGATTCCATATCATTTTAGGTCATTGTTGGTTAGAGTTTTCAAAATTCTGATTGAACTTTGGTTTATCATAAGAGTTCATAGAATATGATTCACTAGTATATTTTATGTCATGTGTGTGTCCATACGTGAAATATGAGTTTAGAGGTGTGTGTTTTATGACCATGTCATCAACTTGTTTTTGTTGATATGGTTCTTCCCCTCTTGGTTTCACATATCCTATACCTTTTCAGTCGTTTCTGCTAACTCCATAGATCATTGAAGTTGTCTTGCTTCTATCTATGTTTCTAGCTAGAAATTTATGAAAGCTTTGATCATATTCTTTTATAATGTTATCAAGACTAGTTAAAACTTCTGAAACATATTCTTTCTGAGCTTTTTGTAGTTCATTTTTAATGAAGGATTTTTCATTTTTAATTTTAGAATTTATTTCTTTTAGCTAAGAGTTTTCTGTTTTTAGTTTCCTAGTTTCTTCAATTTCAAATACTAGACCATGTTTCAGGTTCTTGTATTTGATTTGAAGTTATTGATATTTTTCAAGAATTTCAGATAGACTATCTTCTAATTAAGATCTAGAGAATTTTGAGAATGCCTCTTCTGAGTCTGATTCAGATTCTGATAAATCTATGTCATCTAATAATTTAGCCATTAATGCTATGTTGGCTCGTTCATCATTTGATTCAGATTCTTCTTCAGAAGATTTTGAGTCATTCCATGTTGCCATAAGACTTTTATTCTTTTCTTTTACGAACTTATTTTTTGGCTTTTCTTTCTGAAGTTTGGGGTAGTCACTTTTGTAGTGGCCTGGATCTTTGCATTTGTAAAAGACGATGTATTTGTTGCTAGACTTTCTATATCCAGAGGATGAATTAGAGCGATTACTTGATCTTTTAGGGTTTTTGAATTTCCTTTGTCTATGCTTACATAGTTGATGGACTCTTATAGAGAGAAAAGATAGTTCATCTTACTATGATGAGGATCCACCAATGCTTTCTTCTTCTGCCTGAAAAGCTTTAGTTTAATAATTTTTTTTAGATTTAAGAGAAAGAGACTTACCTTTCTTCTGGGGATCATCTTCTTCTAGTTGTATCTCATGACTTGTTAGAGAGCTGATTAGTTCCTCCATTGATATAATGTTCATATTTTTGGCTAACTTTAGGGATGTGACGTAGATCTCCACTTCTTGGGTAAGCTTCTAACGATTTTCTTTACATGATCAACTGCGGAGTACCCTTTGTCTAGAACTTTCAATCCAACAACCAGAATTTGAAACCTTGAGAACATTGCCTCAATAGTTTTATCTTCTTCCCTTTTGAAGGCCTCATACTTCTGAATAAGTGCAATAGCTTTGGACTCTTTGACTTGTGTTTTGCCTTCATACGTCATTTTTAGAGATTCAAACATGTTCTATTCCGTGTCTCTGTTAGTGATCTTTTCATACTCAGTATATGATATGGAACTCAAAAGGATTGTTATGGCTTTGTGATGATTTCTGAACTCTTTCTTCTGTTCATCTGTCATCTTCTTTCTATCGATCTTGTGACCTTTTACATTGATAAGATAAATGTACCCATCGGTTACCATGTCCTAGAGATCAACGTCACAAGATAGAAAGAAACTCTCAATTCTGTATTTCCAGTAATCAAAGTTTTCTCCATCAAAGATTGGAGGTCTTTTGCTGATTCTGTCTTTCTCGTCATGGTTTTCATTGTTTTTTTTTGAACTGGTTCCACAGTGTTTTTCTTGGTTAGGATCTTTTTCAGACACGGTTAAGTGTTAGCTCCCTGAACCAAGAGCTCCAATTCCAATTGAAGAATAGAAAAACACAAGAAAGGGTGTTTCAATTGGGGTTTTCAAAAATTAAAGTTATAAAAAACGTTGGTTATCCTGGTTTGCTTTAAACTCAAAGCTATTCCACTCCACCCGTCAAGGTGATTTCTCCTCTCTCAATCGAGGTCGTAATCCAGTAATAAAAGATGATTACACAAATCACAAAGATAACTGTAAACGTCTTCTTGAGATCTAACCACAACTTGGTTTCTCAAGGAAATACAATTTTAAGCAAATATAAAATGTATTTATAAATGCTTCTAACAAGCTATATCACAACTATGATGTTTACACAAGTTATAGTACTAAGAATAACTTTATAATAGCTAAAAGATATGAGATATTTTGAGTGCTCTTGTTATGCATGAATGTGTTGTTTGATTAATCTTCATCCTCCCCTTTATATAGAAGATGTTTTAGATCCGTTGGAGACATAAAAACTTATTTTTGGAAGGTTGATTATTTGAGGTGTTAATATTCTTTCTAAAAATACAGATCTTTTTCCCAGTAATAAAGTTCCAGCCATTACTTTCTTGATTGATATTAATGTGATATTTGGATCAGCAGATCTTTAGAGCTTTAAGTGCTTGGTCTCAAAACTTCAGTTAGCTGAGTATGTTGAAACTTATTTGTTCTTCTAGATCTTTCTTATCAGAGTACAATAGGCAGCTTGGTGCTTCATAAATTTGTCTTATGCATCAAAACTTCTTTTTTTAATGTGTTTGTTTTAGTTGCTTCTGAGCTTCTTATAAGAACATTCTCTTCAGAGCTTCATATATGATCATTCGTGTCATTATCATCTTAGATATCATCATAACTTCTCTGTACATTTAATCAAACAATTAGAGAGCATAATTGTTCTTCATAATTATTATGTATTTGTTATCATGAAAACTTATGATTAAGATGTAGAACCAAACTATGTTCTAACAGAAACCACCTTTCCGAAGCTTACACAAATCCACAAGAAGAGTTAGAGATATTATGAAAGCATAATCAAAAGTCAAGAAATCATACAGTAACTCAAAATAAGATCTAAATGTGAAGAAATAACATCCAAACAAGTATTGGAACAACGAAATCAAGATCCAGGCAGCACCGCCACAAACATGGAAATGCATACAAAAACTGAGTTAAACTCGTCTCAAATCAATAACGATGTCAAACAATTGATAAAACAAGACAAAATAGGCTCCAAGTAACAATCAAATTGCATTTCACCTGCACCTACCAAATCCAGGAATCACTATACCGTTCTCATAGAATCGATCGGAAAAACGAGTAAATTTGACATCAATGTCCAACAATCAAACAATTAAGCTCAAACATGCATTAAACAAGAACTAAATTGCAATGTACATGCTAAAAAAACATCCAAACATCATTTTATCGCTTTGTGGAATGCATAAAATATTGGATAAAAACCAAACAAACTTGATGCCAAGGCTAACCAAACCCCTGGTTAAATTCATTTATGTAACATTCAAGAATTAAAATCAAGATATGCTAACATTTAAATTTTTTTGGAAATCCATACATTAACTCATGAAAGTATCTGAAACATTAATTTAAAACCAAGGGATCTCAACATAAATGTGCAAAAAATATCCAATTATGATCAAATATGCCTCAAACGACATTAAAAATGCAATTTACAATGCATTTGCATTTTATGGGGAGCAATATCACTTGAACCGAAATCGAACAAAAAACGAGTTTAAAACTCCCAATCAGATACACCAAAGCACTTGTCGGTTCATGTAACATTGCTCTGAAATTGCAAATAAATTGCACAACAATTAAATCCACATTAAAATGTCGATTCCAAGCCTTAAATAAACTTATTCATGTGTTAATGCCATTTATCAGATTCAAAGTATTCAACATCGAACAAATTAATTCATCGTCAAATTAATTCAAAATAGCATCTACACATGAAGTCAAAATTAATTCTCAACAAAATTACACAATTTGACACAACTCGACATCAAAATCATCATCAATTAGTTATCGAAATTGCAAGATTCAAACATCATTCAACCGATTCCACATGCTTCCATCATTATCAACAATTAAGCACTTATTTCATAATTCAAAATATTTTCATGAAGAATTAAATTCCAATCAAACTCAATTCTAAAAATAAATTATCTCAATAATCACTTAAATCAATTAAGTTTCAAGAATTACCAAATTGACGCGAAGCTTGAATCGGAGAATGAAATAACAACACGATCGGATCATAGAGCTACTAGAAATTGCGCGATGGAGCGAGAAGACCAACCGGTCTTTACACAAGCAAGAGGATGGCACGATAGAGGAGTTTAGTGACAAGGAGCTAGGCGAACCTGGGGCTTAGGGTAGGCGGCATAGTGGAAGCCTGAGGTAGTACGTCAGAGGTGTGACAGTTAAGCTAGGGAGGAAGAGAGGGCGCGGATGAGGGGGGATGAGAGGGAGTTTCTTGAGACTTTCTCTTCTTTGTTCATGTGTTCTTTCTTGAGAGAATAGAGAGAAACTTGAGAGATAAGAGAATGTTTTGTGCAATTTTAAAATAATGAGGCCAAAGGTTTGTTCAATTTTAATTTTTAAAATATATAGAAAAGGCTCCAAGTTTTTTTTGACTTGGGTATTTTTGACAAATGCAGAATTTTTGACTTATTCCGGTGCACGACTCGAGAACAAGCCAAAACTTATTAGATTCAGCGCATAATCCTGACGCGCAATCTGAAACAAAAACGTTGATGACGAAATTTGTGACGCAATGCCAAAAGACTCACTCTGGTATTATAAAAATTAAGTGATTTATGATTTTTCGAACAACGAGAAACGATTGACAGAAAACTCTTTGTGCATATTTTTCAGCTTATTTCGATGTACGACTTTGGTCATAAGCCATAAACTGAAGTCTTCTGAGCACAACCCGAACTCGGGCCCCAAAACAAACTTGTAACTAACACAACTTTTGACACCTTACAGCAAGAATCATCTCGATATGATAAAAATTGAGAAAGTTATGATTTTTTCAATATTGCACGACAGTTGACTAGAAATCCGCTTCAACATGCGATTTTCAGTGTATTTTTGCAAATTCGGAGACCTTCCTCAAAGAATTAACTTCTGACCTGAACATATAAATTGAAGGCGAAATTAAAAAGACCGCCCGATGATTCCTTCTATACACTCTACAAATGAAATGAAAAGGAAAATATAACAAAATTCTATTCCACGATAATAGCCCGACGACTCAAAAGCATTGTCCGACGATTCCTTCTATACACTTGGCCCAGACTGCGCCACGTCCTTAACTGAAACAAATATCTAACGTCGCCCGATGACACACTACTTCTCCCGAAAACTCTCTTTATTTTCTCCTGGTGACCTAGACGCGAAGCAAGGCAGAGGCAACATGAAAATTGCTCTTCTCTCCTACTATCGTTCGACGACAAGAATTTCGCCCGGTGATGCATGACAGTCCAGCAACTTCTGTTGCTTCCACTGCATAACTTCTAATGGCTCTCTCTTTTGCCTTATTCCTTTATTGATCCAAAAATGCATCTTGGAGTTTTTATTCCTCTTGCTCAAACAATGATCAAATACCTACAAAACATATACAAAACTAATCAACTGATACAATATATACTTAAAACGCAACTAAACGTATTTACAATAAAAAGCAGGGTTATTCAACTGATATTAACAATAAAGAGTCGATAAGTACAACAAAAAGTATATACAAAATCACTACACTTTTACACTTATCAAACTCTCCCCAACTTGAATCATTGTTTGTCCTCAAACAAAGTCAAAAAACCCAAAGAAACAAAGAATGAAAAATAAAAGAATCATGAAACAACAAGTTTTGAAAACAGAAAACAAATGCAATGGTTCAAATGAAAAAGAAGTACACACAAAGTAAACACTTACCATTAAACTATGACTATAACATAAACACGAAACAAATGGTAAATACAAAAATCATGCCAAACATTCTAAAATAATACTAGTTCACAAATGAATCACACATAGAAAACACAATCATCGGTAGATGGAAAACACACAAAATAGGGTATTTTCACTCATCCAATAATCTTGCAAACAATAGACTAAATTATGCATTCATCCAAAAATTTATATTGAAAATATAAAAACAAGAATCTCAAGGGTTTTTCAAGGTTATAATGTGGTCGGGTAAACAAACAAGTGATAAGTCCTAAAGCTAATCGAAACAAAAACTTGCCTAAACCTAAGGTAGTAATTACTTCCATAAAGTTTCAAACAAAATAATTCCAATCACAATTCTTCTTCATCACAAGTTTCACACCAACACACATCACCTATTAACACAACATTATTCCATACTCTTTTTTATGTTTTTCTTTTTCAAAGCTTTTTTCAATTGTTTCCTTCTTTTTCTATCACTTCTTTTTCAAATTTTTTTCTTTCTTTCTTTTCTTTTTATTTTCAACCTCATAGCAATCAACCAATAAATACACAATCATTTTTCTCCCTAACTTGAATTCAATCATATCATAATGTGAATACTCCTTACTTTCTAAGGCAGGGTAAAAATTCAAACTACAACTCATAGTTAAAGGTTCAAGAAAACAAAGAGTCAATATTCATACAAAAATATGAACCAGACACTCATAGACAAACATTTAGCAAAAAACCATGGATATCTACAAAAAGCTCAAAGGGGTTAACAGAGTTCACATACTCACAAGGTGAATTGACTATTTGGCCAAGGTAGATGTGCTTAAACTAAAACAAAAAATGCCTTGATCATGTTCAAGATTTCATACAATCAACACAAACAAAAGATTAAACATAATAAAATCCAGTTAAAACAAGAATTGTGGCCTCCAGCATATGTGAAGATGGAAAGCTACCTCACAAAAAGGGTGGAAACTAAAGTGATTCATAAATGAACAAGTATAAAAAATAATGAATGGTATAAAAATTATAAAAATTCTAAGTATAATGAATATGATAAAGTATAGAAAACGACAAACACATACCTCGAACGTGTACAAATATTTAACAAAATCATTACCATATATTCACAAGTCGAAACGATCAAACTTGACAAATCACCTCAATATTCTACAAGTTACCGGACCATAACTTAATCCAAATAAAAACAAAAGAATTAGAAAAATAATACTCTTACAAAATATCAATGTATAAAATTTATAAAATTTATAATATTTACAACGAACAAAACTCCTCAAGCTAAACACGACAAGCTTTCAGAAAACACAAATTAACATAACAAAACAAATACAAATAACGATATGAAAACCGTGTGAAAATGAATTAACAAATTGAAAAGTGAAGATTTGAATTCAGAACATTTCCTTGTTTCAATTTGTTAAAACAAAAATAACCATACACATAAACAAATACAAACAAACATGATTGTTTTACGTCGTAAGCTCGACGCCTTTATTGTGTAAGCTAGTAACCTCCCCTAGTCATATCATGGTATTTTCACACTGCACAAACCTAAAGAAAGTGTCCTAACAATCACACAATAAACGTTACAAAAACGAGACAATTCACAACAATACGTGAAAACACATATATGCACAAATATCATATACAAGTTAATGTACAATTATACAACATACATTAATTACAAAACTAAAAAAAAAGAATTATCACAATGGAAAAACAATAGAACCAATACCTGACAACATCGCCATTTTTTTGCGGCGGTGGAGCAGCAAGCAAAAAGTAAGTTATTAATTTATCAGGTGATATTTAGGTTATATCATACCGTGTCCACAGAGATTGGTTATTGAATTTCTGTTCGAAAAATCATTCGTTAATGAGTTTGGGTTAAATGGGTTGAAAGGAAAAGTATCAACAGAAAATAAATGTAAACAAAAGAAAAAACTAAGGAAGAGCTTATCAAGCCTGCATATAATCTACTCATCACAGACTTAAATCTATCGACTAGTTACATTCAACCTAACAATACTCATCAATCTCACTACATATAACTCACAACCTAAGTCATTTCTAACCCAAATCGAGAGACCGAGTGTATCACCAAGAAAGTGATCTCTCTACCTCCTCAACAACACAGAAGACAACTATGTAATCGCCTTTACGATCTCTCAGCACATCACAACCACACAGAGGCAATAAGATTTGATACCCAAGTAGATGTCAACTCTAAATATATCTCTAGAGTTCAGAAACTAACAGATAATCATACTAGATAAGAATCTAAGCAGTATATGTCTATAACAACTCAAATAGCTAGCACATAGCAAAAATCCAAGACAACAGTCCACAAAGATTTATAAAGCAAGGTTAATATAATGCCATGGGTGACAAATATACATAAGTTAAAATTAAAATAAATACAAAATCCAACAAAATATAAATACATAGAGATGAGAAAAGACAAACCACAAATATTATAGTTTTTCATATACAAAACTAATCAACCGATACAATATGTACTCAAAATGCAACTAAACATATTTACAACAAAAAGCGGGGTTATTCAACTGATATTAACAACAAAGAATCGATAAGTGCAACAAAAAGTATATAAAAAATAACTAAACTTTTGTACTTATCAATATCGGGGTCATAAGTTATGAGTTTTTAAGCATTCGAAAACTAGCGAACCAGCACATCCACTGTATAACATGATTTCAGGTATTTAGCGCTTTTGAAGTTCTTTCTTACAAAATTAGCCCTTGATCTGAAAAAATGAATTGGAGAAGACCTCAAGACGGTTCTAAATATTGAAGAACCATTCCCAAACCATTTTCTGGTCTCAAGTTATGAATTTTTGACCTCGCATTGCAAGATACTAAATTTTTGTCTGCACTGTCTCAAATCAATTAAAACACTTGACTTTTTGTGCAATTCGAAGCATTCCGAAACTCATGAGAGCTTGATATGACAATGAATTGATTAATTTCTGATTGAATAGCTTGGAACACGTGCGACACATTTAAACTTTGAAAATCCCGAGTTTTTCTTCATAGTGCTGCTTAACAGAACAATCATTTTTCCTGCTCTTTTCACAGAGAAAAACCCTTGATTCCATGAGTATAGACCCTATGACATGTATGTATGAATATGATAATGAAGTATAATCCAATTAGGGTTAAAATGAAGAGGGAAAATTTTGGGGTGCAACAGCTGCCCCTATTCAATCTTCTTTAACTTGAGGGTGAGATTGACGCTAGCCTTTTGGACCATCGAGGTAAAAGAAGATCGAATACTCGATAAAATCGTAAAATTTTTACTCTGAAGACAGTCGGGTATTAATTTTTTTTGGTTTTCTGAATTTTCTATTTTTTATATTTTCTTTTGGTGAAAGGTGGTTATCAGAAAGTGTATGTCGAGTAAGGATTAGACACACACACAAGAGAGGAGATCAAACACACATGCCCGACCAGAATTTGACACATATAAGGTTAACTGACTGAGAACACCTAAACCAATGGCAGACTAAAAATACCAGACAAAGAACGCTTACATTAAAAGCGAACTCACATGGGAGAAAGAAGACTAACCGTAGATAGACTTCTACAGGGAATACCTGAATCAATGGAGAACTCGAAGATACCAACATATAATGCTTGCATTAAAAGCAAGCTCAAAGGCATCGAAAATAGAACACTTGCATCAAAAGCGAACTCTCAGAGGATAAAGAAGACTAACCGTAGATGGACTTCAATAGAGAACACCTGAATCAAAGGAGAACTCGAAGATATCAACAGAGAATGTTTGCATCAAAAGCGAGATCACAGACATCAAACATAGAATGCTAGCATCAAAGGAGAACTCACAGAGGAGAAAGAAAACTAACCGCAAATATACTTCTATAGAGAACACCTGAATCAAAGGCGAACTCGAAGATACCAGACAAAGAACACTTGCATCAAAAGCAAGCTTAAAAGCATCAAACAGAGAACACTTACATCAAAAGATAAATCTCAGAGGAGAAAGAAGAGTAACTACATATAGACTTCTAGAGGGAACACCTGAATCAAAGGCGAACTCAAAGGTATCAACAGAGAACGCTTGCATCAAAAGCGAGCTCACAAACATTGAATAGAGAACGCTTGCATCAAAAGTAAACTCAAATAGGATAAAGAAGACTAACCACATATAGACTTCTACAAATAACACATGAATCAAAGGCGAACTCAAAGATACCAAACAAAGAACACTTCCATCAAAAGCGAGCTCAAAGGCATCGGATAGAGAACACTTGCATCAAAAGTGAACTCACAGAGGAGAGTGAAGACTAACCGCAGGTAGACTTCTATAGAGAACAGCTGAATCAATGGCGAACTCGAAGATACCGGACATAGGATGCTTGCATCAAAAGAGAGCTCAAAGGCATCAAATAGAGAACAAATGCATCAAAAGTGAACTCACATAGGAGAAAGAAGACTAACCTAATGTAGGCTTCTGCAAAGGACACCTAAATCAAAGGTGAACTCAAAGATATCAACAAGACCTGTTCAGTAAAAATGTTGAACACACATCAAGAAGAGACTTACCAGAATAGATTCTAATAGAGAACACTTAAATCAAAAGCGAACTCATGGAGAAAAGAAGACTAGCCGCAGATATAATTTTAGAGAAAGCACGTCAATCAAATGCGGAATTACTAGGGACAAAGACATGATAGACTCTGTTGAGGAAACTTGTCGAGAATCCCACAAGATAAAACACTTAATCTAAATTGAATATCTGAGAACACATCTGTGATACGGTGGGAGAACTGACTTGAAGGTTTTGCATTTTATCGCAAATGTTGCGGTTAGCAAGAGTCGCCACCGACTTTTCTTTTATCCAAAAGGAAAGGTGAAAAAGCACAGGAAAGACCTTTGAGATTTTTTTCTTGAGTTCGAGGATAGATT
This sequence comes from Vicia faba, assembly GCA_948472305.1. NCBI lineage: Eukaryota > Viridiplantae > Streptophyta > Magnoliopsida > Fabales > Fabaceae > Vicia > Vicia faba. The sequence continues at coordinate 722,306,464 of OX451738.1, read as the reverse complement.
ATGAAAAGGGAAGGTATTAACACCCTTTTCATCCATTGTTTTACATGGGCTATTAGTTACTTGCTAGATCACTTGCTTTTTTTTTTGTTTGAAATTGTGCTTGGTGTGGTTTTTTGAAAGTATTTTGTAAAGAGGCCATTGTTTAGGCAATCTTTGTAATGATTCTTGTTTGTAAGAATGTATACAAAGATGTTTGATCTTTTGAAAATGTTTTCAAGTTTGTAAGATGTTTGAAAGTGTAAGTGTTTGTTTTGAAAATAGCAAGGATGTTTGTTTGAAATTGAGCAAGTAATTAGGAGCATTCTACTTACTCAAAAGTCTTTCTTGTTCATTTTCCTTTTCCTTTGACATTGTTATCTTACCATTGATTTGGTAAGTAACCCTATCTTTGGATGTAAACAGGATGGGCGTGGGTCATCGTATAACCATGATTAACAATGTTACAAGGTATCTTAGCATTCTTTTTTAGGAACTAAGATCATTTGAAAGGCAACTTAGATAGCGTCATCGAAGGGCTATGATCTTGTATTTGCTTGTTCTTGCTAAGATACCTTACATGCGTAATATGGCCATTTTGTATAAGGCAACCAAGTGGAATATCCCTAGGGGTGCTTGTGTGCAAGTGTATTATTTTCATGCTTGTTTTTGTCTTGAATTAGGGTTTTCTAAGTATTGGTTCTAGTCTTTCCATACAAATCCTAATTACTAGCATGTTATATATAAAGCGATAAATGGCGGAATTTAAAGTTACTACACTATTACAACATTTGCGGGAGGGGTGTACAAATTGAATGGGGATTGTAAGAATGTAAATCTCGTTAGTCTATTACAACCATATTGAATTGGTATAAATGTACAAGAATTTAAATGAATACAATGTACAAAAAGAATAAATATGCAAAAATGTAAGTGTGAAGAAAATGGATATTTGTTTGGATTTTTTAGAGAAAAGTGAATTTGTTTTAACCTAATTAATTAAAAGAAAATAATGAATTAAACGTAAATTTATTAAGAATTTTTTTTAAAGAAAAACCCTAAATCTATTAATTGATTAAAAGAAAATAAGTTGGTAAGAAAAGTATTTTTTTGGTATTTTTGTCTTGAAAATAATTTATAATATTATAAAATATTTTTGGCCCTTTTTTATATTAAAATAATATATTTTAAATAGTATAAAACAAAATAAATGATAACCTAGTTTTAAATTAAATTTACAATACTAGTTAGTAAAAATAAATAAAGTATAGTTAAACAAAAATATTTTTTGTGAGAAAAATAAAATAAACTAAGTCAAAATCTAAATTTGTTATTTTGGTATTTTTTATGATTTTTTTAGTTTTAGGAAAAATATTTAAGATAATAAAATGAAATAAAAATAAGAAAATAAAATAAACTGGGCCAGGGGTACAAATATGAAACAGGGGGTTAGCTAGCAAAAACAAAAACAAAACAAAAACAAGCCCAAAGAGGCCCAACGCCTCGCAAAAAAAAGTCAGAAAATGCAAAAACATGTAAAAAAACACAAATGGGTACCACTGGGGCTCGAACCCAGGTCCCAAAGGTTACAGGCACGCGCTTTTACCACTGGGGTGGCTATACATCTGTTAACATAGGAAAATAAATAAATATACAAGGCAAAATGCGCCCTGATGACTTCATCTTTAACCTCCAGCCAGACCAACTGTAACTTGCTCATTTCTCATAAAAAATGAAAACTGTAAACATGAAACTTGTAGCAAATTTTCTCACGGTTTCATAAATGTAAAGCATTAAAACTATAGATCAAAGATAAGCTTGAATTTTAATGGCCCTAATCTAAACCCTAAGAATCTCAGAAATTTCAATTTCAAAATTCTCTAAGCTCAAGAAAAATTAATGGAAACTATGGACATGGTTAGCTTCAGGGAAATGATATCTACATGTTTTGTTCATAAATAAATCATTGATTATGCCTGTATGAAGAGTTCCAAAGTTAGAAAACTTACCTCAAAACTGGAAATCGTGTTTTGAGTTTGAGCTTGTTTCAAGTGATGGTGATGATCAAGTTAGCTTCCTTGAGGTCCCCGGAAGCTAATGCAATGATTAGCTTGAGCAATGGATGGCTGATATGGTCTGGAGAAGTGAATGTGCAGAGCTTTATTTTTGAAAATGGAGGATGGTGTTAATGGTGTTACAGTTCTATAACAGGGTGTGGGATCAACTCTATATGATGGTTAGATAAAAACCAAAAGGCCAAGAAACACATTATGAGTTTCAAGTTTTTGGTCAGTTTGTATGAAAATGGAAGTGTGAAGTATGATTCTGAGTTCTAGGTGTTTTCAAGGTTTGAGCATTCATGTGTTTGTGTCAAATGGTTTGTGTATGTATAAACAAAAGTGTTTGAGAGCTTTGGACCATCAGAAGTACAAGTTTCTAGCTTTTGGCTAGGTTACTTGATTTTGAAGAAAAGAGGGAAACAAGTTTCAAGGAGAGGTACAAGCATGGAATGGGTGATTGTAAGTGTTTGAAACATTTCTCATGAGTTATAGGACCTGTTTGATTAAAAGAGAACAAGTGTAAGGCTCAAGAACAAGTTTTGTACAAAAAGTCACTTTATCAAAATGGCAATGTAACCTTTCTTCCAAAAATTGATATAAAGCATGTCCATGCATTGAATGCTTGAAGTGAGGCCTCTAAAAGATGTGTGAACAATTAATTATGGAGTGCCTAACAAGTTTGAGGCCTTAAAAGTAGTGTTTATGCAGCATAGTTTGAATTTGAATTTTGTTCATCACTAAAATGACTTGTAATTAAAGTGATAAAACTCTAACTTCATCTCTTCGATTCTCCCTACTCAAGAATAATCTCAAGGAGTTATTTGACATTTTGGAAAGATTTCAATGTGATATACAACCCATCTTTGAATTGCCTTCGGAGATTCCCCTTGGAACTATATGAAAAAGTGCCACGAAGTTGGGTCAAAATCCCGACCAAATTAGGGCAAAATTTCACTAAGTGTTTAGTTTCATGACCACATGTTCATAAAATTATAACTTGAGATACAAAATTTTTGGGAAGGATTTGTGTAAAGCAAAGTTGTGGATTTAATGTAGATCTACAACTTTCATGTTGGAAGTTTCTCTGGAATCATCTTGCATCATGGTGAAAATTTTGCTTAAAGTTATGAAAAAACATGAAATTTCCAACACTTGGAAAAATTTCTAAGTTTAGAAATTTTGACTTTTCAAAATGAAATCTTGACCTTTTGATTTCTTGATGAATAATTTTCATATTTTGACATGTTTTGATGAATTATGATCTTTGGCACTCGAATTTGGCCAAAAAGTCAAAGTTTGACTTTTGAGTATACAATTGACTTTTGATCAGTTGACTGCAAAATTCATCTGTTAATCCAATGGAATTGCAATGTTTTGAACCATGTCATTAGGTCAAAATTATGAAATTGGGCTCTTTAGATCATACCTTAAACCAATTGACCATTTTCTAGGTCAAAAATCAGAAATTGCCCTTTCCCAGTCAAAACCCTAATTTTGACCATTTTGCCCTTTTGGAGATTTGATCAGATTTCTTGAGGAATTATGGTCCAAACTTGATCAAATGATACATATGAGTTTAAAAATGTTGATGGGATCAAAATTTATGAAGTTTGACTGTAAATTGACCATAGTTGACTTTTTCCCCAATACAGTTGATTTTTAGGTCAACTGATCAATTGACTGATCAAAAGTTTGATCCAAGGCTTGAAACTTGACATGAGTAATCTTGGGGGTCCATAATGATCCATGAAAGTGATATGGGGAATTGGAAGTTCAAAAATCCTTGTGCAAACTCAAACCCTAATTTTAGTCATCAGTGCTTAATGAGGTGTCTTGGGCTGTTCAACCCTAATGTAGTATTTGAGTCAAAGGAGATCTGGTGAGCAAATTATTGATAAGGGAGAGGGAAAATTTTAGGGTACAACAACTACCCCTGTTCAATCTTCTTAAGAATGAAGAGTTAGATTGTCAAGTTTTTCCATTCGTGACTCGAAGGTGGAAGATGATTGAACACTAGAGTGCCCAGAAATTTGCACTCGGTGATGTGATGGTTGAGAGAATGGGCTTAAAGATGCCATTTGGAGATGTGATAGAAAGTTGTGGGAGATGGGCTTGTAGATGCCATCCAAAAGTGATTGCTGAATCTGAAAGAGAGTCTGAATGAGTATCAGAATGGCATTCGTGTTTGAAGCGTATCTGAACTATATATGAAAGCTGAATTTAAATGAGTATTAGAATGGGATCTGTGTCTGGAGCGTATCTGAACTGTATTTGAACTTTATCTGAAAAAGACTTTGAATGAGTATCAGAATGGCGTTCGTGTCTAGAGCGTATCTGAACTGCATCTGAAAGTTAACTCTGAATGAGTATCAGAATGGCATCCGTGTCTGGAGCGTATCTGAACTGTATCTGAAAGGTTGAATAAGTTTCAGGAAGGCATCCGTGTCTCAAGCGTATCTGAACTGTATCTGAAAGATGAGTCTGAATTAGTATTAGAATGGCATCCGTTACTGGAGCGTATTTGAACTGTATCTGAAAACTCTAAACATTGTTAATGGTAACTTGTTGATTAATCTTATCCTGAAAAGGGTAAAATGTTAGCTGATATGCAATGTCATGTTGTATGAAATGCATGGTATAATGAATTCGTGTTATCAATGTTTATGATATATGGATGTGATGTATGCGTATGCGAGCTAATCTGCTGTACTGCTGTTGTATTGGGGAAAATAAATCCCTGACTATTGTTGAGGATATGAAGTGTAAGTCTTCATGTCGTGAAGTTGAAGTGTTGATGAATTTCCACTTAGAGAAATAAACTTTGTTGTAAGGGAAATGTCGTGTACTGTTTGTAAAAATCCTGTTGAGGAATCCCGAGAAATCCGACGACTTCTAACGGGGATTGATAACTGGAAGCTTTGTTCCGTTGGGGATTAAACTGCACACTGTGGGGGATTTCATGGAAATAGCTTAGAGAGATTTCTCCATCTCTTAAAGCCATAAGTGATTGTCTTTCTATTTTGTTTATTTGTAAACAGTAATTATGTTAGATGCATATGTTCAAAAATAAATCATTGGACGTTTTTGTAAACAAAACACAAGAATAAAGAAAAACAGGTAATTTTGCATTTTCAAAGGGATATATTTGTATTTACTTTGAGTAAGTATTTTTGTACAATGAGACAAACATTCTAGTAAGAGAATTCCGTCGTAAAAATGAAAATTTTGATACAAAGAAAAGATAGCTATGTGTAATAATCCCATGGGGTTCCCATTCTGCTATAGCCTTCATGTCTCTGAGCATCTTGTCTATTTATTGCCTCGTCCGAAGATGATTGAATTGATCAGAACCTCTGAGTTTGTCAGGTCATCCGTAAGATGATCCAACAAGACATAGTCATACGTTTTAATTCCCTAACTTTTTCCTGGACCGCCCTTTCGGGTTTTCAGTCCACCAGGATACCCTTTTTTGCCCAAGCCTCCGTTTCGGGTTTACAGCTCGTCGGGTGTACATATTTTTTTTTTATCCCTAATTTTTCCCCGAACCTTTTTGGTTCGCCGGGATGCCCTTGTTTTTCCTAGGTATGTCAACCTAGCGGGTCTCTTATGCATAGTATCTTTTGACTATGTCTACGTTTACAGGGTGCGGCAGGTCGTAGCCATCCATGGTGGTCAAGATCATCGCTCCACAAGAGAATATGTTTTTGATTACAAATGGTCCTTCGTAGGTAGGAGTCCATTTGCCCCTGGGATCACCTTGTGGAAATATGATACGTTTGATCACCAGATCTCCAACTTGATACACTTGGCGTCTGACCTTTTTGTTGAAAGCCTTGATCATCCGCTTTTGATACATTTGACCATGGTAGACAATAGTAAGCCTTTTTTAGTCAATCAAGTTTAGTTGTTCAAGTCGAGTATGGATCCAATCATCTTCATTTAGCCCTGCATCCTTCATAATTCTCAGAGAGGGGATCTGGATCTCAATAGGCAAGATAACCTCCATGCCGTATACCAGAGAGTGGAGTGTTGCCCCGGTTTATGTGCGTGCTGTGGTACGATACCCGTGGAGAGAGAATGGTAGCATCTCATGCCAGTCTTTGTATGTGACTATCATTTTCTGTATGATCTTTTTAATGTTCTTATTTGCAGCTTCGACAACACCATTCATCTTCAGCCGATAAGGGGAAAAATTGTGATGCTGGATCTTCTATTGCTTGCACAGGTTGGTGATCATAGTATTATTCTGGTTCGTACCATTGTCTGTAATGATCCTCTCCAGGATACCGTAACGACAGATGAGATTCTACTTGATGAACCGGGCGACAACATTCTTGGTATTGGAAGCGAAAGAAGCTACCTCCACCCACTTGGTAAAATAGTCAATGGCCACTAAGATGAAGTAGTGTCCATTGGAGGTTGTTGGTTTGATTTCCCCAATCATATCAATCCCCTACATAGCAAAGGGCCAAGGAGCCGTCAAGACATTCAGAGGAATCAGAGGTACATGCACCTTGTCAGCATAAATCTGACACTTATGGAAAGTTCGAGAGTGTTGATAGCAATCTGCTTCCATGGTAGACAAGTAATAGCCTGCTCGTAGGATTTTCTTTTCCATTGTATGCCCACTGGAATGGGTGCCAAAAGTGCCTTCATGCAACTCAGCCATGATCCTTTCAGCTTCAACCTTGTCTACACACCGAAGTAACACAGAGTCATGGTTGCGTTTGTAAAGAATGCCATTACTAAGGAAGAATTTAGCAGAGAATCTCCTTAAGAACTTATTATCATTTACTGAAGCTCCTTCTGGATATTCTTGGGTTTCGAGATACCTCTTGACTTCGTGAAACCAAGGCTGGTCCACTACTTCTTCAATATTAATCTCCTGACAGTGTGCTGGTTCATCCCTTCGTTTAATGGTAATCTAGGGAGCCTCGTTATCCCATTTAAGTTTAAACATAGATGACATTGTGGTTAGTGTGTCTGCTAGCTAATTTTCTTCTCGCGGGAAGTGCTCGAAGGTAATCTTCTCAAAATGTGGGAGCAATGTCAAAACATGTTTTTTGTAAGGGATAAGGTTAGGGTGTTTGGTGTTCCATTCCCCTTTGATCTGGCTGATAACCAAAGTTGAATCTCCGAATACTTTCAAAGATTTGATCCCCAAGTCTATGGCAACATTGAGTCCAAAGATGCACGCTTCCTATTCGGCCATGTTATTTGTACAATTGAAGTAGAGTCTTGCCGTAAAGGGAGTGTGACATCCTTTCGGAGATATGAGTACAACACCAATACCATTGTCGATTGCGTTAGATGCCCCATCAAAAACCAGGGTCCATTGGGATCCTTGTTCAGGTGCTTCATATGGTCTGAATTCTTCATAGTTGTTTACCATCATGATGTCTTCATCTGGGAATTCGAACTTCATGGACTGGTAGTCTTCTACAGTTTGATGAACAAGGTGATCATCTAGTACACTGCCTTTTATTTCTTTCTAGGTAGTATACTGTATGTCATATTCTGTCAGGATCATCTGCCATCTCGCTATTCTCCCACAGAGTGCAGGCTTCTCAAAGATGTATTTTATTGGATCAAATTTAGATATCAACAAGGTAGTATGGGTCAGCATATACTGTCTTAGCCGGCTAGCAGCCCATTCCAGAGTGTAGCAAGTTTTCTCGAGTAGTGAATATCTTGTTTCATAATCGGTAAACTTTTTGCTCAGGTAATAAATAACGTGCTCTTTTCGGCCATACTCGTCATGCTGCCCCGACACACACCCCATTGAATTTTCCAAAACAGTCAGATACATGATTAATGGTCTTCCCTCGACTGGTGGCATTAAAACAGGAGGCTCTTGCAGGTACTCTTTGATCTTGTCGAAAGCAGTTTGGCACTCATCATTACATTTGACTACTTGATCTTTCTTCAGTAGTTTGAAGATTGGTTCACAAGTAGCTGTCAGGTGAGAAATGAATCTGGAAATGTAGTTTAAACGTCCCAAGAATCCTATGACTTCCTTTTCACTACGAGGAGCAAGAATCTCTTGTATCGCTTTCACCTTGGCAGGATCTACTTCAATACCTTTATTGCTGATGACAAAGCCTAGGAGTTTACCATACCTTACCCCAAATGTGCACTTATTTGGGTTCAACCTCAGCTTGTATTTCTTTAGTCTCTCAAATAGTTTCAGTAAATGATCAAGATGCTCTTCTTCTTTTTGATATCTAGCTATCATGTCGTCCACATAGACCTCTATTTCGTGATGTATCATGTCGTGAAATAGAGCTACCATGGCACGCTGATAGGTTGCCCCAGCATTCTTCAGTCCAAACGGCATAACATTGTAGCAGAATGTCCCCCATTGTGTGACAAACATTGTCTTCTCCATGTCCTCAGGCGCCATTTTGATTTGGTTGTAACCTGAGAAACCGTCCATGAACAAAAACACTTTGTGTTGTGCTGTATTGTCAACTAGGATGTCAATGTGGGGAAGTGGGAAATCATCCTTAGGGCTTTCCCTATTCAAATCTCTGTAGTCCATGCACATTCGTACCTTGCCTTCTTTTTTGGGCACGAGAACAACATTGGAAAACCATTGCAGATAAGAGGTGACGACCAAGAATCTAGCGTTGAATTGCTTCATGACTTTAGCTTTAATCTTCTCTAACATATCTGGTCGCATTCGACGAACCTTTTGTTTTACTGGTGGGCAGTCCTCTTTTGTAGGTAGATGATGTACCATAATATCTGCATCAAGTCCTGACATGTCTTCATATGAGCAGGCAAAGACCTCAACATACTCGTGTAACAACTGAATTAGACGCTCCTCGACACTGGGTTCCAGATTGATACCCATATTAACTTCTCTTTTGTCTTCTTCGGTACCTAGATTGATTGTATCCACTGGTTCTTCGCGGGGCTGAATGGTCCACTCTTCTTGTTGTAGTAATCTGGCAAGTTCCCCTGGTACTTCAAAATATTCCTCACCTTTGTCTTCGGCTTGGTAGATTAGATTTTCAGAGTCACAAAAAGCCATAGCAGAACCGTTACCCATGGGATCCTGAATGGATGTAGACCTACATTGTGAGTGTGAGTGTGTTTAAGAGTATAGCTATCTTTGAAAGAAATGAAAATGTAAAAAATAAAAATAATGAGCACAAAGTTTGTATACAAAAACGTCCATGATTCATTGATGTCATATGAAAATAAGATAATAACCCTTACAAATGGACCATTGTGCCTCAGGTAAGACACAAGGTTTTAAGAGTCTGAATTGTTTTAATGTTACAAATCTGACAAAATTTCAAAGACAAATTACTGTGGGATAAAGGTGATCGGGACAAAATCTCTAGCCTCCCAGTTACTGAGCCCTCCACTGACAGTTGGGAAAATCCAATCCTTCAGGTTATACCTGTCTTCATCATCCTCTATTTCATTGACTTCGCGGTTGCTGATCTTCAAGGGTGGTTCACCGGCACGAGCACGGCGTACAACTTTCTGGGCTCCTGAAGTGAAACCCAAACAAAATTTGTCAGATTTGTATGCGATATCTGGGAGTTGGCCCCAAATAGTGCACCCACCTTCTTCTATCACTGCCTTGGCATCTTTCAAAGACGACATCTTGAGCGGAGGCCTTGTAATCTTGGGAACTTGAGACAAAACCTTGGTCGCTGCCACATCTTGCGGGACTTCTTCAAAGTGTTGGAATGGAGTTTCAATAAATTGAACATCTAGTTCCACATATTTGAAGGAATTTAGATGGATGACCATATGCTCTTCTTCTCCATGAACGGTGATGATCTTCCATTGAATTAGATATTTCAGCATTTGGTGCAATGTAGAAGTAACAACGCCAACATTGTGAATCCATGGTCGGCGTAGCAAGCAGGAATATGAAGGGCAAATATCCATTACATAAAAAGTTGAATCAAATGTTTGGGTTCCAACCTTTATGGGGATATCCACTTCCCCATGCACCATCCTTTTTGAACCATCAAAGGCCCTCACTACTATGTTGCTTGGTTTCAATGTCAATCCCTCACATTCAAGCCTATCAAGAGCCTTTTTAGGAAATACATTCAGGGACGAGCCAGTGTCCACCAAGACATGAGCCAAGGTTGTGCCCCTGCATTCCACTGAGACATGTAATGCCTCATTATGTTTCCTTCCTTTTAGCGTTAAATCAGCATCCAAAAAACCTAAACTATTATCTGCAGTCAAGCTGGCTACGCAGTCTTGGAACTGATCGACAAATGTTTCTTGAGGTACATGGGTAGTTTTCATGAATTTTACCAAGGCTTTAGCATGAGCCTCAGAACATAGTAATAAAGCCAGCATGGAAATTTTAGATGGAGTTTGCCCCAGTTTCTCAACTACATTGTAGTCGCTTCTTTTTATGATCTTTAGAATTTTCTCCATCTCTTTCCGGGAGGTCTCAAGGATAGCCAATGATTGTGCCTTCGTCCGGACAGGCTCAATCAGAATACTTTTACCTCGAGTCTCAGTTGACTCGGCAGCAGGAAAGTCAGTAGGAGTGATAAAAGGGGTTGTAACAGCTTTGTCAGTAGGGGTATTAGCAGAAATGATTATAGGATTGGGAACAGCCTTTGGGGGAGCAACAACAACAGGAATGATTACGGGTCCAGAAACTGCTTTTGGGGGAGAACTTTTTGGAGAGAATATCCTTCCACTTTGGGTAATCTTACTAGTCCCTGCAATATTACTGATATTGGAGTCAACCTTCTCAGAACTTGAATCTTCGGTAGCTGGCCAATCTTGCTTGATACCGTGGTAGTAGACATCCCCTCCATAATTCTATGGTACGGTTTTGTCTGACGAATACGGGATTGGTCCAGGCATTATAATTATCAAAGGAGATACTTTTGGAACTGATGTAATTCTAACAGGTCTTTTGGTGGAGACCCTGGAAAAATTGTCAGAAATGGTAATGATGGAAACATCATTATAAGAAACATTTGGAACAAAAGTCTTTTCGAACAAAATTTCCTTGTTATCTATTAGGCACTGAACGCCTGTTTTCAACAAAGAACAGTTGGTTGGTGAGGAAAAACAAGAATGACAGCTTTCATCACAGCTTGGGAATACATCGACATTCAATAAGTTCCTTTTGATAGTTAGGAGTGGGGTCATAAGTTCATCAACTGAAGTAACAAACATATCTTCTTCAATGGCGTTGGCATTATGGCCGTGCTTGGGCATAGGGGAAGTAATGACATTGGGCTTTTCTGGCGCATAAAATTCAATCTCTTTGGCTTCAAGGAGGTCTTGTACTTTATTTTTAAGAGCCCAACAATTGTTAGTGTCATGGATGGGACTCTCAGAGTGCTATGCATAACGGGCATTAGGATGATAGTGAGGAGAGGTTGTGTTAGGGTTATTTGGAGCTTCTTTCAAAGTCACTATGTTGGATCTTAAAAAATGTGGCAATACTTGAGAGAGTGTCATGTTAATTCTGGTAAACTGTCTGACTGGTCTTTCCATTCTTTGTTGGTTGTTTCTTTGCTGATCAGGCGCAGGTTTAGGAATCATAACAGCCTCCACCATTGGACGGAGTTCGGCCCTATCTTGATTTCTCTGAGGATATACAATAACCACTTCTTTCTTTCCGATGAATGGCTTCCTTACAGCAGCAGAGGATGCATCTTTTTGAATCTTTCCATTCCTAATCCCAGCTTCTACCCTTTCTCCGGTCAATATCAATTCAGTAAAACCTGCCGATGAACTCCCAATTAAGTGGTTGAAGAAAGGACCAGACAAGGTGCCCAAGAACATGTCTACTAATTCTCTTTCAGATAGGGGAGGTTGAACTCTTCTGGCCAAGTCCCTTCATTTTTACACATAGTCCTTGAAGCCTTCACTTGAAACCATGGCCATACTCTGGAGTTGAGTACGGGTAGGCGCAAGATCAGCGTTGTATTGGTATTGTTTGTAAAAAGCTACAACAAGATCTTCCCAGTTATGAACATTGGCTCTTTATAACTGATAAAACCAATCAAGTTGAGTTCCAAACAGACTGTCTTTGAAGAAGTGTACCCATAAATATATGTTAGCGTTATGGGGCTGGATTTTCCTCACATAGGACCGAAGGTGCATTTTGGGGCATGAGACTCCGTCATATTTAGCGAACACAAGTGCTTTAAATTTTGGAGGAATGACAATTCCCGATACCAGTCCCAACTCCTCAAAGTCCAATCCAGGCACTTTTTGGATTACCATTGCGCTTAACCGTTCTTCTAGATGCTTATACTTGTCATCGGCTGGAGGGTATTGTTCTTCAGAATAATCTTCTTCTTCCTCTTCCTCTCCTGACTCTGACTGGACAAGTGTTTTCTTGCTTTTCCCATCTTGATTATATTTCTCACCGGATGTCGTTGCAAACTCTAAGGCCCTTCTTGTTTTCCCTTGGAATCTTCTTCCCATGTTTAGAACTCCGGTTACTTTCTTCGTCTTCTTTTTCTTCTCCTCAGCCAACAAGGTCTTCAACTCTTCTTGTCCTTTGGCTAGAGTTAATAATAACTGTTGAAACTGTGCATTCTGAGCTTGGAGGTCCTTCATTTTTTGCTCGAGATCCATCTTACTAAAATAAACAGTAGAGAGATGAGGAGACTTGTTGCAAGAAACCTGCTTATGTTATGATGAATGATAAATGTGTATGCAATGATTTCAAGGATCTTAAAATTCAAATTTGTTTTAGACAAAAAGGAAACACACGTTATATTAATAAATTAAAGCTTTGAGTACATCAATTCCTTATTTGGAAAAAATAATATAAAAACTCTAAGATAAAAAGGTAGTACGCATCCTCTTTGGTGCGATGTAAGCATTCAGAGTCTACTCCTCATGAAGTTGCTTAGTGAGTTCCAAAACCTTCTTCTCGCTTGCGTAGAATTGGGCTTCAAAAGTATCTCGCTCCCCCTTGAGTTGTATCCAATCCCTTTGTAGGTCTTCAAGAGAGCTGGGCATGTCAGGATATAGGATAGTATATGGAACATCTCCTTCCATGATAGGCTCAATGATTACCGGGAGAACAGAGGGATAAGGCATCATCAGACTTTGAGCACGAGTTCGTACCCATTTGAGGTAAGGCTCAAGAGGGATGGAATTCTTGTGCCCCAAAGTCTTGATATCTACCTTGTTCAACATCCTCCAAGCTCGGATAAATCTCTGGCGAAGACCTTGATCGTCGTTGTCGTAGTCAAATACGAAACCTTGAATCAACATCTCGTGTGGACCATCCCTTTGGGCATAACCAAACAGCCTTAAGGCTAAGCAGGGGTTATAGGTGATACCTCCCATAATGCCAAGTAAAGGGACATTTGGGAATTCTCCACAACGGTCGACAATAGTAACATTCTCTATGGATCGGGAGCACCAATGAATGTCTGAATATTTGAGCGTCATCAACCTTTGTGACCACCTTGAACCTTGCTCGTTCTTTAATACAAATTGGGGAAGATGCAAAATATACCATCTTGCCAAGAGAGGGGTACAACACATAAGGACACCTATTTTCCTCATAGTGCGAGTGTGAAAAGAATGTAGGATGTCCCCTAGCAATATAGGCACCGGGTTGTGGGATATGAAGATTTTGACGGCGTTCACATCTATGAGTTGGTCAGGATTTGGAAACAAAACCAATCCATAGATGAGGAGAGCCACGATTTCCTCAAATTCTTGTAAATCCAAGGAGTTCCAACAACTTTGGGCTTTCTCAAACAAGAACTTTGCTAGGAAACCCTTGACACCACTCCTTGTTTCCCAATGAGTTGTGACATCAGATGAGTGCAAGTGTAGAGTTTGAGCAATCTCTTCTGGCTTTGGGTCTCTTTCCGTACCGTTGAAAGGTAGTTGGTTGAGAATAGGAATCCTCAAGAGTCGGGAGAATTCTTCCAAAGTAGGTACAAGTTGATAATCGGGAAATGTGAAGCAATGGTGTAAAGGATCAAAGAACTAAAAGATCACCTTCATCATGTCCTCATATGTGTTGGAGGTGACCAAGTTGAGTAGGCGACCATGTCTCTCGGTGAATGGAGAGTTTTTTGGAATCCTTGAAGCTAGTTCCTTAAGTTGTGGAGGGATCCTTACAAGGTTGACTTGAATAGTTTTCCTACGAAGAGAATCCATATCCTACAAAATATAACAAAGATAAATCCTAAGATCCTTGAAATGGTTAGTGGATGAGTATGATGTTATGATGTTCATGATGTTATGTACAAGTATGTATATACAAACAAAGCAAACAAATCCTTAGTTTTAGGCTTGCATGGAGTTTTATAGGTAAGTACCCTCTTGAAGTTTAGTTGGCTCAACCTGTCCTAGTAATAGTAACCGGGTTCTAAGGAGCTCAATATCACCGGTTTGTTTCCTTGATCATTTTTTCAGCACAAGTCTCTTTAATGGAGACCGAAATATCCCAAGAAACCAAACCTCAATGAGTGTAGTATCGAGTATCTACCAACTTCGGACTGCACCAAAGTCGGTCATCTCACTACATCCTAAAGGCCAAGTTGGTCAAGTAAATGTTCTAAAAGTTCATTAGTGCTTCATGACATCACTCAGCGGCCCCGTATTGTCTTTGATTAACTCAAAGGCTACCGGTACCCACAAATATGTCGCACTAACATAGCTATTGCTTAGACCATGTCAGTATACCCCGCACAGTTTCCACAATGTATTGCTACTTACCTATAATGTATCCCAAATCCGGGTAGAGGATTCAAACCAAAATAAAGAACCATAATGTAAAGCATACAAGTCAAACAATGCAAGCAAGTAAATGTGATCTAACCCTAAGGTAACCCCAGTTTTAGAATTTAATCCCCAGCAGAGTCGACAGTTCTGTGATACGGTCGGAGAACTGACTTGAAGGTTTTGCATTTTATCTCAAATGTTGCGGTTAGCAAGAGTCGCCACCGACTTTTCTTTTATCCAAAAGGAAAGGTGAAAAAGCACAGGAAATACCTTTGAGATTTTTTTCTTGAGTTCGGGGGGTAGATTATGAAAAGGGAAGGTATTATCACCCTTTTCATCCATGGTTTTCCATGGGCTCTTAGTTACTTGCTAGATCACTTTCTTTTTTTTTTGTTTGAAATTGTGCTTGGTGTGGTTTTTTGAAAGTATTTTGTAAAGAAGTCATTGTTTATGCAATCTTTGTAATGATTCTTTTATGTAAGAATGTATACAAAGATGTTTGATCTTTTGAAAATGTTTTCAAGTTTGTAAGATGTTTGAAAGTGTAAGTATTTGTTTTGAAAATTGAAAGGATGTCTGTTTGAAATTGATCAAGTAATTAGGAGCATTCTACCTACTCAAAAGTATTTCTTGTTCATTTTCCTTTTCCTTTGAAATTGTTATCTTACCATTGATTTGGTAAGTAACCCTATCTTTGGATGTAAACGGGACGGGTGTGGGTCATCGTATAACCATGATTAACAATGTTGCAAGGTATCTTAGCATTCTTTTTTAGGGACTAAGATCATTTGAAAGGCAACTTAGATAGCGTCATCGAGGGGCTATGATCTTGTATTTGCTTGTTCTTGCTAAGATACCTTACATGCGTAATATGGTCATTTTGTATAAGGCAACCAAGTGGAATGTCCCTAGGGGTGCTTGTGTGCAAGTGAATTGTTTTCATGCTTGTTTTTGTCTTGAATTAGGGTTTTCTAAGTATTGGTTGTAGTCTTTCCATACAAACCCTAATTACTAGCATGTTATATATAAAGCGATAAATGGCGGAATTTAAAGTTACTACACTATTACAACATTTGCGGGAGGGGGGTGTACAAATTGAATGGGGATTGCAAGAATGTAAACCTAGTTAGTCTATTTCAACCATATTGAATTGGTATAAATGTACAAGAATTTAAATGAATACAATGTACAAAAAGAATAAATATGCAAAAATGTAAGTGTGAAGAAAATGGATATTTGTTTGGATTTTTTAGAGAAAAGTGAATTTGTTTTAACCTAATTAATTAAAATAAAATAATTAATTAAACCTAAATTTATTAAGAAAAGATTTTAAATAAAAAACCTAAATCTATTAATTGATTAAAAGAAAATAAGTTTGTAAGAAAAGTATATTTTTGGTATTTTTGTCTTGAAAATAATTTATAATATTATAAAATATTATGGCTATTTTTTATATTAAAATAATATATTTTAAATGGTATAAAAGAAAATAAATGATAACCTAGTTTTAAATTAAATTTACAATACTAGTTAGTAAAAATAAATAAAGTATAGTTAAACAAAAATATTTTTTGTGAGAAAAATAAAATAAAGTCAAAATATAAATTTATTATTTTTGTATTTTTTATGATTTTTTTAGTATTAGGAAAAATATTTAAGAAAATAAAATGAAATAAAAATAAGAAAATAAAATAAACTGGGTCAGGGGTGCAAATATGAAACAAGGGGTTAGTTAGCTAGCAAAAAAAATAAATAAATAAAACAAGCCCAAAGAGGCCCATCGCCCTGCAAAAAAAGTCAGAAAATGCAAAAACATGTAAAAAACACAAAAGGGTACCACTAGGGCTCGAACACAGGTCCCAAAGGTTACAAAAGCGCGCTTCTACCACTGGGGTGGCTATACATCTGTTAACATAGGCAAATCAATAAATATACAAGGTAAAACGTGCCCTGATGACTTCATCTTCAACCTCCAGCCAGACCAACTGTAACTTGCTCATTTCTCATCAAAAATGAAAACTGTAAACATGAAACTTGTAGCAAATTTTCTCACGGTTTTAGAAATGTAAAGCATTAAAACTATAGATCAAAGATAAGCATGAATTTTAATGGCCCTAATCTGAACCCTAAAAATCTCAGAAATTTCAGTTTCAAAATTCTCTAAGCTCAAGAAAAATTAACGGAAACTATGGACATGGTTAGCTTTAGGGCAATGATATCTACATGTTTTGTTCATAAATAAATCATTGATGATGCCTGTATGAAGAGTTCCAAAGTTAGAAAACTTACCTCAAAACTGGAAATCGTGTTTTGAGTTTGAGCTTGTTTCAAGTGATGGTGATGATCAGGTTAGCTTCCTTGAGGTCCCAGGAAGCTAATGCAATGATTAGATTGAGCAATGAATGGCTGAAATGGTCTGGAGAAGTCAATGTACAGAGCTCTATTTTTGAAAATGGAGTATGGTGTTAATGTTGTTACAGTTATATAACAGGGTGTGGAATCTACTCTATATGATGTTTAGAAACTTTAGAAACCAAAAGGCCAAGAAATGCACGAGTAGATTATGAGTTTCAAGTTTTTGGTCATTTTGTGTGAAAATGGAAGTGTGAACTGTGATTCTGAGTTCTAGGTGTTTTCAAGGTTTGAGCATTCATGTGTTTGTGTCAAATGGTTTGTGTATGTATAAACAAAAGTGTTTGAGATCTTTGGACCATCAGAAGTACAAGTTTCTAGCTTTTGGCTAGGTTACTTGATTTTGAAGAAAAGAGGGAAACATGTTTCAAGGAGAGGTACAAGCATGGGATGAGTGATTGTAAGTGTTTGAAACATTTATCATGAGTTATAGGACCTGTTTGATCAGAAGATAACAATTGCAAGGCTCAAGAACAAGTTTTTTATAAAAAGTCACTTTATCAAAATGGCAATGTAACCTTTCTTCCAAAAATTGATATAAAGCATGTCCATGCATTGAATGCTTGAAGTGAGGCCTCTAACAGCTGTGTAAACCATTAATTATGGATTTCCTAACAAGTTTGAGGCCTACAATGTAGTGTTTATGCAGCATAGTTTGAATTTGAATTTTGTTCATCACTAAAATGACTTGTAATTAAAGTGATAAAACCCTAACTTTATCTCTTTGATTCTCCCTACTCAAGAATGATCTAAAGGAGTTCCTTGACATTTTGGAAAGCTTGCAATGTTATCTACAACCCATATTTGAATTTCTTTTGGAGATTCCCCTTGGAACTATATGAAAAAGTGCCATGAAGTTGGGTCAAAATCCTGACCAATTTAGGGCAAAATTTCACTAAGTGTTTAGTTTCATGACCACATGTTCATAAAATTATAACTTGAGATCCAAATTTTTTTGGAAGGAGTTGTGTAAAGAAAAGTTGTATATTTCATGGAGATCTACAACTTTCATGATGGAAGTTTCTCTTGAATCATCTTGCATCTTGGTGAAAAGTTTGCTCAAAGTTATGAAAAAAGATGAAATTTCCAAGAGTTAGAAAAATTTCTAAGTTTAGAAATTTTGACTTTTCAAAATGAAATCTTGACTTTTTGATTTCTTGATGAATAAGTTTCATATTTTGACATGTTTTGATGAATTATGATCTTTGGCACTTGAATTTGACCAAAAAGTCATAGTTTGACTTTTCAATATACAGTTGACTTTTGATCAGTTGACTGCAAAATTCATCTGTCAATCCAATGGACTTGCAAGGTTTTGAACCATGTCATTAGGTAAAAATGATGCAATTGGGGTCTTGAGATCATGCCTTAAACCAATTGACCATTTGCTAGGTCAAAAATAAAAAATTGCACTTTCCTAGTCAAAACCCTAATTTTGACCATTTTGCCCTTTTGAGATTTGATCAAATTTCTTGAGGAATTATGGTCCAATCATGATCAAATGATACATATGAGTTTAAAAATGTTTATGGGGATCAAAATGTATGAAGTTTGACTGTAAATTGACCATAGTTGACTTTTTCCCCAATACAGTTGATTTTTAGGTCAACTGCTCAATTGACTGATCAAAAGTGTGATCCAAGGCTTGAAACTTGACATGAGTAATCTTGGGGGTCCATAATGATCCATGAAAGTCATATGGGGCATTGGAAGTTAAAAAATCCTTGTGCAAACTCAAACCCTAATTTTGGTCATCAGTGTTTAAGGAGGTGTCTTGGGCTGATCAACCTTAATGCAATCTTTGAGTCAAAGGAGATCTGGTGAGCAAATTCTTGATAAGTGAGAGGGAAAATTTTGGGGTACAACAACATCAGTTGGAAAAATCTCCTATATATACACCACACCGGGGAAACATGATTTTGTACGATTTTCATCACCACCAGGCTTTACCGGGGAAAGGAAAACTCGACCTGCTAGGGATAAGAGGAAGGTTGAGCAAGAAAATCCTCGAAACTTGGCTCCAACTGGGAAGAATGCCAAATCTTCTACTGGGGAACAAAAGATCTCTTAATAGCAATTTTGCCGGTATAGATTACACTAGGGAAGCCACCTTTGCAGGATTCATGTCAACACATATATTTTTTGGGAAAAGAGAGTATTATGTCGAGAATAACAACCTCATTCATGGGGATACAAACCAAAAACTTCCGAAGGTAAACAAAAATCTCGTCAGGAAACCTTGACAGGAGCAGGCCGCACCGGGGAGGAAGATGCAAACATCATGGGGAAGACGAGTGCCAACCTCACCGGGGAAGCAGATGTTAACTTCATGGGGATATATCAAGAATCTCAAGTAGGTAAATAAAGTGATTATTCCAGGAAGCCTTGAAAGTAGTTGATTGTGCTTGGGAGAAGGACTATATAGAATCCTACTGAAATGCATTTCTCGGAGATAAGTCCTCTGAAAAGGGAACTTTCTTTCAAACAAACTCTTAGCCAGAGTGTAGACTATACTTGGGATTGGGACTTTGTTTAAGTAGCGGTACACCTTCACTAGGGATAAGGGATTATGTCTGTAGAAAGCCTCAACCTTTAAGACTTCTCATGTTGGTAACGAACCAAACTTTCCTTATTTTCATGCCATAAATGGACAAAAGTACCTGAAATAATATAAACACATCAACATGTTCCAGGTATGGAATGACAACCTTAGCCGTCACCTCAGACACCCAAAACTTCAAGCAATTTCATATATTTATATCAAGTGCTGTAAAGCTCCAATGTTTTTAAATGCAAAGTTTATAAAAAATGTTGGACGTCTTTTTGGAAATAAAACAGTAAAAGTAAAAACCAAGAGGCACAATTTGGATAAAATAATTTTATTGATTGATTGGCCTGTAAGAATGCATTTACATGAAGAAGCAATTCCTAAAAAGAGGTAATTGCATAGAAAGCATACAAAGAAGAAAACAAAGATGGAAATATGAAGGTGGGTTCATTCGGTACCAACTCTACTATGACTCTTATAACCTCAAGGCTCCTTAGTACCTTGCTTTCTGAAAATGTTGATTGGACTGATTCTTTATCCTTCCAAGTTAGCCAACAATAGCAAATGGATGATAGCACCGATGCAACACATACCGTAGTCATTCGCTTTAAATCCCTAACTTTTTCCTGGGTCGCCCTTTCGGGTTTTCAATCCACCGAGATACCCAATTTTTCATAAGTCTCCTTTTTGAGGTTTTCGACTTAGCAGGTGTACTCAATTTTCTTTTTCATTCTTTTAACTTCATTCTTTTAGTAGGTCACAACCATTCATCTTTGGATGATGTGGAGAAGAATTGTGATGCTTTATCTTGAAGCTGTCACCAAACTCTTTCATCATATTATTATTGAGATTCGATCCGTTATAGGTGATAATCTTCTCGGGAACCCCATAAGGAAAAATAATATTCTGCTTGATGAAGCGAGTAACCACTTGCTTGGTGACATTGGAAAACAATGCAACTTCAACCAATTGGGTTAAATTATCAATGGAAACCAAAACAAAATGATGCCCATTAGAAGTAGTCGACACAATGCATCCAATCATGTAAATTCCCCACATTGCAAAAGGCCAAGGAGAAGTCAAAGGATTCAGTGGATTTGGCGGCACATGCATTTTGTCGGCATAAATCTGACACTTGTAACAGATTCTGGAGTGATTGTAACAATCGTTTTCCATTGTAGACCAATAATAACCTGCTATCAATATTTTCTCGTGTATGGTATGCCCTTTGGAATGCGTCCCGAAGGAACCTTCATGGATCTCTTATATGATCTTATTGGCTTCATGTCTATCCACACATCTGAGAAAAATAGAGTCATAGTTCCTCTTATACAAAATCCCTCAATTGATGAAAATCTTAGCGAAGTACTTCCGCAAAGTCTTCCTATCAGTGATAGAAGCATCCTCCAAATATTCTTTTGTTTCAAGATATCTTTTGATATCATAAAACTAAGGTTTCTCATCAGCTTCTTCTTCTATCTCATAATAGAACGCTGGCTCATCCAACCTTAAGGTAATGATAGAGGGGGCCTTATTTACCCATTTGACTTTAAACATGGACGATAGAGTAGCCAAAGCGTCAACCAAGTTATTCTTTTCTCTTAAGATATGATTCAAAGTAATCTCATCGATGTATGAGATTAACTTAATAACATGCTCGTGATACGAAATCAAATTAGGGTGATGAGTCTCCCAATCTCTGTTGATCTGACTAATTACTAGATCAGAATCCCCATAGACTTCTAATATCTTGATTTGCAAATCAATAACAACTTCTAATCCAAAAATACAAGCTTCATAATCAACCATGTTATTGGTACAATCAAAGCAGATTGTGGCAGTGAAAGGAGTATGAAAACCTTCAAAATAAGTAATAACAACACCAACACCATTACCCAATGCATTCGAGGAACCATCTTCCATCGCGATGCTGGTTCGGGTCCTTCCTCTAGGCCGGGAATATTACAATCTCGTATGTACATGATGTCCTCATCTGGAAACTCAAACTTCATCGGCTAATAGTCATCTTCCATAGGATAGTGAGAAAGATAATCCTCCATTACACTACCCTTGATGGATTTTTGGGTAGTATACTCAATATTATATTTCGTTAAAAACATCTGACAATAGGCTACTCTTCCCGTGAGGGTTGGCTTTTAAAAAATGTGATTGATCAGATCCATCTTGGATATCAAGAGAGTAATATCAGTAAGCATTTACTGTCTGAGACGCTTTGCTGCCCACGCAAGTGCACAATAAGTCTTTTCTAAAAATGAGTATCTCGACTCGAAATCACTAAATTTCTTACTCAGATAGTAAATAACATGTTCTTTCCTACCCGTCTTACCATGTTGATCGAGTACACAGACCATAAAAGTTTCCAACACTGTCAGATACATTATCAAAGGCCTGCCTTCCACAGGAGGTAAAAGAATTGGACGTTCATGTAAATACTCTTTTATTTTATCAAATGTCGCTTGGCAATTATCATTCCACCTGACCACTTGATCGTTTTTCAATAGCTTGAATATTGTTTCACACGTGGCTGTAAGATGATAGGTGAATCTAGTAATGTAGTTCAACCTCCCGAAAAAACCAAGAACCTCTTTTTTCTTTTCTTGGCTTAGGCATTTATTGAATTGCTTTTATTTTGGAAGGATCAACCTCTATTCCACTTTCGCTTACTATGAAGCCCAATAACTTTCCTGATCTCACTCCAAAGGTGCATTTCTTAGGGTTCAACCTCAGTTTGAATTTCCTTAACCTTTCAAACATTTTCAACAAGTAGACAAGATGTTCCTCTTCTGTCTGGGACTTGACAATCATATCATCGACATAGACATCAATCTCCTTATGGAACTTGTCATAAAAGAGAGTGACCTTAGCATACTGATACATTGCCTCTGCATTTTTCAAGCCAAAGGGAATCAGTTTGTAACAAAACGTTCCCTAAGGTATAATAAAAGTTATCTTCTCCATGTATTCTGGTGCTATCTTGGTTTGATTATAGCCAGAAAAACCATCCATGAAGGAAAACACTTTTGACTGAGCAATATTATCAACCAAGATATCAATATGCGGCAGCGGAAAATCATATTTAGGGCTTGCTCTGTTCAAGTCCCTATAATCCACACACATTCTCACTTTGACATCTTTCTTTGACACTGGCACAATGTTTGCAATCCACTGCATGTAAGAGATAACTCTTAAGAAACCCACATCAAACTGTTTCTTAACCTCCTCTTTGATCTTCTTGGACATCTTGGGATGAGTTCTTCAAAGCTTTTGTTTGACCGGAGGACAATCTTCTATCAGAGGTAGCTTATGCACAACATTATTTGTATCCATCCCAGGCATGTCTTCATAAGACCAAGCAAAGATGTCAACGTACTCACTGAGCATTTCAATCAACCTCTACTTGAAACTGTCTTCTAATGCTGCCCCAAATTTGAATTCTTTTTAGACCTCGTCAGTACCCAAGTTGATCACTTCTAAAGTCTCTTGGTGCGGCTAAATGACATTTTCTCTTGCCTCAACAATCTGGCTAACTCTTCAGGAAGTTGACAATCTTCTTCAGCTTGATAGATTGGATTTTCAAAGTCATAGTGAGCCATAGCAGAATCGTTTGACAAAATCCGGGACTAATGGGGATTGTGTTTGCATGATTGGTGATTTTGTTTTTATTTTAGTTTAATATTTAAAAAAAGTAAAATAAAAACACATTGCCATTTTTTTGAAAAATAAAGAGAAAGACAAGGAGTGAAATATTTGAATGCAAAAAGACGTCCTTTATTGATGATAATTTTGAAAATGAAAACATTGTGGCCCTACAGTATGATCATTACATCTTGGGCAAAACATAGGAATTATTGCATGATAAAAACAAAATAAAATTACTCTTTATAGCGAGTAACTGTGACGACGTCCTTCTTAAACCAATTGACATGCTCTTATCCCAGAATAGTAGGACGAATCCATTTGTCTATTTCATAATCACTGCCGCCTTCATAACTCAATACAAGAGCTTCCTCATGGATGATACCACCGCTGACGAATTAGATTGGAGGGGGAATACCTTGAATCCTCAGAACGGTAGTTAACGCGTTTCGTCCAACCATGAAACCCAAACCCTTCTTATTTTTCTATGTAGGGAGGTCCAAAACCATGCCCCAACCTTCAAGATGTCCAGATTCTACAATTTCATGGGCTTTTTGGAAAGATGCCATGGCGACCTCCAACTTTTTGACCTCTTAACGAGGAGCTTTGACAACTTGCACAATTTCAAATGCTTGGCACAAAGTCTCATGTACCTCACCCTTAATTTCAACATACCAGAAGATACTCAGATGACTGACAATATAGTCCTCTTCACCAAAAATGGTGACCACCTTCCCATTAACCAGGAATTTTAACTTCTGATGCAAAATAGAAATCACAACCCCGACCCCATGGTTCCACGGGCACCCTAGCAAGTAGTAGTAGGAAGGATTGATAATCATGATAAAGAATGTTAAGTTGAATATATGAGGGCCTATATTTATAAGCAAATCAACTTCACCGAATAAAACTCTTTTCGACCCGTCAAACGCCTTAACAGTCAAATCGACGGGCCTTAACACAACCCCTTCATAATCCAACTTCAAGAGAGCAGACTCTGGAAGAACATTGAGCGATGATCCCGTGTCAACCAGCACACGTGATAAGGTAGTCCTTGCAATCTCCCATGAGATATGTAGCACCTTGTTATGCTTCCTCCCCTGGGGAGGTAAATTGAAATCTGTGAAACTCAGCCCATTGCTCGCAGAGATGCTAGCCACAATTCCTTCAAATTGATTCACTGAAATTTCTTGAGGAACAAAAGAAGTCCCTAATAACTTTATCAACCCATTTCTTTGAGATTCATAATCCCAGAGAAAAGAAAGAATTGAAATCTTCGAAGGCGTGTGGCTCAACTGATTGATCTTATAATCACTCTTATTTATATTTTTCATCAACTCTGCCATATCTTTGGCTATCTCGGCATCCAAATTCGAAACAAGAGGAATTTCCCCAGTTCTACACCATTAACTATGATTTTCTTACCTTTAGCCTTAGCCAAGGCATCTAAACTACTTTTTGGTATTGTTAGGCGGAGAGAAAATCTGACCACTTCGGGTGATTCTGCTTTTATTGACAATGTCATGGACCTCTGGCTTATCTTCCTCAGGATTAATTTCCTCAGGTTTATCAATAACATGCTTCTGCCCTTGATAATAGAATTCAGCTCCATAATTCGAGGGAACTTCCTTATCACCGACATTAGACACTGGACCAGATAAAGTGATGGTTAGTGGCGACTGCTTGGCGGGAATCAGAATTGTAGTAGGTACAAGAATTGTCTTGGACTTGAAAGGAATAGAAATCACGTACACTTAATCTTCTTCAACCTTGGTATCGATAACCACATGGTCAAACTGAAGGGTTCCTTTAGTGATCAAACGCTGAATTTCATCTTTTAGACACTTACATCCCTCTGGCTTTATTAAACAATCTTCACAGTTAATACCACAACTCGAGAACATGCCTTTCTTTGACAATTACTCTTTCACAAAATTTAAATGTGTGATCAGCCGATTTATATCCATAACTAGATTCAAACTTTCGTCTTCATCAATGGCACTGACCACTGTGCCCCCATGAGGTGGCAAAGGTTGTTGAATAATATTGGGTGTTGGCGCTGGTCCAAAACTGATAGCCTGCGAGTCGAGTAAGTCTTGTACTTTGTGTTTAAATGCTATACAATTCTCAATGGTATGTGTGGTGGTAGAAATTTTGAGACTAAGCCATTTAATTGACTTAACTCACACAGATCAAATAAAAAATCGCCACCGCGCTTTACTGTTTCCAAAGGAAATAGGAAAAGAGCAAATAAACCCAAAAAGAGAGGGGATATAATCATGGTACGAGAGTTGGTTATGCAAAGGGAAGGTATTAGCACCCTAAACATCTACGGTACTCCACATGAACTTCTTTAAAAGTATGTGTATTTTGGCTATAAAAAAGTGTATACAAAACTAGATGGTGGAGATGAGAAAAGAAGTGTTTTTTTAAAATTTTGCACCCGCCGCGGTTGCAAACCTTTAGTGCTTACGTACCACCTTTCGTGCAATAGGGGATCAGGGTACTCCTAGTTCACCTTAACAATTTTAAAACACAAATGTGTGTTGGTTAATTTTAAGAGAAGAGACATCATCATCATATCCGAGAGGAAAACATACTTACTACCCACGATTATGAGAAAAGAGAATTTGCATCATCTAAAGCCTCACTCGACACCCAAGTGGAAAAATATCTTACTTCACTATATATCTTACTTCACACAAAGAAAATTAAACCAATGTGTTGGAGTAAACCACAAGAACTTCAGACAAAATAACAACAAATTCATAAGGTTCGAAAGTATTAAGGCTTTTAGTTCTAAGTCCGAGAGATCCACAACTCCATAATGCCAATGATAGTAACCAGATAGTCTAAGTGACCTTAAAACTTTTTATTGTTCAAGTTGATTATTAAGTGTCTTTAAAAAGAAAATAAAACTCAAGTGCGCAAAGATAAAAATTACATAAAGATAAACGCTGAAGTTAGCATAGAAAAATGGCATGGAATGTAAATGCTAAAATAAATGGTGCATAAAAGATAAAGGCACAAAATAAACGATAAAGGAAAGGTATAAAGTAAAGTTAATTTTTAGTGAATTAGAAGTTAGAAATTTAGTTGAATGACCATCTTAAAAGTTGCATTTGAAAACTCATTAGAAGATTGATAAAATCAAAGCTTCTCAACAACAAGTCTCATTTGCTTTTTGTCAAGTATATCATTCATTTTAAATGCCCAAAGCAACCACATATGATCAATGATGTTCAACTAATTCACTTAGATCAAAGTTTATGAAGTTCATTAAAGGATTAATAGAATCAAAGCCTCCTAACAATGAACTTCAAAGTTATTGGACCAAAGGTTTCAAATTAAACATACTTGTGCTTGCAAACATAGGTTTGGGCCACGAATGATCATTTTTTGAATCAGGACAAATTTAGCGCTATGTTAAGCAACCGTAAGTGGACTTATGTAGAAGTCACACCTATTCTGAGGTTGATCAATAGCAATCTATGTACCGACTTGTTAGAGAAATGATATGTAGATCATTCTCCAACAACATGTAGCACAAGTAAGAAAGGGATAAGATGAAGAGGGAGGGGATCTATCAGATGAAATTAGGGTTTCAAATATCATTAACATCATTCATCCATTTTGGTGGATTTCGTTTTTCAACCTATCAACACCCAAGATCTAATGAGGTTGAGGAACTTGTCTCAAAATAAAACCTAAATCAGGACCAAACAAAAATGATAATATATATTTAATAAAACAATATTTAAATGATTAATAAAAGGGAAATAATTTGTAAAATACAAAAAAAGTGTTAAAACACCAAATAAAAATTCTAAAAAAAAATATCAGAGGTAAAAATGAGTCAATAAGTGTTGACAAAAATTTTCAGAATTTTTTAAAGTCATAAACTATTTTTAAAATTTAAAGAAATAAGCAAAATAAATCAAAATTTGTGAATAATAGTAAATAAAAAATAAAAATAAAAATAAAATGAGGTCACAGTTTCAAGAGGTCATTGGATCCTTCCTTATTTTTTTTATGAATTTAAAAATTAAGAAAAGTATTTTTAAACAATTTAAACAATTCAAATAATGTAAAAAATCATAAAATACCAAATCATGAAATAAAATTGTGAAAAAATAAGAATCAGAAAGAGAAAAATCAAAAGTATTTTTGATAATTTTTTCAGAATTTTAGAAGTTAAAATGAATTTTTTTATGAATTTTTGAAGTTTAAAAGTATTAAATCAAAAATCAGAAAATAAAAATAAAATCAAAATAATGTCACGCATTGGATTCAACTCACTTATACACGCTGGAAAATCCAAGGGTGTTGTGGCTAGTACGTATGGTGATCAACACTGAAACGCGCGCATGCAACACAAAAAAATCCAACCAATTAAATAAAAAACGTTTCACTGTGTATCATTGGTTGAAGAACGACACATAGGTCGTCTTCAACCTCTAGCCACCTGCAACTAGGGGAGTATGGAATCCTTCAAATGGAAAATTCACACGTACATAGTGGTACCATTAGATGCGTATCTTCAAGACGATCACAACCATATAATCCTAAAATATTTCTTTAAATCACAACTTAGTCGATTTGCAAAAAACCAGAAGAAAAAGTGAAAATGGTCTGTAAATTAAATGGTCAATTCTCCATGAAATAATAAACCAGAAGAAGCATGAGAATAAGAAGAAGGTGGAAAACATATTAGTAACTTGTTTGAATCAATTTAGTTAAGAAATTTACCTGAGCGAAGTAAGTGAAATTTGCTCTGAAACCAGATTTGGATAGCTCGATTCAATGGATGATTTGGCTTGTTTTTGATGTGGTTAGATTCATAGAGGTTCAGTAAAGGTAAAGAGCTCAAGAATTTAGAACTGAAAGTGATTTAGAATCGAATTCAAAGTTGTAGATTTGAGAGTATGAGGGAAGTTTGACAAAGGTTTTTTGGATCTCTAAAGCTTTCAAAAATGAGTGGAATATGGTCTGTATTTATAGGATAAGTGAATGGAACTAAAAGAAGTGGTGAATTATTCAATCTCAATCGAATTCGTGCGCACCTGTGTTCATGAGCAAAGTGTGAGCACATGTATATCAAAACCCATCCAAACGATGAGTTTTGACACTCTAAATTCTTAAGACGTCTTTGCTAATCATATTTAAAATAATATCACATGGTAATTTGGTGATTAGAAGCCACATTTCACAAACTTTCTTTTGACTTCAAGTGAAACTTCAGTTCCAAGGTACCAACTTTAAATCCATGGTGCACACAGCTCAAGAGGCTTTATGAAATGATTATTGAAGCATTTGAAAGACAAGGTCACAATATTTACATTGTGCCAAGATAGAATCCATTTGGGTAATTGATCTATAAGTTATGCTCTCTTGAAATCCTGAAAAACAAATTGATTTTTGTACTTAGAAAAATTTCTGAGTATGAGACCTTAAAATGACCTATAATGTTCTTCAAAATTACAAGACCTTCCACTTAAAATTTGATAATGATATCTGAAGATAACATGAAGTAGACCTCATGAATTGAATTGTGGAATTGAGATCACTCAAAAATCATAAAAATTGAAAAAGTTATGGTCTTTGGAAGATTATGAACAATTTTTGGAAAATTCACAAAAGACCTATAATCTTTTCAATTCTTCAACAACTTTCCAAGCATTTTCAAGTCTTGCACATTGAAACAAAGTTGTAGTAGACATATCAAAGATTATTTTTGAAAAGGAATGGGCTCAAGGAGATAAAATTTACTAAGTTATGATCATTTGAAGTGAAAACCTAAGATTCAAAGGCTTTTCAAGGAGACCTATAATCTTTCTCAACCATTAGTGATCTTCCATTCTAAATTAGCCTTATATTCCCGAAGAGAGCTTGTTAGTGACCATTCAAAGAGAATCATGGATTTGTAGTCAATCAAAAAATCTCAAAAATGAGCAAGATATGGTCCTTGGAAGTCAACAAACCCTAGCTTAGAGAGTGTCAAAATGAATTGAAACTCCTTACAACTTTGATTATTTTTCTTGCACAATTGGATCTTGTCATGTGAAGAGAGGAACCCATAGAAAAAAGAACCAACTCAAAATGTAGAAAATTGAGAGAGTTATGCACATGTGATCACTAAATAAAGCACTTTCTAAATTAGGTCAATTTTGTCGAACCAACCTTAAATATTTTTGAACTTTATTGGTAAAATAAAGCATGATGAATCACAATAGGCATTGAGACGATGTTTTCTTGAAGCACACTAAAAGATGGAGCTAAAGTCTCAATGAAACTTGTTGAAGAAGGCATATAAATAAACACATGAACCTATGAATCTTCTTGATGAATTCCACGACCAACTTTGAGCAAAGTTTGACCTAAATAAAGTGAGGGAATTATTTGGACCATAAATATTTGATATCATAGACATAACCTTGAAGCTTGAACTTTTTCAATCTATTGAAGAACCATTTGATTGAGGACCACTCTTTAAACCCTAGGTTAGATTATGAAATGAATGCAATTGTGTCATTACCTACAATGTGAACATTCAAAGAGACATATATACATATTTTGATGTTAGTCTAAGAAAACATGTACAAGATACACAATTCAAAGTGCTTGGTGATCCCTCAAGAGAAAACTTATAGATAGGATGAAATAGAAAGGAAGAACCAACCCTAATGTGTGATCTTGGTGTATTGATAATATGAGATGACGAGGGATCTTAGGGGCAAAAATTGGGGTATAACAACTACCCTTATTTAAGTGTCTTCTATCCAGAGATATGAAGTTTAAAATCTTTATCTAGACACGATTAAAGATATTTAAATATAAAAAAACTCTATTTTTGTCCCTAAGATGGCATGCAATGCTTATGATTATGAATGTACAAGACGAACTCCATAGGGACAACAAGACATCACTGGGAAAAGAAAATAGTAAGACCAACGGACCAAAAAGAGAGTTTGACCAGGAAAATAAATCACTGGGGAACCACACGAATCTCAAGATGGCTGGGAACAAAGGTTTGACATCAACACTCATGGTTGAGAACAAAGGTTTGACATTAACACTTATGGCTGGGAACAATTCAACTCTATTAGGGTAAAGTCCAATGAGGAGAAAGAGATAAATGCAAACTAACGAAGGATGGTGAACTATCAACTCAAGGATGAAAGTAGAAAAAACATAGATCGATGACAAGTTTCCAAAAATTCTTGTATTCCACATAGAATGGGTCTTAACTTCTTCTTTAATCAAGAAATCACTCGGGAAGGGTAACAAATTGCTGTAAGATTATTTTGACAAAATTTCTTTATCATCAAAGTAAATATATCCTCAACAACAAACTATCTCTCATAATGAAGAGACCACCATCCATCAGAGTAAAAACATCTTCTCTGGCATTAACAGACTTATTGGGGAAGTATAGGTTGCTCAAATAAAGAGACCGCCACTTGCTATTACAAAAAGGAATTGCAATAACGCTGCTGGGAAATGAATTTCTGAATTCGCGCGGAAATACCAACACATTCTTGCTGAAAAGGTAAAGTCTTAATGTGCAAAAAAAATTCACATTCTCAATTGAGGGCTCACAACCTATAGGGATCAAAATAATATTGTTGTAGGGAACCACAATTCAAATCAAGAACTAACCGAAGTGAAACAATCAACCAAGACACAACCCAATGAGGAGTAAACTAAAATGGGGATCAATTCCATCCAAATAATGAGCTGGGTAGGAAGGGTAAAGCAAATTCTTCCACGAGGGAAACTCAGTGGGGAAATTGAAAGGATATACACTTTCTGCTTAATAACATAACTCTTCAAAGAGGTAATATGCCAACAAAAAAATGAATGATTGTAAATGAAAAATGAGTTTTAAATTAGCTATGAATTGATGTATGTATGTATGTATGATTGTTATCATGTATATGCTGACAAAACAGACATACCACACTGGGGATTAACTAGACAAAACCAACTTGGGTATGGACAACACTCGGATAAATCACATCCAGGATGAAGGTTCCATTATAGAGTAAGCACCAACTGAGGAAACAAATTCCTACTTCATGGCTTAACTTCACTGGAAAGAAACACAGTTTGAAAAATAATCAAAGCAAAATCTGATAGCAATAAACCAAAACAGCAACACGGATATAACACCCTCCTCCAAGCTTCACCGGAGAATACCATATAAACTTTGCTAGGGAAGATAATGCACTATCATCTAGTCTTCAACTGGTGATTCGGTACTGTAGCGGTATAAATGTTGAGACTAAGCCATTGGATTAACTTGACTTGCACATATCAAAATAAAAATCGCCACTGCGCTTTATTATTTCCAAAGGAATGAGAAAAGAGCGAATAACCCAAAAGATGGAGAGAGAATCTAAGTAAGGGGTTGGTTATGCAAAGGGAAGGTATTAGCACCCTAAACATCTACGGTACTCTGCATGAACCTCTTTGAAAATCTGTGTATTTTGGCTATAAATGTTGTACAAAAATAGATAGTGGGGATGAGAAAAGAAGTATTTTTTTTTAATAATTTTTGCACTCGTCACGGTTGTGAACCTTTAGTGTCTACGTACCACCTTCCGTGCAATAGGGGATCAGGGTACTCGTAGTTCACCTTTAAAAATTTAAAACACACATGTGTTGGTTATTTTTAAGAGATAAGACATCATCATCGTATCCGAGTGGAAAACATACTTACTACCCACGATTATGAGAAACGATAATTTGTGTCATCTCAAAGTGGATGATATAGCTTGGATTTTAAAATCAACAAGGCCTCACTCAACACCCAAGTGGAAAATATCTCACTTCCCTACATAACGTAGAAGTATAGTAGCTCGCATCACTACAAGGATTGACAAGAGTCTAATCTTTTGAGTAAAATTTAAGGTAAAAAGCCAAAGTGGCAAAATGGTTAGAATGAGGTTGATTAACTTTTAGTCTTCTAAAAAAGTCAAAGTATTATTAAATTGATTGAAGTTTGATTAAGAAAATATTTTGAAAATGCATGGACATAAGTCCAACTTTATTGTGAAAGCGGTTCAAGTTTAAAAACAAGAAGAGTTTTCAAAAGGAGGGAGAAGAATTTTGAAATTTAAGAAGATGGGAGGAGATGAAGGGACCATCCTAAAGCATAAGGCAAAAGATAGGAAAAAGAACCGTCTAACCAATAAGAAGCCAATACTTGACACAATGAGTCAATGTAGAATTCCCATCCTTTGGATTTGAAACCAAACAAGCAAAGATAATAAACCTCTTAAGAAAACCAAGCTTCAATTGCATTAAGTCTTCATAAAAATTGGGCAGAGTAATGGTTGTATACAGTTGAATTCTAGATCATAGACAAAGCATGTAATCACAATAACCTGTACACAAAGCAAACAAACAACCCAATGTCATGGGGTAAAATCCAAGAGCTCCATACAAAATAACAGTTGAGGTCACAAGGTCTCAAGGTAGGTCAAGGTCTTTAACCCTAAGTCCAAGAAGTTCATCACTACATAATGCCAAGGATAGTAACCAAATAGTCCAAGTAACATTCAATTTTTTTTATGGTTCAAGTTTATTATTAGGTATCTTCAAAAAAGAAATGAAGAGCTCAAGGAAGCAAAAATAAAAATGACATAAAAGTAAATGCTCAAGTGAGCAAAGATGAAAATAACATGAAATGTAAATGATAAAATAAAATAGTGCATAAAGTAAAGGCATAAAATAAATGCATAAAATAAGAGGGCATAAAATAAAAGTCAAATGTTAATGAATTAGTAGTTAGTCGAATGACTATCTTGAAACTTGCATTTAAAACTAATTAGAGGATTGATAAAATTAAAGCCTCTAAACAACAAGTTTCATTTTCTTTTTGTCAAATATATCATTCATCTTCAAAATCTCAAGGCAACAATAAATAATCAATGATATTCAAGTGATTCACTTTGACCAAAGCTTATGAAGACTCATTAGAGGATTGATAAGACCAAAGCCTCCTAACAATGAATCTCAAGGTTATTGGATAAAAGGATTCAAATTAATATACTTGGGCTTAAAAACATGGGTTTTGGCCACAAATGATCATTTCTCGAATCGAGACAAAATTTAGCGCTATGTTAAGCAATCGTAAGTGGACTTATATAGAAATCACACCAAATTTGAGGTCGATCAATAGTAATTTATGTGTCATATATTTGGAGAGATGATATGTATATCATCCTCTAACAACATATGACACAATAAGAAGAGGATGAGATGAAGAGGGGAGGGATAATATTTGAAATAGAAATTTAATCATACTATCATTAAAATCATTCATCCATTTTGGTGGAGTTAAACTCAACACTCAAGATCCAATGATGTTAATGATGTCCTTGATCAAAAGTCAAAATAGTCAGAATATGTACAAAAACAATATAGTATTTAAAATAAAATATTTTTTTTAAATGGTTTTTTAATATGGAAATAAGTAAAAAATAGCAACTATATTCAAAATGCTCAAGAAAAATTAAGTGAGACCATAGAAAAATCAGAAATGAACTCAAATATTTTTATGAATTTTTTGTGATTTTTATTAAATCAGAAAGTATTTTTAAACTAATTTAAATTGCTCAAATGAGTGAAAAAAAGAACAAAAATAGTAAAAGTCAGAATAAAATTCTAAACAAATTTTAGAAAGTCAGAAACAATGAAAATGATTTTTATAAAAAATTTCAGAATTTAAAATGTCAGAAAGTATTTTTTAAACAATTAAAATAAAGCAAACAAAGAAAAAATTATGAAAAATATCAAACCTTAAAATAAAAATATGAAAAAAATATTCATAAAGTCAGAAATAATTCAAAGTATTTTTGTATATTTTTTTTAATAATTTTTGGACAAAAAATAAAAGAGTTATGAATTTTTGAAATTAAAACAAATTTTAAACAAATTTAATAAAAATAAATAAATCAAAAATAATGTAAGGCGTTCGATCCAATTTACTAAAACATGCTGGCACATCAAGTGGCTCAGAAACGAAGATGTATGGTGATCTTTGGTCAAAAAACGCGCACTGAAGCCACGAAAGTCAAGCCAATTAAAACATTTCAATTGTCACGCTTTTATTGGTTGAAGAGGCCATGTAGGTTATCTTCAACCTCCAGCTATCCTGCAACTAGGGAGAAATCATAATCCTTAAATCTGTAAATTTAGATGCTCATAGTGGTATCATTAGACGCTTCTTTTCAAGACGATCACAACTATATCGTCGCGCCAAATTTATATAAAACACATATTACTCGATTTGAAAAAGATCAGAGATGTTTTGAAAATTTTGAAATTGAAAACAGAAGTATCAAATGTATTGATTCACCAAATTTGAGTTAATAGCAAGCATAAGTGAACATCATAGACCATTCCAGTAATTTGAGTTAGAAGATTTGATGCCTTAAACTACCTGAACAAAGTCAGATGAAGTTGCTCTATAAATCGACTTGACTAGCACGATTCCGAGAACCTCAAGGTTTGATTCTTCTCCTGTTAGCTTCAGAGAAGTACAAGGATGAAAGGTCAATGAAGAAATTGAATTGAGAAGTGGAGAAAATAGGAATTCGAAATCTCAGAAAAGGGTGTTATGGATGGAGTTTGACAGAGTGATTTTTGGTCTTCAAGCTTGAGAAAATGAACGAGGTATGATCCTCTATTTATAGGGAAACTAATGGAATGTTTAAGCGTGTGAAATGATGAAGTTTGGAGGGAAATCGTGTAAAGTTGCAAACATGAAAAGTGTGACTTCTATTTTGCTCAAAACTCAACCCAAGATTGCGTTTCAATGTGCTAATCATTTCTGGAAGTTCATTAAACATGATTAGAAGTAAAAACATGCAAAAAATTTGTGTTTAGAGACCAAATCAAGGATTTCAAATTCTGACTTTGGAGAAAACTTCAGTTTCAAGGTACCATTTTTGAATCAATGGCATTCACACCTCAAGGATTCTTAGGGCATGATTCTTGAAGCTTTAGAATAGAAAGATGAGATCACAAGATTTACAATGTGAAAATTCAAATTAATGGATGTTTGAGCTAAAAGTTGTGATGAGTCAAAGTTGAGAAAAAGATGTCGACTTTTATACTTAGAAAAATTTCATGTTTTCTCTTCAAAAAGGACTTGTAATGTTTTGAGCTCAAACAAGACTTTTCTCCAAAATGGAGCTTTTTATCATTGATGCTAGCTTGAAATAGACTTTCTAAAGAGCATTGTGAAACTTGAATCACTCAAAAACACAAGTATTGAAAAAGTTATGGTCTTGCAAAATTGGTGAAAATTCATGAGATGACCTATAATCTTTTGCATTCTTAGGACATCTTCCATCCATTTTTTCAGGATTTTCAAATAAGAGAAGAGTTGAAGTTCACATCCTTAGGATTATTGTGGAAAAAGAATGGGCTTAAGGAGATAAAAATTGGCCAAGTTATGATCTTTTGAGGTTACATAAGGGAATTTAATGTCTTATCTAGAGGACTTGTAATCTTTCTTCATCATTAGGTATCTTCCACACAAAATTTTCCATAAACTTTTGAAGTGATTTGTTGATAACTCTTTGAAGAGAATCATGTTTTTTGAATCACTCAAAAATACGAAAAGATGAGCAAGATATACCCCTTTGAAGTTCAAAACCCTAGCCCTTAGAGCAACAACATACCATGGAAACTCTTCTCAATTTTGACAAATCTTCTTGACAAATACCTTTGTCTTATGAATAAAAGTTGTTGATGATGATAATGAGGAACCATAGAAACCATAACCACTTCCAAATATTGATAATTGAGGGTGATATGCACTTGTGATTAGGTCAAACTTCTTCCATCAACCCTTATATCTTTGGACTATCTTTGATAACTTGAGGCATGATGGACCATAATAGACTTTGTCATAATATTAATTCAAAACATCTTCAATGATGAAGCTTGAATCTCAATGAAGCTTTGTTGAAAAAGGCATGGAAATAAACTCATGAACATGTAGATCAACTTGATGGAATGTGTGGTGCTTTCACCTATAATATCAACAATTAGGGTAATTATTCATTGTATTTGTTAGTTTAAAGTTAATTAATACAAAACATAGATGATCACAAAATACAAGTCAAGGTGCTTGGTGATTCTCCATGAGCAAAGCTAAAGATAAGGAGCAGAAACAAACCCTAGTGTGATCTTATTGTGATTGAGTTGATATGATATGATATATGAATCTTAGGGGGGAAAATTGGGGTACAACAGTTGGCCTTATTTAAGTGTCTTCTATCCGGAGATGTGAAGGTTAAAATCTTCGTGTCGACGCGATTGAAGATACTTAAATATATAACAAGTCCTATTTTTGGCCCTAAGATGCCATGCAATGTGTATGATTATGAATACAAATAAACAAATACAAAAATGACACAAGGCAACACAGGGAATGTAAAAAAAAATAGGGATTAAAAGAAAAACCCGACCAGGAAAGTAAATCACTGGTGAACAAGAAACCCAACTCTATTGGGGTAAATCCCAAAGAAGAGATAAGGCTTCATCAACTCAAAGATTGAGGAGAGAAAGTAAAGACAACCGTGATCGACAGATGACTGCGAACTATCCACTCACTGAGGAGATAGCAAAAAAAGTAACATCGACCTACCGGGGAAAGAAATGGTAAGATAATACCGGTAAATACCAACATTAGGGTAAGTAATAAGTGATTAGCACCATTACTTATGACTTGGAACAAAAGAACTTCTTCAGAGTAATGCGAATCTCAACAAAAAACTATCTCCCATAATGACGAAACTACCATTCATCAAAAAAATATTTCAACAACGAACTACCTTCCATAATGACAAGATTACCATTCATTGGAGTAACAAATATCAACAACAAACTACCTTCCATAAAGACAAGGCTACCATTCATTGGAGTAACAAATCTCAACAACGAACTACCTTCCATAATGACAAGGCTACCATTCATTGGAGTAACAAATATCAACAACGAACTACCTTCCATAAAGACAAGGCTACCATTCATTGGAGTAACAAATCTCAACAATGAACTACCTTCCATAATGACAAGGCTACCATTCATTGGAGTAACAAATCTCAACAACAAACTACCTTCCATAATGACAAGGCTACCATTCATTAGAGTAACAAATCTCAATAACAAACTACCTTCCATAATGACAAGGCTACCATTCATTAGAGTAAAAAATCTCAACAATGAACTACCTTCCATAATCACAAGGCTACCATTCATTAGAGTAACAAATATCAATAACAAACTACCTTCCATAATGACAAGGCTACCATTCATTGGAGTAAAAAATCTCAACAATAAACTACCTTCCATAATGACAAGGCTACCATTCATTGGAGTAATAAATTTGAATCTTCTTTGAGAACTGACAGACTTACTGGGGAAGTACAGGTTGCTTAAATAAAGAGAGCTGCCACTTGCTGTTATGAGAAGGAATTCCAATAATGATTTCCTGGGAAAGAAATAGTACTTCCTGGGGAAATGTCACTATATTTCTGCTGAGAAACTATAGTCTTAACATGCAAAATATATGGACATTCTCAAATCAGGGCTCAAAGCCTGCATAAATCAAAATAATAATGTTGTCGGGGATCACCAATTCAAACCAGAAATAAACCGGGATGAAACAGTCAACCAAAATAACACCTCATGAGAAATAAACTCAAGAAGGAACCACGTTCTATCCTGACAAAGAGCTGTACATGAATGCTAAAACAAAAAATATTCCACGAGGGATAACTCAGTGGAGAGATTGAAAGAATATACACTTTCTGCCTAAGGTTGACATTCTTTTGGAGAGAGGACAACACAACTCTGCAAAATAGGGTAATATGCCAATAAGATATTAATGAATGCAAATGAGAAATGATTTTCTAAATTCAACTATGCATGATGTATGAATGAATGTATGAATGTTATCATGTATATGCTGACAAAACAAACATATAACACTGAAGATAACCAGAGAAAACCAACTTGGGTAAAGTCAATACTCGGCTAAATCACATCAAGATGAAAATTTCATAAGAAAGTAAGCACCAACTGAGGAAACAAATTCCTATTTGGTGGCTTAACTTCACTGGGAAGGAACATAATCTGAAAATGATCAAATCATAACAATAAATTAGTACAGATACAGGGATATAACATCCTCCTCTAGGCTTCACCGAGGAAAATCAAATAAACTTCAATGGGGAAAACAAATGTTTCAAGGTCTGTACTTCCACTGGGGATTGCAATACTAATTTCAATATGGTAGATGAAAATCACACCGTCGAGATATCAACTGAAAGTTTTGTACTGGCTTCATTGGGGAGGGAAACACTACATCGTCAAGGGGAACCCAAGATACATTCTTCAATACTGAGAGTGATGATTACACCAACTTATCTGGGAGAAATTATGGAACCTCATGGGGTAGCAATTTTCAGAGAGACATGTTATCTCAGTCTTAACTTGGGGATCTAAGAAGTTAAACAAATACATCAAGAAATGAAACTTATGGGGATTTTAAATCTAACCTAGCACTTGGCGGGAGAAACCCAAAAAGTTAACAACCGTTTCAACACTTCTTAGAGAAGATATTTCCCTTGTCTGGTTTCCTAGGAAACAAATAACAACCATAATGCTAACAATTCAAAGGGCGATGTTTTTCAAATGATTCCATCTCAACACACAAATGGGAATAGAATTTTGTCATGTGAGCGAAGACCTTACTGGGGAATCTGGGATAGAGACTTCATACCATGCAAACCCAAAATCAAAATGAACCAAGACCTGACTTGGGAAAACATGATCAAAAACCCCAACACCGCACCACACATCAATTGGTATCATCTTCAATTATCTGAGAAGCATAAGAAGATCATACTCATACCAAAAAAAGTGACATGGGAGCCTTCCTGGGGAATTCATACTTCCAAAAATTTTAGAGTTCGTCCATCCTTGGAGTCGTTATTTTTTGTTCTCCTCGAGTCACAAAATCTAAAGCAAGAAGTAATTTATAAATTCTTAAAAAAAACAGTTTTTTCTATTTAATCAATTTGCTTTGAAAATTACTATCAACCATAAATGAAGTCTTTGTAAGCAGAATAATATAAGAATTGCAAAGAATTGGACAAAAGCTCAAACTTTATTGATAAGATGGTAGTCTGCGAATGGCGAGACTCTATAGATGATTACAAAGTTTGGAAAATGGTAATATATTGGAAAAGATACATTGAAAAACAATGACCACTATTCTCCCTAAAAACATTGAATTCTTGAGCAGCGGCTTCTGTTGAAGCATGGTGAGAGTCCAAGAAGATTGTTGCTTTACTGATCAAATCTTGTCTAACACAATTACTTGACAAGAAATCCCTTACTTTTGCCTAGGTTTCCCTTGCGGTTTTTTCAACCTAGCGGGAGAATTTGTTCTGTTTATGTCTCTTACTTTTGCCTAGACCACCCTTTTGGGTTTTCGGCCTATCGAGACGCTCCTTTTTGCCTAAGTCGCCCTTTCGGGTTTTCGACTTAGCGAGCTGTTCTTTTATTTCTTTAGGCGAAGTATTTCTTGACTGCATCAGCATTCACGAGACGTAGGAACTCCTCACCATCCATAGTTTCCACAATTGATGCACCACTAGAGAAGGCTTTCTTGACAACATATGGGCCTTCAAAATTGGGAGTCCACTTGCCCCTAGAATCAGAGTTAAAAGACATGATCTTCCTAAGCACGAGGTCGCCTTCTCTGAATTCACGAGGTTTAACCTTCTTATCAAAATCTTTCTTCATTCTCTTCTGGTATAACTGACCATGACACAAGGCCGTCATTCTCTTCTCTTAAATCAAATTCAATTGGTAAAACCTATTCTGGACCCATTCAGCCTCTGACAACTTAGTTTCCATTATCACGCATAAAGAGGGAATCTCAACTTCAACGGGGAGCACTGCTTCTATGCCATACAGAAGTGAGAATGGGGTTTCCCCTGTTGAAGTGCGGACAGATGTTCGATACCCATGCACAGCAAAAGGGAGCATCTCATGACAATCTTTATAAGTAACAACCATCTTCTGGATGATCTTCTTGATGTTCTTATTAGCAACTTCAACATCCCCATTCATATTTGGCCTGTAGGGAGATGAATTGTGGTGAACAATCTTGAATTCTTCATAAAGTTCTGTCACCATCTTATTATTCAGATTTGAGCCATTATCAGTGATAATCCAGCTTGGCACACCATACCGACATATAAGATTGTTCTTGATAAAGCGCACTACCACCTGCTTAGTAACATTACCATATGAAGTTGGTTCTACCCATTTGGTGAAGTAGTCAATTTCCACTAAAATGAAATGATATCCATTCAATGCCTTTGTTTCAATCAATCCAATCATGTCAATACCCCACATAGATAAAGGCCATGGGGAAGAAATAACATTGAGAAGTGTCAGAGGCACATGAAT
Organism: Vicia faba; assembly: GCA_948472305.1. Classification (NCBI taxonomy): domain Eukaryota; kingdom Viridiplantae; phylum Streptophyta; class Magnoliopsida; order Fabales; family Fabaceae; genus Vicia; species Vicia faba. Next base: position 722,265,595 of record OX451738.1, on the reverse strand, counting down.
TTTATCAGCATAAATCTGACACTTATGGCACTTCTTCATAAAATTGTAACAATCAGATTCCATTGATAGCCAATAGTAACCTTCCCTAAGCATCTTCTTTGCCATCGAATGTCCATTGGCATGGGTACCAAAGGAACCTTCATGGATCTCATGCATCAACATGTGTGCTTCGTGTCTATCCATGCATCTGAGCAAGACCGTGTCATAATTTCTTTTGTATAACATATCTTTATTGAGGAAAAAGCTACCTTCCAACCTTCTCAATGTCTTTCTATCTTTTTATTTGACACACCGGTTGAGTATTCTTGAGTCAGGAGAAAATGCTTGATATCATAATACCAAGGTTTTTCATCTGACATTTCCTCTGTTGTAAACATATGAGCCAGTCTATCCAAACGTCACACTGTGATACGAGGCACATCGTTCCAAGTATTCACTTGATACATAGAAGCCAAGTTGCCAAAGCATCCGTCATTTTATTTTCATCTATAGGAATATGATGGAATTTAAATTTATTAAAGAAGGGTAATAATCTTCTAGCATAGTCTTCGTAAGGGATCATGCCAGGGTGACGAGTATCCCATTCTCCTTTAATCTGATTTACTACCAAAGCTGAATCGCCATACACATCTAGAACTTTGATTATGAGATCAATGGCCTCCTTGAGACCCATGACACAAGCCTCAAACTCTGCCATATTATTGGTACAATCAAATGTCAGCCTTTCTGTAAAATAAATGTGTGATCCATGAGGAGTTATAATCACAACACCAATTCCTTTCCCATAAGCATTCCCAACTCCATCAAATACCATGACCCAACGAGATTCAGGATCAGGACCTTCCTCGGGAAACAGTTCATCACAATCTTTCACTTTTAGAAACATAACATCCTCATTAGGGAAATCATATTTAACAGACTGATAGTCATAAACCGATTGGTGGTCAAGATAATCCGCCAACATGCTGCTTTTAATAGCCTTCTGAGTATGGTATTCAATATCATATTCAGACAACAACATCTGCCAATGGGAAATTCTCCTAGTAAGAGCAGGATTTTCAAAGATATACTTAATTGGATCCATTTTGGAAATCAACCAAGTAGTGTGATTCAACATATATTCCCGCAACCGCTTTTCCGCCTAGGCCAGAGCACAACATGTTTTTTCCAGCATAGAATATCGCGACTCACAGTCAGTAAACTTCTTTCTAAGATAATAAATGGTGTATTCCTTCTTTCCTATTTCATCTTGTTGTCCCAAAATAGAGCCCATAGAATTATCTAACACTGTTAGATACATGATCAATGGTCTTCCTTCAACGGAAGGGAGCAAGATAGGAGGTTCAAGCAGATACTCTTTAATAATTTCGAATTCCCTTTGGCAATCATCTGTCCACAAATAACCCTAATCTTTCTTTAACAACTTAAAGATCGGTTCACACGTTGCAGTCATATGGGAAATGAATCTGGAAATGTAATTCAGACGTCCAAGGAAGCCTCTAACTTGCTTTTCAGTTCTTGATGCAGGCATTTCATGAATTGTTTTGACTTTATCAGGGTCAAATACAATTCCTTTTTGAATGACAATGAAACCTAACAACTTCCCTGATCGGACACCGAAGGTGCATTTATTTGTATTCAAGCAGATATGATATTTCCTCAAACGCTGAAACATTTTCAACAAATCTTCTACATGTCGTTCTTCAGTCTGGGATTTGGAAATCATATCATAAACATATACCTCAATTTCCTTGTGCATAAGATCATGGAATAGGGTTGTCATAGCCCTCTGGTACATTACACCAGCGTTCTTCAACCCGAAGGGCATCACTATGTAACAGAATGTTTCCCAGGGTGTGATAAACGTTGTTTTTTCCATGTCCTCGGGAGCCATTCTGATTTGATTATATCCGGAAAATCCGTCCATGAATGAGAATAATTTGAATTTTGTTGTACTATAAACCAACATATCAATATGTGGCAATGGAAAATCATCTTTTGGACTAGCTTTATTTAAATCTCTATAATCAACGCACATGCGTACTTTTCTGTCTTTCTTTGGTACTAGGACAATATTTACAATCCATTGCGGGTACACTGATATCATAAGAAAACCAACATTAATCTGCTTGAAGAATTGTTTTTTAATTTTTACTGCCATATCTGGGTGAGTTCTTCACAATTTCTGCTTGAATGATGGGCACTCTGGCTTTAGCGGAAAATGATGCTCCACAATATCCGTATCCAAACCCGGCATATCTTTGCATGATCAAGAAAATACGTCCACATACTCTTTCAAAAATTCAATCAACTTTCTCTTTACGCCAGGATGCATCAATGCTCCAATCTTGACTTCCTTTGGATCTTCCTCTGAACCCAAATTGTTTGTCTCCAACGGATCTTTATACGATTGAATGGAATTTTCCTCGCGCTCGAGAAACCGTGAAATCTCTTCTATAATTTCATCATATTCTTCTTCCTCGGCCACATACACAGGGTATTCAAAGTTGGGAGAGGGTACAGGATCATTGTATTCAACAAGTTTTTTAATTAATATGCACATATGATTTATGATTGCTTTTAGAAACTGACACATATATCAAGTGATTATGTAGATTCATTTACAGTCATTATTTATTCCAAAAGGGTATTTTCTGATGACCATTTTTCCAAGAAAAAGCAAAAAATAAAAACGCAAATTGGGAATGAAAGACAACTTTTATTAATGATTTTAATGATCAAAGCAAACAGATAAGCCCATACAATATCAACTTTCACCTTAGGCAGAGTGAAAGCATTTTGCAAAGATTAACAACAAAAATTACTTTGAGACATGGACGCGAGAGGGAACATCAATAGTGACCCATTTCTGGACTTTGACTCTATGTGTCACATAATTCGGCATTTCCTGCTCTTATTCATCCTCCACAATAGCATTGATCCTAGAAACAGTTGGATGAAGGTAACCTCCGCTGTGGAAAATATCCTGATACTTACCTAAAGCAGTCTTTGGCTTCATGCTCTCACCTTTATCATTCTTCGCAGAAAATCCCAAACCAGCCCAATTCTTGTTCACCGGCAAATCAACAATCTGTCCCCATACTTTACTAGGGCCATTACGCATAACATGCTGAGCATCTTTAAATGAATCTATATAATTTGCATTTCCTCTTATATTATCAATGGATAAAGCTTGAAACTAAGCTCCAACAACAATTTCATCCGCTTCCACAACACTGAAAGAGGTTACATGAGATATTAACAATGCTTATTCCCCATTTATGATAACCACTTTTCCTTCATGCACAAACTTCAAATTCTGGTGCAAAGTTAAAGTGACAGACCCTGCCTCGTATGTCCATGGTCGTCCTAGCAAACAGCTATAAGCGGGTATAATATCCATAACTTGGAACGTAATCTGAAACAAGTGCGGGCCTATGTAAATAGGCATATCCACTTCCCCAATAACAGACTTCCTTGATCCATCGAAAGCTTTTACAATTATGCCACTTGGGCGCATGGGAGCTCCTTGATACTTCAGTTTCATCAGCGTTATCCTCGGTATGACATTTAAGGCGGACCCATTATCAATCAACACATTTGATAATGAATCATTCTTACGGTTCATGGATATATAGAGGGCTAGGTTGTGATTCCTTCCTTCGTCATGCAATTCATCATCACATAAACTTAGGTTATTATAGGATGTAATATTCCCTACCACATTGCTGAATTGGTCGAACGGTATATCACTTTCCACAAAGGCTTGATCCAACACTCTCATTAAAGATTCTCTATGGGCAGAAGAATTCATCAGCAAGGCCATAATAAATATCTTTGAAGGAGTCTGCAACAACTGATCTACAATCATGTAGTCGCTCATTTTGATAATATTCAATATATCATGCACATCTTTTTCCAGAGTAGCACCACTGAATTCTCCTACTGCTTTCTTAGTTTCAACACTTTTGACAACTCTCTTATCGACACTAACATTTCCTCGAATAACCGGTGTAAAAACACGACCACTGCGGGTTACTCTACTGGCCTCAGCAATATTTAGAAAAAGGTTGGATGGGAACTTCCATACCATCCTCTAGAATTGTAGCATTGTATTTGTACGGTACGACTTTATCTGATTTGTAAGGAACATGAGCTGGAAAAAAATCACCAGTGGAGCAACAACTGGCTTGTTACAGTATTCAATCTCGACAGAGCGGGATCACTAAAATAAGGAACAATTAAGTTCACCCCTTCTTCAGAATATTGGGTCATCACAAAATCATTACTAGAGATCATATCTTCGTCTGAGGAAAAGAATTCATCCGCAGAAGCGTATTCATTATCCAACTCAGTCTCAGCTAAGAAATCTTCAATCATATTAATCACATTGTAATCATCTCTATGGCCTGAAACCTTGATAGTACCATTATCCAATAACAACTAAATACCCCTTTTCACAACAAAACAACCTTAAGAATCTCGACAGCAAACCTGGAAAGATCCATAATGGTGTTTTACTTGACCTTCCATGTGGCAGAAGGTGGCGTGTAATTGCACCAAATCATCATTCATATGGTCCAAGTCAAAGATCCGAAATTCTCCAGGACATCCAAAGACCATGTTCACTTCTTCCTCGTATTCTACCCTAGGCATGATTATATGAATCAGGCCTTCATACATTATTTCCTGTAAATCATCCTTTATCTTATCACACCCCTGTATATCAGTACTACAGATACCACAACCAACATGGTCATGCGTATAGTAACTAAACTCGCAAAGGTAGGAATGCATATTTACCAAATCTCCTCTAACCAAGTTGATATCAAAGATCCAGAAATCCCCTGGATAACCAGCAACCATGTTTACAACATTTATTCCTCCATGTTTTGGCAAAGGATTATCTTTTACATTAGGGTCGACGTATTTAAAGGACAAAAGGCCAGATCTCACCATTTTTTGTACCTCTGATTTCAAAGGATAACAGTTGTCCACATTGTGCCCTGGTGCACCCTGATGAAAAGCGCACATCTGATATGCCTTATAATACCAAGGCAAAGGTGATGGTATAGTAGGGGAGGCCTGGTCTAAACCAACTTTTTCTGAATCAATGCTGGGAGTAACTCTGCATAACTCATGGGGATATAGTCAAAAGCCTCTCTCCTCTGATTCTGCCCTTGATTTTCCTGAGGGGCTGGTCTTTGATAATCCACTATGGTCGTAGACGTATTGATAACTGGAGTTACCGAAGCAACTTGTTGGTGGCGCTGATAATTTCTTCTAGGAGGATTAACCCTTCTCTCTTGAATAACAACATTTGTCTCTCCTTCTTTCTTTTTAGCAAACCCGTATGATGGTTTCTTTGTACTGCCATAATTTTCACTTCTTGTCAAGCGACCCTCTCTTACAGCTTCTTCCAAACGGACACCCATTCCCACCATCTCAGTAAAATCACTTAGCGCACTCACCATTATTCTTTCATAATAGAAAGTACCTAGAGTCTTCAGAAAAATCATTGTCATCTCTTTTTCTTCCATTGGAGGGATCACTTGGGCGACTACTTCAGGCCATCTCTATGCATATTCCTTAAATGACTCGTTGTCCTTCTGGACCATTACCCTGATTTGATCACAGTCAGATACTATGTCCATATAGTGCTATGAACATTGGCACTATCCAGGCTCATGTACCATTTCAAAGCTGCACCAGTCAAACTATCTTAGAAGAAATGAATTAACAGGCGTTGATCATCGGTGTGAGTAGACATCCTTCTCACATACATCACTAAGTGAGCACGAGGACAAGTATTGCCTTTGTACTTCTTTAATTTCGGTACTTTGAATTTTGATGGTATTTTCACATTTGGTACCAAACATAGATCATTCACATTCTTCCCAAACAATTCTTTTCCATGAAGGTCCTTCATTTCCTATTACATATCATTGAACTGGTCTTGGTAGTCATCTAAACGGTCATAGAAACTCATGCTTTCACTCGGAGGAGGAGCAAGACGATAAACTTCATCATTCACAAATGGCACATCATTCACCGAAGGAGGTGTGACATAGTGAATCTCATTTCTAGCAGCAGGAGTAATATGCACTATAGGAGGTGCAAGAGTAGAAGCAGTCTGGGAAAATAGAGCAACTTGAGAATCTTGATGATAACCTCCTGGCATGAAGTTCTCTGGAATTCCCCATGGATAACCCTGAGGCATACAATTCTGAACAATAGTAATAGGAGTAACAAAAACAGGAACTGTCAGAGCTTCGGAAGTAAACGTTATCTGTTGAGGTTGAGCAAGTGGTGGCTAATTCTGAGCAGCCACCAAAGATTCCATCAAAGCAGTGAGATTGGGCATACCAGCCTTCAGAGCAGTAACTTCTTCGCTCAACTCGCGATTCTCTTGTTCTAGATTATCCATCTTTCTTATGAGATTAGCCCGAGTGTTGTACTGGTGAGACAACTTGCTGAATGAAGTAAAGAAGCTCAGTAAGACACTTGGATATGAATAAAAATGCAAGAAGTATGTACAATATGCTGCATGATATGTAATGCACATGATTTATTTTATTATTAATATTTCAAGAAACTCAAAGATTTATAGACAAGTTGCAAATATTAAAGTACTAACACATTTGAAATACTGAAAATCCCATTATAATAATTTCAAAACGGATGAAGATCACTCCACACACTGACGCTTCCCTGTGAGTCTTGCAATCTGAGCCTTCAACAACTTGTTTTCTTCTGCATACTTGTTGGTGACCTTTTTCCAATCACCAGAGTCAGGAAGTGAGCAACTAGGTCCTACCTGAGCTCTAGAGGAAAATAAATCCTCTTGCCTCTCCATCATCTCTACAGCACGAATCTCAAGAATCTCGATCAGATCATCTTTTTCTTTCAAGTCTACTCGGTAGGACACCTCTAAAGTCTGACACTTATTCTTCCAAGATTCCTTTTCCTGCTGCATCCTAACTAGGGAAAGCTGGAGCTCTTCCATATTATCTAATAAGGTAGGAGTGGTCTTTACAAACATGTCAAGCATGGGTGCTTCATGGGAATACAACATCTTCAGCTGAATGGCTCTTGCTTATACCCACTGAAGATAAGGCTCCAAAGAAACAACCCCTCTAGGTCCCAAGTCCTTCCTTCTCTTCCTATGAATGTGACTCCAAGCCTTCACAATCTCCTCTTTAGCTTCCTTATAAACCTCTCCCTCCTTAATGAAGAAACCACTCAGATGAATACTATTTGGCTTATCCCTCATCGGATATCCAAGCTGTCGGCATGCAAAAACGAGATTGTAGTTAATTCCTCCCTTTGTACCAAGAAGAGGTACATTGGAGAAACTACCATAACTGTCAACAATCTCTACATCATGGTAAGCCTGATGGTACCAAACAATATCTGAATGAGTGAGGGGCATAATTTTCAGAGCCCAACGAGGTTCCTTCCTGACATCCCAGAAAGCATCAGACAGAGGCAAGTGAGAAATAAACCACTGATATAACAAAGGCGTGCATCAAATGATCATCCCTTCATGGTAAGAATCTCGAAGATGAATAGAGTAATAAGCATCACCCAATAATGTAGGAACTGCATTCCTAATCATAAAGATCCTAATGGCATTGATATCCATAAACTTGTCGACATTGGGGAATAAGAACAACCCATAAGCAAGTAAAAATGGCCTCAAAAGCAACCATACTCTTCATCCAAGAAAAATAGAGAGCTTTCTCCAACAAGAACTGAGCGGGAAATCCTCTAATCCATCCTTTGGTAGTCATGTGGGCTTCAACCTCAGGCTTTCCCAAATGCATCAAAGCAACAATCTCATAATATTTTGGCTCCCCTTTCAAACTAGTAAAAGGAACATGATCGGTAATAGGTAAACCCAGTAGATAAGAATACTCTTCCAATGTAGGCATTAACTGATAATCTGGGAAAGTAAAGCATCGATACATCAGATCATAGAACTGTACCAAAGTCGAGAGAATACCCTCCTTCATCCTGGGCTTCATAAGAGAAATGATGGACCTATACTTTATCCGAAAATATGTAGAACTCTCGATCTCGGGAATAAGACTCATCAACTCATCTATCTTGGGATCTTTGAAATTGTACATCTTAGTCCTTCTTTTTCTAGAATCCATAGTCAAAAAGTACCTAAGATATTCGCAAAGATTCAACTTTTAAGTCCCTTAAAATAAAACATTTTAAAGGATGCTCATGGGTGCATGAATGCATGATGCAACAATCACACACAAGATCACAAACATAAAGTTCATAGGTTCAACGTCACGAGCATGAAGTCAAAGGTATTACCCACAAGTTATGACCTAAAAGTTTATCACCTGCCGAACAAGGATCTAAGAGGTTCCCAAAGACTCATGCCTCCTTTTTTGGGATTACTCCCTCAAAGTTAACATGACTATACCACCCATCCTATCTTAAGTTTGCCCAATTCCGGGTAGAGGACTTATGAGAAATAACCAAGCACCCTGAAAACCAAGAAAATCCAGACAAACATACATACATCACATAATATACAACATATAATATCATATACATAAATAAACAAAGATAGGCTCAACCCATTTAGGGATGGACCATCAATAGGTCAATTTGTCCCCAGTGAAGTCACCATTTTTCTGTAGCGATAGAAATGTTGAGACTAAGCCATTGGATTAACTTGACTCGCACATATAAAAATAAAAATCGCCAGTGCACTTTATTATTTCCAAAGGAATGGGAAAAGAGCGAATAACCCAAAAGAGGGGGAGATAATCTAAGTAAGGGGGTTGGTTATACAAACGGAAGGTATTAGCACCCTAAACATCTACAGTACTCCGCAGGAACCTCTTTGAAAATCTGTGTATTTTGGCTATAAATGTTGTACAAAAGTAGATTGTGGGGATGGGAAAAGAAGTATTTTTTGTGATTTTTCACCCGCCGCGATTGGGAACCATTAGTGCCTACATACCACCTTCCGTGCAATAGGGGACCAGGGTACTCTTAGTTCACCTTTAAAAATTTAAAACACACGTGGGTTGGTTATTTTTAAGAGATAAGACATGATCGTCGTATCCGAGTGGAAAACATACTTACTACCCACGATTATGAGAAAGGATAATTTGTGTCATCTCAAAGTGAAAGATATAGCTTGGATTTTAAAATCAACAAGGCCGCAATCAACACTCAAGTGGAAAATAACTCACTTTACTGTATATCGTAGAAGTATAGTAGCTCGCATCACTACAAGGATTGACAAGAGTCTAATCTTTTGAGAAAAATTTTAAGGTAAAAAGCCAAAGTGGCAATATGGTTAGAATGATATGGATTGACTTTTAGTCTTCTAAAAAAAGTCAAAGTATTATTAAATTGATTGAAGTTTGATTAAGAAAATATTTTGAAAATGCATAGACATAAGTCCAAGTTTATTGTGAAAGCGGTTAAAGTATAAAAACAACAAGAGTTTTCAAAAGGAGGGAGAATATTTTTGAAATTAAAGAAGATGGGAGGAGATGAAGGGAGTATCCTAAAGCATAAGGTAAAAGCTAGGGAAAAGAACCGTCTAACCAACAAGAAGCCAACACTTGACACAATAAGTCAATGTAGAATTCCCATCCTTTGGATTTGAAACCAAACAAGCAAAGATAATAAACCTCTTAAGAAGACCAAGCTTCAATTGCATTAAGTCTTCACAAAAATTGGGCAGAGTAATGGCTGTACACAGATGAATTCCAAATCACAAACAAAACATGTAATCACAATAACCTGCACATAAAGAAAACAAACAACCCAATGTCTTGGGGTAAACCGCAATAGCTCCAGACAAAATAACAGTTGAGGTCACAAGGTCTCAAGGTAGGTCAAGGTCTCTAATCCTAAGTCCAAGAAGTCCATCACTCTATAATGCCAAGGATGGTAATCAAATAGTCCAAGTAACATTACAGTTTTTTTATGGTTCAAGTTGATTATTAGGTATCTTCAAAAAAGAAATGAAGAGCTCAAGGGAGCAAAAATAAAAGTGACATAAAAGTAAATGCTCAAGTGAGCAAATATGAAAATAAAATGAAATGTAAATGCTAAAATAAAATGGTGCATAAAGTAAAGGCATAAAATAAAAGCATAAAATAAGAGGGCATAAAATAAAAGTCAAATGTTAATGAATTACTAGTTAGTTGAATGACCATCTTGAAGTATGAATTTAAAACTCATTAGAGGATTGATTAAATCAAAGTCTCTCAACAACAAGTTTCATTTGCTTTTTGTCAACTAAATCAATGATGTTCAAGTGATTCACTATGACCAAAGCTTATGAAGATTCATTAGAGGATTGATAAGACTAAAGCCTCCTAATAATGAATATCAAGGTTATTGGATTAAATGATTCAAATTAATATACTTGGGCTTACAAACATGGATTTGGGCCACAAATGATCATTTCTCGAATCGGGATAAAATTTAGCGCTATGTTAAGCAATCGTAAGTGGACTTATACATAAGTCGCACCTATTTTGAGGCTGGTCAATAGAAATTTATGTGTCATATATTTGGAGAGATGATATGTATATCATCCTCTAACAACATGCGACACAATAAGAAGAGGATGAGATGAAGAGGGGAAGGATAATATTTGAAATAAAAATTTAATCAAACTATCATTAAAATCATTCATCCATTTTTATGGAGTTAAACTCAATATCTAAGATCCAATGATGTTAATGAAGTCCATGATCAAAAGTCAAAATAGTTAAAATATGTACAAAAATAAAAAAGTATTTAAAATAAAAGAAATAAGGTTTTTTTAAATTGTTTTTTAATATGGAAATAAGGGGAAAAATAGCAACTATATTCAAAACACTCAAGAAAAATTAAGTGAGACCTTAGAAAAATCAAAAATGAACTCAAATATATTTATAAATTTTTTGGTGATTTTTTTTAAAGTCAGAAAATATTTTTAAACTAATTTAAATTGCTCAAATAAATGAAAACAAGATCAAAAATAGTAAAAGTCAGAATAAAATTCTAAATTTTTTTTAGAAAGTCCGAAACAATGAAAATGATTTTTATAAAAAGTTTCAGAATTTAAAAATGTCAGAAAGTATTTTTTAAACAATTAAAATAAAGCAAACAAAGCAAAAATTATGAAAAATATCAAACCTCAAAATAAAAATATGAAAAAATTATTCACAAAGTAAGAAATAATTCAAAGTATTTTTTTATATTTTTTTTGTAATTTTTGGATAAAAAATAAAAGAGTTATGGATTTTTGAAATTAAAACAAATTTTAAACAAAATTTAGAAAAATAAATAAATCGGAAGTAATGTGAGGTGTTGGATGCAATTCACTAAAACACGCTGGCACATCAAGTGTCTCAGAAATGAAGATGTATGGTGATCCTGGTCAACAAACGCACACTGAAGTCACAAAAGTCAGGCCAATCACAACATTTCAATTGTCACACTTTCATTGGTTGAAGAGGCCACGTAGGTTATCTTCAAGCTCCAGCTACCTTGAAACTAGGGCCAAATCACAATCCTTATATCTGTAAATTTAGAGGCTCATAGTGGTATCATTAGACGCGTCTCTTCAAGATGATCACAACGATATCCTCGCGCCAAATTTATATAAAACACAACTTACTCGATTTGAAAAAGATCAGATATGTTTTGAAAATTTTGAAATTGAAAACAGAAGTATCAAAAGAATTATTTCACCAAAATAAAGTTAATAGTAAGCATTAGTGAACATCATAGACCATTCCAGTAATTTGAGTTAGAAGATTTGATGCTTTAAACTACCTGAACAAAGTCAGATGAAGTTGCTCTATAAATGGACTTGTCTAGCACGATTCTGGGAACCTCAAGGCTTGATTCTTCTTCTGTTAGCTTCGGGGAAGTTCAAGGATGAAAGATCAATGAAGAAATTGAATTGAGAAGCGGAGAAAATAGGAATTCGAAATCTTAGAAAAGGGGTGTTATGGAGGGAATTTGACAGAGTGGTTTTGGATCTTCAAGCTTGAGAAAATGAATGAGGTATAATCCTCTATTTATAGGGAAACTAATGGAATTCTTAAGCGTGTGAAATGATGAAGTTTGGAGGGAAATTGTGTGAAGTTGCAAACATGAAAAGTGTGACTTATAATTTTCTCAAAACTTAACCAAAGCTTGCGTTTCAATGTGCTAATCATTTATGGAAGTTCATTAAACACGATTAGAAGTAAAAACACATAGAAATTTTGGGTTTAGAGGCCAAATCAAGGATTTCAAATTCTAACTTTGGAAAAACTTCAGTTTTAAGGTACCATTTTTGAATCAATGGCATTCACAGCTCAAGGAGTCTTAGGGCATGATTTTTGAATCTTTAGAAATATGAGATCACAATATTTACAATGTGAAAAGAATGGGAATTAATGGATGTTTGATCTAAGAGTTATGATGAGTCAAAATTGAGAAGAAGATGCTGACTTTTATACTTGGAAAACTTTCAAGTTTTCTCTTCAAAAATGACTTGTAATGTTTTGGCTCAAACAAGACTTTCCTCCCAAACTGAGCTTTGATAATTGGTGCTAGCTTTAAATATACTTCCTAATGAGCATTGTGAAACTTTAATCACTCAAAAACACCAAGCATTGAAAAAGTTATGCTCTTGCAAAATTGGTGAAAATTCATGAGATGATGTATAATCTTTTGCATCTTTAGGATATCTTCCATCCATTTTAAGGATTTGCACATAAAAGAAGAGTTGAGTTTAACATACTTAGTATTATTGTGGAAAAATAATGGGCTCAAGGAGCTAAAAATTGACCAAGTTATGATCTTTTGAAGTCACATAAGGGAATTTGATGGCTTATCTATAGGACTTGTAATCTTTCTTCATCATTAGGTATCTTCCACACAAAATATTCTTGAAACTTTCAAAGTTTTTTTTTAACCATTTGAAGAGAAGCATGTTTTTGGAATCACTCAAAAATACCAAAAGATGAGCAAGATATACCCCTTTGAAGTTCAAAACCCTAGCCCCTAGAGCAACAAAATGCCTTGGAAACTCTTCTCAATTTTGACAAACCTTCTTGCACAAATACTTTTGTCTTGTGAATAAAAGTTGTTGAGGATGATAATGAGGAGCCATAGAAACCATAACCACTTCCAAATATTTAGAATTGAGGGAGATATTCACTTGTGACCAAGAAATCCAAAACTTGTCCAATTAGGTCAAACTTCTTCAATCAACCCTTATATCTTTGGACTATCTTTGGAAACTTAAGGCATGATGGATCATAATATACTTTGTCATGATATTAATTAAGAAAATATTCAATTATTAAGCTTGAATCTCAATGAAGCTTTGTTGAAAAAGGCATGGAAATAAACTCATGAACCTGTAGATCAACTTGACGGAATGTGTGGTGCTTTCAACAATAATATCAACAATTAGGGAAAACATTCATTTTATTTGTTAGTTAAAAGTTAATTAATACAAAAAATAGATGATCATAAAATACAAGTCAAGGTGCTTGGTGATTCCCCACGATCAAAGCTAAAGATAAGGAGAAGAACCAAACCCTAGTGTGATCTTGTTGTGATTGAGTTGATATGATATGGTAGAGGAATCTTAGGGGGAAAAATTGGGGTACAACTGGTACTAAATTCACTAGGAAAAATGAAACCACGCATATCGAGGGGAGCCTAAAAGCAATCTTCAATACCAAATGTAGTGGTTGCGTAAACTTATCTGGGGAGAATTTACGAAACTTCCCGGGGATAACAACTTTATAGGAAAGCATCATCTTTGCTTCACCCGAGTAATTAAGAAGTTAACAACACAACAAGAAGTCAAAATTATGGGGATTTTAGATTAAACTCATCACTTAGTGAGAGAGAACCCAAAAAGTTGACAGATATTTCAACACTTCTTAAAAAAGATACTACCCTTGGCTGGCTACTTGGGGAGCACATAACAACAACAATGCCGTAATTGGATAGAACAATTCTCTGCAAGAGATTTTACATCCATTCTCAACACAAAAAAAGAAATAATCCAATCAACTAAGAAAATACTATATAACTTTTCAATCTCTACCTGAGCACAACCTGGCTGGGGAAAGAATCACACTCATCTAGAGAAACCTGAATTAGGACTTAGCTGGGGAATATGGGATTACAAACCACACACCACACCATATATCAACTGGTATGAAATCCAATAATACAAGGAAAAAAATCACAAATGGACTACACACATATCAACAAAAGTAATTCGAGATACATCTTGGGGAGAAATTATGAAACTTCATAGTTCGTCCATCATTGGAACCACTAAATTTGTCCCACTTGAATCAAAAAATTGAGGTAAAAGTAATTTGCAAATTCTTTTCAAAAACATGTTTTTATTATTAAGTCTTTTTGTTTTGAAAATTACTATCAATAATAAATGCAATTTTTGTAAACGAAATAAAATAAGAACTACAAAGAATTTGATAAAGGCTCAAACTTTATTAATAGAATGGTAGTCTGCGAATGGAGAGACTCCATAGATGATTAAAAAGTTATGGAAAATGGTAAATACATGGAAAAGATACATTGAAATACAATGACCACTATTCTCCCTAACAACTTTTAACTCTTGAGTAGAGGCTTCAGTTGAAGTGTGATGAAAATTCCAGAAGATTGTTACTTGAATGATCAAGTCTTGTCTGACACAGTTACTTGCCAGAAATCCCTACCTTTTGCCTAGGTTGCCATTGCAGGTTTTCAACCTACCAAGAAAATTAATTCTGTTTGTGTCTTTAACTTTTGCCTATACCTCCCTTTGGAGTTTTCAGCATATCGAGTCACTCTTTTTTGCCTAAGCCTCCCTTTCAGGTTTTTAACTTAGCGAGTTGTTCTTTTATTTATTTAGGCGAAGTGTTTCTTGAATGCATCAACATTCATGAGACGTGGGAACTCCTCACCATTCATAGTTTTTAGAATCAATGCACCTCTAGAGAAGGCTTTCTTGACAACATATGGGCCTTTATAATTGGGAGTCCACTTGCCCCCTAGAATCAACATTAAAAGACATGATCTTTCTGAGCACGGGGTCATCTTCTCTAAATTCACGAGGCTTGTTCTTCTTATAAAAAACTTTCTTCATTCTTTTATGATATAACTGACCATGACACAAGGCCTTCATTCTCTTCTCTTCAATTAAATTCAACTGGTCAAACTTGTTATGGACCCATTCAACCTTTAACAACTTGGTTTCCATTATTACACGCAAAGAGGGAATCTTAACCTCAACGGGGAGCACTGCTTCCATTATAGATATAAGAGAGAACAAGGTTGCCCCTGTTGAAGTGCAGACGGATGTATGATACCCTTCAAAGAAAATGGGAGCATTTCATTCTAATCCTTATAGGTAACAACCATTTTTTGGATGATCTTCTTAATGTTTTTATTAGCAGCTTCAATAGCTCCATTCATCTTAGGATTGTAAGGAGATGAATTGTGATGGGAAATCTTGAATTCTTCACAAAGTTCTGTCATCATCTTGTTATTCCAATTTGAGCCGTTATCGGTGATAATCCTACTTAGAACACCATATCGGCATATAAGATTATTCTTGATAAAACATACTGCCACCTACTTGGTGACATTAGCATAAGAAGCTGCTTCCGCTTACTTGGTGAAGTAATCAATTGCCACTAAGATGAAATGATGTCCTTTCAACGCCCTGGGTTTAATCATTCCAATCATATCAATACCCCATATAGAAAAAGGCCATGGGGAAGAAATGACATTGAGAAATGTTGGCATATTAGTAATTCATTTGATTTAATAAATTCAATTTTATTTAATTAATTAGCAAGGATATAAAATAGGTACTCTTATTTTAATTAGGAATACTTAGATCTAATTGGTTATGCACGATTTAACTTTTTTCGATTTAAAATTAACTAATTCAATATTTTTACAAGTATATTAAAAACCATGCAGCTCACCGAATTCACCATCGGCGAGCGACACGTGGCCAATATCTGACCAATGATGAGGAGACTATATCAGACTCCTCACTCTATGTCTTAATATAGCTAACCAACGATAAACCATTTTTCTACTTACATAACAAAAACTACAAGATATTTTCGGAAAGGATTAAGAAGAATTACTTTCAAAATTAGCTGTCAACTGCGTCTACGATCACTTTTTACAAAACCCAGACAAGGTTCGAGGATAAATTGAAAAGTAATTCTATGTAATCCATAAAAAATACCAACCAAACCGCAAACTACAAATTGGGACCCTGATTCCTCCTAAGAGGATACGTAGGCATACGACTAAAATCGTGGCGAGTTCCCCTAATAAAACTTAAAACCCAATTTCCTAAAGCCGTAATCTAAAACCTAGTATCCTTGTGAACAAGGTAGATGGGGGGTGTCAAAACCTTCCCTTCATTTAGAACTGAGTCCAAAAAAACCTAGAATCTCTAACTTTTTAAGGTTATCCTTTATATTCCCTTCCTTAGGATAAAAATTAAGGGTGGTGACTCTATAATTTAAAACCAGTTAAAATAGTTGGCGACTCTGCTGGGGACTCAACCCTAGGTTTAGAAGCCTTGTCTTTTGGTTTTACGGTTTTTCTCATTTTTTGGGTTTTTTATATTTGTTTATTTAACTATCTATTTATTCATTTATTTATCTATTGTTATTTTTATCATATTGTTATATATGTGGTGGGATTTAAATTTTGCAAAAAATATTTTCAAAAACCCTTAGAAAGAAGGTTCGTCTATTAGCCAAGGGGATACATCAGCCCTCTGAGTTTATGTGACGACTTCGCATAGAGTCAGCGAAATTTCGCAAAAGGAATACCTCTTAAGAGACATCCTTTTGGGAAGTAGGACTTTGGAATGATACCCATGACTCTTTGTACAATCCTAAACCAAAATCTCATGACGAGACCTTTCATGACCTAGAGACGAAAGTTTCGGTCTGCAAAGAGGCTCCACTTAAGGGATGCCCTCGTGCATTTCCCTCGAGTGTTATTCATGATACCATTAAGGAAAGAACCTTATAGGGAGGGTAGACTATCAGTAGGCTAATACTAGGAACCTACCAACTAAAGGATACCCTTCACAAATCCCACTATAATCCCTAAAACTGCAAGGGTTATCTTTTCTTCCACTACTATCTTTAGCCCGTAGGGCTTTCGTAATTTTATCATATAACCCCTAGCCAGTAGAGATTTTCTTTTAAAAATCTTAATACCTGGCCTGCAGGGATCCCCTTTTTTCCGACTTTATCCTTAGAGCTCTTATAGGATCTTGTTTGTCTTCCCACGAAGGATGTCCTTACTAATGCACACCATGTGGCCTATATAAGGCCATGGAATCTGTTGATTATTGATTGGTTACTGTGATCGGTGGATTTAGAACTGACTATTTAACGCTGGTTTCGCGAAATGTCGCGGAAGCAAGAGTCGCCACCGTTTTTTATTTTCTCCAACATGTACAGGACAAAAGCACAGCAAAATTCCTTATGAGAATGTTTCTCGGTTCGGGAGGTAGATTTATAGAAAGGGAAGGTGTTAGCACCCTTTCTATCCATGGTTATCCATGGGCTCTTAGATACTTACTCATTTGTGTTTTCAAAAGTGTTTGCTTTTCAATTGTGAGTGGGTTTGAAAAAAGTTTCGTTTAAAGATTTCAGATCGACTCTTGTATCAGTCCTCAAGAGTGTTTGAAAAATTGTTTTGAAAGCTTTTTGAAAAGTGTCGGTGTGAAAAGAGTTTTGATTTGTTTTTGAATAGAGCAAGTATCTATAAGTTATCTACCTACCCTAAGGAATTAAGCTGTGTAAATGTCCTTAAGGTAGTACCATCCCACCATTGAGAGGTAGGTAGCACCACCGTTAGAGGTGTTCAGGTCAATTCGTTTGTAGGGACAGTGTGGTCACCAGAGCAACAGTAGGACACCTTAGAAGCTACCCTTATGCCATTGATCCTTTTTTATTCTGAGGCAACCGTTTCGAGGCAACTGGATCATGTCATGGACATAAGGACTTACTAAAACGTCCTATACTCGACGACCACGTTTCGAGGGCAAGGCAACAGTGAGGCGTACCCTAAGAGTGGTGTGTGAATTTGTGTGTTATTTTCATGTTAAGTTTATCTTTGATCATGGCACGGTGAGCTACGCTTGTTTTTAGTTAGCATGCATTCTTCCATACAAGTTAACAGTTAAAGGGGGTGCGGAAAGTAAATTGCGGAAACGTAAATCCTACGCTATTACAAGGCGCGGGTCTATACATCGCCAAAAATTACAAAGACCCGTTTTTTTAGTAAATGAGTACGGAAAAATAAAAAAAAGTAAAAAAGTCCTATTTACTATAACATGTCCGGAGCAATTACATAATAATCGAACAAATTAAATGTGCGTGAATAAATTAATCGGGAATGTTTAAGGGTGTTGACCCTTTTAAGAAAAGGAAATTAATTTTTGGTCTTTTTATGATTAAAATGGAATGGAAACTAATTAATAACTAATTAATTATTTTAATTAAAAGAAAATATTTTTTGGTTTTTATGTTTTTTATGAAATAAAATAGAAAAAGAAATAAAATTCTAGGTAAACCTAAATCTAAATCTATTTTAATTATTAAAAAGAATGTTAAAATGGCCTAATTAAAAACTAATTCAATTATGGTTTATTTACAAAATAAAAATAATAATAATAAAAGTGTTAATTATATTTTTTTGGGTTTTTTATGAAAATGGTTAATTGGTTAATTATTAATAATAAATAAAATAAATAAAAAAGAGTTAGAAATTAAATTGAAAAAAATAAAATGGAAAGAAAATAATAAACCAAATGGAGGGGGGTGTTGGGCCAAATAGGAGGTGAAATGCTGGAATTCAGGCCCATTGAGGCAAAGGCCTCGTTGACTTTTCCTGCTTGCGTGTGCATCCATTGACTGAAGCATATGGTAAGCCTCTTTTGTGGCCTTTGGATATGCCTTGAAGACACCTGGCTTGTTGGATCTGTGAGGCCTATGATGAACCTTCCTTGGAGCGCTGCACAGGAAAGTCAAATGAAAAATAATATGGGAATTGTAAGGGGACCTGGGAATCGAACCCAGGTCCCAAAGATGGAATGACACGTTCCCAACCACTGAGGCACTTTGTTGCATTTGTTAATAATATGAAAAACAAATATTATATAAAAACTAAGCCAATAATGCTGAAAACAAAAAAATTGTGCGCGTGGATTTGAACCTTCCACCCACGCCTGGACACCTCAGCCTTCTTCTCCGTTTGTACCTGTAACATGAATGAGATAGCGGGGGTTTTAAACCCCCACTAAGTGACATAGCGAAAAATAGCGATTAGGAGAGGAAGCAACATAAATTGAGCGCGAGGTCATGGAATGATTCGTTTGGATGTCACGAATTCAATGGTACCAATTTGGCAGCCTAATTTTACCATATGTGTAAACGCCTAATTTTGAGCTTCTGAAAACCTAATGTCCATCAATGGCAGTTTTTGATATGGGATGCTATTGTTCAATTGAATGGTACCAAAAGCTTCAGGACGTCCCTATGAGTATAAATCCATTCAAAAAAAATGTCAAAAACGCATGAATGATTATATAGAATTCAAGAAAAAAAAAAGCAAACCGTTTGGCCTGAGTTCTAAGATTCTGGGCACGTTTGGATTGGTTTTTGATTGCTGGAGATTCCTAGCAATGCAAGGAATGTGTTTTGATTGGAATGGAGGCTTGAGAGGCGCTGCAACTAGGTTTTCAGTTTCTCTTTTTTTCTTTGAAATTTTTGAAAAGTTTATGGCCGTTTTGGAGCTTTTTAGGTCGTGAATCCCTTTTTGATGGCTTGCATACATGTTATGTAAAGAGTTTCAATCAGCATTAAGGGCCTTGAAGCCTTGCATTCATGTTTAAGATTTTGGCATAACCTCCATTGAAACACTTTCCATTTTTGTGCCAAAATTTGAATTCTTGCTTGATTTAGCCCTTTGCACGAATTTGGAATGGTCATGATGGTGTATCAAAGCATTTCAATACAAAATATACCCTTTAATTAATTTTCTTGATTTTTATTTGATTTTAAAAGATTTAAAATGAATTAAATCAAATAAAATTAAATAAAAATGGAAAAATTAATTTTAAATCTTGAAATAATTTGTGGGACACGTGGGAAGCATGGCCAAGCTGAAACAAGTGGAAAAAGTGGGCCCCTTTTGTCAAAAATGAAGTTTCAAGGATAATTGACTTTGGCCATTTCACAAAAATTTCCCAACTTCTCCAATGCATATCTTGTTCAAATTTGAAGCTATGAACATGTTCTTGGACATTTTGGAAAGGTCTTGAAGTCCTATAACCAATGTCTTTGATCCCATGTCATTTTGATTTACCAATCTCAAGTTATGGTCTTTGACTTAAAGTCCCTTTTTGTTGACTTTTGAAAATGACCTATAATGTTGAAATTGATAACTTTTTGTGAGAGCATTTCTTGGACTTGGAGTGTGAAGATGAGTTGTAGGAAATGTCCTCCCCTTCAAGATGAGCATTGGATGGGATTTTTCTGATGAACCATGAAAAAGTTATGCCTTGGTCAAGTTACAGTTGACTTTTCAGCTGTCCAAAAATAGAAACTTTTGACACCTTGATGATTTTTGAGCCATTCTTGTGGAATCATGGTCAAGACTTGACCAAATGATGATTGTGGCTTCAAAATAAGATGTTGACCAAAATTTTTGACTTTTGACTGCCAAATGACCATTTTGCCCCTGCAGTTGACTGTGGAGCAATTAGGGTTTTTGACTGTGCAACTTGACCTTGTGAGCCTTGAAACTTGACATGTAGGTGCTTGACAATGTGTATGAGCATATGGGACTTGATTGAGCCCTTGAAAACCTCAACTTCCTTGCAGGAACCAAAACCCTTAGTTTGACTGGCTTAGGAGGGTGGTTGACTGTGTAGCCCTTGAGTAGACTTTGAACCATTTGAGGTGATGCTTGTCAAAACTTTGAAGAATATGGGAGGGCAAATTTTGGGGTACAACAGTTGCCCCTGTTCAATCTTCTTAGACCTGAGGATGTAGATTGGCTTGTGTGCCTTTCGTGATCTGAGGGTGGAAGATGATTGAACACTAGAGTGCCCAGAAATTTGCACTCACATAGTCGAGTATCAGCAGTGTGATAGCGGGAATGGGCTTACAGATGCCATTTGGAAAGATGATGGATAGGAGGATGGGCTTATAGATGCCATCTAGAGGTGTGACAGAACCTTGTCGGGAATGGGCTTATAGATGCCATTTGGAACTGTTGGTAAGTGGATGGGCTTATAGATGCCATCTAGGTGTCGATCGCGTAAGAGATTCCTTAGCGAGAACTTGCGTACCTGAGAAAGAAAGATAATTACCTGGCCTGTTACAGGTGTTGATCTTCACTCAGTCGTTCATAGACATGCCCTGGCTAGATACAAGTGTCGAATCTGGAACTTCAAAAGGTTGCTTACAGACGTGCTCTGACTGGATACAGGAGTCGAATCTCTAAACTCTTCGTGCAGACATACCCTGGCTGGATGCAGGCGTCGAATCTACAAACTCTTCAGACGTGCCCTGGCTGGATACAGGAATCGAATCTGGAATTAGTCGTCAACAGATACGCCCTGGCTGGATACAGGAATCGGATCTTCAAACTCTTCAGACGTGCCCTGGCAGGATACAGGAATCGAGTCCGGAAATAGTCGTCAACAGATACGCCATGGCAGGATACAGGAATCGGATCTTCAAACTCTTCAGACGTGCCCTGGCAGGATACAGGAATCGAGTCTGGAATTAGTCGTCAACAGATACACCCTGGCAAGATACAGGAATCGGATCTTCGAACTCTTCAGACGTGCCCTGGTAGGATACAGGAATCGAGTCTGGAATTAGTTGTCAACAGATACACCCTGGCAAGATACAGGAATCAGATCTTCGAACTCTTCAGACGTGCCCTGGCAGGATACAGGAATCGAGTCTGGAATTAGTCGTCAACAGATAAACCCTGGCAGGATACAGGAATCGGATCTTCAAACTCTTCAGACGTGCCCTGGCAGGATACAGGAATCGAGTCTGGAAAATAGTCGTCAACAGATACACCCTGGCAGGATACAGGAATCGGATCTTCAAACTCTTCAAACGTGCCCTGGAAGGATACAGGAATCGAGTCTAGAATTATTCGTCAACAGATACACCCTGGCAAGATACAGGAATCAGATCTTCGAACTCTTCAGACGTGCCCTGGCAGGATACAGGAATCGAGTCTAGAATTAGTCGTCAACAGATACACCCTGGCAAGATACAGGAATCGGATCTTCGAACTCTTCAGACGTGCCCTGGCAGGATACAAGAATCGAGTCTGGAATTAGTCGTCAACAGATACACCCTGGCAGGATACAGGAATCGGATCTTCAAACTCTTCAGACGTGCCCTGGCAGGATACAGGAATCGAGTCTGGAATTAGTCGTCAACAGATACACCCTGGCAGGATACAGGAATCGGATCTTCGGACTCTTCAGACGTGCCCTGGCAGGATATAGGAATCGAGTCTGGTAATGTAGTCGTCAACAGATACACCCTGGCAAGATACAGGAATCGGATCTTCGAACTCTTCAGACGTGCCCTGGCAAGATACAGGAATCGAGTCTGGAAAATAGTCATCAACAGATACACCCTGGCAAGGTACAGGAATCGGATCTTCGAACTCTTCAGACGTGCCTTGGGAGGATACAGGAATCGAGTCTGGTAATGTAGTCGTCAACAGATACACCCTGGCAAGATACAGGAATCAGATCTTCGAACTCTTCAGACGTGCACTGGCAGGATACAGGAATCGAGTATGGTAATGTATTCGTCAACAGATACACCCTGGCAAGATACAGGAATCGGATATTCGAACTCTTCAGACGTGCCATGGCAGGATACAGGAATCGAGTCTGGAATATAGTCGTCAACAGATACACCCTGGCAAGATACAGGAATCGGATCTTCGAACTCTTCAGACGTGCCCTGGCAAGATACAGGAATCGAGTTTGGTAATGTAGTCGTCAACAGATACACCCTGGCAAGATACAGGAATCGGATCTTCAAACTCTTCAGACGTGCCCTGGCAAGATACAGGAATCGAGTCTGGTAATGTAGTCGTCAACAGATACACCCTGGCAAGATACAGGAATCAGATCTTCGAACTCTTCAGACGTGCCCTGGCAGGATACAGGAATCGAGTCTGGAATATAGTCGTCAACAGATACACCCTGGCAAGATACAGGAATCGGATCTTCGAACTCTTCAGACGTGCCCTGGGAGGATACAGGAATCGAGTCTGGAATATAGTCGTCAACAGATACACCCTGGCAAGATACAGGAATCGGATCTTCGAACTCTTCAGACGTGCCCTGGCAAGATACAGGAATCGAGTCTGGTAATGTAGTCGTCAACAGATACACCCTGGCAAGATACAGGAATCGGATCTTTAGTTGCAACGTTGATAGCAGTTATCTTTGTATTAACTTTTGTCCTGACAAGACAAAACGTTAGTTGTATGCGATGTCATGATGTATGACATGCATGATGTTCTCAGAACAAATGAGATTGTATGTTCATGATGCGTATATGCATGCTATAATGTATGAAGATGTGATGTTCATGAATGTGTTTTCGTCTAGGAAAATAAATCCTTGACGAGTGCCGGGAAGTTAAATCCTGAGCTTGATGTTGAAGGATAGTGCTTCTTGTTTCCGCTGGGGATGGTAGTTGCAAGAATACCGGTAGGAGAAGATGACTCCGTTGAGGAATAAACTCGGCGAATAGATTACTCTGCGGGGAGTGAACTCTGTGGGGAAAGAGAGGTATTTTGCTGAGATTGATGATAACTCCGCGGGGGATACCGTTGTTGAGTTATGTTGAAGGAATTGATGAATTCCGCTAGGGGATGGGAAGACTTCGTCGGGGACGATCTTTCCGTAGCTATTGGCTGAGGATAACCCAGTTATATCCTGGTAGGGAAATAACCTTCTGAATAAAGTCGGGGGACGCGTACGCTCTGCAGGGGATAAGCTTCTAGAATCTACTGGGGATAAGCTTACTACTGGGGAGATGGTTCAACTCTCCTGGGGAAACTTTTTGAGACTGTACTGGTGAAGTGGCTCCACTGGGTGTCTGGTATTCCGCCGGGGAACAATCTTATGATCAAGACTGTCGGGGATGCTTGTTATGGAATGTTTGTATACTCCGCTGAGGAATGTTGAGATCTGCTGAGGATAATCCAACTTCCATAAGGCTGACTGAGTAGGCTAACTCTGCTTGGGGAGAGTATTCGTTGACTTGCTGGCTCCCTCTCTGGGGAATTAAGGTATCTTGGTTACATTCTTCAGCTGAACTTACCTTGGTACCTGGGTGGACATAGCAATTAGATCGCTTAGACAACTCATTATTGCCCCTGTTTCTAATGTCACCTGTAATTAATCCTTTGTCTTGCATGCAAATATTTATGAGTTAGCAATTAGTGTCAAATGCATATATCAAAAATTGAACATTGGACGTTCTTCGCAAAACAAAACAGAAAAAGGAAAAAACAATTGGCAATTGATCTGAACTGTGAATTTGTATTGATTTTTGAATTTGCCCGTGAATAGGCGTTTATGTACAAGAGGCTGACGTCCTAGTAAGAGAACACCGCCGAATAACAGAGTTTATACAATTTTGTACAAAGGGAAAACAAAACAGCTATGTGAAAAGAACAATCCCACTGGGTTCCAACTCTGCTATCGCCTTTATATCTTCGAGCGTCTCATCACTTGGCTGCTTAGTTGAAGATGAAGCTGACTGATCGATGCCGTATGGACTTGATGTTGATACCGGATTCTGGATGCAAGATGATCCAATGAGACATAGTATTACGCTTTAATCCCTAACTTTTGCCTGGACCGCCCTTTCGGGTTTTCAGTCCACCGGGATACCCATTTTTGCCCAAGTCGCCTTTTCAGGTTTTCGACTTGCCGGGTGTACAGATTTTTTTCATTTCATCCCTCATTTTTCCCGAACCCTTTTGGTTCGCCGGGAAGCCCTAATTTTTTCCTAGGTATGTCAACCTAGCAGGTCTTTTATCATGCGTAGTATCTTTTTACTATGTCTGCATTGGCGGGGTGAGGAAGGTCGTCACCATCCATGGTAGTTAGAATCATGGCTCCTCCTGAGAACACATGTTTAACCACAAATGGCCCTTCATACGTAGGGGTCCATTTTCCCCTGGGATCACTTTAAGGAAGAATGATGCGTTTGATTACCAGGTCCCCAACTTGATACTCTTGTGGTCTGACTTTCTTGTTAAATGCCCTGATCATCCGTTTTTGATACGTTTGACCATGACATATAGCAGTAAGTCTCTTTTCGTCAATTAGGTTTAATTGATCAAGTCGAGTCTGGATCCAGTCATCTTCGCTTAGATCTGCATCCTTCATTATCCGGAGAGAGGGTATCTGGACTTCAATTGGCAAGACTGCCTCCATGCCGTAGACCAAGGAAAAAGGAGTTGCCCCGGTTGACGTTCTTGCTGAGGTACGGTACCCATGAAGAACGAACGGTAACATCTCGTGCCAATCTTTATAGGTCACTGTCATCTTCTGCACAATCTTCTTGATATTCTTATTAGCTGCTTCTACAACCCCATTCATCTTTGGCCGGTAGGGAGAAGAGTTGTGGTGCTGTATCTTGAATTGCTCGCAGAGCTCAGCGATCATCTTGTTATTAAGATTGGTACCATTGTCCGTAATGATCCTTTCCGGGACACCGTATCGACAGATCAGATTGTGTCGAATGAACCGTGCCACGACATTCTTGGTTACTGTGGCGTAGGAAGCTGCTTCAACCCACTTTGTAAAGTAATCAATCGCCACCAGAATGAAGCGATGCCCGTTGGATGCCGTAGGTTTAATCTCACCGATCATATCAATGCCCCACATTACGAAAGGCCAAGGTGCTGTCAAGACATTCAGAGGCACTGGAGGAACGTGCACTTTATCAGCATAGATTTGGAATTTGTGACATGTCCGAGAATGTTGGTAACAGTCAGCTTCCATTGTGGACCAGAAATATCCTGCCCGAAGGATTTTCTTTGCCATGGTATGCCCACTGGAATGCGTTCCGAAGGTACCTTCATGTAACTCTGCCATGATCTTTTCTGCTTCAGTCTTATCCACACAACGCAGCAAGGTTGAATCATGGTTTCGCTTGTACAGAATGCCGTTGCTGAGGAAGAACTTCGCCGCGAACCTTCTCAGAAACTTCTTATCATTGATGGATGCCCCTTCAGGGTATTCTTGAGCTTCCAAGTACCTCTTTACCTCATGATACCAGGGTTTTTCAGTTACCTCTTCAGCCTCAAGATCACAGTAATATGCAGGTTCATCCCATTTCCAGATAATGATCCGGGGAGCCTCATTGTCCCATTTGACTTTGAACATAGAAGACATCGTAGCCAACGCGTCCGCCAGCTGATTCTCCTCTCTTGGGAAATGTTCAAAAGTTATCTCTGTGAAATGGGGGATCAACGTCAACACGCACTCTTTGTAAGGAATGAGATTTGGGTGTTTCGTATCCCACTCGCCTTTGATCTGATTGATCACGAGAGAGGAATCTCTGAAGACACTCAGAAACTTGATCCTTAAGTCAATCGCAGCTTGAAGACCCATGATGCATGCCTCATACTCCGCCATGTTGTTGGTGCAGTTGAAACATAGCCGGGCAGTGAGTGGAGTATGAGTTCCTTGAGGGGATATGATTACAGCGCCGATGCCGTTACCCAAAGCGTTCGAGGCTCCATCAAAGTGCATAGACCATCGGGATCCTTCCTCAGGTCCTTCATCCGGTCCAGGTACTTCACAATCAGTCACTATTATGATGCTCTCGTCTGGAAACTCGAAGTTCATTGACTGGTAGTCGTCTACTGCCTGGTGTGCCAAGTGGTCTGCCAATACACTTTCTTTGATAGCTTTCTGAGTTGTATACTGGATGTCGTATTCCGTCAAGATCATCTGCCATCTTGCTATTCTTCCAGACAGAGCAGGCTTTTCGAATATGTACTTTATTGGATCCATCTTTGAAATTAACAGAGTAGTGTGAGTCAGCATATACTGTCTCAGCTGGCGAGCAGCCCATACCAAAGCGCAGCAAGTTTTCTCGAGCAGTGAGTATCGGGTCTCACAGTCGGTAAACTTTTTGCTAAGGTAATAAATGGCGTGCTCTTTTCGGCCAGACTCGTCATGCTGCCCCAGCACACACCCCATTGAGCTGTCAAGTACTGTCAGGTATAGTATCAGAGGTCTCCCTTCAACTGGTGGCATAAGAATGGGTGGTTCTTGGAGATACTCTTTGATTCTGTCGAAAGCGGCCTGACATTCATCATTCCAACGTACTACCTGATCTTTCTTCAGCAGCTTGAAGATTGGTTCACAGGTAGCAGTTAGGTGCGAGATGAATCGAGCAATATAATTCAGACGTCCTAGAAAGCCTCTGACTTCTTTCTCTGTCTTGGGAGCTGGCATCTCTTGTATGGCTTTAACCTTGGCAGGGTCCACTTGAATACCTTTGTCACTTACGACGAAGCCTAGCAACTTTCCGGATCTTACCCCAAATGTGCACTTATTTGGATTTAACCTCAGCTTGTATAACTTCAGACGGTCAAACAGCTTTTGCAGATGGTCAAGGTGTTCCTCCTCAGTTTGGGACCTTGCAATCATGTCGTCGACATATACTTCGATTTCATGATGGATCATGTCATGAAACAAAGCAACCATGGCACGTTGGTAGGTTGCCCCAGCATTTTTTAACCCGAACGGCATGACCTTGTAGTAGAAGGTGCCCCACTGAGTAACAAAGGTAGTCTTCTCCATGTCTTCAGGAGCCATTTTAATCTGATTATAACCTGAAAAACCATCCATGAAGGAGAACACCTTGTGCTGAGCAGTATTGTCAACCAGAAGGTCAATGTGAGGTAGGGGGAAGTCATCCTTGGGGCTTTCCCTGTTCAGATCCCTGTAATCGACACACATCCTGACCTTACCATCTTTCTTCGGTACCGGTACCACGTTGGCAACCCACTGAGGGTAAGAAGTCACTGCAAGAAAACCGGCGTCGAATTGCTTCATAACCTCATCTTTGATCTTCTCGGACATCTCTGGACGCATACGACGGACCTTTTGTTTAACCGGAGGGCATCCTTCCTTGGTAGGCAAGTGATGGACCACAATGTCGGTATCCAACCCAGGCATGTCTTCGTAAGACCAGGCAAAGATCTCCACATAATCATGCAGCATCTGAATCAACCGTTGTTTCACGCTGAGCTCTAGATTAGCACCAATCTTAACTTCCCTTCTGTCTGTCTCAGTACCCAGATTTACCGTTTCCACTGGCTCTTCATGTGGCTGAATAGCCCTCTCTTCCTGGAGTAACAGTCTTGCAAGTTCGCCAAGCACTTCGCAATCATCTTCACCTTCGTCTTCGGCTAAGTTGATCGGATTTTCGAAGTCATAACTGGCAGTAGCAAAGTCGTTGCCAGTGAGATCCAGAGTGGATTGAAACCTGTACGAGTGAGTGTGTGTAAATACAGCTGTTTGCAATATATAAAGAAAGAAAGAAAGGGAGCGCAAGATTTGAAATGTGAAAAACGTCCAATGCTTTTATTCATGATATATGAAAGTGACAAACAAAATCCCTCACAAATAAAACCACGGTGCCCCGGGTAAGACACCGGGCCATAAAGTTTCAAATTATTGTTTATTACAAATCCAAAACAAAGAAGTTCATTACTGGGTGACAAAAGTAACAGGAATGCAGTCTTTGGAAGTCCAGTTGCTAGGTCCATCTTCGGTTGTTGAGTAAATCCAGCTGTCAAACTCGGATTCTTCCACTTCGTCTTCATCCCCAATAGCATTTACTCCATGGTTAGGCATGGGAGCAGTCACCACATTAGGTTTCTCAGGCGCCTCGAACTGAACCTCTTTAGCATCAATAAGGTCCTGAACCTTATTCCTCAGTGCCCAACAATCGTCAATAGAATGTCCCGGGCTATCAGAGTGATAAGCGCAACGGGCGTTGGGGTTGTACTTCGGAGATGCTGTGTTTACCATCTTCGGAGCCTCTTTGATAGTTACTAGGCTAGTTGACAGTAGTTGCGGCAGGATCTGAGATAGAGTCATGCTGAGCCGAGTATACTGCCGTTTGGGCCTCTCAGCTCTGGGTTGGTTGTACTGTTGTGGAGCAGCAGCAGGCTTAGAAATAACCACCGCGTTGACAGCTTGGCGGCGTTCAGGTTTGTTTTGCCTTCTTGGACCATACACAACACTGGCCTCCTTCTTGAAGGGCTTCTTTTCATTATTTGAGGAGGCAACCTTCTGTATCTTCCCCGATTTTATACCAGCCTCGATCCTCTCACCAGTCAGGATCAGATCAGTAAACCCAGCAAAGGAATTACCAATGAGATGATTGAAGAATGGACCGGATAGGGTCCCCAAGAACATATCCACTAGCTCCCGGTCCGTCAATGGTGGCTGCACCCTGCCAGCCAGGTCTCTCCATTTCTGTGCGTACTCCTTAAAACCTTCACCCGTTCCCAGTGACATACCCTGGAGTTGGGTACGCGTGGGAGCAAGGTCGGAATTGTATTGATACTGCTTGTAGAAAGCAGTGGCCAAATCCTCCCAGTTACGAATGTTGGTTCCATCCAGATGATAGAACCATTCGAGGTGAGTCCCTGAAAGACTCTCCTGGAAGAAGTGGATCCATAAGTTCTTGTCTGCTATGTAAGGCTGGATCTTCCTTACATAGGAGCGGAGGTGCATCTTAGGGCAGGAAGCCCCGTCATACTTCACAAAGGCAGGCGCCTTGAACTTGTGTGGGATCACCACCCCAGAGGATAACCCCAAATCTCCGAAATCCAACCCAGGCACACGTTGAATCTCCATATCATTTAACCTGTCCTCCAGTTGTTTGTACCGGTCCTCAGCAGGAGGGTACTGTTCGTCATTGAAGTCTGTCTCAGTGTCAGAGACCACAGGACTAGGGACCTCTCTCCCTTGGTGACTACCTTCCCCCACAAATGGAGTAGTCCTCTCAGCTTCATTCTGCAATGTGTTCCCGAGTTTGCGCCCAGTGTTGAATAGCACATTCCTCTTCTTTTTCTTATTCTTCTTCAGAAGCAAAGCCTTCAGCTCTTGTTGTCCCTGGGCCAAGTTCATGACCATCTCCTGAAATTGGGCATTCTGGGTCTGGAGGGCCTTGATAGCTTGCTCGGTAGTGAGTTCAGGATTCATGATGCTTGAGTGCTGAAATAAACAGCGAAGAAGATTAAGCAACCTGTAGGAAAGGGTACCTGTAATGCATATGATGAATGAAGTGCGTATGAATTATGTTTTCAAAGACAATCGGGAGTCAACTTTGTAAACAAAAGAAACACACTTTATTAGATTCAAATTTTAAATTGTTCAACCATCTGCCCTTAGGCGTTACAAGAATGAAAATACTGAAAAGGAAATAAAGTTGTAAAAGAAACATCCAAAGCCCATCAGTGCTCCCATGGCCTCCTCTTCTCAGTACGGATATAGTCATTCAGGGTTCGCTCATTCTCCAGTTGCTTGGCCAGCTTCTGGATCTTCTGTTCCTGTTCGTTGAACTTTTCCCGATAGTAATCCCGCTCTTCTTGTAGTTGCGCCCAAGACCTCTTTAGGGTATCAACATCAGTGGGTATCTAAGGAGGGAGAACAGTTGGGGGGACCCCATCTTCATCAGGACTTTCAAGAATGATAGGCCTGGCAGCTTCATATGGCATACCTAACTTCTGAGCACGGATGCGGACCCATCTGTGATAGGGTTCCATTGGCAGAGAAGTCTTCGGTCCCAGCTCTTGTGGGTCAGCTTTGTGAATTCTGTCCCAAGCTTTCATGAATCTACGGTGCAGTTCGTCACTATCTTTCTGAAACTCAAAACTGATGTGAGGCACCAGCATCTCATGAGGCCCTGCTCTTCTGGCTCTTCCAAACTGACGGAGAGCTAAACATGGATTATAAGAGATTCCGCCCTGAGTGCCAATCAATGGAACATTAGGATATTCTCCGCAGCGATCAATAACAGCCACCTCATCTAAACCTCTGAGAGTCCAAATGATGTAATTATCAGTGAGAGACATTAACCTATGAGCCCAGCCTCTTCCTTCTTGGTTCTTTAGCACGAACTTGGGGAGGTGCGAAATAAACCACCTCACCAACAAAGGAGTACAACACCACAGAGTTCCTCGTCTTCGCGCAATACGAGCATAGAGTTGTTGCAGGATGTCACCCAAGAGAGTTGGCATATGGTTCCGAGACATGAAGATCCTTATGGCAGTGACGTTAATGAAGTTATCAGGATTAGGAAACAAGACTATACCATAGATTAAGAGAGCCAGAATGTCTTCATATGCCCTAAAGTCCAGGTCATTCCAGAAATTATTAGCCTTACCAATCAGAAACTTGGCCAAGAAACCCTTAACTTTGCTTCTAGTCACCCAGTTGTCCATTACCTCTTTGTGGGTCAAAGGAAGAGCTGCAGCAATCTCCTCAAGCCTAAGAGTCTTTTCCCAACTAGTGAAGGGAATCTGATCCAAGATAGGGATACCCAGCAAATCAGAGAACTCTTCCAGGGTGGGGACCAGCTGGAAGTCTTGAAAGGTGAAGCAGTTGTACAAGAGGTCATAGAACTGGGTCAAGACACTCATCAGTTGTTGGTCCCACTTTGTAGTGACTAAGCCGAGAAGAGAACCATGTCTCTGGATGAAGGAAGTGGTGTTTGGAATTCTGCTAACCAATTCTTCAAGCAACTCAGGTAGGTGAACAAAGTTGAACCGGATAGTATTCCTTCGCATAGGCATCATGGTGTCCTACAAAACAAAGCAAAGATGAAACCCTCTTGTCTTTGAAATAGGTCAGTCCTTATGCAGGATGCATGCAATGTTATGATGGCATGATGTTATGATAAAGCACACCACAAGTATTTACAAAGGCAAACATGATAAGGCACACAAGTCACACCACAACCCTTAGAGTTTAGGCCAACATGGAGTTCAGGTACTACCCTCTTTCAGTTTGTTGGTTAAGACCTGTCCTAATCAAAAGTAACCGGGTTCTAGAGGATCCCAATATCACTGACTACCCTCAATCGGTCATAACTCCAGCATCGCAATCTTTTCTTGCGGCCAGAACCATCGCGAGAGTTTAGCCTCAATGGGTGTAGCATACTGCTACTGTTCTATGGCCAAGTTGGTCAATTAGGGTTCTAAGGTCGGTTGGTGCTTAATGACTCCTCAGAAGACCCATATTCTCCTCGTTGCAACACAAGGGATATCGGTACAGACCAAAGTGTCACACCAACGTAGCCACTGCTTCACCCATGTCGGTCTACGCCGGACAGGTCCCTCACAGCTTATGCTACCTAAAAGGGTATCCCCAGATCCGGGTTAGGATCTATGAAACTCCGATGCAAAGCCCACAAATATAAAGCAATCAAAGCAAAGCAATAGAAAACATAAGTATGATCTAATCCTAAGGTACACCTAACTTTTAAAGTGTCCCCAGCAGAGTCGCCAGTTCTGTGATTGGTGGATTTAGAACTGACTGTTTAACGCTGGTTTCGCGAAATGTTGCGGAAGCAAGAGTCGCCATCGTCTTTTATTTTCTCCAACATGGACAGGACAAAAGCACAGCAAAATTCCTTATGAGAATGTTTCTCGGTTCGGGAGGTAGATTTATAGAAAGGGAAGGTGTTAGCACCCTTTCTATCCATGGTTATCCATGGGCTCTTAGATACTTGCTCATTTGTGTTTTCAAAAGTGTTTGCTTTTCAATTGTGAGTGGGTTTGAAAAAAGTTTCGTTTAAAGATTTCAGATCGACTCTTGTATCAGTCCTCAAGAGTGTTTGAAAAATTGTTTTGAAAGCTTTTTGAAAAGTGTCGGTGTGAAAAGAGTTTTGATTTTTTTTTAATAGAGCAAGTATCTATGAGTTATCTACCTACCCTAAGGAATTAAGTTGTGTAAATGTCCTTAAGGTAGTACCATCCCACCATTGAGAGGTAGGTAGCACCACCGTTGGAGGTGTTCGAGTCAATTCATTTGTAGGGACAGTGTGGTCACCAGAGCAACAGTAGGACACCTTAGAAGCTACCCTTATGCCATTGATCCTTTTTGATTCCGAGGCAACCGTTTCGAGGCAACTGGATCATGTCATGGACATAAGGACTTACCAAAACGTCCTATACTCGACGACCACGTTTCGAGGGCAAGGCAACAGTGAGGCGTACCCTAAGAGTGGTGTGTGAATTTGTGTGTTATTTTCATGTTAAGTTTATCTTTGATCATGGCACGGTGAGCTACGCTTATTTTTAGTTAGCATGCATTCTTTCATACAAGTTAACAGTTAAAGGGGGTGCGGAAAGTAAATTGCGGAAACGTAAATCCTACGCTATTACAAGGCGCGGGTCTATACATCGCCAAAAATTACAAAGACCCGTTTTTTTAGTAAATGAGTACGGAAAAATAAAATAAAAAGTAAAAAAGTCCTATTTACTATTACATGTCCGGAGCAATTACATAATAATCGAACAAATTAAATGTGCGCGAATAAATTAATCAGGAATGTTTAAGGGTGTTGACCCTTTTAAGAAAAGGAAATTAATTTTTGGTCTTTTTATGATTAAAATGGAATGGAAACTAATTAATAACTAATTAATTATTTTAATTAAAAGAAAATATTTTTTGGTTTTTATGTTTTTTATGAAATAAAATAGAAAAAGAAATAAAATTTTAGGTTAACCTAAATCTAAATCTATTTTAATTATTAAAAAGAATGTTAAAATGGCCTAATTAAAAACTAATTCAATTATGGTTTATTTACAAAATAAAAATAATAATAATAAAAGTGTTAATTATATTTTTTTGGGTTTTTTATGAAAATGGTTAATTGGTTAGTTATTAATAATAAATAAAAAAAAAGAGTTAGAAATTAAATTGAAAAAAATAAAATGGAAAGAAAATAATAAACCAAATGGAGGGGGGTGCTGGGCCAAATAGGAGGTGAAATGCTGGAATTCAGGCCCATTGAGGCAAAAGCCTCGTTGACTTTTCCTGCTTGCGTGTGCATCCATTGACTGAAGCATATGGTAAGACTCTTTTGTGGCCTTTGGATATGCCTTGAAGACACCTGGCTTGTTGGATCTGTGAGGCCTATGATGAACCTTCCTTGGAGCGCTGCACAGGAAAGTCAAATGAAAAATAATATGGGAATTGTAAGGGGACCTGGGAATCGAACCCAGGTCCCAAAGATGGCATGACACGTTCCCAACCACTGAGGCACTTTGTTGCATTTGTTAATAATATGAAAAACAAATATTATATAAAAACAAAGCCAATAATGCTGAAAACAAAAAAATTGCGCGCGTGGATTTGAACTTTCCACCCACGCCTGAACACCTCAGCCTTCTTCTCCGTTTGTACCTGTAACATGAATGAGATAGAGGGGGTTTTAAACCCCCACTAAGTGACATAGCGAAAAATAGCGATTAAGAGAGGAAGCAACATAAATTGAGCGCGAGGTCATGGAATGATTCGTTTGGATGTCACGAATTCAATGGTACCAGTTTGGCAGCCTAATTTTACCATATGTGTAAACGCCTAATTTTGAGCTTCTGAAAACCTAATGTCCATCAATGGTAGTTTTTGATATGGGATGCTATTGTTCAATTGAATGGTACCAAAAGCTTCAGGACGTCCCTATGAGTATAAATCCATTCAAAAAAAATGTCAAAAACACATGAATGATTATATAGAATTCAAGAGAAAAAAAGCAAACCGTTTGGCCTGAGTTCTAAGATTCTGGGCACGTTTGGATTGGTTTTTGATTACTGGAGATTCCTAGCAATGCAAGGAATGTGTTTTGATTGGAATGGAGGCTTGAGAGGCGCTGCAACTAGGTTTTCAGTTTCTCTTTTTTTCTTTGAAATTTTTGAAAAGTGTATGGCCGTTTTGGAGCTTTTTAGGTCGTGAATCCCTTTTTGATGGCTTGCATACATGTTATGTAAAGAGTTTCAATCAGCATTAAGGGCTTTGAAGCCTTGCATTCATGTTTAAGATTTTGGCATAACCTCCATTGAAACATTTTCCATTTTTGTGCCAAAATTTGAATTCTTGCTTGATTTAGCCCTTTGCACGAATTTGGAATGGTCATGATGGTGTATCAAAGCATTTCAATACAAAATATACCCTTTAATTAATTTTCTTGATTTTTATTTGATTTTAAAAGATTTAAAATGAATTAAATCAAATAAAATTAAATAAAAATGGAAAAATTAATTTTAAATCTTGAAATAATTTGTGGGACACGTGGGAAGCATGGCCAAGCTGAAACAAGTGGAAAAAGTGGCCCCTTTTGTCAAAAATGAAGTTTCAAGGATAATTGACTTTGGCCATTTCACAAAAATTTCCCAACTTCTCCAATGCATATCTTGCTCCATTTTGAAGCTATGAACATGTTCTTGGACATTTTGGAAAGGTCTTGAAGTCCTCTAACCAATGTCTTTGGTCCCATGTCATTTTAATTTACCAATCTCTAGTTATGGTCTTTGACTTAAAGTCCCTTTTTGTTGACTTTTGAAAATGACCTATAATGTTGAAATTGATAACTTTTTGTGAGAGCATTTCTTGGACTTGGAGTGTGAAGATGAGTTGTAGGAAATGTCCTCCCCTTCAAGATGAGCATTGGATGGGATTTTTCTGATGAACCATGAAAAAGTTATGCCTTGGTCAAGTTACAGTTGACTTTTCAACTGTCCAAAAATAGAAACTTTTGACACCTTGATGATTTTTGAGCCATTCTTGTGGAATCATGGTCAATACTTGACCAAATGATGATTGTGGCTTCAAAATAAGATGTTGACCAAAAATTTTGACTTTTGACTGCCAAATGACCATTTTGCCCCTGTAGTTGACTGTGGAGCAATTAGGGTTTTTGACTCTGCAACTTGACCTTGTGAGCCTTGAAACTTGACATGTAGGTGCTTGACAATGTGTATGAGCATATGGGACTTGATTGAGCCCTTGAAAACCTCAACTTCCTTGCAGGAACCAAAACCCTTAGTTTGACTGGCTTAGGAGGGTGGTTGACTATGTAGCCTTTGAGTAGACTTTGAACCATTTTAGGTGATGCTTGTCAAAACTTTGAAGAATATGGGAGGGCAAATTTTGGGGTACAACAGTTACCATGTGCTCTCTTCCACGCCATTCCCTCAAATCCAACCTTTATTTCAACTGCCCATTGGTCTATCACAATTCGTATCATGTAGGAGTGCTCGTCCCTCTGTTATAGTCCATAGCTTGTAGGGATTCTTTTTTGTCTTTATTTATCCTTAAGGAGTTTCTGTAGGTCTCAATCTCTGAGTTAGTGTAGGACATCATCATTTTCATATCTACCATTAAACCTTTATAGGGCATCCCTACGTCTACCCTCATACTACGTATGCATGGCATTACATATCCATGAAACTTTTTTTGCATACCCAAAAGCTAAAAAAATACTTTTTCATATCCATGCATTTTTCGTACATTCATACATTTGCATTTCATGCATTTCCACCTTCGTCTTTGGCTTTTATCAATCCAACTAACAAATTTATCGATGCTCAAGAACCAAGTCCAAGAATTTTAAGAAAATATTAGATTAGTGAAGGAAAGGTCAAACGTTTGAGATTCAAAGGAGCCTGGTCCTACAAATCTTACTGTAGAGAGAAGTCAAACCTTCACTATATAAGCCTATGCAACGCCTCAGTTTCAAATTTCATTGGAGATCCCCCCATTGCGCTATCAATAGAATTGGTATGCCCTAAGAGAAGTCAAGGGTCATCCCCATGCTTTGACAAGTCCATAAACTATGAAGCATCTCTTGAAGTCACGTGGATCAACAAAGGAGCTCTTTCATAGGATCATTAGGCTTTATCAGTTACAAATCGTAATTTCCTATTTGCTAAGTTTCATTTGGTGTAAATATGTATCTTTTGATCAGTAATTCTAATAAAATAATCATGCATATTCAGTTCATTCGTATTCACTCTTTCATCACATTCCATTTCACTTTTCACTCTTCTATTCTCAATTTTCTTTAACAAACTTCAAGGGAGAATGACGAAAACTAAAAAATTGAATTTTGCCGATGTATGCTTTTAATAATAAGGCTTAGATGATGATGAAAGGAATTGTTTCATTTCCTAAATAGTAGAGAAATAAGGAGTTAATCCTTAGTTAACCCCTTCGATCCAAAAGTTGGATTTCTTTCTATTATCAATGCTTTTCATTGGCGCTTGGATCTTTATCTACGCTTTTCATCATCTGCGTGACTACGAAATTTCTCTTGGAGATTAAACACATCTGTTGCATTAATTGAAATTATGATTGGAGAACTTCAAGGATAATGGGGTGGGCTAGACAAATTTTGAGCCTTATATGTTTTGTTTCTTAAAATATGAACCATGGCCATGTTACAACCTTCAAAAGTCCTAATTAAAGCAAGGTTAACTATGAAATCATACTCAACAAAATTTTCATTAAACTGACTCCCGTGTTTGTTAAAATTATTACTAACCACTTCTTCGAATCTCCATCTCTAATCATCCATTTCTATTCAAACATTGTTTTCAAAACTTGCATGTGCATCAAACGGAATTACTTTTTCAAAATGTACAATTTTATGTACGAATCAATACTTAGTATTAAGGAGATCTCAAAATTTTTGGTTTAATCAAAAGCGATCCACTTCAGGGGAAAAAGCATCTAAGAAAGAACCCTATAATCATAGGTAAGACTAATGATCGTATGGGTATATCACATGAAGATACTATTGACAAGGGGTGATCATTCCGAGATTAAATCAACTCGGGTCAAGTTTCAAAGATTAAATCAACTCGGGTCAAGTTTCAAAGCACTGTTTGATCAGGGGCATACCTTTCGATTGAGAATTCATTAATCAAGTCATATCACAATAGGGTATGACTCGGTTTCCTTGTTTTAACTAACCTCTTAAGGCCTTGAT
Source organism: Vicia faba (assembly GCA_948472305.1). Classification (NCBI taxonomy): domain Eukaryota; kingdom Viridiplantae; phylum Streptophyta; class Magnoliopsida; order Fabales; family Fabaceae; genus Vicia; species Vicia faba. The sequence goes on along the minus strand of OX451738.1, from coordinate 722,227,445 downwards.
ATTCAGGGGAAACCATCCAACATTCAAATGTTGGGGAAGTACGTACCAAGTTCATCCTACTGCACGTAGGGTCCAAATTCCCCTTCAAGAAACTTCAAGTGCAAACTTTTCAAGCTTCGAATACTTGGGTAAATCTAGGTCAAGTTCATGGTGAGGTCTAAGTTCTTTCTGAGGGTACTTCCTCCAAATTTTGGAGATTGAGGGGCACATCTTTCAAAATTCAAATGTTGGGGAAAACCACTGTGAGGCTCGATCAAAAGGAGTTGATTCAAAATGGTTCATCAAAGCTAAACATTTTCAAGAGTATTTTAATCAGGTGCATAGTGAAAAACAGTGGGGTCATTCATATTATGATCAAACTATTTCCAAGCTCATATCAATGAGAATCTCCTCCAAGACCCTACCAAAAAATTAGGGAAAAACAGTCCACATAAGGGCAAGCTCTCCGCGTAGTTTCATAATCTCAAGTGGATCTTTATCCTACATCAACAATCTTCAATTTCAAATTGAGTATCGAGAAACCATGATAGCATAACATTCAACCATCATGCGATAAGAAACCTTGTTGCATAGGAAAACATCTAATCTCTAATCATCCACAACCCATCATAGGGGCATCAATCAAAAGCACACGAGTCTGCATAAATCATTGTCATGCACTCATTAGGTTACTTCGATCCAGAATTAAGCTATACTTATCATATATCGCGCTGACGACTTCCGACAAAATGGATCTAACAAAGAGCCTAATTCTCATTGGCACATCAAAATTTCAACATCCTTTGATGCATATCCAAGTCACCCATTACATGCATTGGTCAGTCATTCTACGCATTAACGCCTGCATTTGCATGCATACAAGACATATAATAGACCAAGACTTAGGGCCCCGTAAAAATCTAGAGTCAATTTCTAGGGGAGTCACTATTACAATCTCTAATATCTCTCTGACTATTCCTCCCAGTGAGTTTGTTGTACAAGCATTCTTTGTCAATCGGAATCGCAAGAAGCCTTACATATAACCGCCCGAGACGTCTTATGTACAACCATCAAAGTCGTGAACAGCCTCACATTTCCAATCTTCTGATCAATGTCTCCCAGTGACCTTACCAATGTTAACAACCAGGCCATCTGTTCCACCTTTCCAAGCCACCAAGATTGATACTATTCTAGTAGCCTTACTGACGTTGGTGTAAAAGCCCAGTTCTTGTCTGGTGCATCATTTCAAAAATCGGGTTATCGTCTAGCATTATTCCAATTTTTGTATGGAAGCTAAATCCTCATCACCAGTTCTCAGCTGGTAGCCTGCCTTAGGCACTGATTCCGTAGTTCAAATAAAATGGCCATTTCATTTATCAATCATCTCATCATATCAATTAATAATAGTATCATATTAAGCATACATATTATACATCATACATACATCAAGCATAATCATATGAAACATGCACACATGCATTACATTCAATCATATATGAAAACTGTGAAAAATATCAAAGCATGACTACCAGCTAAGACGAACTCAAATTCAAATCCAAGCTTAGCACTATCCATTCATCTTGTTATCACTATAGCTACCTCGATTGAGAACGGAAAGCCATCAAAGGTACCGCTATCAAAATTTCACTAGGAAGCTTACCTATGATTCATATCCAAGCCCTAGTCATCACCAGCCCCCAAGCATTACACTTGAAATCATCAAAAAACTTTTCAAGTTTGAACCTATCAAAACATTCAATTTCATTTGGTTATCATGTTAATCAAGCCTCAGTTGATAACAGAAACAACCACCATCATCAATAAAACTTCAGTTTCAATCTTCAAACCTAGCCTTTTTATGCTAAACAATTACCTTGATTGAGAATAGACACAACCAGTAAAAAATCAGATCGCATATTAGATCTATTTATTTAAGATTTGATCATCAAAACAACTTTTTCTGCAATCTAACTCATTGCGTTAATCTCCATGCAACAATGTGTGAAATTCGTGATATAGCTCATTACGCCAGGCTCCATGCAGCAATGTGTGAAATCTATGATATAACCCATTGCGCCAGTCTCCATGCAACGATGTGGTTCCTCCTCTACGATATAACTCATTGAATCAGTCTCCATGCATAAATGTTGTTATCAAGCTTTTCCTATGATATAACTCATTGCGCCAGTCTCCATGCAACAATGTGGTTCCTCCTCTATGATATAACTCATTGAATCAGTCACCATGCATAAATGTTGTTATCAATATTTTCCTATGATATAACTCATTGTGTCAGTCTCCATGCAACAATGCGGGAAATCTATGATATAGCTCATTGTGTCAGGCTCCATGCAACAATGTGGGAAATCTACGATATAGCTCATTGCGTCAGGCTCCATGCAGCAATGTGCGAAATCTGCAATATAACTCATCACCTAAGACTCCATACAACAATGTAGTTATCAAGCTTTTTTCAATTATTTATCCCCTAGGTTGCGATAGATATGCGAATAAGTCTGCATAATCCATTGCATCAGTCTCCATGCAACATTGTATTATCAAACGATGTTTTATTTATCCACTTGGTTGTGATAAATACACGGGTTCCTCCTCTGTGATATAACCCATTGTGTCAGTATCCATGCAGTGATGTGGAAAATTTGCGATATAACTCATTGCATCAGTCTCCATGCATTGATATTGTTATCAAGCTTTTTCAATGATCTACCCCCTAGGATGTGGTATATGTGCGAATTTATGGTTCATATTATTCATTCTCTAGGTTGAAATGAATACGGGAATTCATCCTCAGATTATTTTCTCTCTCATTTGTAGTAAACACGACGAAGTTGGCAATATAACTTATTGCGTCAGGCTCCATGCAACAATGTAATTATCGAGCTCTTTTCATATATATATCCCCTAGGTTGCAATAGATACGTGAATAAATCTTCGTAATCCATTGCATCAATCTCTAGGAAGCAATGTGTTATCAGACTTTGTTTTTAGTTTGCGATGAATAGACAAAATCAAATCAAATCAAAACATACTATATTAGTCTCCAAGCATTAGTAAGTCAACTTTTTCAAAACTTATATTTTTGTAAATATGCAAAAGAATCTACAATCTCTTAGATATTGACGAGTTATCTGCGACGTCGTTTCTAAGTTCTAACCAAAACTTCGATTCAAACGCGGGTAAGATGGCGCATCATCATCTATGCCTACTCTTAATACCCATGGGAACGTTGTACAACGCATCCTTACAATCTTTCAACTTGTGTTGTTTACCTCCTAGGTCATGGTAAATACGCAAAATACTACGATCTCTTTTCTAGGTATTGGCGAGTTATTTGCATCATCATATCTAGGTCAAACTTACTCTTCAATGATATCTCTCTATTCAAACTCTGGTAGGATGATACATCCTCATATTTGCCTATTTCTTTATCCAAACTCTGGTAGGATGATAAATCATCATCATTGCCTATTTCTTTGGGCTTTGAGGTATGCTATATCAGCATATCTTTGTTTAATAAATCTTGGGTCCAAATTTTTGGGTCTTCCATTATTTAATAAACACCCGATACGAATGTGCGAGACCTACGCATTCTCGCACCATTCAATCGAAAGGTAATTAAATAGAAGTAGCTGTCATACCGCAAATTTGTCCTCACTTAGTGCTATCGTCAAATTTATTTTTTGTGAACTTGGGTTTTTTAGGCCAAGGATTTCATATGAGGCAACCCACCCTGTTATTTCAATTTTATCGTTTTCATAATTTTAATTTGGCTTTTTTAAACCACATGATACTTGTTCTGATGGGTATATTTGAAAAAATTATATTTTCTGTAGAAATTTATGCAATACTTTTTAACTAATTTCTCACTTATTTATTTTCTCACTGATATTCATAGCCGCATGTCCTAACAATTTTTTAGCATTATTTTATACATACAAGTGCAGTTACCAATTTTCATTTTTATTTAAACAAAATTCGAGAATATGCTTAATCTCTTTTAAACAATAAAATCATTGTATAATATTCATAGTTTTTTTCCAGATCAACATCCTTATCATGTTTTTCTTACAATATCACAAACCTGTAAAAACAATCACAAAACTCACAAACTTTCAATATCATATCACCATATCCATCACCTTTTCAAAACAAAATAACTGTTACAACACATGTAATTCACAATTCACTAACAATTAGTAAACAGATCAATAATATCACTGTCATTATTTGCCTTTTGTGATGTTTTTGTGTTTACAGGAGAAACATAACAACCTCTATTATCTATCTCCACATACACGACACCCTCCGCGGCTTCCACAACAACCTCACTAGCGCGAGCTACTAGTGAACCATCCACGGAACCTCTGTGAACCGGTACCACAATCACATGCAAATCTACACCAAGCCGCTCCAAATCACACACATATGCCAGTTCTCAAATTTACCGCAACACTCAGATTTGTTTTCTTTCATTATTTGTTGATTTTGATTCATGGATGTTTTGGTTTGATTACTGAGTGGATGGAAGAAAAATTGGAAAATATACAAGGAAGGGAAAGAAGTAGACAAAAAAAGGAAGAGAGATAAGAGAGAGAGGTATGGTCAGAGATATAAATAAGCCGCCTCCCCAACTTGTCCATGTTTTATTTTATTTTTCTTCCTATTTATTTTTATATAATATATGTAAATTACTAATTAGGATTAGTAATTCATTTAATTTGATATATTCAATTTTAATTAATTAATTAGCAAGGATGAACGCTTTAACTTCTTTCGATTTAAAATTAACTAATTCAATATTTTTACAAGTATATTAAAACCCGTGTAACTCACCGAATTCACCATCCGCGAGTGACACGTAGCCAATATCTGGCCACATGATGAGGAGACTATATCCGACTCCCCACTCTATGTCTTAATATAGCTAACCAACAATAAACCATTTTTCTACTAACATAACAAAAACTACAAGATATTTTTGGAAAGGATTAAGGAGAATTACTTTCAAAATTAACTGTGAACTGCATCTACGATCACTCTTTTACAAAACCCAGACAAGGTTCAAGGATAAATTCAAAAGCAATTCTACGTAATCCATAAAAAATACCAACCAAACTGTGAACTACAAATTGGGGCTCTGATTCCTTCTAAGAGGATTCATAGGCATACGACTAAAATCGTGGCGAGTTCCCCTAATAAAAATTAAAACCCTATTTCCTAAATCCGTAATTCTAAATCCTAGTATCCTTGTGAACAAGGTAGATGAGGGGTGCTTAACACCTTTCTTTCATCTAGAACCGAGTCCAAAAAAACCTAGAACCTCTAACTTTTTAGGGTTATCCTTTATATTCCCTTCCTTAGGATAAAAATTAAGGGTATCGACTCTATAACTTAAAACCAGTTACAACAATAACATGATGAATCTCATTATAAACAACAAGAGTATCGTGGACCATAGGAGGTGCAGAAACAACAATAACTCGAGAAAAAAGAGCAACTTGAGAAAATATAACAACTTGAGCAACAAGATTTTAACCTTCTGGCATGAAATTCTCAAGTACTCCCCACGGGTAACTGTGAGGCATACGATATTGAGTAGCAGTAAATAGAGTAACAAAGATGGGAGCTGATAGAACCTTAGAAATGATAGTCGTCTTCTGTGACTGAGTAGCACGAGGAGATGGAGGAGGAGGAGGTGGTGGTTGATTTTGAGCAGCCACCAACGACTCTACCGAAGTAGTCAGATTAGCCATACTGGTACTCAAAGTAGTAACTTCTTCGCGCAACTCATAATTCTCTTGTTCATGATTTTCCATTTTCTTTCTAAAATTAGTCTGATTATTGTAGCGATGAGAGAACTTGCTGACTGAACGAAGCAGAGAAACAAGTAAGACACCTGGGAATGAACAGGAACACAAAACAATATGTGGAAAATGATGCATGGAATTCAATGAATATGATTTATTGTGTTTATTCAAGGAACTCCAAGAATCATAAACAATTTCAAATATTGAAGTACTAACACATTTGGAAATACTGAAAGTTCTCATTTTAATAATAATTTTGGAATGGATTACAACTTTAAGTACAAGTTTAAATAATCCTTATTACAAGAGAATAAAGATAGAATTTAAAAATCCTAAGGAGTCAAAGCTGAAGAAGATCTCTCCACACTCTGATGCTTTCCCCTAAGTCTTGCAATCTGAGCCTTCAACTGTTTGTTCTCTTCTACAGACTTGTCGGTGACTTCTTTCCATCCACCAGAATCAAAAAGTCAATGACCGGGACCGGGTTGAACTCTAGAGGAAAATAAATCCTCTTGCTTCTCCATCATATCCACATCATGAATCTCAAGAATCTTGATCAAGTCATCCTTCTCTTTCAATTCTGTTGAGTAGGAAACCTCCAGAGTATGGTACTTGTTCTTCCATGCTTCATTCTTTTGCTGCATCCTAACTAGGGCAAGCTGAAGTTCTTCCACTTAATCTAAGAGAGGAGGAGTAGTCCTCATAAACATATCAGATATAAGTTCTTCACGAGAATAAGGCATCTTCAATTGAATTGCCTTTGCTTGTACCCAACGAAGATGAGGCTCCAAGGAATTAGCTCCTCTTGGTCCCAAATCTTGTCTACCCATTCTATGAATATGGATCCATGCCTTTTCAATCGCTTCCTTGGCTGCCATGTGATATTCTCCTTCTTTTAGAAAGAAACCACTCATATGAATGTGTTTGGCTTGTCTCCCATCGAATGTCCAAGTTGACGATGCGCAAGAACGGGATTGTAGTTAATTCCTCCCTTTGTACCAAGAAGAGGCATATTGGGGAAACTACCACAACTATTAATAATCTCCACATCATAATAAGCTTGATGATACCAATAAATATCATAATGAGTGAGAGCTATAATCTTCCGTGCCCATCAAGTTCCTTCTTGATATCCCAAAAAGCAACAGACCGAGGTAAGTGAGAAATAAACCACTGATATAACAATAATGTGAAACATATGACCATCCCTCCCTGATAGAAATTCTGAAGATGAATGGAATAATAAGTATCTCCTAGCAGCGTAGGTACTGGGTTTCTGATCAGAAAGATTCTAATGGCAATAGCATCCACAAGTTTGTCAATGTTAGTGTTGTAACCTAAAATTTTCCCTCCTAATTTCTTTTATCTGGCTTAGGATTTTGCATTCACCTGCATATATTCCATTAGGTCATTAACATAAAATTGCAATTTATAAAGCGTCTGAGGTTCAAAGTTCATTGTTTATGAAATATTAGGGTTTTACAGTGGTTAAGGCGTTCATATCTAATTAAGTCTGATTCCTTCTTCAAGCATTAAAAAGAAGAATTAAGGTTGTGATCTGTGGTCATTGAGAATTTCTTTATATTCAAGCTACAAGACTATTATTTCTGTATCAACAACAAATCGCAGGTTTTTCCTCTTTAGAGCCATGAATTTAGAGTTTATATGCTATTATACTCGGGTTTGTCAACATTTTTATTGGATGTTTAATGGATAGAAAGACATGATAAAAGGAGGGTGTTGTGAATCCATTGTGATCAATGGTATTATCGGTCTTAATTGTTTGTTGCTTGTATTGCAAGTTAGCTTGAATGTGAGAATTAAAATTAAGGTTTCTTCAAGACATGGTACTTTGTGAGGTCATTGGTTACCAAGACAAAGGTTAATGGATTGAATTGCGGAATATTAAATCATGATTCAAAGAATAATTTTGTGGGTTCATTGCTATACTTTTTTCTTGCAATGCAAGCAGATGCCAATGGGTTGGTTTTTCTGATTGAAGATTGGTTTAGAATTGTTCATCCAAGTTTTATTTGTGTTCCAAGTTAAGATTTGGGAATACAAGTTACAGGTTGCAAAAATATCATGGTTCATCCAATTTCACCATATTGCGTTACAAGTTCCAATCATAATTCCATTCACACATTAAAAATAATCCAAAACCATTTCAATTACAATAAAAACCATTACAAATATATATTACATCATTACATAGAAACTTTACAAAGGTACACACTTGAGTCGCAACGCATGTCCAATCTTCATGACCAAGCCCCTCTTGTTAACCTTCAAGCTATGCTAAAGGCCTTTACAAATCTTCTCCATATCCTCTTTCAAATGTTCTGCAAGCTTCAAACAACATCATGCCTTGCCAAAGCCATGTATCAGATCTGCCTTATTCAAACAATGGAAACCTGCTCCATATATCAAAATAACAGTCATAAACTCGGATATATATCATCAAAAAAACTAAACCATTTTAATATCCAAATTTGAAGCTGTTTGGTTCACAATTCAATTATCTAGAAAAATGTATCAGAAGTTATCAATTTATAAAAAACGGTTCAACAGATTTTCTAATTACTAAAACCCCTGAGTATTTCAATTCTCAATCTAACCCCAATTAAGGAACTTACTAACAGAACTATAATAGAATTTTACTAACTAACTATCTAACAAACCATAGAAAAATCTAACTGCCTAACTTATACCCTTCTATTCTCTAACATAATTTCGATCCAAAGGCTGAGATCCATCTATCTGTAACTAACCTTCTAACCATATAACACAAAATTTACCTGTTTTAACTTCATTCTTCAATCTCTACAGAAGAGTCACCATCAACCTCTCTCTTCACTCTCCTTTCACAACTCCATTCTTCCATCATCTTCATCTTCACCATTCTTCAACATTCCTTGGAGAATCACCAAAAAGTAATCTGGAAACTCTCTCTCTCTCTCTCTCTCTCTCTCTCATTCTTCATTTTTCACAAAAGAATCACACAAATATCGGAGAACTCTTCCCTCTCTGCAATCTTCATCTTCGACCTTCAGTCTCAACTCTTCACAAATCTTTATCATTCATCAGAAAATCACTTTCAAGATTCACGTATAACACCCTCGCATAACATCTCTACACTTCATCATCAACTCAACGCAAAGCTTCTCTGCAGTTCAATAGAAGTCTCATCATCATTTTCATCTTCAACGCAGCTGCATACAGAGTATTCACAACATGAACACAACATCACTACCGTAACAAAACGCATATAAATTCACAAAGAAGCAGTAAGAAGAGGCGATTCGAGAGTAATTCTAAAGTTAACATTACTTGATACTCATTAAAGCTTTCACGGATTTCTTTTCATTGACACCGCGGTTGAAACGCCATCGGAGCAAGTCCGATAAGTAAGTGTTCTATCCTTCATCATTATGCTATAAATGTTTGTGGTGTTGTGTTTTATCTCCCGACCATTGTCATCATCCGCAAAAATTTGATTAGAATTTCAAGCAAAGAAGTTTGAGTCGGGATTGAAGCATGAGACAACAACTGAAGGCGATGAAGGTTGCATATCAAAGATTGAGCAAGAAGAGACGGAGGCGGTGAGGATTGTTCTTGTTATTTCTCGTTCGTAAATCGAAATATGGGAGCGATTAAGAGTGAAGAAGTGAGGTCAAATTGTTGTGAGCGGAGACAGAGAGATTTTGGGAAAGATGTTGAAAAGAGTAAGTGTTGATAATGGAAATGAGGTGATCACCGTTCGAGTTAGAAAGGAGTAGTCGTCGCCGTTCACGGAGAGAGAAGAAGAGGTCTATTTAATAAGTTCAACCGTCGTCCCCAATTTAACCCTAGAGCATCCAAAATGCAGTGTTTCCAATTTCTAATTATTTTTCCTCTCTTATTATTTTGTTATTTCAATTTTAAATGAAACTCAATAAAAATATGAATGGGTGAGGAGATGATATTGGGCTGCTTTACGTTTCACCTTAAGCCCATACACACACCATTTTTTTCTTTCTTAGTTTGAACAAAAATTGGCCAATTGGACCTGGAATGATGGGCCTTAGTGCCTGTTTTCTGTCACACACCATCAGCTGCAGTTTAGCATCTCCCTGATCCATATTTTCTTATTAAGATTTAGGATTTTACTTATAATTTTTCCTATATTTTTTCATGATAAAAATTACAAAAGATCATTAAAGTTTTGTTAGATTTTTATTTTATTTTAGGAATTAATTCATGATTATTCGATTACTTGAGATTTGTGATTCACCTTTGCTTGTTGAGATCTGAGTCTTATGCAGGTTTATTGAGCAATATGCAGATGTGCTTGATATTCCAATTGTGGTTTATTTTCACATCGATGACGCTTCGGCGCTTATTCTGAGCTTTTGATTTATGATTCTTATCTATTGCTTGGTGAAGCTCACTCGAAGTTTTCCGGATTTCTCTTCTTTTCTTGTTGTGCTATAAACTTTTGTTCGTTTGGTATTTTCTCTTGTTTATCTCATTTCAGCACTTTACTTCTTTCTAGATATCATGAGAAGTAGGAAATAAAAGCGTGTGCTCGAAGTTGCTATTTAAAGACCTTTAGCAGACATTCAACACTTATTTTCTACTTGTGTTTGTGTTTGAGTTTTCCTCCTTTGTGGATGATCGATGATGTCACTCAATTGAGAAAATGACTTCAATCTTTGCATGCTCCCCATAGGATTTCATGGCTTATTACTTTTGACGACCGATGATGTCACTCAATTAGAATTGAGATAACGACTTTGATCTTTGCATGCTCCCCTTAAGATTTTATCATTTTCCTTTGTTGATGATCAATGATGTCACTCAATTAGAATTGAGATAACGACTTCAGTCTTATTGAATGTTACTTATAAGAAAGTTATGCTCGTCCTAAAGTTTTTGGTATGCTAATATAGATAGGATTTCCCTTTCAAACCCAACCTTAAGACCATCACTGTATAATAACACTAGGGATAGATTTAGGATAATCTCCCTTAGGTGTTTTTCTTTCTTTTGCATCCTTAAAACTAAAACATTTTTCTTGGCAAATGAATAAAACATCTAACAACTTTCAAATCCTTTTCAAGGTAAAAAAGATCAACCAATGCATACTCTTCTTGCCTTCGGGCCTTTCTTTCAAACTTCAAAAGGATGTGTTAATTCTACTCTACACAACACGAAGCATAAATCCCCAAAGGTCGGGTGGAACTATGTCTAAATTGCTAGAGCACGAATGTAGTATTATCCGCCTTTGGGAATTTTTCTTTGCAAATACCTTGTTAGGTAGAACATGTTAATTCACTTTTGTGCTGACGCGCGAGTCTCGAAAGGTTGAGCTGCGCCAGAAGGTGAAATTAATATTGTTTATTAAAAAACACAAAGCAAACATAAACATGTGAGCCGAACTACGACGCTTTGATTCCTTAAAAGGGATACGTAGGCATCTGGTTATGGGGCTCAGTCGAGAGAAACTTTGTAAATATTTTCTTCTTTTCCCGATGTTTTCTTTTGCATGCATTCCTTCTTTGCATTTTCTTTTTTAGCTCTTAAGCTTAGATTCATAACACACCCTTTGATTAGAACAACAAGAGTATATTCATAGAGTACTATGGGCGTGTAGGGTGATAATACCTTCCGCTCGCGTAACAGACTCCCTTACCCAATCTCTCAGTCGTTTAACCTTTATTTCCCCCTTCTCATGTTTACTCGGTGTTTACCTTTCCCTTCCCGTGGGATAAAAATGTTTGATAGTGACTTCATTGATTTCATCTCGATGATTTGATCAGCCGGTTATTTCAGCTAGAGACGTCACTGGGGATAAGATTGACCAATTGCTAATCCATCCCGGAGTCGCTCCTAGTTCTTGTTTTAATTTCTTTGGGTGTTTATTTTTATGCTTTCAGTTTATTCATTTATACATGATTATTTAAGAATATGTTTGCATTGCATTTTATCGCTTTTCATATTGGTTATCTGTTGTGCTGGCTCTATTGGTTTTCCATGTTGGGCGCGTGTTACTATTGAGGTAAAAGGCCCAGTACCCAGGCTAGAGTTCCCTATTTAGGAAACCTAGGAATATAGTAGAACATGGCAGCTATTGGACAAAGGTCCTACCAGCGCAGTCATGTCGTCTACACTCAGATGAGGTTCAAATGGGGTGTTATCGTTATCCCCATTTGTGGCTTGATGATAGTTCTCTCAGGAGAACCCATGATTTTGAGTTACCATCGACCTACCCTGACATAGTCTTTAACCGTGAGTGAGGAGGGAATAATCTTTACAAGTAAAGATGGTGACTATGTTTTGATGGTGACCGTTTTGTTCTGTTGGTGACTATGGTTCTTTGGTTATGTTCTAGATCTTTGATCCTGATATATTCAACTTGTTAAGATATTATACAATGATTATTTATGGTACCTGGTTCCATTGTGTTTTGAGATTAGTGTCGAACCTTTGATCTAGTGATATTCAGATTATTCATCAGATTTATACAACAATTATCCAGAGGATTGTACACTTGCTATGCTGAAATTTTGAACCTATGGTATTGCGCCTGCATCATAGCATATTTATTTTCACATAAAAAGAAATGTGTAAAAATGTATGCATAAAAAAAGTTACCACACATGTTCTTTCTATTTCCAAGGAATCATGGTTGTGAACCTTATGTTGTGTTTGTCCATCTCTTGCTGGATCAAAATTGAAACTAAAAGCATGTGGGTTCCATGAAAATGATTGCACATGGCATTACATCCACTCATTCATCTTCATACATCCATAACAGGTATGCAGAGTGGGGAATTCTTATTCAGGCCTGATATTCTTTTTAGAATTGTGAATCTTCACTTCTCCCTGCATCGTGATCCGAAAAAGCCATGGAATGACTTCATGGGGAATTGGATGAGATGAAAAAAACAAATGTGTCTATTTATTGGGGACATGTAAGCAATGGCCCATGGTCAGAAATCCTTAAGGGGAAAAGATAACCAGTTAGAGACTCAGTTGAGTCGGATATGGAAGTTTTGAAGACAATGTCTGCAAAGGAGAGTGAACCTATATATGTTGTTGTAACTGAAGTTATCATTCATACCTAGCCTATGGGATATTTTTCAAATCGAGAGATACTTTATGGGTCTCACGCAGAACTTCGTGTTCCCATATTTTCTCGTTAGTAACTAGTTTCTGGTCTCCAAGTGAACCCATGGGGCAAAGCTTATCAGCAAATACCAAAGAAGCTTGAGAACCATGTTGATATAATCCCTACACCTTACATCCAATTACTTCCTCATGTGTTGGGAACTTAGTTGATTAGGATTCGTGCTTTGAGTCATCCTCCCACAAATTTCCCTCTTGATTTTGATGCAAATGCAAGATGTGTCTCCCATTCTATGGAACCTAGTTATGATATTCAAGATTGCGAGGGCTTGAAGTATGAAGTCTGCCACTTTTTTGGCTTCTTTTTTAAGGTCTAGTCCATGATCGACAAACCGTTTCAGACTCTTCCTCCTCAGCTGTTTTCTTCTTCTGTGTAGTAGAATATGAGGTGATTCTTCTATGATGAAGAAGTATAAGATATCGAGTTCTTGGATATCTGCTGTTGTGTAGAAGAAAAATACCTCAAAGGTCAAATTCTACCTTCAAAGTTTACTTTCTTCTTTATAGTAGGAGATCCTTTGGCATAGTTTCAGGATTTTTGCTTTTGTGTAGTAGAATACGATGCTTCTTTTGGTTGTAGGAGATGCTCCGGAATTCAATGGTTGATTTTCTCTTCTGTGTAGTAGAAGATGGTTGCCATTTCTTCTATGTAGTAGAAGATACTTTGTAATGCAGTTTATGAAAATTCACTTGATAAAGCATTCATCATATCTGTTGAAGGAATCCAATATGATTACCATGCTGGGGCACTTGGCCATTCAATTGAAGGTTTTAAACCATTCAAAGATGAAGTGTAAGGCTTTCTTAGTGCAAAGGTCATCAATTTTGTACCATCCCGTCATATTTGAAGCCTCCTTTGACTCAGTGGTGTCAAGATTACAAAGTGCATCTTCTAAAGCAAAAAGTCCATACAGATACTAGTCTCATCAACATCTCAATTTCAAATTACATTTGCATTCTCATTTGTAATCTTTCTAGTTTGGTTCAATACTTTCTTGTATGCAAAACTTGCTTTTTTTTAAATATTAATCCTAATGCATTTAACATGTTTGTCTTGAATTAATCCATTCGTATTCACTCATTAATGTTTTTCTCTACTTTTTGATACTCAACTCTTGTTAAATAAAGCAAAATACCTCTGGAGGGAGGATGATGAGAAATATACTTATAATCTCAAACGATATTCTTTTGAGTAGAACCCTGCTAACGATGTACATAACTTGTTTCAAATTCCCAAACACCAGAGATATAAGGGAGATAAACCCTCGTCAACCCATTTGATCCTTGAAGTAGGAGTTTCTTTTATCAGAAAAAACCGTCACATTTATCCCGGGGTAGGGTAGATTTCAGTTAATCCCATCGAGCGTTCATAACTCATGAGGAGTGCGCATCTAAGGATACAACAATGGTTATCCATCAAAAGGATGAGGAAAGTCAAAATCGTAATGGCTAACCTTCACTTATCAGGAGTGTGCGTCAATTGACGATATCCCAATGGGTATCCCTCACACGCCAGGAGGTCAAAGATGATGATACAACAATGGTTATCCCTCATCTACCAAGGACTCAAGAAGTCACAATCACTTCCAACAAATCGAATACGACATGAAGATCAACGAATTGTTCAAAAGGAAAGAAAAGGAAATGATGAAAGAAAGAGACAAAAAACCCCGCTAAGTCGAAACTTAAAAAAACAAGTTGCTTAGGCAAAAGTCAGGGCATCCCGCTGGACTTCAGAGTCAAATTCAAAAGGAATTTGTCCAGGCAAAATTTAGGGAAAGCGAAATGCACAAAAAGAAAAAAGGGATTACCAAATAAAAATCCTCAGCAAGGAACCAAGTCGTTTGATTAGACACAAAGAGCGAAAGAGGTGAGTGTCTGTCATGTCAAATAAACTTTATTGATTCCTCGCCCATCACAAACTCTTTTGCGAGATGAGTGCTCGCATCGAGTTAACTGAGCGTAGGAATGGATAACATCATGGAGAATGAGTGGGCACCAAATAATTTTGAGCCTTAAATATTTTTTCTAAAACCATGAACCAGGCCATGTTATAACCCTTAAAAGTCCTAACTGAAGTATGGATTAATTCAAAAGCACTACTGTAACGAGAGTATGGTAATCTGTCTCCTAGAAGGCTTTCTAAAACTTTTGAGTTGGTATCTCTCCATTTTTTAGTTTCTTTTATACAAAAATTTGATGTTTCGACATCTTTTCAAAAAAAGTTTATAAACATCAATACAAGAATATGATTTTCATTAGAATTATCATTCTTAGAATAAACATTCTTTTCATGTGAATAAGAGCTTAAACATCAAGTGAGCTTGCATAATGAGCATCAGATGGGAGTTTGATTATCTCAAGGGACAAATTGCTTGAGGACACTGTTGAAAGGTAAGTCATTATTGAAAAATGACCTTAATATGGGGTAGACCTTCTATTGACTCCATTGAGTCAAACAATACCAATTTCAAAAATGATCTAAAGCAGATTGCAAAAGTTGATTGCCCAGAGTCTCTATCGAGCAGCGGTTCATTACTTTCAGTTGGTCCTGAGGGACCTATTACTTCAAGTATTTTATTAAACATGAGTTATTTCAAGTTCAGAAGCACAATTCTGTACTAACTTACTTTTAAGACATAATCCAACCACCCTAAGGGTGTGTTGTCTTCATAACTCTGTGAGCTTCTCATTTCTCCGTGAGCATGAGATGAAGAAAAGGTTTGTCAAGACTCTGTGAGAATGTTGAATACTCCATTGAGTAAGTGTTAAGCCAATATGAGGCACTAAAGTCGAGATTTGATCCCTCTAAGTACAACCAAGCAGGGGCAAGTATGTCGAGATTTGATCCCTCAAAATACAATCAAATAAGGGAAATTATGTCGAGATTTAACAAATTTCTTCGAGAATCCATTGATTAGATGAGAATATTTTGAGAATCTAAAGATGCATGGAAATTCACTTAAGCATGTTAGAAACCGCTTCTAACTCTGGTTATCCAGGAGCTGTGTTCCAAAGTTCACAACACTGGGACTATTTATCTTGCTGGTACAGATCTCAGAAAGTCCTGTCGAGGAAATTTTCTTCAAAGGCCCTACAGACTGGGGAAAGAAATCATGCAGGGGGCATTTCCTCATCTTCAAGGGTTGATCAGATCAAGTCCACACACAGGCTAAACAACTTGTGAATTTGAAGAGCATGTCGGGAAGTTAGGATCATTATCTCCAATTGAAGTTTAGATTGTTATCCTCAGCAAGGTACGAGAAAGAGAATGAGAAGTATGTGAGGTTGTTACTCATATGAGGTTCATGATGGAAAAGTTGTTTCCTAAAAAGGATCCTCTAACCAGTAAAAGATCCCTTGCTACTTGACAAAAGTATGTCTACCAAGGGGTTTCTCTTCCGAGATCTTTATCCCCAGCAAAGCATCCTTGTTTCTCTGCAGGAGGAAAATTAATCTTCTCCCCATAAATTTAGCAGTTGTTTGAAGTCAAGATGATTTCTTCTCAATGAACTACAATTTATTTTTGCAGTATCCTCTCCAAAGTCCACTTTTCAGTGGCATTCTTCCTCGGAGTTGACATGATGAAGTTGCAATCTTACATTACAATTTTTACCCAGTGGTCAGTAGTTCAAATTGTTTATTCCCCAACAGATGTTACCATTCCACACATGGGGTATATTTCCACAATTTATATTTTTTCAAGTATTGTTGGTCCTTAATGACAAGAAGCATACCAACAAATGAATTAAGAAGGGTCTGTATGCGACCAACATGAGGATTTTTGTAGAATAGGATCCAATTTCCCCAGTGAATTCTCACTTCTGCTCAAGAAAAATTCATTCATCCCTGTTGTACCCCAAAATTTGCCCTCCCATTTTCACACAAGACATACTCCTAGAGGTCCTCAATTGCTCAAGTTGACTAAGGATTGACCAGACAAATCCTCATCTTAAGACAATAAGCCTCAAACTAGGGTTTCAATTTCAAGAAACATGGTTGAGTTCCAAGGGTACCAAATTGTCTCCAATGTCCTAATATGTCCTCAAGATCATCCATGCCAAGTTTCATGCCTTACACAACAAGTTTGCTCAGTCAACTGCTCAAATGCCTAAAAATCAACTATACTAGGTCAAAAGTCAATTGTGGCCCAAATACAGTCAAACTTCAAGATTTTTTGGTCAACATCAACATTTTGAAGTAATATCTATAATTTGATCAAGGGTTTATCATGATTCCTCATGAAATGCTCTTAACTCATCAAAAGTAAAAAAAATGGCAATTTAGGGTTTCTATAGGAAAAGTCAACCAAACTTTGACTAGGCATAACATTCTCATACTTTATCAGAAATTTTCCAATCAAGGCTCATTTTTAAGAGAATCCAATTCCCTACAACTTCTCTTCATCCCTCAAGGTCAAGAAATGCCTCA
The DNA here is from genome assembly GCA_948472305.1 of Vicia faba. NCBI lineage: Eukaryota > Viridiplantae > Streptophyta > Magnoliopsida > Fabales > Fabaceae > Vicia > Vicia faba. Next base: position 722,210,037 of record OX451738.1, on the reverse strand, counting down.
ATCAAAAGATATAAGTTCATACATTATAGGTCATTTCAAAAAGTCAACAAAAATAGCTTTTGGGTCAAAGCTCCTTACATGAACATCGAAGATCCAATTGAGATGAAACCAAAAAGGTTGTTTAGAGGACATCCTAGGATTTCTATAAAGTCTAATAACACCCTGTTAGGATAAAAAATGAGAGAGATATGCATTTCTAAAGTTGACCAAATTTTGGAAATGTGCATGAAGTCAACATTGATCAAAATTGATTTTTTTTTCCAAATGGGCCCATGTTTTCTTGTTTGAAACTTGTTTCTAAGATGACCCACGACCCCTGATCTTATTCACATATTATTTTATTATTTTTATTATTTGTTTTGATTTTTTATTCATTAAAATCAAAATAAATCATTTAAAATAATGGAATAATGAAATCAAATTAAAGCTTGCATTTTATGAGCACATTATTAGTCTATAATCAGCTAGAAAATCATATAATTCATGCGAGGACTAATTGGATTAGAAAATATCATTATTTGGCCTATTTTAGAAACAAAGTATACAAGGCATAAATCAAATCTTTTCTCATCATTTTGCAAAGATCCAAGTCAGTTTTATTGACCTAATTGCTTATACTATATATGCGTAACAAACCCTGATGATAAAAACAAGGATTGGCCGTGTAGAATTGAGAGAGAAAAACTCAATTTTTTGACAAGAAAGTGGTGGTCGGATTTTTATCCACAAGGAGATTCAAAGCATCCTGAGGCTTGCAGTCAATTGCTGGAGATACTCTGAAGCTAATTGAATCATTCCCACGCATCAACACACTCAGAATCAACCTTCACAGAACCACGGTTTGCCCTTGTTTTCTTGAATTCAATTTTGACAATTTACGCATGATAAATGAATTTTGAATATGCATTCATGTTTATATGGTCATTTAGAACATGTTGGAATGGTTAATTTCTTGTTTTGATGCTTGTATGAATAACTGCCATTGCTAGGGTTTAAAGCTTCGTTTTAGGGTTTTTCATTACAGGTGAAATTAAGCCAAATGAAGAGTACCATTGTACTCATGAGTTCAAACTCAGTTGGTCTGCATTCTTAGATTTCATTTTTATTGCGTGGCTATGATTTTTGAAATATGCAGATCATATAGTTATATCCATGTCCGTAGGTAAAAGTTCGAGACCTAAAACGACAGTCCCTTGGGGAAGATGACTGCGTGTCAAAGCCTGAGTGGGCAGTTTGAACTTTGCGCGTGTTTTGCTACAGCCGTTAACCATTATTAAATATATTATATCTTGTTTATTTCTATTAACAAAATACCTAGTGGCCCAGTGGCAAGCAGGAAGGATGTTAAAGCATTGTGTGTGGGAGGTCAGGGGTTCGACCCCTGCCTCCAATGTTTTCTATTTTCTCAATATTTCTTGCAAATTCCAATGCATCATTATCCCAACGCATCCATCATACGCCCTAGATTCATCACCATTAGATCAAGCATTGCCCAGATCTCACGCTTCCAATGAAGCTCCCCATGATGGACCTCCATGCTCCCAACAACACTAGATCCAGCGCTGGTCATGGGCAATAGGATCTTGGGCTTGGCAGAATTTAGCATGCCACCCTCCATCTAGGCCTACACCCCCTTCAGGCCTACATTCTAATCTTTTCTAGTTTTTTTATTTATTTATTATCATTAATTAGTTTAATTTCTTTTTAAATCAATTTTTTTAATATAAAATGAGAAAATCATCAAAAAAATAGGACTTAGTTTTTTATTAAATTTATTTTTTTTGCAAATTAATTATTTTAATCAATTTTAATTTATTTTCATTAATTAAAATTAATTAGAAAATTAGGTCAATTTCAAATCATTTTTATAAAAAAATAAAAAAAATATTTTAAATGTTTTTAGGGTTTTGCACTTTTTTTTCAATTTTAATTCTCGCGCTCAATTATTTTTGGCGTAAGATTAATTTTTTTATATTATTGATGTAACTGCGCCCGGTTTGTATTATTTTAATTAGGGGTTTCAATTCTGCATTTTTACTTTTTAGTCATTAATTATGTAATTTCACCAAAGCCTTGTAATAATTAGGAATTTTATCTTTCTGCCATTTATTTTCTCGCACGATAAACTGCTTAGATGAATGTCTAATAGGGTTTCCTGGAAGATAATGATTAGTTGAACCTAGATAACCCTAATTGCACAAGATAAAATATTTGAAAAAAGTACACTATTGCACACTTGCACCTTTAGGGTATACATCACTTGGTTGCCTTCGAATTACGGTCACAATTCTCGAAACGTGAGAATTCTTAGTGGCTGTCCTTAAAGTCTAGAGATCACTAGTCCCTCGATGATCCTCTCGACGGTTGCCTCGATATAAAAGTGATCTTAGGGCTTTAGGACATTTACTAAGAGATCTTGCCCTGCTGCCTTAGTGACCGTACGTCCCTTACGATAGTCCATCAAAAATCCAACAACTAGGGTTACCTACTCACTAATAGTAGGATAACACGGACTAAAGGATAGGAGGAAAAGAATGTCTTTTTTTGAGTAGGTAGATAACTGTTAGGTACTTGCTCAAACAATCCTTTTTACACACTTTCAAACACTTGTCAAAAAAAAGTTTTTAAAAACACTTTATCACACTCTTGAGGACTGATACAAGAGTTACCATAAAGTGAATCTCCGCACTAAGGCATTTTTCAAATCTTTTTAAAACACACAAACACAAGAAATTTTAGAAAATGAGAAAGTAACTAAGAGCCCATGGAAAACCATGGATGGAAAGGGTTCTAACACCTTCCCTTTCCATAATCTACCCCCCGTACTCAGAAATCTCGAAAAAAGGTATTTTTCTGTTCTTTTCACCCTTTCTTTTGTTTGATAAAAGAAAAGTTGGTGGCGACTCTTGCTTACCACGACATTTGAGAACAAAAAACGCAAACCAGTATTAACAGTCGGTTCTGCCACCGTATCATAATTCCCAATGAATGTGTACTCTCATTCGAGTATAATTCCTCCTTATTAGTGCAGTTTGTTTCTTTCCAGGATTTCTTAGAAGAATCGTTTTATTAACCAACTGGAGATTTTTGATATACTCCCCTTGAAGGAGACATTTTGCGGCTTCCCCAAAGAGGTTCACACTTGTTCTCCCCATAAAGTATGCATTCTCCTCCTAATTGAGGGGTGCACCCTCTCTCTCCAATGCGGTCTGCCCCATATCAGAGTTGCTTAAAGAGATTCCTGATTATCTATGGGAGATTCAAGTTTGTATCCTGCTGAGGACGACCATTATCCCAAATTAAGTGATTTATGCTCCCTAGTACAAAAATCCTTGTCGACTTGAATCATGCAGATATGGCTACACCCAGTGCAATGGGTATTATTGATGTTGCCATCTAAAGTTCTTGGCTTCCCAGTGTAAGAGGTAATCTTGATCCCTAGTCGAAGTCAAATTTTGAGGACCTGCCAGAGTAACTTATCTATTATTCCCCAGTGGAGCAAGTTTTTATTCCCTAGTGAAGCAAGTGTCTAGTCTCCCCAACATGGTGTTCATGATAGTTCCAGCCATAACTCTTTCATCACAGGTGATAGAAGATTTTGTTGAGATATCACCAGTGGAGCTTCTATCCCAAGATGATTGTTTCTTCCCCGAGAAAATATTTTTACCCCGACGGTGTTATCCCCAGTGTGGTCTGAGTAGAATTCTTTTTATTTAAGAATTTATATACTCCCCAGTAGAAGTTATCTTCGTCAAGAAATTATACGCGTGAAAGTTTCCATCCCCAACGAACCTCTCCTATTTCTAACAGAAGATAAAGAATTTATTCCCCAGGAAGTAAAGAGTTGGATCAGAGTTCATGATTTTCTCTGAGCTGTAATTTATTTTTGCAGTATTCTCACCAGGAAGTTACTTCCCCAGTTATATAAATCTTTAGAAGTTGATGGTTCCAGATCTCGATTCCCCATTGAAGTTCAGATTGATTATTCTCTACAGAAGATCAAATGTGTAAAGATAATTATTCCGAAGTACATTGTCTTCTCAACCGTCGATTATTGCTACGTTTTCCTAAGTGCATCGCTAAACATGCATAATTACATTTCATCTACCAAAACAAAAAAAATTCAAACATGCATAAGTATAAACAAATTATGTTTACCTGTAGTAACCAAATTGTTATGCGCTCAGATTTGAATTATCTCTACAACAAACCTAGGGTGATCCTATCAAGTTTCCCCAATGGAGTCTTTTTTGACTTACCACCAGTAGGGTCTTTGGTGCTTTCCATTTCCCCAGTGAGTCATTTTTTTCCTTTCCGTTGCAAGCCCTTGCTTATTTTAAGCATGTGTGCTTTTCCGTCAAGGTGCAAATAAGAGTCGGTGTATAACCTTTCTTATTTATCGAGTATTTGAGTATCCATGCTTGGTGTGTGGTAATTCAGATAATTGTCACTTTTAAAGAATTATACCCCACTTCTGGCCTAAGGGATATTGTAGTTCTTGCACATTTGCAACCTATCAAAAGCCCAATGTGTTTTGGTAATCCTTGTTAAAGTCCCCTTCGTCTAGTTTGTTTCTCTTGTAGAGTTCACCTTTGATCGGTGCTCTCTAAAGGTCCTGCTTAGTCAGTTCCTTGCCTTTGGTATTCGTGCTAGTCAGGTTCTCCTTCTGTTAGTTTAGCTAAACTTATATATTAAGAGTCCTTCAGTGGATCTTCAAAGTCCAGTTGTCTAGCATCCTTCGTTAGGAGAATGCATCCTTTCTTGTTGGAGATTTCTTTGGTTAGTCTCTTTCTTTTGTTCGCTATCAACTCCGAACATTTTTTTCTTGATGCCCAATTTCGATTTTGTGTGTCTAACTCTGACCAGACATGCATATCTTTATCCCCTTTGATTTCGCCTTTGATCGGCGTTCTTTTCTCAAGAATCTACATTCGGCATAATATTCCTTGTTAAAGATTCCCCTTCGGATGATTTCTTTATTCTTAAATCCACCTTTGGCTGGTATCCTTTATTAAGAGTCCCCTTCGGTTGGTCTCTTTTCATTGTAAGTTTTCCTTCAATCAACATTTTTTTCTTAGGAGTCTACCTTCAGCTAGTATTCGTTGATAAAGATTACCGTTTGACTGATTTCTTTATCCTTAAATCCACCTCCAGATGGTACCTTTTGTTAAGAATCCCCTTCGGATGGTCTCTTTTCATTTTTAAGTTCGTCTTTGATCGGTGTTCTTTCCTCAGGAATCTATCTTCAACATAGTATTCCTGGTTAAAGATCACCCTTCAACTGGTTTCTTCATTTCAAAGTCCACCTTTGGCTGACACCCTTTAAATCCACCTTTGGCCGACATCATTTATTAAGAGCCCCCTTTGGCTGGTCTCTTTTCTTTGTAAGTTCTCCCTTGATTGGTATTCTCCCCCCTTTAAATCCACCTCCAGCTGGTATAATTTGATAGGATTCATCTTCAGCTGGTCTCTTTTCTTTGTAAGTTCGCCTTCGATCGGCGTTCTATTCAAAGTCAATGTCTAATTGTATCCCTAGTAAGTTTGCCTTTGATTTATGTTCCTTCGTTAGATCCTTCTTCGGTTGGTCTCTTTCTTTATATGTCTAACTCTGGCATGACATATATCTCCATTATATTTGTGTAGAGTCTACCTTCGATTAGTCTTCTTTTCATTGTAGAGTTCGCCTTTGATCGAAGTTAATTTCTTAGGAGTCTACCTTCGGCTTAGCCTCTTTATTGACTTGCCTTTATGCAAGCATCCTTTATCAAGAGTCTACCTTCGGTTGGTCTCCTTGTCATTTCAGGCTCGCCCATGTTCAAGCATCCTTTATTAAGAGTCTACTTTGGTCGGTTCTTTCTTATATGTGTCCAACTCTGACTAGACACGTATATTTTATCCCCAATTCTCCTTTAACCGATGTTCTTTCTCAAGGAGTCTATCTGTAGTTAGAACCCCTTGTTAGAACCTTCTTCGATCGGTCTCTTCCTTGTAAGTGTCTAATTCTGACAAGACATGTATATCTTATCCCTAGTAATTCCGCCTTCACTCGGTGATCTTTTCGCTTGTTAGCTTCACCTACACCTGACGTTTCTTATGATCGTCGAGTTCATTTTTTATGCAAGCATTCTTTGTTTGATCTTTGAGTTTCTCTTTTGAATCAAGAGATCTCTATCCGGTATTTATGAAGTTTTCTTTTGTTCAAGCGTCTCTTGGTTGAAGTCGTTGTGTTATACTTCTTCCTTCTTTAATATCTGGTCGAGATCTCTTTGTTAGACCTCTTCCATCTTCGACATCTTTGGTTGAAATTAATTGTGTTAGATTTCTTCCATATTTGATAGCTTTGGTCAATATCACTTTGTTAGATCTTTTCCATATTCGATATCTGTTGAGTCCACTGTGTTAGGTCTCTTCATTCTTTGATATCTTTGGTTTAAATTGCTATGTTAGATTTCTTCCTTCCTTGATATTTGGCGTCGAGATCACTTTGTTAGATCTCTTTCATCTTCAATATCTTTGGTTGAGTCCACCTTGTTAGATCTCTTCCTTCTTTGATATCTTTGGTTGAAATCATTGTGTTAGATATTCTTCCTTCCTTGATATTTGGCCGAGATCGCTTTGTCAGATTTCTTCCATCTTTGATATCTTCGGTTGAGTCCGTTGTGTTAGGTCTCTTCCTTTTTTGATATTTTTGGTTGAAATCACTGTGTTGGATTTCTTCTTTCCTTGATATCTGGTTGAAATCTCTATGTTACATTTCTTCCATCTTTGATAGCTTTGGTCGAGATTGCTTTGTTATATTATTTCCATATTTGATATCTTGTTGAGTACGATGTGTTAGGTCTCTTCATTCTTTGATATCTTTGGTTGAAATCACTGTGTTAGATTTCTTCCTTGCATGATATTTGTTCAAGATCGCTTTGTTAGATCTCTTCCATCTTTGATATCTTTGGTTGCATCCGCTGTGTTAGGTATCTTCCTTCTTTGATATCTTTCGTTGAAATTACCGTGTTATATATTCTTCCTTCCTTTATATTTGGGTCGAGATTGCATTGTTAGATCTCTTCCATCTTCGATATCTTTGGTTGAGTCCTTTGTTTTAGGTCTCTTCCTTTCTTTCATATTTTTTGTTGAAATTGTTGTATAGATTTCATCTTTCCTTGATATCTAGTTGAAATCTCTTTGTTAGATTTTGTCCTTCTTCAAAATCTCCGATTGAGTTTGCTTTGTCAGATCTCTTCCGTCTCCGACATCTTCAATTGAGTCCACTTTGTTAGGTCTCTTTCATATTTTATATCACCGCTAGAGTCCTTTAGTGTTTCTTTCAAAGTCCAGTGGTCTGGCACACTTGGTTAGGCAGGTACTTCTTCCCTTGTTGGAGTCTGTTTCAGTCAGTCTCACTTTTGATGTGTGATTAATATCCTTACCGAGCATACATTGTTGGTATCTTTATATAGGTCTAACATCCTCACTGGGCTTCATATTTTGGAGTTTGCTTTTGATTCAAGCATTCTCTATCATTGATGACTTTATATGTGTCTAATATCCTTATCAGGCATGTATGTGTGAGTTCGCCTTTGATTCAGGTGTTCTCTATTTAGAGTCTTTTTTTGTGAGCCTCATCTCATATGTGTCCCTTTCCTCCGGACATATATCATTAGCATTCCTGATAGGGTTTTCTTTGGTTAGTCTCAGTCGTATGTTTGCTACCAACTCCAAACATATATTTGTGACATCTTTGTTAAGAGTCTACCTCCGGCTAGTCTCTTCTAACTGTGTTTCTTCCATCGACATGGCATACATTTAGCTCTCGAGTTATCAGATTTTGTTTCTTCTTCGATTCCTAAATCATGAGTATGTAAATTTTATTTCTTCTCCGACTTCTGAGATACGAGTTTGCCAATTCGATTTCTTCTCCGACTGCTGAGTCGCGAGTTTTGCAGCCCCGAGTTGCAAATGATTATCACATACAATTCCTCCACAGTTGCTTGTTCAACTTTTGTTCATATTTTATGGTGTCTTTCATTTGTGAATCTTCACCATGATTATTCTGAGTTTTACATGAGAAGTGTTATTCTCCAACAGAGTTCGTATTCACCTTTTGCAAGTACGCTTGGTTAAGAATCGTTTCCACCTTTTGTTTGCCTTGGCAGATAGGCAACATAAATTCTTTTTCCTCTATGTAAATCCTTTGGGAATATCAACCAATTACCTGCCTAAACTTGTTAGTGGAGGCATCCAAAAATAAAAACCATAAATATTGCTACCTGTTCTTCGGAGCGCAAATTTTTCAGGTTCTTTTAGTGTTTAATCTTT